>VDFB02271358.1:348811259-348853323 GCA_007258455.2 Sequoia sempervirens | reverse complement strand
TTTAATTAAATATCATTTCACCTTTCCCCTTTTCATTAAATCATTTAATTTAATGAATATCACTTTATTCTTCTAATTCCCCTAATTGCATGATTAAACCCTTGTTTAATTAACAATTATCTAATTAATCCAATTCCTCCCACTTGCAAAGGAATATTCCAAGGGAATATTCCTCCTTTGCACAATTTAATTTAGTTTTAATTAACTAAATATCCTTTTCCCTTGCCCATGAGAATATTCCAAAGAATATTCTCTCTCCTCCAATCATTTGAAAAAGGGAATATTCTCACTTAGCTTCATATGCAAGCTAACTTGTGACTTCTTATGCAAGTTAACTTTTGACCTCTTGTACATGTCAAAAGTGTGCTTGTTAGGAAGGAATGAGAACCCTTGATTAAATCTCATCTTCCATTCTCACCTATTGATGGGAATCCATGATCCATGCCTCCAATTTCCTCCATCCTTGACCGTTTATTAGTTTTTTTATCTCAACCCTTCATTTCTCATTTTCTTTCCTATAAATAGAACACTATTTGGAGACAAATGGATCCATCATCCATCTTTCAGAGCAAACTTATGCTGTTGAAATCACTCACACTCACACTCATATTTAGCTCACATTTAGCATATTTTAGTTTAAATTAGTTGCATAATAGCTTAGCTTCCATAATGCATCCATTTAGCTAATTAGATAATTAGGGTTTGAATCTTTTTAGCTTAAATATCATTTATATTAGCTTAGAAATTGCATATCTAAATCATTTAGCATAAAATCATGTTAGATTAGCTTTTGCATTATACTCATTTTAGCATAAATCATGTTTTCATTCACATCTCACAACCGTTTCATCGATTCTCTTCAATAGAATCGATTAAAACAAGCTCACCGATCATAGGATTGGGAAAGGGCTATTGTTTCACATCAACACAACACCAATCCCAAAACGGGATAAGTTTCAAATGGGTTAGAGTAGACATTTTAATGTTTTTCATATTTAAAATACTTTGTTTCAATAAATACTTAGTTTAACTTTCATTTGAATGATCTCGTTTGGATTGAGTATTAGTGTCATGAATATGCTTCGATTCTTCATGGATCAAGCATAATAGACCCATACTAATATCCTCGATCACACTTAGCAGATAAGGTTAATGTTTCCTTGGACATATAAACTTGATATATTGTTAATGGTTTTTTGTTGCAAGTGAAATATAAAGAAACAACATTCCAAATTTAGATTTGTTAATAGGATAACAAAAAAATCCATGTCTATGTGAGCAAGGGCCCACTCATCTTAGAGGCATGTGAGTTTAGTTTTTTCTTTTTCTTTTCCTTACTTTTATTTTATCTAGTGTGTTGTGTTTATGATTTTATAATAACTATTACAATTAGTAATATTAAACCTCAATCTATAGATTATTTATTTTTATTAGTGATATGCCAATAAAGGTTATACCTATGGAATTAGAGCTAGTAAATGATAAACCCTTCTATTTAAAAAAACCACTTAACACCTAAGGGATTAGTTTTAGATGGATTGACATCAAAATATAGCATAAAGCACTTAAGTTAGAGATTTATGGGAGATTTGTTTTAATTCACCATCATACTTACAAATTTATATTATCAATTCAGGTTTTCATTCACAACCTTAAATATAAATTTATATCAATTTAGATTTTAATTCGCTCTCATTTATAAATTTATGAAAAATTTAGGCTTAATTTGTTACCTCAATTAAATTATCAAGAAGAAACTTAGGGTCAATTCACTACCTCAATTAAAATTTATAAAAAAATAATGTTATGATTCATCATTTTAAGTTTTTCATTAGAAACATAGGCTCTAATTTACCATGTTGATTAAAAAATTAGATGAGTTTTACCTTCCTAATCACCCATAATTTATTTTTAAATTTATATTTTAATATAACATAGTCATCCACTCTATGATTTTAAGTAAGTTTTAAATAAAATATTAAGGGGATTACACCTCTATATAAGGATTCATCTTGGTAGTGTCGCTAGATAGGAAATATCATAGAACACGAGTACATGATGAAGTATTTTATATTAGAGAAAAATAAATAGATATATTTCTAGGGATTAGGAGTAGAGAGAATAATTATACTAATGCTTTTTCTTACGTAATGGGGATAAGAGAGGTGATTTGGTTGGTGGTTCAATCTAAGGGATAAGAATTTGGATAATAAATAAATAAATTTATCTCTTTACTTTTGGTTTCGATGAGGTTAGAAAGAGGAATGGGTTAGCTATTTATGTAGGGATTACATGTTGGAAATTTGTTGGTGTTGTAATTAGTGTTGTCATTAATGTCAACCCCTAGTGTGTGGATATTGTTTGAGTTTTTGAAGAGAGTTGCATGAGAAAGAGTTATAATTCAACCTCTAGTATGGTCAGGGATATTGTTTAAGATTGTTGCATTATGTTATCATTTGATGTCAACCTATAGTGTGGTCATATTGAGAAGTGTTTGCAGTATTGAGAATGTGTTGTAGATGTTGCAGATATGTTGAGAAGTTGTTTGTGGTGCTGTTGATGCAGCTGGTTCACTTGGATTCCAAATGATTTTGAGAAAATCTGAATAAAAGAGTGTGCAGTGTGACCGAGGTGTGTTCAGTGTTGTGCTCCAGATTTCTTCATGGTTGAAAATATGCTTGTGCAGTTTGGATGTGATGATAAGAGGTTTTTAGAGGTGCTATATCCAAAGTTTTAGGTTCTGGATCGTGCGGTAGTGAAATATATGTTTGGCAGTGTGTTACATGTGAAGAAGGTTGTTTGAGAGAAATGAGATTGCTTCCTATTTCTTCGCGTTGTGGTTTCTTGTCTTGAAAATTTGGAAACATGATAGTATCATTTGTATATACCTTCCCTTGGAGTTTTGTGTGTTCAAGTGTTTTGCAAGGTTGGTTAGTGAGTTGTATGCTTGTGGCAGTGTTGTTGGATGCACAGGATGATGGTGTTCTTAGTTGCAGGTGGTTGTGGTAGTGTTGCAAAATATTCTGATGATGCTAGAATATTCTAGGATGTTGTGGAGTGTTGCTTTGTGGTTCACATAGTTTTTTAGACCTGGAAAGGCATGTAAGTGGTTGCTTGTTAGTATAGGTTTGGATGACCTAGCATGCTAACGCTAATTGCAGAGGTTTTTTGTTGTTTGTGGAAGCATGGCGAAGTGTGTCATTGTGGATTTGGGTCCTAGTTAACCCTTGGTGTGGTCTTCCTTCACTTCTTTCCAATGCAGAAGTGTTTGGTGTAGACCTATTTAGTGATTGCATGTTTAAGGTGCATGCATTTTATTGTGGCTGACATGGAGAAAGCTTTTGAGGTTATGGAGGATATATAAGCAAGGTTAATTGTTGGTGGTGTGTGGTAGATGTGCAAGTGTTGTATGATGCGAATGTGATCATGTGTGGTGATCTGAGTGTGAGCTTAAATGCCTAAGGCTACTAGATGCAGTGAGAAAAAAGGTGTCTACATTTTTAGTGTACTTGAAGTTGTTGGAGGTAGTGAGCCAAAGGTTGCAAATGGTGCAAAGTTGCAGTGGAAAATTTTTCCTATTGCTCTGGGATAGTGAATCTCCTTGTAAAAATATTCTTCTATTCTTCTTTCTTTTAGACAGTGATTCCTTTGGGTAGTGAGCCCTTGACATTGAGCCATTCTTCTCTTTTGGGAAGTGAGTCTTTCTAGCAGTGAGCCTATTATATTCGGTGTTGCTATTCATTTATGTGAGCTAATCCTCACCGTGGTTTTCCTTGATTAGGGTTTTCCACGTAAATCTGGTGTTCTCTTGTGTATGGTGTTGAATGTGTTTATGTTTCATATGTTTACATTCTGCTAATGATAATAAGGGTTTGATGGTTAATGAGAATTTAAGGTTTTAATGTACAATTGATGCACACCCCTCTCAGTTGTCCTATGTGTCTAACAATTGGTATCAGAGTTGTGGTTCCTTGGAAGAATCTTAACTTCTTGAGGTATATCCAATGGCACACAAGAAGGGTGTCAAAGCTCCTATGTTCGATGGAACAAATTATGCTTACTAGAAATCTAGGATGGAAGCCTTTCTTATCTCTCTAGGGTTTGGAGTTTGGAAGTCAGTTGAAACTAGATATACTATGCTTGTTAATGGTCTGACAAGTGATGATGAGGTCAAGGATTGTGAGAATAATGGAAAATCAAGAAATGCTATCTTGAGTGGTCTTTCTAATTTTGAACTTGTAAAGGTGATAAATCTTAAAACTACTAAAGAGGTTTGGGTGAAGTTGTAGATCATTTATGAAGGGGATGATAAGGTCAAGAAAGCAAAGATGTAAAATTTCAAATCCAAATTTGAAAACCTAAGGATGTCAGAAGATGAAGACATTACAACCTACATGCTCAGAGTGGATGAAGTTGTTAATACCATCAATGGTCTTTGTGGTAAGTTGGAAGAAAGTGAAGTTGTAAAAAAGGTATTGAGAACTGTTCCTAAATCTTATAGTTCTAAAGTTTTTGCTATTGATGAAGCTCATAATTTAGATCAATATTCTAGAGATCAAATGTTTGACGCTTTAATTTCTTATGAATGGAGAGATTTTGGTCAAGATGATACAAAGAAAGAAACTACCTTTAAAGTCAGCAAGGAAGAGAAGGATGATGAATCAAATCCTGATGATCATGATGAGGTGGAAGCAAATTTTGTAAGGATATTGAAAAAGGGAACATGAAAATATAGAGGTAAATTACCCTTTAAATGTTTCAATTGTGGAAATATAGGTCATTATGCTTCTAAATGTCCAATCAAAGTTGCAAATGAAAACATAAAGATCATAAAGGTAAATCTATAAAGAAGAGTTATTATGTTGAAAAAGACAATGGTGTATCTGATGATGAGGAATTAGACTATCTTAATAAGGATAGTGATGAATTCTTGTTCATGGCTCTAAATTTTGGAACTAATTATACTAATCCTGAAAGACGTATGAAGGAAAGTGCTGTAGAAATAGGTCAAAATCTTGAAGGAACTATGTTGACTATTTTTCATGCAAGAGAGGAGAATAATTACTCGATAATTGATAGTGGATGCTCAAATCATATGACAGGTGATAAGAGTAAGTTTTTTAAACTTCAAAAGTATGATGGTGGTCTTTTTAAGTTTGGTGATGATACATTTGCTAAGATATGTGGAAAAGGTTCAATTATATTTAGTGGCAATCATAAAATAAATGATGTTATTTATGTCAAGGGTATTTGGCATAATCTTCTTAGTGTAGGAAAAATATGCAGTAAAGGATACAATTTGGTGTTTTAGGATGATGGTTGTGAAATCAGAAAAGGAAGCTCTAGAACTTTGGTTGCTCCAAGAACAAGGACAAAAGGAAATGTTTATCAACTCAAAGGTGGTGGTGCTAAGTGCTTTATGTCTCAAATCAATGAAAGTTGGCTATGACATAGAAGAATGGGTCACATTAACTTTGATGGCTTAGTGAAGATCAATTTGACTGATGTTGTGAGAGATTGTCAAGGATTACAAAACCTATCAATGCAATATGCGAAGAGTGTTAGCTTAGAAAGAAAACAAAGAAGAGTATGTTAGATGTACAAGACAACTGAGAGGGGGTGAATCAGTTGTATACTTATAACATTCAGACCCTCAATATCTTTTCAAACCCTTATAAACTACTAAAACCTTATCATGCTCTAGCATAATGTAAACACATGAAACGGTAATGCAAACACATCCAAACACATAAGAACACTAGATTTACATGGAAAACCTAAGAAGGGAAAAACCATGGTGAAGATTAGCTCACATATATATGAATTGAAACACCAAATACAATTAGGCTCATTGCCAAGGGATCACTGCCCAAAAAAAGAAGAAAGGCTCACTATCGGGTGGCTCACTACCAAGAAGAAAGAAGAAAGAAGAAGACTGTTATAAGGAGATTCACTATCTCAAGGAAACATGAGAAATACACCATTGAAACTTTATTCCATCCAGAACCTTTGGCTCATTTCCACCAACAACTTCAAGCACATTGCAAATGTAGACCCTTTTTTTCACTACATTGGAGTCATAGACATTAAACTCACACTCAGATCACCACACTTAATAAATTTTGCATACTTCACACACCTTCTATAAATCCACACTCATCCCCAACAATTTACCTTGCTTATATACCATCCTCTACCTGAACAATCCCAATTAGGTTGGCCTTAATGAAACATATACACCTAAAACGTGCAACACCAAAATAGGTTGACAAAAAACACCTCCGCAGTGGAAAGAAGTGAAGGAAGATCACTCCAAGGGTTAACTAGGACCCAAAACCACATCACCATGCTACATAATACATTCAAAATCCATGAGGTACCTCCTCAATTAACGCTAGCATGCTAGGTCGGCCAAAGCTAAACTAACACTACAAGAGACCACATACATACTTCTTTAGGTCATGAAAACCACAAAAAAACACTTCATAGCATCCACACAACATCTCAAAATATTCTACAACTCTACCACAACCACCTAAAATCGAGAACACCATTATTCTATGTAACCAGGCACAGTGCCATAGAACACAACTCACCAACCAACTTTGTGGAACACCTCAACACCTGAAACCTCAAGGGAAAGAAGGCATAGACAATGTAAGAATGTTACCAAATTTGCAAGAGAAGAAACCTCATTGTGGAGAAATGTGGAGCAATATCATTTCTCCTAAACAACCTAGTATATAGACAGACAAATTTTCAAACATAACTTTCACTGTATAGAACGATCCAGAACCTAAAACCTTGGATGTAGAACATATGAATGCCTCTTATCATCATATCCAAATTTCATAAGCATGTATTTAGCCATGAAGAAATGTGGATCACAACATTGAACACACCTTTGTCACTCTACACACTCTTTTATTCAAATTTTCTCAAAAGCACTTGGAAACCAAGTGACCAACTACAACTACAACACTTATTCATTCCATACATCAATGAAAAAACTCATGATTGTACCACAACATAGTGCAACACACACCGACAATATTCTCTAACCAACTCAGGATTCCAACAAAGTCTGCAAATATATTGTAGGTTGACAATAATGACAACACCAACAACATTGTGTTGACATCAATGAAAACATCATGACTCGAACTTACAATAATATCCCCGTTTTTATTGATGGAAACACTAGCCTTTTGAAAAATAATCAATAACAAAAGCAACCAATAACAAAAAATTTCCCCCTAACTAGGATAACTCTTCATATTCTCATTCTCTTGCTCCTAAACACTCTCCCACTCTATGGTTTTCATACCATATTCAACCAACTCTCTCCCAAGAAACTCTAGCTATTTTCTTCTGCAATATTGTTTTGAAGTATGGTTTTTCAACCATTCTAACTCTCTCCCCCTTTGACATCAATGGAAAAGGACCATAAACTCATTCAACTCTCTTTCCTGCATAATTCACATTTTCTTCTGCTCTTTCACTCTTCTATATTGAACTCTTTTTCTCTCCCCCTTTGATAATATTCAAAGGGAAACACCTGCACCTTTCACACATCATCCACATAATTTTTTTCTTTTTGACATATGCATATACCACTTTGACACTACTTGCAACAACAGTAAGCAACTACACTTTATCTTCACTGCTCTCACTTTTCTAAACTCTCATCCTTAGGGGCACAAGCTATGCTCCATCTAACAACACCAACCGACAACACCACTACCTACTCCCTGTGAGAGCTAGCCTTCAACATCAATCCAAGGCCAACGATATATCTTGAAATTTTTCCCAGATAGATGCACACACTTATGCATCTAGTTGAAAGGAGGGGCAATAAACCATAAGTTTTGTTGAAGATACTCAAAAGTATCTTTAGGAAGAGCCTTTGTAAAGATACCTACAACTTGATCTTTTGTAGGCACATACTCTAACTTCACCTCATTCTTTGCAAATTTCTCTCTTAAGAAGTGATATTGGATTGGGATATATTTTATTCTTGAATGCATTAATAGGTTCTTTGAAATATTGATTGCACTTTTATTATCACATAAGAAATAGGTTCATCATATGATACTCTAATATCCTTCAATGTTTGCTTCATCCACAACAACTATGTGTAGTATGATGCTACTGCAATATACTTTGTCTCTGCAGTAGATAATGACACTAAATCCCGTTTCTTACTCAACCATGAAACCAATATGCTTCCAAGAAAGAAAACACCACCACTTGTACTTCTTTTTTCATCTATACAACCTTCCCAATCTGCATCTATATATGCATTCAAGGAGAAATCGATATCCATAGGACACAACAAACCATAGTCCAGAGTGCCCTTCAAGTATCTGAATATCCTCTTCACAGTTGTAACATAGATTCTTTGGGATCTTCTTGATATCTAGTCTAGTGGAAGTTAGATATAGAAGTCCTCCAATCATTAATCTATACTTGCTCTGACCAACCTTAGGAGATTCATTATTTTTTCTCAACTTAAACAATAACCATAGGGGTACACATTGGTTTAGAATCTTCCATTCCAAAATTCTTCAACATTTCTTTGACATATTTTGACAGTGAAATGAAAATACCTTTTTTTGATTGATTGATTTGTAATCCAAGGAAGAAATTC
Organism: Sequoia sempervirens; assembly: GCA_007258455.2. Lineage (NCBI taxonomy): Eukaryota > Viridiplantae > Streptophyta > Pinopsida > Cupressales > Cupressaceae > Sequoia > Sequoia sempervirens. The sequence continues at coordinate 348,844,673 of VDFB02271358.1, read as the reverse complement.
ATCTCTCCACACATTGACATCTCATACTATTTTTTCATTTCCTCTAAATTTTTTTTCACATATCTTTATTTCCTCCAAAGATAATGTCATCCACATACTCTACCTCAATCAGAATTTTTTCTCCCTTTACTTTGAAATAAAGATTTCTATTTACAGTACGTTACCTGAATCGTTTCTGAAATAAATACCTATCCAGATTTGCATACCAATCTCTAGAAGCTTGTTTGAGTCCATACAATGCTTTCTTCAATCTTTAGACTATATCAACATCATTTGATAACTGAAATCCTTCCACTTGTTCAATATATACCTCTTCTTCCAACCCTTCATTCAAGAATGCATACTTCACATCCATCTGATAAAATTTGAAATTTGTATGTGTTACAAAAGCAAAAAACATTCTAATGGATTCCATCCTTGCCACTAGAGAAAATGTCTCCTCAAATTCTATTCCTTCTACTTGTGAGTATCCCTTATACACAAGTCTGGCCTTGTTTTTTATAACTTTTCCATCCTCATTCAGTTTGTTCTTGAAAAAACACTTAGTTCTTATCACATTCTTATTTGCTGGTCTTGGGACCAATTTCCAAGTCTGATTCTTCTCAATCTGTTCAAAATTTTCTTTGATATCCTTGATCCAATTCTCATCTTTGCATGCCTCAGTCATTTTTTTAGGTTCCACCTTTGAATGTAAACACAAATTTACTTGTTCCTCTGTCATAGCTTCTTTTCTCCTTGTCAACACACATTTACTCTTATCTCCAATGATCTAATCTTCATAATGATTATTTTTCACATACTTGGGAGTCTTACGGATATTTTATAGAGCTTCTTCCTCTTCAAATGTCACCTCTTTTTCCTTCTCTTCATCCTTTTATTTTTCATTGCAAGGGGATTCATCAGATTCATATCCTTCTATCAGTACTAAACTATGCAGTGGTTCTTCATCCATCTTAACACTTGCACTTTTAACAGTCTTCTTTAACCTTTTGTTATAGCACCAGTAAGCTTTACTTCTTGTAGAGTATCCAAAGAAGACTCCTTCATCAAATCTTGCATAAAACTTTGCGAAGTTTTCTTCATCTCTTTTGATATAGCATTTACTTCCAAAAACTCTAAATTTTTTTACAATAGGAGGTTTACCATACCATAATTCATAGGGGGTCTTTGAAATTTTCACTCTTGCTTGATCTCTATTAAGAATATAGGCTGCAATATGAATTGCTTCTCTCCAATTAGCATTCGGTATATTTTCTTCCTTCACCATTGTCCTAGTTGCTTCTTGAATTATTTTATTCTTCCTCTCCATAACTCTATTTTGTTGAGGAGTTCTAGGGCCTAATAAATGCCTTTTTATTCCATGATCTTCAAAAAAAAATTTAAACTCATTTGAAGCGAACTCACCACCTCTATCAGATCTCAAGCATTTAATTTTCACATCCATTTCATTTTCTACTATAGACTTAAATGCTTTGAACTTATCTAGGGCTTCTGATTTTTCTTTGAGAGATGTCACCCGAGTCATTCTAGAGTAATCATAAATCAATAAAAAGAAATACCTATCACCATATGAGCTTCTACTATCAATGATCTAGTAATTCCTCTCTTCTCTTACATGAAAAGCAACCAACATAGTTCCTTCAATGTTGTGACCTATTATCAAAGCACTTTCCTTCACACATATTTCAAGATTAGTAGAATTAGTTCCAACTTTTAGAGCCATGAACACACATTCATGTCTATCCTCATTAGGATAATCAGATTCTTTATCATTAGACACACCATTGTCTCTTTCAACATAATAACTCTTCCTGACATATTTTCCTTTATGATCCTTTGGTTTGTCATTTGAAACTTTTATTTGACATTTAGAAGCATAATGGCCTATCTTTCCATAATTGAAACACTTAAAGGGTAACTTAACTTTGTATTTTCCAGTGCCTTTCTTAGTCTTCTCACAAAGTTTGCTTCTACTTCATCAAGATCATCTAGATTAGATTCATCATCCTTTTCTACTTTGTGGACTTTAAAAGTGGTTTCTTTACTTGTATTATATTGACCAAACTCTCTCATTTCAAAAATAAGTTAAAGCACCATACCTCTAATCTTTAGAGTAATTACCCAAGTTCTGAGCTTCCTCAATAGAAAAAACTTTGGAGCTATAGGATTTAGGAAGAGTTCTTAATACCTTTTTCACAAATTTTCTTTCTTCTAGCTTTCTACCGAGAACATTGATGACATTGAAAACTTCATTACCTATGAACATGTAGGCAATAATATATTCATCTTCAGACATCCTTAGGGTTTCAAAATTTTCTTTGTAGTTTTTCATCTTTGCTTGCTTGACTTTATCATCTCCTTCATAAATTCTTTCCAAATTTTTCCAAACATATTTAGCAGATCTCAGACTTATCACTTTTCCAAGTTTAGAATAAAAAAGACCACACAAGATCCCATTTCTTGCTTTACCATTATTTTCATAATCCTTGACCTCATCATCACTTGACAGACCAACAACAGGCATAGTGTATCCTTTTTCAACTGACTTTCAAACACCAAAACCAAGAGACACAAGAAAGGATTCCATCCCGAATTTCTAGTATGCATAATTTGTTCCATCGAACATAGGAGATTTGACACCCTTCCTGTGTGCTAGTTATCAAATTTTCACCACAACTCAAATTGACAGAGCTGGTGGTTATTTCAAATTCATTTTAAGGTGAAAAGTTTTAGTTATTTCTACAGTTGTTTAAATCATTTCATATTTTGAGCTTTGAGTTTGAAAGAAAATGTAACATGTTTCAATTTTCCATTCATCATTTGCAACATTTAATATTACATGAAGTGTAAAAGAAAGTACTTCATTCTGTATTCAATTGTTCATTACACAATGTTTCATACATTTGTTGCAAAGAGAAGTACAAAATTGAACAAAAAATGTACAAATGATGTTTTTTATTCATTGGGATAAAAGAGAATCAAGTGTCCCACACAAGCCATCGAAGTAGCTGAAACAATAAGCCATAAAGAGTACACTACACTACTGAAGATTGAAAAGAGAAAAGAGCACATAAGAGGGAACATAGCCATCATTGCCTAAACTTTTCCTCGAGTTGCTTCCAGTGTTGTGCCTTCTTCTTTTCTCCTCCCTCCAAGTGAACCTACAAGTGGATGAAAATGTTTGTTAGAGCTCGAGTTATGAATCCTCCTACATGATCCATCAATAGTAATGTAGAACACTATTTATGATGCATTGAATAAATTGAGTAAAGACAAGTGGATTGCAAGAGAATACCAAGGAAGAAACATCATAAGAAACTTCTGAATTTATTGTTTTAATCTAACACTATTTGTTTCTTGTGCAGGTATAGGAAAATCCATGTTGCTGATGTTTTGAATATTTTATAGCATGTGGTGTAAAATGGGCTCCCAAAAGGGTTGAGCTCGACATGCTGCCCCTCAACATTCCATAGAGGGGTTGAGTAAAGAAATAATTCAGTATTTCCCAAAAGAGATATGCATTTGAAGGAGTGCATCAAAATTTCATAAGAGCTCAAGTAGGTGATCATCTAGGACAATCAAGTTTGAAGGTGCAATGAGTTGAATATCATAGATGATCAGTTGCTCAAGTGAAGCATCATTAAGTGCATCATCATGGAATGAGATAGTGAAAAAACATATGCAATGCCTTGTTTACAAGTCATCAATAACAGCTAAAGCATTTTGAGAAGCTTCAGAACACCTTCATCATGGCGTGTATTTCAAAATCTTCTATGCATAAATCAAAATTTCATGTCAATATTTTTTGCCAAGAGAGAGATTAAAATGCATGAAGAGTACAAAGGAAGGGTTGTCTCCATCAAGGAATAGAGTGACAAGTGGCTGCAAGTAAAGCATGAAAGTCAATAAGTGAAGGAAAAGGAGCACTAATGAACTAAAATGCAACACACTAAGTGTTTAAGCTGAATGCAATGTAAAACAACCTCTTTGATGACAATAGAATACAAGAAACTAAAGGCTGGTTTGAAAATAATTGATGCTACAAAAGCTACCTCTTTGCATTGTCACATGAAACAGTGGTGAAAGTGAAAGCTTGAAGTGCATTTTTGAGGTATTCAGGTCATAAGATAGGTGACAACATGCAACAAAGTAACCTACAGGTGCACTATGATGACTAAGTGCAGCTTTGCAAGATGAGTAAGTGGAATGAAACATTCATATATAATGCATTTGGGGAACAAAACAAGCTTCTGTATGTTTTTATTGGGTAAGAATGTGTACAATAGTTACTACAATTTATGTTCAACAGTGATTTAAAATTTACATAAAATAGAAAACATGTTTTGATAAGTAACTGAAAGCATCAATTGAGTAGAGATTCATTACATCTATGCACTTCAAGCAAGAATGGAAAGAAAAAGATTGCTAGCAGTATGTGCATCATGTTGGAAAGACATAAACAATGCAAAGAAAATGATAGTTGTTGCATCAAGAATCATCTCTAAGTTATGTGAAAATTTGCATTGAGAGAAGAAGAAAGTGAAGCTATAGTAATATATATCTGAACTAGAAGAATGAAGTCATTGTTTCCTACAGCGAGCCAATATCATTAAGCTAGGGTTTCAAGATGAAACAAGTGCAAAATGCCCAGTTCGAGCCTTCAAGAGAGAATCCACATTGGTTTCCATTTAAAAGCTTTAGAATGCAGCAATAAAGGTATTTTGAGCACATAAATGAATGTCAAATGGGCTCAATTGAACTCTCATGGCCACGACTTGAGAGTAATTTTCTCTCACAAATGGTGATACCCATTTGGGGTATCAAGCTCTAATTGAAAATACAGAAAGAAAAATAGCCATGGTTCAAGCTCATGCCTACATTGGAGCTCCATAAAATGAGTTATTAAAGTTAATATCTTCAGCCATAATGGGTTTGCAAACCCAAAACATGAAGTGACAAGTTGCTTGTGCATATGTAGTGGAAAGTATGAGAAATGGAAATGCATATAAACCCAAGCTAGTGTTCTCATGATCATGGCCTGAGAGGTTGTTTCCTCTTCACAAAACACCAAACCCACTTGGGTTTTTCATCTCAGAAGCTCAAAATGCAAAGATAACAAGGGCTTGGGTGCACTCAATAATGGAGCCTTGCATAAAATGGGGTTTTTTAAAGCTAATGGCCCTGACCATGAAGGGTCTGCAAACCCTTCAAACAAAAACAAAATGCTTGGTTTTCTCTAGATTGTGTCTTCTTTACAAGTGCCATACATTGTTACATCATGTGTTGAGCTCGAAAAGAGATCATTTTATACATAAACAAAGATATATACATGGTGAAGCCATGACTTGTACAATGGCCAATCACATAAAATGTATTTTTCACTTGTTTGTTCAAATAAGCTCTCAAGTCGAGCTATTATTAAGAGGAAAAATGCTTTTAAAATGGAGAAAAGAGAGATTACCATGAATGTAGATGGAGAAACCAATCCAAGCCCGTGGCCAAAACCTCATCAAAAGCTCGAACCAAGTATTTTCATGGTGGCCCAAGTAAGGTAAAGAAACAATAGAAGCACAAAACACACAGAGTGCATCAAAAACCAAGTCAAGGTTACGGCCTAAAGGCCATTTGCCACTATCAAATGAAGGAAAAAAGACATTAAAATGCAGACAAAAGACTCACCATCGAATGCAGAGAAGGATGCACCGAAAAATTGACATGAAAGCAGCTTGAAGGTGGGGTTTCCAGCTCAAACCCTAATTCTGATGGTGACACCCAACAAAGCCTCATTTTCTCCAAAACTTGGCCAATAAAATGATAGCCAAAAAATGTGTTTAGAATCGGTTTTGATGTTAGGGTTTCCCCATGTGCATAATTCGAATGTGATTTTAATCACATATTTTCCAAAAAACAAATGCTTATTGATGCCCCATCTCATATGTTGCCTAGGTCGACCAATGCCTTAGGCATTTTAGTGTTTTTTGGAGAAATCAAATAAAAACCATACCTTGCCCTATGTTTTCCATGTGGTCCATATACACATTGCTCATTTCACTAGGCCAAGTTTTCAATGCCTTATATTTTTATTTGGATCTAGGGCTCATTATCTTTTTTATGATTTTTTATATGAAAAAACCAAATACATAGGAGCTTTCACATAGTTTTGAATTTTTGCAAATATTGATTTTTACTCAAACTACAAAAATAAAAATATTTGAACTCAAGAAGCAAAATCAAGTGTATTAGGAGAGTTTCTATTTTATTTTTTGAAACTAGAATGATTGTAAAACATCACTAATGGTAATGTTTCTATGAATTACCTTAGTGTTTGTTGGTGTTTAAAAATGCAGTTGGTGCACTTGAGCCTTCATGGAAAGTTTCTATTTTGAGTTGGATTTCTTGGGTGGATTGGAAAAGGAGATGACAAACTGGACTTTCTATTTTCAGTTCTTGAGCTGTTTGCACCTGATTTTAAGGATTTTTGATGGACCCTTTGGAGATGGAAACTTTCCATACTTTTGAGGCAGTTTGGAGCATATTTTTGGCACTATTTTCTAGGGTTTTTGCTTGAGCTCAAAAATTGAAAAGTTGTCATTATAAGTTTGAGAAATTTTAATTTCTCAGGGTTCATAATTTTGTTTATGGCTCTCATGTGCATTGCAGAGAGACTTGTAAAATAATTTTAATCAAGATTTGATATTGTACTCCATCTTCAACAAAACAAGAGGATTCTCCTTCCCATTTTCTTGTTCAGAGTTTATGATATCAATTGATGTTAACTATGATTCAAGAGTTGAATCCTCTTTATGTCTTGGTGTTGTGAATTTTGTTTCAGGAAGTCTATTCTAGTTCAGGTTGCATTTTGTGTTCCATTAGTGAGCCTTTGCACAAATTATTAATGAATTAGGTAATTTTAGGGTGGGATTGTGAGATGAAAGTTTTAAAATAGATTGTTGTGAGTACTAAATTGTCAAGACCACTAAATTTCTAGTTAATCATCTTAGGCTGCAGGATTTACTTTTTCAGTTTTCCTTCTCCCCTTTTCCCGTGAAAGTCTTTAGATTAGAGGGTTTACAAGAGGGAACCAACCCACTCTGGAGATTCACTCACTCATTGATTGACCCACAAATTAGAGATCATTTCCATGTTGCAACAGGATAGCCAAGCTCAACTTGACTAAGGGTGCAATCTTGATTATCAACAACACCATCCAGATCTACCTTAAGCGGTTAAGTTTCTTCTAGAGAACCACCACTTTGATACCAATTGTTAGATGCACAAGACAACCGAGAGGGGGGGGAGTGAATCATTTGTATAGTTAAAAAATTCAGACCCTCAATATCTTTTCAAGCCCTTATCAACCATTAAACCCTTATCATGCACTAGCAGAATGTAAACACATCCAAATAGATAAGAACACCATATTCACATGGAAAACCAAAGAAGGGAAAAACCACGGTGAGGATTAGATCACATATATATGAATTGCAAAAATAAATACAATTAGGTTCACTGCCAAGGGCTCACTACCTAGAAAAAAGAAGAAAGGATCACTGTTGGGTGGCTCACTACCAAGAAGAGATAAGATAGAAGAAGACTCTTACAAGGAGATTCACTATCTCAAGGAAACATGAGAAATCCACCACTAAAAATTTATGCCATCCACAACCTTTGGCTCACTACCACCAACAACTTCAAGCACATTGCAAATGTAGACCCTTCTGTTCATTGGATTGGAGTCATAGGCATTAAGCTCACACTCAAATCACCATAATTAATCAATTTCACTTCCTTCACACACCTTCTATATATCCATACTCACCTCCAAAAATTTACCTTGCTTATATACCATCCTCAACCTAAACAATCTCAATTAGGCCGACCTTAATGAAAGATATGCACCTAAAATATGCAACACCAAAATAGGTTGGCACCAAACATCTTTACGATGGAAAGAAGTGAAGGAAGACCACTCCAAGGGTTAACTAGGACCCAAATCCACATCACCACACTACACAATACATTCACAATCCATGAGGTACCTCCTCAAATAGCGCTAGCGCGCCATGTTGGCAAAACCTGAACTAACACTACAAGCGACCATATACAGGCTTCTCCAGGTCATGCAAACCACACAAAAAAACTTCACAGATTCTACACATCTCAAAATATTCTACAACTTTACCACAACCACTTGAAACTAAGAACACCATTATTTTGTGCAACCAGGCACACTACCATAAAACACAAATCACCAACCAACTTTGTGGAACACCTTAAAACCTAAACCCTCAAGGGAAGGAAGGTACAAAAAATATAAATATGTTCCAAAATCCACAAGACAAGAAACATCATTGTGGAGAATTGTGGAGCAATCTCATTTCTCTTAGACAACCTTCTATACAGACAAACAAACTATTAAACACAACTTTCACTACAGAATGATCTAGAACCTAAAAATATATATGTAGAACCTCTAAACACCTCTAATCATCATATACAAAATCCACAAGCATATCTTCAACCATGAAGAAATGCGGAGAAAAACACTGAACACACCTCTATCACTCTACACACTCTTTTATTCAAATTTTCTCAAAAGCACTTGGAAACCAAGTGAACCAACTGCAACTGTGACACTTACTCATTCCATACATCAATGACAACACTGATGACAGTACCACAACATAGTATAACACACACCAACAATATTATCTAACCAACTTAGTCTTCCAAAAAAATCTACAACTATACTATAGGTTGACAACAATGGCAACACGAAGAATATTGTGTTGACATCAATGACAATACCACAACTCAAAATTCTAATAGAGGTTTAGAAATAAAGAATATTCTATTGGAGGACCTTTGGAATTGTTGCATATAGACCTATTTGGACCTACTAGAATAAGAAGCTCTAAAGGTGATAGGTATTTCATGTTATTAATAGATGATTATTCTAGAATGACTTGGGTGACATTTCTTAAAGAAAAATTAGAAGCTATATATAAGTTTAAAGCATTTAAGTCTATGGTTGAGAAAAATGGATTTGAAAATAAAGTGCTTGAGGTCTGACAAAGGTGGTGAGTTCAGCTCCATTGAGTTTAATAGTTTTTGTGAGGAAGCAACAAGAACCATGATGAAATAAGTAAATCTATCAGATGACTATTGGAGAGAACCAATTCATACTGCAGTATACATACTTAACAAAGGACAAGAAAGATTGAATAGTTCAAAGACTACTTATGAGTTATGGTATGGAAAACCTCCTACTATGAAATATTTTAGAGAGTTTGGAAGAAAATGCTATATCAGGAGAGATGAAGAAAACTTAGGAAAGTTTGATGCAAGAACTGATGAAGGAATATTCCTCAGATACTCTACAAAAAGAAAAGCATACAAATGTTATAACAAAACATTGAAGAAGAGTTTTGAAAGTGTAAGTGTCAAAGTGGATGAAGAACCACATCAAAGTTTTGTCTTGATAGAAGGATATGAATCTGATGAATCCCATTGTAGTGAAGACGAAAAAGAAGAAGATAAAGGAAAATAGATGATAGTTGATGTGGAAGAAGCTCCATAAAAGATCCCTAAGACTCTTAAGTATGTGCAGAATAATCATTCTAAAGATCAAATCATTAGAGATAAGAGAAAATGTGTGTTGACAAGGAGAAAAGTTTCTATGACAGAGGAACATGTAAACTTTTGTTTACTTTCAGAAGTAGAACCTAAAATAGTAACTAAAGCATGCAAGGGTGAGAATTGGACCAAAGCTATGGAAGAAGAGTTGATACTAATTGAGAAGAATCAAACTTGGAAATTGGTCCCAAGACTAGCAAACAAGAATGTGATATGAATCATATGGGTTTTCAAGAAAAAAACTAAATGAAGATGGAAAAGTTGTCAAAAATAAGGATAGAATTATGTGTAAGGGATACTCACAAGTGGAAGGAATAGATTTTGAAGAGAATTTTGCTCTAGTGACAAGAATGGAAGCCATTAGGATGTTTTTGGAATTTGCAGCCCATAAAGACTTCAAGTTGTATCAGATGGATTTCAAGTCTACCTTCTTGAATGGTGAGTTAGAAGAAGAGGTCTACATTGAACAACCAAAAGGTTTTTCATTTTTAAAGGATGCTGATATGGTCTATAGATTAAAAAGTAATTTTATGGACTCAAACAAGATCCTAGAGCTTGGTATGCAAGATTGGATAGATAATTTTTGTAGCAGTGATTCAAAAAGGGGACTCCAGATAGCAACCTTTACTTTAAGGTTGAGGGAGATCAGATCTTGGTTGTGGTTGTGTATGCTGATGACATAATATTTGGAGGAAATGAAGGTATGTGTAAGATATTTGTAGAGTAGATGCAAAAATATTTTGAGATGTCAATGATTGGGGAGATGAATTTCTTCCTTGGGTTACAAATATGTCAATCAGAAAAAGGCATTTTCATTTCACAGTCAAAGCATGCCAAGGAAATGTTGAAGAAGTATGGAATTTAGGATTCTAAGCCAGTGTGTACTCCCATGGTTATTGGTTTCGAGTTGAGAAAAAATGATGAATATCCTAAGATAGATCAGAGCAAGTATAGATCAATGATTGGTGGACTGCTATATCTTAATGTTACTAGACCGAATATCATGCATACAGTTTGTCTTGTGGAAAGATTTAAAGAAGATCCCAAAGAATCACATGTGGCAGTAGTTAAAAGGATATTTAGATACTTAAAGGGCACTCTGGATTTTGGTCTATGGTATCCCAGGGATACTGATTTCTCTTTGAATGCTTATATAGATGTAGATTGGGCAAGTTGTGCAGATGACAAAAGAAGTAGAAGTTGAGGTTCTTTATTTCTTGGAAGCAGGTTGGTTTCTTGGTTGAGTAAGAAATAAGATTCAGTGTCATTATCTATTGTAGAGGAAAAATATATTATAGTAGTATCATGTTGTACATAGGTGTTATGGATGAAGTAGACATTGAAGGATATCGGGCTGTCATACATGAACCTATTTCTATCTTGTGTGATAATACGAGTGCTATAAATATTTTAAAAAATTCAGTAATGCATTCAAGGAAAAAACATATCTCTATCTAGTATCACTTTCTAAGAGAGAAAGTCACATAGAATGAGGTGAAGCTAGTGCATATACCTATAAAGGATCAAGTTGCAAACATTTTCACAAAGGATCTTCCTAAAGATACATTTGAGTATCTCTAGAAAAAGTTAGGGGTTATTTCCCCTCCTTTCTAATAGATGCATAAGGGTGTTCATCTGTCCAAGAGAGCATTTCAAGATACATTCTTGGTCCTAGATCGATGAAGGATACCTTGCAAGGGGAGTAGGTAGTGGTGTGTTTTAGTTAGTTTAGTTAGGGGGAGAATATTTTGTACTCCTAAGGAGGAGTAAGTGGAGAGAAAGAGAGCAGTAGAGAGAAAGTAGTATGTTGATGCTGCCTAAAGTGAAGATTTCAAGTGATGTCAAAGGGAGATATTATTACCCTTTTCCATTGATGTCAAAGGGGGGGGGAGATTGAAGTCTAAAAAACTCCTCAAGAAAGGGGGAGAAAAATAAAGGAAAGGGAAAGAGAGAGTGAAGTTTGAGAAAGTGGTAGAAATGTAAGGAATGTCCCAGTTAGGGGGAGAGGCTAAAGTAAGGGGAGAGTGTCTAAGTGTTTGGGTTGTAGAGTTTCTTAAATGATTAATGGTTTTTCAGAGCTGGTGTTGCCATCAATGAAAAGGGGGGAGATTGTTGGAGATTTGTTGGTGTTGTCATTGTTGTCAAACCCTAGTGTGTGGAGATTTTTGGAGCTGTTGAAGAGTGTTGCATGAGAAAGAGTTATGTTTAGACTTCTAGTATGGTTAGGGATATTGTTGAAGATTGTTACACTATATGTTGTCATTTGATGTCAACCTCTAGTGTGGTCATGTTAATAAGTGTTTGTGATATTGTGCAGGTATTGTAGATGTTGTAGACATGTTGAGAAGGTGTTTGTGGTGTTGTTCATGCAACTAGTTCACTTGGTTTCCAAGTTCTTTTGAGAGAATTTGAATAAAAAAGTGTGCAATGTGACAGAGGTGTGTTCACTATTGTGTTATGTATTTCTTCATGGTTGAAGATATGCTTGTGCAGTTTGGATGGGATGATTAGAGGTGTTCAAATGTGCTATATACAGAGTTTTAGTTTTTGGATCATCCTACAATGAAAGATGTGTTTGATAGTGTGTTTCCCATGAAGAAGGTTGTTTAGGAGAAATGAGATTGCTCTACATTTCTCCATGTTGTGGTTTTCTATGTTGCAAATTTGGGAAGATGCTAATATTTTTTGTATCTACCTTCCTTGAGATTTTTATGTGTTCAAGTGTTCTGTAAGGTTGGTTAGTGAGTTGTATGCCTATGATAGTGTTGTTGGTTGCACATGATGATGTTGTTCTTAGTTGGAGGTGGTTGTGGCAATGTTGCAAAATATTTTGATGATACCAGAATATTCCAGGATATTGTGGAGGGTTGCTTTGTGGTTCACATGGTGTTTTTGGACTTGTAAAGGTGTGTATGTGGTCACTTGTTAGTGTTAGTATAGGTTTGGCTGACCTGGAATGCTAGTGCTAATTGTGGAGGTTGCTTGTTGTTTGTGGAAGCATGGTGAAGCATGTCAATGTAGATTTGGGTCCTAGTTAACCCTTGGTGTGGTCTACCTTCACTTTGTTCCATCATGAAAGTGTTTGGTGTCGACCTATTTAGTGATTACATGTTTGAGGTGCATACGTTTCAATGTGGTTGACATGGAGAAAGTTTTTGAGGTTGTGTTGGATATATAAGAAAGGTTAATTATTGGTAGTGTGTGGCAGATGTGCGAGTGTTGTATGATGCAAATTTGATCAAGTGTGGTGATCTAAGTGTGAGCTTAAACGCGTAAGGCTATCAGATGCAATGAGTAGAAGGTGTCTACATTTTTAGTGTGCATGAAGTTGCTGGAGATAGAGAGCTGAAGGTTTTGGATGGTGCAAAGTTGCAATGGTGTATTTTTCTTGTTGCTCTAAGATAATGAATCTCTTTGTAACAATCTTCTTCTATTCTTCTTTCTTTCAGATAGTGAGTCCTTTGGGAAATGATCGGTTCTTGTCTTTTGGGTAGTGAAAGCTTCTACAATGATCCTATTGTATTCAGTGTTGCTATTCATATATATGTGAGCTAATCCTCACCATGGTTTTTCCTTGATTAGGGTTTTCCATGTAAATCTTGTGTTCTCTTGTGTATGGTGTTGACTGTGTTTATGTTTCATATGTTTACATTTTGTGATGATAATAAGGGTTTGATGGTTAATGAGGGTTTAAGTTTTTAATGTACAACTGATTCACCCCCCCTCTAAGTTGTCCTATGTGTCCAACATCACATACAATTGTTTTTAGTCCTAAGTAGCTAAAACAATGAAGATTTTTGTATACCATACAAAAGATATGTGTTTGATTCAAAAAGAGAGATTTGACCTATGTACACTTTGTAGGAAAATATGTAAGGTAAATGGGAAATCACTCTCCTTATGGAAATTCACTAAGCATCTGCCACTTGAGATTCTCATATATCAAATCCATGTAGCACTTTGAAATTATTAGAATTTTTTTTACCTCTTTTCACCATCTAAATTTTTGTGTGGAGGTTAATTGATATCTTATTTTAATGATTGTAACATGTGATGATGATTTAAAGATTTTTTTTTTCAATTTTGATGGGTAGATATACAATAGGTGAATACTTATATTTTTAGTTTCTTGTGTTTTACCCTATGCACAAGCCTCTATTTATTTTTTGAATCATAACATATAAATGAAGTAAAAAATGACTACTTATTCACATCAAATAGTTACTTTTCAATTATATTTTCTATTCTAGGGTTCAATGCCAAGTTATTATAGTATAAAATTATTTTAATATATATATATTTTTATAATCTCTTATGAAAATATATTCAATAATTTTCATTTATGATTGAGTGTGACAATGGTAGAAATTAACATCAATTGCACATATGAGGGCTATAAATAAATAGGGGTATACAAATTTCATTAATAATAGTTGCCTACAATATGTGGTAAAAAGACAAGATGTTTCAAGAGGAATTGTGTACTAGGATGGTTTATAAAAAATAATATGTAGGGGTAGAAGTAAAAATAAGAGTATATTCAAGATTCCATGATCACAAATGATATATGATAAGTTTACTAGAGTGAATCTCCTTGGGGATTCCATAGATTTAAATAAAAATTTCTAGGGGTTAGTTGTTATTAAAGTATACCTTGACCACACAAAATAAATCAATTCATCAAAAAAATCCTAGAAGGGGATCTATTTTTTCAAATAGATAAAGAAAAGGGTTGTACATTCATTAACCTTTCTTCCTCCATTTTTGCAACATTCATCACTTCTTCATTAAGTGAAAAAATTATAAGAATTTGGGAGAATGAGATTGCTTACTGTTATCACCTAGAAATGCACCCTATGCAAAGTTGTAAACTGAGCTTTCTAGTGAAACAATGGATCACTCCGAGGCTGTGGGTCACCTGAGATTGGAGTGAACCTCCGGAGAAGGCCGGCTTCCTTTGTGTTATCACCTAAACTACTAATTCTTTGATGGTAAAGGGAGAAGGAAAATTCATAAAAATGGAACTAAACTTATGGTGATACACTGTATTAATAAGAAATCATGAAACAGACACAGGAAGAACATACACTTGAAAGCCTAATTGCTATTCTTAGAGCAACTTCTTTCAGATTTAATGCTTTAGCCCTAACAGGTTTGGTCTACATACATACCTTGGGAAGGAAAGATTAATTTCACAACCTTAAGACATAAGTGCAGAATTATAAAACACAGTTAAAGACTTGCATGTTCAAAAGAAAGATACATAAATGAGAATCAATACCATCATGAACCCAAACTTCCAAGGTAAACTCTGTGTTGTATTCAGGATTCCAGTTGAGTTACAGAAAAACATACATCAATTGAGGAAGGATTGATTAAAAAATCACTAACTCTTCAAAGTGTAATCAGAACTATCTACAAAAAAGGAAAAAATGCCTTGTATATCAAACTGTATCGGCCCCTTAGGGCTTACAAAAAATATCCGGCCAGAAAAAACTGCCCCTTAGATTTTTTTATTGAATTTCGAGTTGCACCCTGCGTGTCCATGTTGGTGTAAAAAATTGCCTTCAAGGGAATCCCTTCTTGAACATCCTGCAACCACCGCATTCACTTTTGTTGCTCGTGTCGATCTTTGAACCTCCCTGTCGAGCGCCTCCAATGCTTGTGAGCTCAAAAAAGATACACGTTGCTTTTCATTCCGTTGGTGTTCTTCAGACTGCCACGACTCTCTTTCAGATCCCTCTGGTCGGTAGAGTGAACTCCACACAGGTTTTTTGGGCGGTCAAAACTCCTTTGATCGGAATAGCATCTTGGAGAGACACTGGAAGTGTCTCACCGATGCGATTAGGTGTCTTTGTAGCTATCGGCATATCATAGAATAGTCGGTGAGAGCTCATGGCGAACTCATTTCATTTACCTAGAGCTCACTCTTCTCCTCCGGGCTCGAGCTCCTTCAGCTTTCGATGAGACCTTACCAGGTCAGCAAAACATCCTGTCGAGGCCTCTCTTCTATTCACTGAGACCGCATCAAGTCGGGAAAACATCTTACCGAATGTAAGGCCTCTTTTCTGAGTCTCCCCGAACGAATTTTACTCTGTCGGGCCCCACATTTCCTTCGGTGTGACTTTATTGATGTCACCCTGAGACATTTTATTCCACTGAGCTCCCCTTTTTTTTGTTTCGGCAAGACACATTCCTATCGGCCAGACCCTTTGCCGAGCACACTAGTCTCCCCGAACTCTCATCTTTCGGCCAAACTACCTGTTTGTCGCCGAGACTCATGCCGAACTTTTCCATTCCACCGAGCTCTTTACTTCCTTCGAAAAAACTGTGACAAGTTGGGAAGACTTCATAGCCAAGTCCAACAGTCATACCGATTCCTGCTTCCGTCGTCGAGACACCCACACTTCGCCGAGACCTCTTGTAGAATTTCCTCTCCTTCTGCGAACTTTTCATTTGGCAAGACACCCGGCGAGACCCTTCGTTATTGGCGAGATATTGGCCTATCGGCCAGACTTCCCTTCGGGCTCCTTAGCTCTTGGTGATGAGCTACTTTCTTTTGGTCGGGGAGACATTGCTACTTCGGTATAACCTTAGGCCGATGCCAACCATTCTCGGCGAAACCTTTTTGCTGTCGGCGGGACTCCTGCCGAAGGCAACCACATCGAGACCACCTTTTCTTCTTTCGGCAAGACCATCTTCACTCGCCGAGACCACATGCCGATTCCTTTTCCCTTTTTCGAGCTCTGATGTTGGCGAGACATGACGAGTTGGGGAGACCCTATCTTTAGTGACGCCACTTTCCTGTCGGGGAGACATAACCTTTTCGCTATGACCCTTCACCGAAGCCTTAAACTCCTGCCAATATGTTCCATTCAACCTCCGATCGGTGAGACAAAGTAATTTCGCTGTGACCACATACCGACGGTATAACTTATGCCGATATAATCTTTTTCTATCGCTGAAACAAAAGGGAATGTCACGCCGATAGATGCCTGGAGATGGATCCCGATTGCTGTGACATCAAATAAGTCTTGCCGATATGATCTTTCCTTCGCCAGTCAGCAAGACACAAAGCGCTCGATGAAACAACATGCCGATAGGGATTACCTATGCCGATGAAGCACCTCATGAGTTAGTCGATGAGACCCGACTCATTTGGTAAGACCTCTCAGCGGTGAACACAACTTAGGCCAATAGATCCTTCCACTGTCGCCAAGACCATATGAATGTCATGCCGAAAGCCGCCTGTATGTAAAAACAAATCATTATGACATCAAAAATGTCTTGCCGATAGGCCACACAGACATTTAAAAAATGGATCGGGGGGACCCTGCCATTCTCACACCGATATATTCCCTGGTTTGAAGCATTCAGACCTAATGGAACCCCCGTCACATGATATTATGCCTGATTGAGCCTGAGGGTAAAAATTAGGTAACACTTACCTTGTCTTTCTTCTTCTTCAATTGATAAGTTGTTGTCAAACATGTGGTTGAATTTTCCACTATGACACATAGTGAAGAAATTAGTTTATATATAATTATTTTCTTCACTTGCATAACCTACATGAAATAGTTCATAGCCCTTTGGTAAGATGAATACTAGTTTCCCCTTCCAAATTAGCACCACCACTATTCTTCTTCCCTTTTCTATTTTTAACATCCCTAATACTCTTCTTATTTCTAGTTTCATGTGTCATTCAATGGCCACCAAAAGGCACAACTCATTACCCAAGAGATATATCACCTAATATAACACATTTAAAAGTAAGAACAGGTATGTAGTTTCCAAAATTTTCCCCTAGGATACTCTTAATTAGGAATTGAATCCCCAACAAGATGGAAAACACTTAGTGGCCCCTTTCACTTAATCAACTAGTTTGCATTAAAATTAAACTATATTCCTAATTTTAAAAGATATAATAGTTAATAAGGTTTGAAAAAAAAGAAGAAAAACCCCTTATCCACAAAAATAACATAAATTCACCAAGAAAAATTGAAAAAAAAAAGAGCACAAAGAAATGAATACTACCAATTTGATATGAGTTTGATGAAGTAGAAGATCTCTACAAATGATCATGAAGGTTGACTTTTCATTGTCATCAACCAACTCTAGAGTTCTCTAAGCACTCTCCTAATTTAGAATCTATAACCTTTTTAACTATCCATTTAAAAATTACCACTACTTTAATGAGAGTTGAAAGTATTTCCTTTATTCTCAAACCCCACCAAGTGAGTATACTCTTACTATTAGTACACAAAGATAAATTCCTTATTTTACAATTACAAATTATCAATGGATTTATATTAAAAAATAGTGTAATTTGAATTACTAAAAAAATTTAGGTCTAATAGTGACACTTTCTTTGAAGTCTATTTTTTTTCTTTCACAATGGATTTACTCATTTGGTGCCTCGACACTACATTCATTGGTTTAATAAAAGGATGCGATTTATAGGTTGGTGCATTTTATTTATCAACTATATTGTCTGAATAAACCGAGATCCATTAAAATGTATATTAAATCATTTTGATATTCAGAACATAATATTTAATATTATTTAGTGACATTTAAGATTTATTATGTGTTATGCCATGGAATATTATTTTTTGGTTTATATTTAAATGTATCTTTGATAGGGAATACCTTTTAATTTTAGAGAGACTTTAATTTTATGATTTTTTTAATGAACTCTTTACTTTTCTTCTTTAATTGTATTCTTATATGGCCACTTCTCTAACACCACATATATAGTTCATGATTATTGTTAAATCTAGACATAATATCATCTATCAAATTATATATACTACTATATATTCAAAATTTAGTGTATGATTTGTTTAGGTATATCTTAAAAATTAAAATGTAATTCATATGAATTTTATAATTTTTGTGTTAAATAAACTATAATAATTTATTATATACAATCATTTAACTTGCTTTAAATTTTATCAAAATCCTTTCTAATTAGGAAGTTAGATGTTAAATTTCAAATATGTCAAGTAGTTATGTCTGAAATTCTTTTAGAATCTTGTGCTAACAACATTTGTGAATTTTAGATCTTATTATATCAATGTTCATAAATAGTTAATGTTTTGAATACAACACAACACCATTATGGTGTGATTCCCTTAATCTTATATTGTGCATAAGGTTATAAATAGTCATCTTATGACTACTTTAACTCTTAATTAAGTTATAAGATCATTAATACAGTCTTATACAAGTAGTTAAGCCATTTTTAGTGGCATCCAAATCATAAGTATAGTATATGTAGGAGCTAGTGGTTGGTTTATGATCATCATATTGTTTATTGTGTTCTTTTTTGAAACTATTGGAGGTATCCCCTTGGAGTGGCTTAGAAGGTTGTCCCCTCAAAGTGACTTATTATTATCAAGAATTTGAAGCATTTTTTCTATTATATTCTTCTCTTATGTAATTTATTTCATTACATAAGGTCCTATGGAGGGGGATAGCTAAACTTTCTAATAGGGTGCTACTAGATAAATTCGATAATTTTACAATTGTCATCCCATGATTTTATAATAGTAGGTAGTCTTAAAAGTTCTAGTTAATTTTTTAAAGTAGCTAATATTATCATGCATTATATAATAATATCTAATTATATAAAAAAATGAAAATCTAAAATAATTAAGATGCCTTCTAATGATGCCATGTGGATTAAAAAATTATAAATACAGGGGAAATATCTAGCCCCACCCCACTTATAATCGTTAAAATTTAAGAGGTAAAAATTAGGGGCTCCTATTATCTAAGGTTTAAGATTATAATTTATTTTGTACTTCTCATATGATCGATTGCTCCATTATTATAGATCCTAAAACTCCCCACACCAGAGTCATCCATAATTATAGATCTTGAAGCTATACCATTCTACTTAAACATTGAATAATTTTATTTTATTTGTTAAAATGGTTATATTTGTAAGTAGGAATTGATGATCTCAAATAAGAGAGCTTACCATTCTGCCAATAACCTCATTTATAGGTAAAGGTTCTAAATGTTTTTCTGAATTTAAAATAAATAAAAATAATATTTCACCATTGATCCCTATAATCATTAAGAAATGCTAGGTATATTATCTAGCATTTCACATCCTATTTTGTTTAATTCCATCAATGAATTTATACCTAATGTATAAGAATTTAATAATATAAAATATTTTATAATGCCTTTTATCTTGTTATAAAAGCTATGAAGTTATTGCTTAGAATCATTTAGAGAGGGAAATTTATATTTTAAAAAATTGCAAAAATATAATTTTTATATATATTGCATTATTTCATATTTTTGCTTTTTAAATATTTTTTTTTTACAATTTTTCATACAAATTGAGGGAATTGTTCAAATAGAGCATTAATCTAAAATCTAGCACCCACACAATTTTAAAAAATGGTATAAGAATCTAATATTTAAGAAAGGTTTGAAATATTTTTATATTTGATTTGCAATGATAAATGTGAGCACCAATCTCACTCAACCATAAATTCTATAGTTTAATGGAAAGACTTATGATTATTGGAAAATTAAGATGATTTTATTTTATTCTCATAATTTTAATAAGAAAGACCCTTGAAAAAAAGGGAATTAAGAAAACAAGCTAAAGCACCTAAAAAATGTACACTTATGTTGAAGAAAAATAATTTTATTTTATTAATTAAAATTTAAAAGAAAACCATACCCTCCAAAGATTATTCCAACATTAAGTTACTAAACCTATCAAGTATAAACAACTTAGTAACTAAGCAACCAAGAATATCTAGATCCATAAAGTCCAAGTCTAATAGAGATACAATTTGCATTCATTCATTATGTTGAAAATCATCAAATTTTTAGAGGGTTTGAGCATAACTACTTAAAAAAGACCCATTATGAAACTTTGGCTTAGTTGTCTCTTTAACAAAAAGAAATCATTGAATTTTATCTCTTTTGTTTTAAACAATGTCAAATTTTCACCTTTCTTTGACCTAAATTTTACGAGTAGGTCCATTTACAATATTTTCACACACCTAATTATCTCTTGAATCAACTTCACTGTATCCTTCCTCTCTCCTCCACCCACCATATTTTTAGAGTTAATTTGTAATTATTAGTGTGAGAAAAAATCCCACTCAACCATAAATTCCATAATTTAATGAAAAAATTTATGATTATTGGATCATTAAGATGGATATTTTTTTATCTCAAAAGATCAATCGACTTAGTGGATAATGGATTTTCATAGAACCAATAGACCACACAATTTGTAATGCTTTGACACAAGCACAAAATAATCTTATCAAAATAAATAGGAATAAAGATGTTAAGGCCTAATTTTCCATTAAAAAAGCAATGGATAGTGTTGTAGAAGTGAAAAAAATTAAGCAAGCATAATATAGTTTATAAAATCCTTATCAAGACACTAACATTATAGAATTGGTAAATATAAATGTTAAGAAGGGAATTTTAAAATAATAATTGAATGAGTTATTGTTACCTATGTAATTGGCATGATTAATCAAGTATAGTCTCATTGGGAGACATTAGTGTTAGGAAATAATGCATAATACCCACAATCTTAATCTATTTCATACATAACCCCATGAGAGATAAACATGCATACAAGTACAACCATAATGCATAGATCAAAATAGAAAAGCCACAAGACTATAACACAAGATATACCCTAGGAAAACCCTCAAGAGGGAAAAACCCAGCCTCCAAAAATATCCATACTCCATCTATTATTCAACAATAAAGCAATACAAGAGTTACAATAAATACCTCTGAAGCATCAAGCCTCTCCAATGCATCCTCATGTGTCCAAGCATGAATCCACACATCTTGTGTCATGCTTCACATATACACTCCTCAGAAAGACTCAATAATGACAACCCACTCACCCAGCCAACCTTAACCACTAAACATGTGCTTGCTTTTATAGACTTAAGCTCACAAAATACAACCAAGTGGTAAGATAAAACCATGTACTACAAAACTAGTGAATACGAAACCACTAACCCCTTATTTAATATTGGGTACTAAGTTTTCACTTTATTAAATATTCCCCAATATTAAATTACTATCCTATGTCTCTCACACATTAAATAATAATACAATGTTATAATACAACATAAAGTGGTCCCCAAATAATTACCTAGTGTGATCAACCACACTTCCTAGGTGCATCACAAATAAATAATTACTTAATTACAACATTATAATATAACATTTTATGCAATGGTGTACAACACCATACCCCAACAATTAGAAGATCAAAGAATAGTTGATAAGATATTAAGAAGTTTACCAATAAAGTTTGATCACATTATGGTTGCAATAGAAGAATAAAAGGATTTGTCAAAAATGTCTATTGAAGACCTTATGGGATATTTACAAACTCATGAACAAAGGTTGAGTAGAACAAAAATATGTCAACAAATCAATTATTTAAATCACAAGTCATTGACAAAGAATCAAAGATTAAAGGTAGAAGAGTAAAATTTCAGCAAGGAACATATCCAAGCATGGATGGAGGAAGAGGAAGCAATAGAGGTAGAAGATGAAGATGATTAAGAAAAGTGAGACCAACAATTGTAATGGAGGAAGGAACATTGCAACTAGTATGTAGTAGGAAGAAGAAAGAGAAGCAACTATATATAAGGAATTAATCAAATGTAAGATAACTAAAAATTAAACATCTAATGCCTATATAAAAAATTGGTTATTCAAGATGAATTTAAGGAGAAAATGTATATGATTCAAATCAGTAAAGTGAAAATTTTTCAAAAGAAAAAGAAAATAAAGATTGTGGTTCCATGATTATTACATATAACATTGTTAAGAAGAGTACAAAAAGAAGATAGTGGATGTAACAATCATAAGATTGAAAATAAAGAGATATTTTCAAATATTTATGAATCAATTAAATTATCTAATGAAAGCTTGTAAATAATAAAAAATAATTGTGATGAGAAAAGATAACATTTCAATATGATCTTATTCATTTTGAGGATGAAAAAATCTATGGATGAAGCAATTAATTTTATAAATAAAAACCAAACATGGGAATTGATTGATCCTCTAGTAGGGAAGAAAATAATTGTTATGAAATGGGTGTATAAGACAAAGTTTAATGTGAATAGTAACATTGAAAGATATAAAGAAAGATTAGTTATGAAAGGGTATTCAAAAATCTTGATGTTGATTACAATGGAATTGATTCACCTATATCAAGGTTTGATACAATGATAACGATTCTAGTATTAGAAACTCAAAGAAAATGGGAAGTCTAGTATTAGCAACTCAACAAAAATGGGAAGTCTAGCATTAACAATTCAATAAAAATAAGAAGTCTAGAATTAACAATTCAACAAAAATGGGAAGTCTAGTAAATAGATATTAAGTCAATATTTTTGAATGGAGTGTTGGAAGAAGAGGTTTACATTAATCAACCAACAAGATATGAAATGGAAGGACAAGAACGCTACGTGTATAAATTGAAGAAAATGGTTTATGGGCTCAACACAAGCACATAAGGCTTCGTATAGCTATATTGATTCTTATTTTCTGATGAATAGATTTTTCAAGTACTTAAGCAACGCTAGACTTTAAACCAAAGTATGTAACAAAAATAAATGTTGATAGTTTGTTTGTATGATGATATGATTTACAATAGGCACATGATAATTAATTAAAAATTTAAAATAGCAATGTAAGGGGAGTTTGAGATTATTGACTTAGTTTTGATGAAATATTTTCTAATAATTAAATATGTTAAATTATGAATGATGAATTTTTATTTTACAAACTAAATATAAATATGTTTCAAAGAGATTTCAAATGGAGAAAACCAGACTAGCCTGTCCACCTATTTCCATAGATTAGAAATATCAAATGATGATAATAATAACAATATTGATTCTACTCATTACAAAATATCGGTTGAAAACTTGATGTACATGATGATCACTAGGCTAGACATAATGTATGTTAGTTTGATTTCAAGATTTATGGAGACACCAAATGACACTCACTTGTAAGAAGATTTTTTTTAGATATGCAAAGGGAACTAAAAAATCACAGAGTTTTTTACTTGACACGAAATAAGTTCAAACTTGTTTAATATATTGGTAATGATTGTGACAGAAATATTAATGATATAAAATAACTTTTGAATACATATATCTCATCTTAGATCTTGGTCTTTTAATGATTGTTTCACTTTCAATTGCTAAAGAAAAATATGTTGTAGTCATAACAACTACTTGTCAAGAAATACAACTTAGAAAAGTCTTGGGTGAATTAGATCAAACTGTATATTAAAGGAATTTACAACAAGACTATTTTGTGGTAATAATGCAACTATATCATTGTCAAAGAATCTAATTTTTATGGAAGAAATGAAGACATGATATCATAATTCATTTCATCAAAGAGCTTATTGGCAATGGTGCATTTGAATTAGGATTTTGCAAGTCAAAGGAGCAAGCTATAGAAATATTTAGAAAAGTTTTGGCAAAAGAAGATTTTGTGCTATTAAGAAAAAATCTCGGAGTACTCAATTTGAAAACAAATGCATAGCAAAGTTGGATCAAGGTTAAGGGAGGGTGAACTAGAAATATTATCTTACCCTTCATGTCTTCATCTATAAAGCTGTAATAATGAATATAAATTTAATCTCTAAAAATCTCTTTATAATATAGCAATCTAGAAAATATTTATTTTGTTGTGGAAGCTATCGATTATTATTTAGAACTTGCACAAAAAGGAGGTTCAAGGATTATGTCAATAGAAAACTGTATCTATGTTAATATATTAGAGAGTATGTGTTTGTGCATGGATGCGTTGCAAATTCTAGTTGCATGTGGTTGGATTAAACAACTAATAATATGTGCTAAATAATGGAATGAAATAAACTTAGACAAATCTAGTTTTTTCCTTAAAGAAATCAAGGATTATCTGATTATGAAATATTTGCATACAGATTTAAAACATAAAGCAATGCAAATGAAAAAAAGAAAGTTGTCATCAAATTGACAAAAAACACTGCAAATGGAAACAAAATGTTCTTATCCAATTGTCAAATCAATATTTAAAATAATTTTAAAGACTTTTCCCTATAGTTTGAAAGCCATTAAAGGACAGCTGGTTTGTCATTAATTCACCTATTTCAATTATTTATATTCTAAACAATAGACTATTTTCAACAAATTATAAAGAGAAGATTAGTCCAAAACAGGATAATTTTCTAAAAATAGACAATTTCATCAATTAAATCTTTTACATCATACACACCAAGAAAATAGAATAAGAAAACAATCTAAACCAGCTAAAAAATGTACACTTGTAGAAGAAAAAGAGCTTTTATTTTACTGATTAAATTAGAAAAGAAAATCATATACTCCAAAGAGTATTCCATCATTCAATTGCTAAACCCAGTAAACCCAACAAGCAGAAACAGCTTAGCAACTATGCAGCCAAGAACACCTAGATCCACAGAGTCCATGTCTAACAGAGATACAATCTACATTCATTCATTCTGTAGAAAATCATCAAATTTTCAGAGGGTCCATAACAGAACTATTCAAGAAAAGAGTCATTAGGAAACAATGGCTGAACTGTCTCTTTAATTAAAATATCATCGAAGTTCATCTCTTCCTTTTTAAACAATGTTGAAATTTCACCTTTCTTTGACCTAAACTTTGTTTGCAGGCCCATTTGCAGTCTTTTGACACACCCAACTGTCTCTTGAATAAGCTGCACTGCATCCATCCTATCTCCTCCATCAACCATCTCTCTCAACCTCATCAGACTTTCTCTAACTCTCCTCTGCCTGGGAGAATCTTCTGTTCCAGAAAACTCACCCCGTACATTTAGTAGAGCATCAATTTCTTCTGTGTTTTCTTCACCATTCTCTGCTTCAGGAATTTCTTTGAACAAAGGAGTTGACACCCCATTCACAGTCACCGCCATGCCATTATCTGATTCACTCCCAAACAGTTTACCCAAACAATCTTCATGGAGAAATACTTTCTTACCAGAGAATATAATGTGTTCTTTCGACATTTTGGTTTGCACCAGAGAATCCAATCTTCCTTGTTCAATTTTCACCTGCTAATCAATGAATTTAACAAGTGGGTGAGAGACTCAGGATACATCTGAGATGTACAGATTCATAGAAACAGATACCCAGTTCTACCAACCCTTCGAATCCGCGGCGTGATAAAGTGTTTGTGGTAGAAAATTGAGAAACAAGGCGTGCGGTGTACCAACTTCAAGAACGTACGTGAATAGAAAAACATATAAGGACATGAAATATGCGGAGAATTTGACACGGCTGTTAGCTGGCTTTACACTTTCGGCAAAAAAATCTTAAGACGAAAAGATAAAAATCTGCCCGAGATTATCTGAAGATTATATAAATACATACAATATATGTACCCAAACACAAATGATCTGAATCTGCCAGTACCAATCAGCCCTTGGTGATGTTTTTTAATGTTTTCCATATCCAGACTTGTTCTAAGTTCTTTTGACTTCTGTTCTGTGATGTCATTTTAGAGTACGATCCATTGCCACAAGATTATTTTTAGCCTCCTCTTCATTGTATTCCTTTCTACCCTTTAGGATGTGGCTCTTCCATAGAGGAATTCAAAGGTTCTTTATGTTTTAGTTTAAACATGTTTTAAGTTTTGATTTGTTTAGATGGTTCATCTGAAATAACATTCATCGACGGATCTTATTGAAGAAGCTCGTGTGATTTCAAATCAGCTATAAAAGCCCTATTGAAGAAGCTAGTGCGATTTCATATTAGCTATAACCTCCTCCAAGAGGCATTCAAGTCTCTTAACCTATGTGCAAGTAGGCTGGTTAGAAAGAGATAGTACTTTGTGATTGTTTAGGGAGGCTTTATGTAAAGAATAATGTGCCATTTGTTTAGGGGGAGAATCAATAGTTGGGTGGTGTTTAATATTCATTAGTGTATTGGGCATTACATATCTATTATTTTAACTTTTATTTATTATTTGTGAAACTAATGATTAATAGAGAGAGGGTTCAATTGTAGTACAATATCTTACATTATTATTATAGCATGTGTGCTCCACTACTTGAAATGGTCTAATTAAAAATTGTTTAAAATATAACACGTTTTTGTATTTTACACTTATGTTTTGAAGTGCAAGGTATCACAATGGAACCATGTCTTGTTTTAAAGTAGACAATTAGAGTTAACTTTCTTATAATACTATGTGAAAATAATTGCATGACATAAATTGTACTGCCCAATTATGTAAGGTTTGAAATGATGATGTTCCTTCTAAGTGTACATATAAAAAAGTTTTATAGTAAACATGTGACAAACACATCTCAAGTCATTAACATTAATAATAAAATATGATTCATATAACAAGCTAGGAATCCTTTATGATGATATTATATATCAACCATCCTATCAAAGAGAGACTACTTTTTTCAAATATCAACATTGTTACATCAAAATATAATGATAATAGACCCAAGTACTAGTACATTTAATATGTTGAACGCATGCAACCATAACAAATATAGTGTAAGTATTACCACTCAAACACTCACATAATAAAGAAAAATCAAAGGTACAAATAATGATCTATCAAATTACCATAAACACATGGAGAAAACAAAGAAAAACTATTTCTTTACTAAAAATTATCTATGAACATATAGAGTTATCAATGATTAAATTAGATATAGCAATATTGAAATATTTTTGTTTGGATTGAATTTTTGCTATGAATAACATAGAGTTGATAGTGATAAATTGTAGTCAAAGAATAAATTAATATTAAAAAGACTTTGTTAGATAGCATAGGTTAAAGTTGGAACATTCAACCTAGCCTACCATAGATAAGTTGATTCTTTATAGGCTAATAAACATTGTTGTGAATAATAAACCTACTATTCAGGACAAGTATGTGCACATGAGGAGGTTTGTGATCCCTTCTACTAAATGCATATTTTTCCAAAACATTAAACACTATGAATTTTTTCTATCTCAATCTTCTCATGAAGATGAATTTCCTTGCACTAGCTTTATATTTTTACATGAATATCTTCTTGTCATCTTCTGAAATTTTTGCCCTCTTGAATATGAAATTCAACAACTCAAAGAAAACACAGGAAGACCTCTAAAGTTGTGGGTAACTGATAAACAAAGGTCAACCTCCGGAGAAAGCCGACTTCCTTTTGGTATCACCTAAAACTACTAATTTTTTTTGCTGCGGAAAAGGGAGAAAGAAAACTTTAAAAGAAATACTGAAAACTAAAAGTAATGGGTGATACACCAAAATAACAAGGATAATGAAAACTAGGAACTTCAACACTTGGCTTCAACTGATAGGAATTAAGTTTGCACAATTCATTATTGTGTATTTTTTTTGCATAAGTGCTTCACTAAAAGGACTGAACATAAAAACTAGCTAAAGGAAAGGTTAACTTCACAATCAACAAGCAATATGCATTTTAGACACAATTAGCAACCTGCTTGAACACACTATTTGTAGAAAGGTATAACTTATGAGACAAAGCTAGAAGGAAATTATGAAAATTTTCACAAATAGCTTGATCAAATCATTTAACATACACAAAACTGCAAAGAACAAAAGGCATGGATTTCATTACCAGTAATAGCCGAGGTGTCTTCTATATTTCATATCCAAAGAGTTACAACAATATGTCAAAAACTGTATAAGGACTTTCAGAAGTCATTAACTCTAGAGAATGCATATTCAGAACTAACTCAAAAAATGAGTTAAAAGAGAATATACCACTCAACTCCAAGTAGTTGCACCAAAATAGGAGCCATCAACTAACTTGGGTAAAACCCATCAAAAAATCCTAAAAAAGAGCCACTAAATTCCCCCCAAAACTATCTCCAATGTGTGGGGAAAGTGAGTTTGACCATGCACAACATCTAGGCATGCAAAACCACTCCTAGATTTCTGCAATTCCTCCAACAAGATGCATAAATACCCCTACATGCTTGAGTACATGTCTCCAAATTGTTTTATCCACCTCCCTATATGTACTCCATGTCATAAATCAAAGCATTTCTCTCCTTAATTGAATGTTGAAAGCCTCCATTGTTTATATTTAAGAATAACAATATGAATTAAGGCTTATAATTTAATTGCACCTTAAAGTCATTTGTTTTACAATAGGCACTCATGCAAATAAAACTCAGTCAATAACTCCAATAGCACGTACAAGCATAAGGAATCTCATCTCCAAGATGAGGTGACATACATGTGTCACAAGGAATCTACCAAAGGTGTGATGTGGCACTTACATATCACAAGTTTTCAAAAAATCACAAGGAATGATCATTGTTGTCTAAGGAAATACTTCTTCAATGTGGTTGCAGGGTCATTTACTAATTGGCACTTATTTTTGTTAAATGAAAGGTGAAAAATACACCTTATGTTGGCATCTTTAGGGTTGATTACCCTAGAAAAAAAGTAAGGAAAAAAAAGAAACATTCACTTCATTTCTCTTGAAGCTTCTTAGAGAAGCTAAGCCACCAACAACCTAGGTTTCAAAGCTTTGAGGAAGATGTCCATGGCAAAATTTGTAGCCATAGAGACATTTTATGTGCATTTTCTATAGTTATTCTCCAAAAAATCATTGGTAAACAATTCTTTGGAAACAATTTTGAATAGAAGTCTTTCTATTAGTGACTTTGTGCCTCACAGGCCGCGACATGCATTTTTCTGGCGATTTCCATATGTTTTCTTTCTGTGTACATTTTCCTTTCATTTGGCCACCATGAGACTTCTTTTGGAGCTTGGGAAAGCATTTTCATGCAAAAATTATTTTGGAGAACAAAGCTTTAGTCAATTGGGTAAGAAATTTTGAAATTCTTGTCCTTAAAAAAAAACTCATTTCCTTGAAGAGCTAATAGCTTCAAAAACAAGCCATAATAGAAAGAAATGCACATCCTCTGTAGATCTTTACACTCCCATTATTGTTTCTTGTTTCATTGTCTCAGGCCGCCATTCTATTTTGAACTTGAGTCTCTACTTTTCCTTTACTATCTGTATTTATTTTAGAGAAAATTTGAAAAGAGAAAACCCTCTTGAGAAGAACAGGCCGTAGCCATGCTATGCATCTTCTAAGGTTTAAACCCTAGCATTCTGGGTTTTTTATTTGTTTGAATCAAAACCATTTTGGGTCGAGGGTTTTACTTCTTGAGAAAAATTCTTTGTTTTTCTATAGTCACAGTTTGTACTCTTTTCCTTTTGAAAGCTTGCAAAAACTCAAAATTCTTCCTCTTCCTTTGTATTTGTGACCTCCATTGCATTTTCTGAAGACTCAATCTCAAGAATTCTATAACAATTCACATGATTTATTTATGTTGTTAGAAGATGTCATAAGGCTTGCTCCTAATATTTTGAATGAAAAGGCATAGTTGTCCTTGCATTTTAATTATGTCTTTTCATTATGAGACTAGTTGCTCAGTCTAATGTTGTTGCACTACTCCCTAAAAGACTGAAACACAAACTCTGCTTTATGTTTATTTGATGGTATGAATATTATGAGTTCCTGATGGTTAACTATTTTAATCTTTACTACTAATTCTTGAATTTTTAGGCAAAGACACTATCACAATGGTGTTCCTCTGATAGCTCTATCATAATTACTGCACTGTGGAACTCAAAATTGTTATTGATTCAATGTCTTTGTTATGCTACATAGAGTAAGATTGTAAGGGTTCCTTGTCACTTGTGTGATGATAGTAACTTGCTATCCTTTTGCATTGTTCTGTTTGAGTCTTGATCTCTTTGCTTCTCATGAAACCGTGGAAATTGTTTACACATCGTGACCCCTATCATGACCGTATTTTGCATCTTGAGACTTAAATGACTGTCAAAACATATTCATTTGAACAAACAATGCAAATTGAACTTCCATGCATGAAATTCTTTTGAAAATCATCATGGCTAGATAAATACCACTTATGTTTTTTTGTGAGATTGTGATAATGAATCACCAGTATCAAACTCATTGTTTCTTCTTATTGTGAGGATGGCTATCTCTTAATTAGCATGCCTTCATTTTTATTTGCTTTAATAAAACAATGATTGCACTTTTTTGACAAGATAGATTATTATTTATGCAATTATAATCTAATTGAATCTTGTCTCTTCTTAATAACCAGAAACCTTATAATGGGGTTTCCCATACCATTGTAACTGCATACACCTTTATGGTTGTACCATGATATGCCACTTTTCTGTAATTGACACAAGGCCAAGATTGATTTTGAGTAACATTGTCTCTGTTGTGTTAGCAATAATAAAATTTTGTTATTTCGATTATAAATGATCTTCATAGTCCTTTCTTCTTTTGATCTCCTTCATGACTGATCTACTCCCTCTAGCTTTGAAGGTCACTATCATACATTGGCAGCATGACTTTGATTCAAAGTGGCTTTCATCTCTTGAATTGATATCACAATGTAATAATCATTGATGAAAATTCTCTGCCCATAAGCATTTGATACTTATTACTGTTAACTAGCCCAAAAACTTTTGTGCACTTATGACACTATGACATTGGCTCTGAGAAAGCTTTATTGTAGCTTAATTTACTCTCCTTTTGTTACTTTCTTTAGTCTTCACAATCTTGTATGCTTTATATTGTTCTCTACAATACACTTGCATTAATGCATCCTCCATGCCAACTGTCTATGCATTTGTGAAATAAATATCCTTTCCATTAACTTAAGAACATTGATTCAAGAGTGTACCATTTTTTTTTCCGGTCATGATAACTCTATTCTCCATCCAAACCTGAGGCATGTCACTATCAAATAACTTTGTAAGGTATGACTGAAATGTTTTCATGCCTACTACATTCAAGTCCTGAAAGATGTTACTTGACTTTCATTTGTCTTATAGAGACTCATTTCTAATATATTATTCTAAAGTCTTCAAGGGATAATGGTAGGTGACTTTAGCATAGGCATATTCACCTCTTTGGTAATGTTGTTCAAGTATTTGAATAACAAGACTTAAGAGGTGGATATGGCTATGATATAAAGAAATATCTTTATGTCTTGACGCTTATCAAAATGTGCAGAAATGATTCAACAAGGAATCTAGATCAATAATACTCCATCCGTTTAAACATATGGGGCAGCATGTTGGGCTCAACCCTTGTGGGAGCCATATTTTAATCCACATGCTGATATTGAATGAACCAAGACAACTACATCACTTTTCCTAAACCGGCACATGAAGCAAACGAGTTAGAAAAAATATGTGCATATGACTGATGTATTTGATATGCCCCTTGTTTTCTTGGGCATCAGTGTTTTGCATGCTTGTTTAATGCATTTGAAGATCAATTTATATGTTCATGGGTGCTCATACATGTAATGTGAGAGACCTTCATTTCTCTAACAACATTTTATCACTCAAATGTAGGAACTAGGAGCAACATGGAGCTAAGGAGGACACAAAGTAGCTCAAGGCGGAGGTCAAAGCAAGGCAACACACACCAAACCAGTCATCCAGGAAATGATTGGCCTCTTTCCTTATTTGTGAATTCTATTTCATTTATCCATCAATGTATAAAATTTTCTTCATTACATTGAATAAGTTAGTCTCACGGCTTG
Organism: Sequoia sempervirens; assembly: GCA_007258455.2. Classification (NCBI taxonomy): domain Eukaryota; kingdom Viridiplantae; phylum Streptophyta; class Pinopsida; order Cupressales; family Cupressaceae; genus Sequoia; species Sequoia sempervirens. The sequence goes on along the minus strand of VDFB02271358.1, from coordinate 348,812,374 downwards.
TGTGTGAGACAAATATGCACTTTTGTATCAGTAAAGATTACTTTTCAGAAAGATTTGTGTAAATATTTTCTATGTTACATGCACTTGTATAAATGAAATGATTTGTTACTATAATCTTGTAATCTTTCTGATTTTCCTATTTATACAATTGAATGTAATATAGGAAAGATAAATAAAAAATGTATCTCTCTTTCAGTTTGCAAACACTTAAGCTCAACCAACTTGAGCAAGTAACAAAAATGGATGACATTTCTGGTGACATCTGATATATGTTTTCCTGCTAAACATGAAGACCAGTTGCCTAGACTATTCATTGGGCACATAGTCACTCAGAAACTCAAAACAAATCTGAAAGCAACTTTATTCAATGTTGTAACTCAGCAGAAACAACTCAAAACACCTTGGAAACTTATTGAAAACAAAACTGCAATAGGGAAACAATCTAACTATGTTGAAAAGCACTTAGGGAATTTGAAAACAACTAAACTAAGGTGCAACAACACTTATTGAAAGAAAAAATCCTAAACTAGAAAATGTGATATAGTTCAAACCTCAAAGCAGTGTTTGAGGTGTATCCCATTGATTGAGATAGGAAAAATTTTCTCCGTCTATCTTTGATAACTAGAATGCATTGTGCTCCTTGCATTCTATGATGACAAACATGCCACTCCAAAAGGTATCAAACTTAGTGTGCTTTCCTAGCCTACTTTTCAACTCATCCCACTTGAGCACATTACCTTCAAATACTTTGGGAGTTTCCTTCTTATCAAAAACTTTTTTAGTTTGGAGTTGATGATACTCCAAAGACTTCATAGCTTTGTTTCTTGTCTCTTCCAACTCCATGAGTTGAGCATATCTAACTACCAATGGGTCCTACTCTTCAAACATTTCTAACTGATGCATAATATCAAGAGCTAGCAGCTCTACAGATAAAGGAAATGTGGCCTCCTTACCATAAACCAGTACATATGGAGAATTTCCAATGGACCATTTGGGGGTTATTCTATCTGCCCATAAGGAAGATTTCAGCATGGTGTGCCAAGCTCTCTGATTATCCTCCATTATTATTTTAATGATTCTTATCAGGTTCTTATTTGTTGATTCAACCAAACCAT
>VDFB02271358.1:348606221-348811159 GCA_007258455.2 Sequoia sempervirens | reverse complement strand
TGGATAAGACATTGGTCAATCTAAATCTTAAAGATAAAATCTTTGATAGAATCAGATATAAAAATCAAAATTAAAACCTTTGCTATTTTGTAATTTTATTGTTTTATGTTTGTTATGTGGCAGAAGATAAAATAATCTACAAGTCCATAGGCCCATAGTCGAATGTCCTTTCCTTGGTTGTGGAATCATGGAAGGACAATGTATGAAAATATTCTCATGTGGGACATGGGAGAATCCTATTGAAGAGAGGGGACAGTTATATCCTTTTCAAGAAAATCAAGGCTCCATGGAATGCTACCACGTGGTGGAAGATAACGGATTTTGCAAGTCTGTGGGGCCATAGCAGAACGTTCTTTTCTTGGTTGTACGGAAGCACAAAAGGACACTATGTGATGATATTCTCACATGGGACATCGAAGAATCCTATTGTAGAGAGGGGATAGTTGCATCCTTTTTAAGAAAATCAAGGCCTTACTCATCATTGAGATTTGTACATCCCTTATAGATGGACAGACCACGTTCAAAATCAATAAATGAGTAGATGTGATAACAATGTTGATTAAATGCAAACACTTTGCAATAGCAATGCACAACAACTACAAAATGAAAGTGGAAAATGTAGGTAGATTCACAATCAAGATTACAAAACCCTTTAATTTCAGATCACTACTAGGGGAGGTGGCAATAATCTTAGTCATTTCATTCATCAATTAAAGAAAGAGGAGACATAGCATCAACCATTGAGAGGGCCTTTCCTCAATGCAAAAATAAAGTAGAAATACAAGTTCACCAAAATCCAATGATAAAATACATATATTGTTGTATTAACATTATGCAAATTGAGCACAATGTAGGCCATTGCAGATTGTAAGAACAACAAATACAAATTACAACGACAATAAAATTCTTTATGTGCTATTTGCATTATTTTATACATAGCAAAATACCCTTTGCTCTCTATTGGTCTTCTTACTTGAGCATAGTTTTCCCTCTCCCTCACACGCTTACCCAAAATTGGCCTCTTCCACAATCAAGAAACCATGGGTCTCTTTGTGTTTGCACAGATCATCCCTTATGTTCATAGCAAAAACCAAAACCAAACTATATGATTTGTATCAATTCAAAAACAAAACTAGCTGCCAATCCCCAAACTTGGGTTTTTTCTCTTGTGTAGGTTGAACACTCTCTCCAAAAGATCGATCTTCACACCCACAAGGTGATCCCTCTCTCCTCCCATTTTGTAAGTATTTTCTCTTCCTATTTCATCGATGATACCTATGTCAATTTCCCCTTTGAGTAATCAAAAGGTCAGGAGGATAATTTGAATCTTCTACCACATAAACAATTGCCACTTGTCAAGGCTTTAGAAAGCACTAACCAACCAAAAGAAAAAACCAAAAATTCAAACACAAAAACAAAAATATTAAAAAAATCCAAAAATTTAACCGATGCCCCTACATCAGGCTCCCTAGGGGACAAAACATGTGCTCTCACACATGTGGGTATCAACTAGAAAGTATTTCTCTATTCTTTTCTTCCACATCATCCAACATCGCTTTGAAACAATGACCATATTTTCAAGTTGTTTTTGTTTGTTCAATGTTGTTTTCTTTTTGTATCTTCTCCTTCTTATGTCTTTTTCATCCACAAGCCTTCAAACCTCCAACTCACGTTCATATATATCCTTTTTATCTTCTTCCTTTAAACTCTTCTCATCAATAGTTTCATGCAAAGATTCAAAAGCATCATTCCTAAAATCATCTAAAACAACTTGCTTATTGTTTACCTTGCATGTGCGCTCCTCAAGCTTATTCCAAGTTGTTCTTGAAGGTAGGTCAATATTCTTTTCCTTTTCCATAGCAATAGCTTCTTTATCATCAAATGCCAACTTCATCTTTGTATCTTTTGTTATCCCATTTGTCTTCATACCTTTACTAGCAAGCTTCTCCATCCACTCTTGTCCTATCGCTAAAAATTGTGCCCACAAATCTTTTGTACTTGCTACACCTTCAAATTCCTTTTTTGTAATTTCTTCACCATTAATTTCTTTTCCTTCCATATCTTCTTCTTCTTTTTACTCTTCATTCTTCAATCCTTCATCATACCTTTCTCTCCACTCTTGATTTTCATTGCTTTTCCTTATGTTCTCCTCAGTGAGAACTTTCTTCATCTCTTCCTGTGCACATTGTTCACTTGGAAACTCTCTAGTATCTAAACCCCTTTCATCTACTCTTTTCAAGGAATTCATACTCTGCCCTATTCTTTTTTAAACAATCATCTGCACAAGCCACTTTAGTTTCTTTTTCAATGACCAACACCAACCATATTCTTGGCTTCTTTCCTCAAGCAACTACTTCAGTATGAGCTTACACTTCTCTAAATCTCTTCTCAACTCTAGGGGAAACGTACCACTAGCCATCAGGGCTAACTTCATGCATTCGTGCAGAGTGCAAAATAGGCCCGATTTCAAATTTCTTTTTTTGGACTTCTTAACCGAGTTGTGACCTTAAAAAGAAAAATTTGGCTTCTGGGTATTTCAAACATGTCTTGTGGAAATCGTAAAGCAAAAGGTGGTCGAAAAGGGGGTTTTTTTACCTCCGTCCCCTACATCTTCACTATTTTTCCTATACCCGTTCATTACAAATCCAAAAAAAAAATTAAAAATTGCCTATTACCAATTATCATTTCACCTATTTCAAGTTACATTTGTATGCAGGCCCCATCAAAATATCACGTGGGTCCGTTAGGAGGTGGCCCCTTTACCATCAACCTCATCACATTAAAATTTTCTCCATGTGCCCCATATTCCTCCATCAAACCACGCATATGAGTTAACCACGTACCCCTTAAGCCTTCATCAAACCACGCGTACGTGTTAACTTAACTGCGGGTTGCTGGGAAGCTTTAAGCCCTAAAGTCTTCATCTCCCGCGGTTTCCTTCCACAATGTTCCTTGCTGCATCTTCTCTCCCGCCACTGACTTTGGCTCTATGACCACGGCGATGACCTTCAGCTGCAGGTAACGTCTCCACCTCTCTTCACCTGCAAGCTTGCTTGTTTAACGGTGGAATTTTGTTGGCTTCGACGGTGTTTGACTGCATTTTGGCGTCATTAAAAATCATTTCTATGTATGGCATGAAGGGTTTGACTGTAATCATTTATATTTACATGTGACTGCCGACTGGTAGAAAAATGAAAAATCATTTATGTGTACGGCATGAAGGGTTTGACTGTAATCATTTATATTTACATGTGACTGTCGACTGGTAGAAAAATGAAAAATCATTTATGTGTATGGCATGAAGGGTTTGACTGTAATCATTTATATTTACATGTGACTGTCGACTGGTAGAAAAATGAACCCTCGTGAATTATTCTATCTACGTCATTGACTTTTTGACTGCTATGCCTTTTTTTGACATTATTCTATGAAGTAATCACATGTAATGTGATTTAAACAGGACATTGATGGAATTTTGACCAAGTATCATCATGAAATTTATTGGGTATATAATAAGATACTTATTCTTCAAAGATTTTTTCATTTAATCTTATATGGAGCTGCATAAAATGTCTCCACCACTCTTCACCTGCAAGATTGCTTGTTTAACAGTGGAATTTTGTTGGGTTTGACGGTGTTTCAGTGCCTTTTGGCATTTTTAAAAATCATTTCTATGTATGGCATGAAGGGTTTGACTGTAATCATTTATATTTACATGTGACTGCCGACTGGTAGACAAGTAAACCCTCGTGAATTATTATATTAAATTTAAACATTTAATCAAAACCCAAGTGAGTGCTACAAATTAATTTATATGGAGTTGTAGAAAACGTCTCCACCTCTCTTCACCTGCAAGATTGCTTTTTCAACAGTGGTTTTTTTGGGTGTCATCAATGTTTGAGCGGATTTCTGTTGACATTATTCGAAAATCCCCTCTCGCCAGTCTGGAAGCTCTTGACTTTCCTTAGACTGCTCGGTTGTCCCTTCTCCAAACTGTTTATCTTCCCAAAATTTGCATAGGTCTCCATGTCAATGTCTTGAATCTTCTGATTTGGGTGAGCAATGGTCACGTAATAAAATACTTATGTTCAAAGGACCTTAGAGATCTTGGTGCCTCTTTTAACCTCTACTTACCAACATTATCACCACAGGAAAAACCTTATTTACATATCACATTAAACCCTCGAGTTTTGATCATATCTCACTGTTGATAACTGCTCCAACTACTGTATAAATGTAGTTAAATTTAGTCCATAACTGCAATTTTGTTCTAATTGTTGAAATATAGCACAAGTTGTGAATTGTCCCCAAGTATAAAGCTTATAATTTAGGGGTTGTAGTCTCTCTGTTTGGATTTCACAAACTCAACTTTCTGGCCTCTTTTGTTAATGAGATGTTATCCTTTTCAACATATAATCCAGAGACAATCATCATTGCAGCAAAGCACCATACATATCCTGTCTTTTCCCAAGCAACTTTAGTCTCTAGCCAATATCCAAAGCTATTAGGTTCTTCTAACTTTCATTATTGTTGTTGGTAAATAAAGGATCTTGTTTTAACTTATATCCAAGTATGAAATAAACATTCGTTCTCCTCTAAGCTCAAGGTAGTTGCATAAGGATTTTCCCCCATAGGTGCTTTCTCTTTATAAATATATAATCTGATATATATATATATATATAAATATATATAATCTGATATATATATATATATAAATATATAATCTAATATATATATATATAGATATCTATATATATATATAGATATCTATATATATATATAGATATCTATATATATATATAATATATATATATATATCAGATTATATATTTATATATATATGTATAATATTATACATATATATAGTGGTGAAAATGAGGATGAAAAGTGTGGGAGATGAAGACTTTAGGGCTTAAAGTTGTCCAACAACCCACTGTTAAATTAACACGTACGCATGGTTTGATGAAGGCTTAAGGGGTACGTGGTTAACTCATATGCATGGTTTGATGAAGGAATATGGGGCACATGGAGAAAATTTTAATGTGATGAGGTTGATGGTAAAGGGACCACCTCCTAACGGACCCACGTGATATTTTGATGGGGCCCGCATACAAACGTAACTTGAAATAGGTGAAATGATAATTGGTAATAGGAAATTTTTTATCCAACACACCATTGTTTGGCAGGAAAATACAAATGTGAAAATCAATCGCCACAATTCAATGCATTCAATATACTCATTCTAATGATTTTATAAGAGGCAATTTCAAGTGTCATTTTCACTACGAATTTGCATATGCTTTCACAGCATATCCTCTACAAAACTCAGGCATAGATGGCCACTGCATATGCTTTAAGAGGGAATTCCCACGCTCATTTTCATTACGAATTACCCCCTGCTTTCACTGAATATCCTCTGCAGAATTCAAAGCTTACTAAGGCAACTTCTGCACATTCCTCTTAAAAGGGACCTTATTCAGTTTGGTACACCCAGAATAAGTAAATTCATGTTTTTATTTATCAGTATACCGGATTTACATTTATGTTGTCTGTTTCATTGTTCAATATACTCTTTTATATTTATGTACTCAGTGTTTACATTATTTTCAGCAATACATTATTTTCCACTTATTTTATGAGTTTCAATAATTAGATTACATATTTGTATATAAATATACATATACATGTACATGTATATGTATATGAAGGTACATATACATATACATGTATATGTATATGTATATACAAATATATATACACATGTATATGCATATGTATGTATGAATGTATATGTATACATGTATATGTATATACATAGACATGTATATTTATATAGATATACATATATTTATTGAAAGTTGTGGCACGAAGTATATGCACAGTGCACACTGTCAAATAAATTCGTGCAACGGTTGTCACTAAATATATGTATATTTATATAGATGTACATGTATATGCATATATATATACATGTATACACATACATATATATGTATATATATGTCCATTCTATTGCACTATGCCATATATGGTGCCATCATATGTAATACACACTATTATTTTCAGCTTCATACCAATCAAAACTCTTATTTTTGTGCATGCAATATTGTAAGGATGATTTGATGTGGGAATGTTACGAGTACCGAGTACTACCCCCGTTTATTACAATTATTTTGTAGGCAAGCGGGAGCGTGGAGAGGTGAATCAAGCATGTAGATTAAGAACATACCAACAAAGTTGTGTTTGTTAACACAACAAACTCTATAGGGACATTTTGCTCTGAATGCTTCATGATATGTTTACATTTTTTGGTATACACATGTTCATAAATAAATACTTTTCTTATCAAATGCTTATTTCATTGGAGGAATATATTTATTGGCATTGGTCTCTTAATGGTAGGAATGCGAGGACTTATCCGCAATAAATGGAAGACATTCAACGTTAATGACAGGTAAAGTCTATGACTTTACTTTGGCAATGACCTAGTAATACTGAAAAATGTGTCTTTTTATATATATGGCTGAAAGTTAGATGAAATGAGCAATAGTATACAGTAACTATGAGATTAGTTAGTATTAGATTAATTATATGTCTACATGTATATACATATATATATTGATAGGTATATATGTACATACATATATATGGTTATGCATATGTGTATGTACATATATAGCTATACATATATGTGTGTGTGTCTATGTGTATATATATAATTAATCTGATAATTAACATGTAGTTCCATTAATTTTTGATACTGATAATTGATAAGAGTATATCATTGTATTCATATGCCTTCATCAAACCATGCGTATGGGTCTACCTAACAAAGTTTTGTGATTATTTTTTATTGAAAAAGACTGAAACATAGTGTAATTAGTGAGAACACAGAAAATAGAAGGCTGAAATCATCATCAAACATATAAGGCATACAAATTTGAGCTTCCAATAACAAACAACAGCAGCATTAGGACACATTTTATAATCATATCATAGTTATATTTTGAATCAAATTGCAATAATTGATTGGGTGGTGTGAGAGAAAAACATGGCTCGAACATACTTGAAACACAATTACATCAGCATTATCACATCTTATAATCATATCACAGTTATAACTTTAAGCAGATAAACAGATCTGATTTGCAAACCAAATCACCAAAATATACTGCTACATCGATCAAAAGTCAATCTTGAATATGGACATCATCAACTGTCCATATTTCTAGGAAAAGGTGGTGGCATGATATATCCGCCAGTAGCTGAGTCAGGTCCACTTGTAGGAGGCGATACTTGGTTAATACCTCCTTGAAGGCATGTTGCTATTTGAGCAAGTAATGCCTGGCTTGCATCAACAGTCAATCCCATTTGTTGTGAGCCACTCCCAACCTGCATATTGTTGATGGTTGTAAAGGTTGGTGTCAAAATGCTCATAAGCAGGATAGGATGGTGGGTGGGTATAGGATCCCCCACTGTAGACTTACATTTTCTCTTCTTTGCTTGTTTTGCTTTCTTTTCTGCTTCCTTTTGTAGACGTTCAGCCTTGGCCTACTCCTGTCTAATGGCTTTTTCTTGCATTCTTATCATTTTCTACTCATCTTCTATCGCTTTCCTTGCTTGCTTATCAACCCTTGCTGCTTCCTTTATAATTGCTTATGCTTCATGGTCTTCCTTTCTCTGCAACATCTACTCCTTCTTACATTGTTGCAACTCCTCTTTCCTTTTCTTCTCTGCCTCTTGTTGGCTGAACAATTCGATGAAGGCGTCAGATATTAGTACTTGGGACTTCCTACTAAGGTGAAGCACTCTCGAACGACCTCTCTGTGATGTTCCTTGCACCCTCTGCACTGGAAGTTTCAAAAATTTGCTGATTGGTCTTTTTGACTGCGATCCATCATGTGGGGTGCATGGAACAAACTCAGCTTCTTCCTCACTAATAGCATTGCCATCTTCACTTTGACCATCACTATTTTCTTGCCAATTCCTTGCATTAGTGAAGTAATGTATCACTTCAGCTGGATCAACGTGTGGTGGGGAAGGCATTGAGAGGCTGACTTCTTCCTCAGTTGGATTTATTTGCACTCCAAGGTTTGTGGCTGCTTCATGCATCCATTCTGGTTGGCTAACTTGAGTTGGAAAACTTAGGCCTATTGATGTAGTGGTTGTATCTTCAGTGGAGGGTGCACTAACTGGTTGAACTTCTAGTTGGAAATCTACTAAAACTTGTTGGATTTCTGGTTGAATGTCTATTGTAGCTTCATCACCCCCACTGCATTCTGCTGCAACACCACTTGCCACTTCCCTTGCATCATATTCCCTCACAAAACCATCGATTACGTCCTCATTGTAACCAAGAAGACGCAAGCATGTCTCTGCTGCCATAACATCGTCTTCAGTTTCCATTGTGATAGGTTCATCTTCTGTTTTAGGAGATGCAACATCATCCTCAACAACATATCCCTCACTTGGGCCCATGTTGTTGTTAAGGGCTGACCGATTAAGAGGCCATATTCCTGTTCTACGGAACTCACTAAGAATGTTGCTTGGTTTCAAGGCTTTTCTTAAAGCTTTGCTTGTAAGACTTTCCAACTCTTCACATCCAATATCAATATGCGGGTTTGCAGCCTGCCAAATAGTTCTTTCCTCTCTGAAATATGCCTTGAATGGAGCAAAAACGCTGACATCCAATGGCTGTAGCTTGTGATTGGTATGAGCAGGCAGCGTTAGCAAGTCTATTCCTAATTTTTGTGATTGTTCAATGGTCTTGAAAGCCACGTGGCTGCCATGACTGTCAAAAATGAGAAGGGCCCTGCTTTTCGGTGAAACCCCACTAGGGATATTAGCTGCAAAGTGGTCTAACCATTGGAGAAATAGTTCCTTTGTCATCCACACATGTTCTTAGACTGCCATCAATGCCCCTACCTCGTAATTAAAGATATAGTTTTTCATGTGCCTCTTTGATTTAAACAAGTAGAACCCGGGAATGCTTATCCCAGCTACACTTACACAAGCCAACACTATGATCCACTCTCTACTTTTTGAAACCAAATGTGATACACATTTTTTACCCAATTTGGCAATAACTCTCATGCCACAGTTCCTACCAGCTTGAATACTAGTCTCATCGCAGTTCCATATTCGACTTGCTCCATAGTGGTTAAGTTTGATCAGGTTCTCGAGGTTGTCATAGAATGCTTGCACGACAGAAGAACGAACCATAATCGCTCTGTCATTGTCCACTCCTTCAACTATTTTGATTGTCAAATCTAGGTGCCTTCTTTGAAATCCTGCCCACCATGACCTCCCGGGGACCCCATTTGTGAAAGGATTAGGTCGACCTGCAGTTATTTGGGAAATTGTGGCTTGTAATTGATTTACTTGCAGTCTGTGGCCCAATCTTGCCATGTCCTTGCACCATTCGACAACTTCAGTCTCCTCTTCAACTAAAATTGTGTGTGGACCCCTCCTCTTTGTGGTGGTTTGTCCTAATAGCCACGCCCTCAAACTGCCAGGTGGCATACCCCACTTGATTGCTACTGCCCTGATTGACATGTTATGTTCTTCAATGCTCTTAACTGCTCCTTCCATATCAGCATATGTCCACTGCCTAATGGGTACAGGTGAGGGCAGTTGCATAGCAGGTTGAACATTTGGCTGAATAGGAGGTTCGGCTTCTGTTGTGTTGGTGGCTTCATCTGTAGAATCAGGAACATCTTGTGGGTTGGGATTTGCATGAACTTCCTCATCAGGTTGTGTTTCAACGAAGTGCACCCCACAAGCTACTCTAATTGCACGTTTTCCTCTTCCTACAACCCTTGTAGTCCTTCTAGCAGGTGCCATTATTTTCCAGTTAACCTGCACGAACAGTAAAAATTGAATAACTTGTTAATGCAACAAAGAATAACATGAGATTTGTTCATAGAATAATGTGAACAGAAATCATAACGCTCAAACATTAACAACGCCAAAAAAAACCCACTGTTGAAAAAGCAATCTTGCAGGTGATGAGAGGTGAAGACTTAGTAATTAGGATTTCTGGATAAAACTGTGTGCAATTTCTCTTCATCAACATTTCAGATCATACTCCATGATCCAAAACATTGATGAAGAAAAATTGCACACAGTTTTATCAAAAAATCTTGATAAAAACCCACTGTTGAAAAAGAAATCTTGGAGGTGAAGAGAGGTGGAGACTTAGTAATCAGGATTTCTGGATAAATCTGTGTGCAATTTTTCTTCATCAACGTTTCAGATCATGGTATGATCTGAAACGTTGATGAAGAAAAATTGCACACAATTTTTTCTAGAAATCTTGATTACTAATGGTCATGGACTGTGGAAACAGAATGTTATTAAGAGGTGGAGATGTTTTCTGTAGCTCCATATAAGATTAAATGAAAAAATCTTTGAAGATTAAGTATCTTATTATATACCCAATAAATTTCATGATGATAATTGGTCCAAATTTTGTCAATGAACTTGGGTATGTGCAGGATCATCATGGAAAAAATAGGCCCTTAAGTGGCAAAAAATTCAAAAAAAATAGTGTTAGGCAACTTGACGTAAAAATTTGAATAAGTTATCTATATTATTTCAAAAATATGTAAGAATAGAATCTGTAGAAAATTGAATGCAGTTTCTAAACTACTAAGTTTATTTAAAAATAAATAAAATCTATTTGGTGAAAATTTGAAATTTCAATGTAGTAGTACATAAATTTTAGGGAAAAAATAAGAAGTAGGTGTCTGTCTAACCACCCTAACCATAATAAAATTATAATATTTTTTTATAGGATTTTATATATAAGTAGAGGACTCATGTCTGGGATGTGGTGCATATTTTTTTGTAATTTTTTTCCAAGTAAATAATTAATTATGAATTTTTTATTACAACTTTTAAAAAATATAAAAACTTGTATGTATGACCACCTTAACTTGGTCAAAACTTCATGAAATTTAATTTTTCTTTTTTAAATCCTATATTATGTGAAGCATAGAATGTGATGCATATTTTGGATTCAAAGAATGTGATATCATTTGAAAGTTATAGATGTTTTTCAATTAGCCTATCGATTAGGACTTTAGTCATAATTCTAATAGAAAATGAATAATAATTATTTATTAAATTCAAATTAAAGCATAATTTATATTTGTGGAAATCTAAGAATCTCCTCTAAAAACCCTTTTCGTTTCATCAATTTTGGGTTAAAAAAAGTCGTCAGCCACATACCCTACAAATACCCATAATATTGCCACTTTTTGGCCCATCATGATCCTGCACATACCCTGTTCTATTTAAATCAGATTACATGTGATTACTTCATAGTATAATGTCAATAAAAGGCATAGCAGTCAAAAAGTTGATGCCATAGAAAGAATAAGACAAAGTAATTCATGACAGAATAAGTCAGAATAAGACAGTCAAACCCTTCATGCCATACACAAAAATAGTTTTTAAAGATTCCAAAATGTAATCAAACACCATCGAACCCAACAAAAATCCACTATTGAACAAACAATCTTGCAGGTGAGAGAGGTGGATCAAATTTGTACTAGTCACATGTAAACTCTACACAGCTTGATATGAGGAAACAATACATGGCATGACTATATGACTATATGACTATATATATATATATATATATATATATATATATATATATATATATATATATATATATATATATATATATGTCTGTATGATGATGTGTGTATATATGTATATATGTATGTGTCTAGTATGATAAGAATATGACAGAATAAGATAGAATAATTCATGAGGGATCATTTTTCTACCAGTCGGTAGTCACATGTAAATATAAATGATTACAGTCAAACCCTTCATGCCATACACATAAATGATTTTTAAAGATGCCAAAATGCAATCAAACACCAGATTCTTTCTAGATTTATATATATATATATCTATACAATCTGCTATGATGAAACCCTACACATTATTAAAGACAAATTTAGAATATAACTGTGATATGATTAAAAAATGGGTTATGCTGATGTTATTATATTTGATGTATGGTATAATGCTGCTATTATAATCTTTGATTTATGATGAATGCAGGTGAAAAAAATGTAACTACGATATGATTAAATAATGGATAATGCTAAGTTGAACAGCTCACTGAAAGAAAAATTATTGGTATGCTTGAAAATAATGTAAACACTGAGTACATAAATATAAATATAATGTAACTACGATATGATTAAATAATGCTAAGTTGAATAGCTGAGTGAAAGCAAAATTATTTGTATGCCTGAAATTAATGTAAACATTGAGTACATAAATATAAAAGATTATATTAACAATGAAATAGACAACATAAATGTAAACATTAAGCCTTAAGCTTGATAATAATGAAAACACTGAATATATTGAATAAATAAAACATTATGCCTGATAAATATAAAAGAGTATATTGAATAATGAAACAAACAACAAAAATGTAGAACAGTATGGCTGGAAATAATGTAACCAGTGAGTACTTAAATAGAAAAGATTATATTGAATATTGAAGCAAATGTAACCAGCAAGTACTTAAATAGAAAAGATTAACCATGAATATGTTGTAAAACAAAGAGGGTGAAAATAATGTAAACACTAAGTACATAAATATAAAAGAGAATATTGAATAATGAAATAGACAACATAAATGTAAATCCAGTATATTGATAAATAAAAACATGAATTTACTTATTCTGGGTGTACCGACTTGAATAAGCTCCCTTTTAAGAGGAGTGTGCAGAAGTTGCCTTAGTAAGCTCTGAAGTCTGCAGAGGATATTCAGGAATTCGTAATGAAAATGACCATGGAAATGCCCTCTTAAAACTTCATTCGAATGGGTAAATTGAATGCATTGAATTGTGGTGGGTGAGTTTTAAATTTGAATTTTTTGTGGGAAACAATCTGTCATTTCATTTTGCAGTGGCCATCTATGCCTGAGTTTTTTCGTGGCCTTTAGGAAATCAATTTTATATTTGGTTTAATTGTCAAAATAGGTGGCTCTATTAAATTCAGTCAGATATATGAAATATACTATGTTTTTTGGTATATTAGGAGCCTTACACCATTAACTGTTTATGCAGGTACCAGAAGTAGACTGAGTTAATGCATGAAGATGTCAAGGGATGTGTGGGTGATTGTGCAACTGATAGCTTATAAAGTTGTTCAATTTTTTGTATTATGTCAGAATGTTGACTATTAACTGTTTATAATGTTTTAAATTATGTGACATTGTGCACCATTAACTGTTTGTGTATACATGTAAATGCAATGCACTAGATGCTTTAAGCCACTTGCATGGAGTGGTTATTGTAAACATCATTGTACCTTTTTTAATTCATAAATGACTTTATTTTGTTCAAGTTGACTTGTCTTGAAAACATAATTGTACCAATATATGTTTAAATTTGTTTTTTTTTGTTGGTTGGTTACAGACTAAGTAGTGAACATATACTGGTGTAATGTCTAATTTTTAATTGGCATAACTACAACATTTTAATGACTAAAATGTAAACGGATATTGGGGGGACAGGTGAATGAGGAGTGAACGGCAATCAGATCATGAACAAAAATTGGGGGTTTTCCCCTACCATATCTCCATCCCACTCTAAATTTTGCATCTTTTATCTTTCTTCTTGGCTTCTCTCCTTTTCCTCTGCCCAATATTTTGGTACCCAAGTTCTTATTAACCTATCAAACTCTAACAAACATACTTTTCAAAATCCTACGAGTAATCTAACTTCCACTTCCTAGACCTTTTAGGCTCTGATACCAAAATGATGACAACGTTGATTAAATGTAGACACTTTGAAATAACAACAAAGAACAACTACAAAATGAAAGTGGCAAATGGAGGTCGATTCAAAATTAAGATTAAAAACCCTTTAATTTCAAACCACTATTGGGGGAGGTGATAGTAATCTTAGCCATTTCATTAATTAATTAAAGAAATAGGACACATAGCTTCATCCATCGAGATGGCTATTCCTTTCCTCAATGCAAAAATACAAGCTCACCAAACTCCAATGATGAAATACATATATTGTTGTATTAACATTATGCAAATTGAGCACAACGTAGGAAATTGCAGATTGTAAGAACAACTACATATTACAAGGACAATAAACTTCTTTATGTGTTATTTACATTCTTTTATGCATACCCAACTACCCTATGCTCTCTATCGTTCTTCTTACTTGAGCACAATTTTCCCTCTCCCTCACAATGTTTACCCAAGATTGTCCCCTCCCATAATCAAGAAACCATGGGTCTCTTTGTGTTTGTGTATACCGTCCCTTCTAGAAATTGTTCACAAGAAAAACCAAAACCAAACTGTGTGATTTGTATCAATTCAAAAAGAAAACCAACTACCAATCCCCAAACTTGTTTTTTTCTTTTGTGCAGGCTAAAAAATCTCTCTAAAAGGCCGATGCTCACACCCACAAGGTGATCCCTCTCTCCTACCATGTTGTAACCATTTTCTCCTCCTATTTCATCAATGATAATTATTTCCTTTTTCCCTTTGAGTAATCAAAAGGTCAAAAGGATAATTCGAATCTTCTACCACATAAACATTCACCACCTGTCAAAGCTTTAGAAAGAAATAACCGGCCAAAAGAAAAAACCAAAACTTCAAAAAAGAAAACAAAAATATCAAAAAAGTCTAAAAATTTAACCGATGCCCCTACATCAGGCTCCCCAGGGGAAAAATCATGTGCTCCCACACATGAGGGCATCAACTAGAAAGTATTTCTCTATTATTTTCTTCCACCTCTTCCAACATTGCTCTGGAATGATGACCATATTTTCAAGTTGTTTATGTTTGTTGTTTTCTTTTTGTATCTTCTCCTTTGTATGTCTTTTTCATCCAAAATCCTCCAAACCTCCAAATCATGTTCGTATATATCCTTTTTATCTTCTTCCTTTAAACTCTTCCTGTCAATAATTTCATGCAAAGATTCAAAAGGATAATTCCTAAAATCACCAGAAACAACTTTCTTACTGTTTACCTTGCATGTGCGCTCCTCAAGCTTCTTCCAAGCTATTCCTAAAGGTAGTTCAATCTTCTTTTCCTTTTCCATAGCAATAGCTTCTTTATCATTAGCTTCCAACTTCATCTTTGTATCTTTCTCTGCCCCATTTGTCTTCATACCTTCACTAGCGAGCTTCTCCATCCACTATTTTCCTATCGCTGAAAATTGTTCTCACAAATATTCTATACTTGTTGCACCTCCTTCAAATTCCTTTTTGTAATTCTTCACCTTTCATTTCTTTTCCTTCCATATCTACCTCTTTTTTTTTCTCCTCATTCTTTAATCCTTCATCATACCTTACTTTCCACTCTCGCTTTTCATTGCTTTTCCTTATGTTCTCCTCAATGAGAACTTTCTTCACCTCTTTCGGTGCATGTTGCTCACTTGGAAACTCTCTACTATCTAAAGCCCTTTCATCTACTCTTTTCAAGGTAGCCATATTTTTACCTCTTCTTTTTTGAACAATCATCTACACAAGCCACTTCAGTTTCTTTTTCAATGACCAACACCAACCATATTCCTGGCTTCTTTCCTCAAGCCACTGCTTCACCGTGAGCTTACACTTCTCTAAATATCTTCTCAACTCTACCATATATATATCCCACTCTAAATTTTGCATCTTTTATCTTTCTTCTTGGTTTCTTGATACCTCACTGGGGCTTCTCTCCTTTTCTTCTACCTAGCCTTTTGGTACCCAAGTTCTTCTTGTTAACATGTCAAACTCTAACACACATACTTGTCAAAATCCTATGAGCAATCCGACTTCCACTTCCTAGACCTTTTAGGCTCTGATACCAAAATGATGACAGTTTTGATTAAATCTAGACACTTTGCAATAGCAATGAACATCAACTATTGAATAAAAGTAGCAAATAGAGGTCAATTCACAATTAAGACAATAAAACCCTTTAATTTCATACCACTATTGGGGGAGGTGACAATAATCTTAGTTGTTTCATTCATCAATTAAAGAAACATAAGACATAGCTTTAGCCATTGAGAGAGCTATTCCTTTCCTTAATGCAAAAACAAAGTAGAAATACAAGCTCACCAAACTCCAATGATGAAATATAGATATTGTTGTATTAACATTATGCAAATTGAGCACAACATAGGCACTTGTAGATTGTAAGAACAACAATTATAGATTACAAGGACAATAAAATTCTTTATGTGTTGTTTTCATTCTTTTATACATAGCCAAATGCCCTCTTCTCTCTATCATTTTTCTTACTTGAGCATAGTTTTCCCTCTCCCTCACACGCTTACCCAAAATTGGCCTCTTCCACAATCAAGAAACGGTGGGTCTCTCTGCGTTTGTACAATCCATCCCTTCTAGAAACTGTTTATAGGAAAAACCAAAACCAAACTGTGTGATTTGTATCAATTCAAAAACAAAACCAGCTACCATTCCCAAAACTTTTTTTTTCTCTTGTGCAGGCCAAAAAATCTCTCCAAAAGGCTAATCCTCACCCATAAGGCAACCCCTCTCTCCTCCCATGTTGTAACTATTTTCTCCTTCTATTTCATTAATGATAATTGTTTCTTTTTTCCATTTGACTAATCAAAAGGTTGGAAGGATAATTCAAATCTTCTACAACATAAAAATTTGATGCTTGTCAAGGCTTAAGAAAGCAATAACCGGCCAAAAGAAAAAGCCAAAACATCAAACACCAAAATAAAAATATCAAACAAATCCAAAAATTTAACCGATGCCCCTGCATCAGGCTTCCCAAGGGACAACACATGTGCTCCTGCACACATGAGGGCATCAACCAGAAAGTATTTCTCTATTCTTTTCTTCTGAGTCTTCCAACATTGCTCTGGAACAACGACCATATTTTCAATTTGTTTTCATTTCTTTGCCATTTTCTTTTTGTATCTTCTCCTTCATATGTCTTTTTCATCTACAAGCCTCCAAAACTATAGCTCATGTTCATATATATACTTTTTATCTTCTTCCTTTAGACTCTCCCCTTCAATAATTTCATGCAAAGATTTCAAAGAATCATTCCTAAAATCATCAGAAACAACTTGCTTACTGTTAACCTTGCATGTGCGCTCCTCAAGCTTCTTCCAAGTTGTTCTTGTAGGTAGGAGAATCTTCTTTTCCTTTTCCATAGCAATAACTTCTTTATCATTAGCTTCCAACTTCATCTTTATATCTTTCATTGCCCCATTTGTCTTCATACCTTCACTAGCGAGCTTCTCCACCCACTCTTGTCCTATCACTGAAAATTGTTCCCACAAATCTTCTATACTTGCTGCACCTTCTTCAAACTCCTTTTTTTTAATTTCTTCACCATTCATTTCTTTTCCTTCCATATTTTCTTCTTCTTTTTTCTCTTCATTCTTCAATCCTTCATCATGCCTTGCTTTCCACTCTAGCTTTTCATTGCTTTTCCTAATGTTCTCCTTAGTGAGAAATTTCTTCACCTCTTTCGATGCATGTTGCTCACTTGGCAACTCTCTGCTATCTAAACCCCTTTCATCTACTCGTTTCAATGCAGCCATATTCTTCCCTCTTCTTTTTTGAATAATTATGTGCACAAGCCAATTTAGTTTCTTTTTCAATGACCAAAACCAACCATATTCTTGGCTTCTTTCATCAAGCCACTACTTCACCACGAGCTTAAACAAGTCTCTAAATATCTTCTCAACTCTACCATATCTCCATCCACTCTAAATTTTGCATCTTTTATCTTTCTTCTTGGCTTCTTGATACCTCACCTAGGGCTTCTCTCCTTTTCCTCTACCTAGTATTTTGGTACCCAGGTTCTTCTTGTTAACCTATCAAACTCTAACACACACGTCAAAATCCTACGAGCAATCCAAATTCCACTTCCTAGACCTTTTAGGATCTAATACCAAAATGATGATAGCGTTGATTAAATGCAGACACTTTACAATAGCAATGAACAACAGCTACAAAATGAAAGTGGCAAATGGAGGTTGATTCACAATCAAAATGACAAAACCCTTTAATTTCATACCACTACTAGGGGAGGTGACAATAATATTAGCCATTTCATTCATCACTTAAAGAAACAAGAGACATAGCTTCAACCATCGAGAGGGGTATTCTTTTCTTCAATGAAAAAATAAAGTAGAAATACAAGCTCACCAAACTCCAACAATGAAATACAGATATTGTTATATTAACATTATGCAAATTGAGCACAATGTAGGAAATTGTATATTGTAAGAAAAATGACTACAATTTACAAGGAAAATAAAATTCTTTATGTGTTGTTTGCATTCTCTTATACATAACCAAACACCCTTTGCTCTCTATTGGTCTTCTTACTTGAGCACAGTTTTCCCTCTCCCTCACACACTTACCCAAAATTGGTCTCTTCCACAAGCAAGAAATTGTGGGTCTCATTTTGTTTGCACAGAGCATCCCTTCTAGAAACTGTTCACAAGAAAAACCAAAACCAAACTATGTGATTTGTATCAATTCAAAAAGGAAATAGCTGCCAATCCCCAAACTTGTTTTTTCCTCTTATGCAGGCCGAAAACTCTCTCCAAAAGGCCAATCCTCACACCCACAAGGTGATCCCTCTCTCCTCCCATGTTGTAATCATTTTCTCCTCCTATTTCATCGATGATAACTATTTCTTTTTTCCCTTTAAGTAATTAGAAGTTCATAAGGATAATTCAAATCTTCTACCACATAAACATTCACCACTTGTCAAGGCTTCATTAAGCAATAACCGACCAAAGGAAAAAACCAAAACTTCAAACACCGAAACATAAATATCAAACAAATCCAAAAATTTAACCAATGCCCCTGCATCAAGATGAATGAGCTTCCCTCGCATGAACTAGAAGTAATGGTGGATGTGATGAATTTTTAGTTCAATGTAGGTTGGTTGTCTCATTTTTTTGGTCTGGCATAGTAGCAAAAACCATAGAGGTGCACCTATTTTGTGTCAACTTGAGCTTTGAACAATTAAAAAATAGGAACACCCTTCTTGGAAAAACTCACCATTGTTAGTCTTGAAACTCATAATCAATCTTGCTTTTTACTGAACCAAGATACTGTAGAAAACAATTTTAAAATCATTCTAGAATTATGAGTCAGTCAAACACCCAACCCTTTGGCTCCACATCTAAAAGACCCTTAAATGGAGGATATTTTGGCCCATTTTCTAGGTTCCTCAAAATAACCTCGACATCAACGTAACCTTTTCCCTAATGTAGTAGAGGGGATGCTAGACATAGCCAAAAATTGCAAAGATGTTGAGCTGAAGAACTAAGATGACACAATCATTGGGTGGGAATTATTCCTACACTGTTATGAAAAAAGAAATAGTTGTTCCCCTATCTTTAATGCATGGACCTATGATTTGGGGAAGTTGGTTGTTCCTAATGTCTTTATAAATGTGGAACTCATTAGATTTCTTGCTTCTCAGTATGATGAAAATATTAGAGTAATTAGGGCATTGGATGGAAGTGTCCTAATGGATATTTAACTAGGGAGTTTATTTCTGAGGTTTTTAGACTCAATGTGGCTACAAATAAGGTTATAAGCCTTGCTTATTTTAGAAGAAAATACCACCAATACAGAAGTAGATTCAAAGGGAGATGGATCCCTAGGTTTAGATAGAAAGGCTTGAAAGGGAAGTCATTGAGAATCCTTGATAATGAACTTGAGCCTTTTGAAGTCAAGTCTTTTGAAGACTATTTTAGAGCAACATATTGGGCATTATTCCAGGTGTTGGTACAAGATGCATGCTAGAAAATGCAAGTACCTCTTATGTATATGGATGTTGATATACAACATCCTTTTTTCAATAGTGACTTGACTATGCCAACTTTTTAGTTGAGGTTAATCACAATCAACTGGTGGACATTAAGAGAAGGAAAAGTGGTAAGGAGCTAAAGATGAATTTCATGTGGTATTCTCTCCTTTTCCATATGCTTTTGTACAAAGGGAAAGATCATTTCAATAGAGTCTTACAATTGAATATGAAAGATAAAGAGGGAAAATATCTTCCAGTGCAATATTGGACCCATATTTGGGACAAAAATTGTAGTGATTCCAACTATGTTTTTTTGAGAATTGCTTTGTAAGACAAGTAATAGCAAGATCGGATCTACCTAGAATCATATTGCACGAGGAAATTTTGGATTTCCTTAGGCCCAAAAAGAAGAGGTTGAAGTTATGAGTATGATTCAACTGGGGAGATTATTACCTAAATGAAACCTCAGTTGTCATTAGAATATATGGGTTCCCTCAAGCCTCCCATGTACTACTCAGATACGTGTCACCCAAGTTGGCATTCATGGAAATTATATGGTAATTGAATGAGACTGATCAATTTCATTCAAGGAAACAAAAGAAAGGGTATTTTTCCCCTTATGTTACTACCTTTTCAAATTTCACTTCAACCAGAGATGACTTAGGTAGGCTAAAAGAAATGCTTGGGGAATACAAGTCATTTCAGTTAAAATTCAAGGATTTGATCCTGAAGGTTTCATACACGAGGTCAAGAAAAGTATCAAAAGGTCCAATTTTTTCCATCAGGTTGATGAAAATGAAGATTTCATAAGAAATTTCAAGGATGAATCTAAGGTAAAAAATAGAAAGGCACAATGAATTGCATTCATCAAGGTAGAGACTGTCAGGACAAAGAATGATAAGGATTATCATAGAGCATTTTCTGATATTGTTGACCCAATTGCCAAGATTGAGAGCATTGAAGAATTTTGATAGAGTTGTAGGTAAGGCCCCTACCCTAGAAGAGAAACCAACAAAATGGACTTAACCTAACCTTTCTATCAAAAGGCCCTAGGGGCCTGTTATTAGAGAATAAAAAAATGTGCAATCAGACCCACCACAAGTCACTCCTCTCCTTCCCTTCAAATAATCAATGTGGATTTTGATTCTCCCCTAAGAGAGCAACCACAAAAGATGATGAAAGTTGAGCACCACCACTGTTAGTTGAAAATTCCATCAATCCAAATGAAAGTGAAGATGTTCATATCACCATGGATGAAATTCAACAATATATGCCATCCACCCAAGACCAAATATTGCTAGCCTTCTTCAACAAAGGTTCAGGTTGTACATGGCTATGGGGATCTAGATAGCCTCAATGATTTGATGGAATTGGCATGTTCACAATTCATTTCTGATGATGAATTTGTAAAATCCTAGGAGTTTAAATATATTTTTTTGAGATCAAAGAGGGAGGAGTACCATAAAAGAATTTATTTGGCACAAGCAGATGTGCCTAGATAAAAGTACAATGAAGTAGCTGCAAAGGTAAGGACATAAATGAATTTTGAGACCAAAAATATTATGCTTGTAGAAGGAAGAAGAATGGTGGAAGATAGTGGATTGGTACTGCTCCCTCAATGGGACATTGCTTCTACAATTGTCTTTGATACTATTAGGAAACAAGAAGGAGAAGTTTTCTCCATAGAAGAGGAAGCAGAGATGGCATTGTCAGGATCAGGGTTCAACCCACATTGGGAAGAACTTGCAATTTGGACCCTTTCCCCAACTACAAAAAAGCCTATGGTTGTTGAAGCATTGAAAAATATCAAAGGGAGCTTGATTGTAAAGAGGGTATCTAACACCTTTCCCCCTCAAGTTGTTGCAGTAGTGGTAGATGTTTCCAAGTTTAATGAAGCTTATTTTTGAAAGTTGCAAGAAATAAATAATCCATTGTTGAAGGAACACAATGATATCATGGAAGCTTGCAACCAGTAGCAGGTATTATTGGCTCAAAAAACATCCCTTCTTGAAATTATGCAGGAAGCAAGCCCCTCTTCTATAGTTCCCCTTGCTCATGTGATGATTGAAAACATAGAGTTTAAATAAAGATTCTGTTACAACTGTAAAATTTTGAAATTTTTACATTCTATTGCATTCAAGAGTTTCCAGCATTGAGTCCTCATCATAAGCATAAAATTCCCTGTTTGTATTGTCTTGCTTATTTTCTGTCATGTGACCCATTTGAATCCATCTAGTCCTTCATATTTCATTAAAAGACCCATATCGGCAAGACATAGTAAAAGTTTCCCCGACCTGAATTTTCACTAACATGTATTTGTTGCAGACTATCGGTAGGACTTTTATTTTGTTTCAGCGACTGTGAAGATTCATATCGGCAAAGGATGCATTTCGAGGTAAAGTCATAGCGAAGTATTTTTTCTTGCCGATCGGCATATAGAAAAAATATATCAGCATAAGTTGGGGCGTCGTTGTAATGTCACGGCGAGTTCAATTTGTCTTACTGATTAGCATGTAAGAAGGGTCATTTCGGCCAAACTGATTGGTATCGTTGAGAAGTCATGGCAAATACATTGTGTTTCACCAATTGGCACATGATAAAGTATATCGGTAAGACTAAAGTATGTCAGTATAATGTCTTGATGAAGGCGTCGGGTCTTGCCGATAAGGTGTAGGGGTTTCATCAAAAAGCTATCGAAGAGAAGCTATGGAGTCTTTCCGATTAGAAAGTTATGCCGATAGAGATATGCATCGCCAGGAGAAGAAGTCTTCGGTAGGAGCTTCACCGAGGTTTGAAAGATATACCGACAGAATATTTCGGGGTGAGTCTTGCCGAATGGAGTAATTTAGAGGAATGGATTTGGCCAGACATTCGGTGTCGGTATGAGTCTTTCTGAGTTCTCAGAGTCTTGCCGATGGAATTTATTTCATTGGTAGGATTATTTTCATCGGCGAAAGGGGTGATCATGTCATAGCAACTGGATAATACATTGAAGAGTACATATCGGTAAGACGAAAAGATATCTATGAGACATCTCCCCGACTTGGAATTGTCACAGCGACATGAAAAATAGAAGCGGTAGTCATCAAGTTGATTCCAGGTGTCGGTAAGACCACAGAGTGTCTTGGCGAAAGGTTAAGTAAACGTTGCAAAAGGACTTCACTCCAGATTTGAAAATCTCTCACCGATAGGACGTTTGATGCGACAGTGCCAGTTTCAAACGAGCCTTCATTCGTGCTTCATTAATGACGCGATGGGATATAACAGTGAAGTTTTAATCAATTCTTCAGTACCGAATTGATTGCAGAAGAATTGGCATGCTGAACAGAGAACCGAGACATTTTTCAGTCTAAGGAGCTCGAGCAGAATACTGTAAGTAATTGCTTCTTTTTTTTTCACATTTTGATTTTGTAAGCTTGAAAATTGAGTCTTCTGGTTCTGGAAGGGCTAAGGGTAGAAAGCTTGGTGAGAGTAGTCAGTCGAAGGGAAAGAAACAAAAGAATGATACAGAGCATGAAGGCACTGAAAGGAGGTTGAACCAAGACCTTATTGATCAACTACCTAGCTCGGGGCCTAAAGCTAGAAGGTCCGCACAACTTAGGGCTAAAATTGATAAATTAGATGATAAATTCAAGTTCATAGGTGATGTCTGGACCACTGTAAGAGGGTATGAGCTTTTCAATTTTCACTACCATAGGAGAAACCGTTTTGAGCCAGTCTGTAATCCATGGAAGTTGAATATGGGGAAATTGGTGTGCCCTAATGTATTCATAAATGAAGAATTGGTAAAATTGCTTGCTGATCATTATGATCCAAAACATAAAGCTATATGTGATCCTTCTGGAAAACCACAGATACATGTGTCAAAAGAAGCAATAGGTGAGGTTTTCAAATTGGAAGGGTTTTGCAATGAGGAAATCAATTGTGAGGAGTTGCAGAAGGAATTTTCAAGAATGGATACAATTTACAAGGGTTGGAGGTTACCAATTCACAGGGTTAAACAGGGTAACAAGCCAGAACCTCTAGAAGATAGTGAGGGGCCTCCTTATCATGTAGATTTGTTTGAACCTTATATGAAGTACACATATTTCTCAGTGTGTCAGGTGTTGGGGATGGATGCCCCAGAATTCATGTCAATGGTGCCAATGATTATCACAGCAGATATCCAATATCACAACTCCAGGCCATTTGACTATGCTTCATATATTTCTAAGGAGCTTGATTCAGGATTGATGGCTATAAAAGGTGGAGCTTCTATTGTTCATCTCAGAAACTATTCATTGGTGATGCACTTAGTGCTATATTTTGGGCAAGAGTTAGGGGTATGGCCTTTAGAGATGAGAGTTTCTCAAATTGGTAAGGAGGGTGAAGCATTTCATGTTCAACTATGGACTACTATTTGGGACAATAGGTTTGCTAGTTCTAGTTTCATTCATTTTGAAGAACATTTTGTAAAGAAATTGTATAAATTGTATCATTATCCTTGTAATTATTCATTGACTGATGAGATCAAAATATTCCTTCGGCCAAAAGACTTCAATAGGCCAATTGATCATAACTGGGGAGATTGGTATTGCTTGGAGGGAGCAACAGTGATCAAAGTATATGGATTTGAAGATACCCCTTTTATTTTTCCAAGGACAGTTCCAAATAGAGTTGCATATTTGGAAATTGTTAGACAGATGGATTAATGCAGTGTGATGCATTTCAGTTCTTTTGGGAAGCAGTCCTTTATGCCTAGTACATTGTGTTTTGGTGATTTCACTGTGTTGGCTAAGGAGGGATATAATTCAATCCTTGATAGAATGTTACATTATAATATGAAAAGAGGACCACCCAGGAAGAGTTTTGACCCAGAGGGATATATAAATTCTACCAAGATGAAGATAAACTTTGGAGGGTATCGACATTTACCCTATCCTTTTGATGATATGATCAAGAATCTGGATGAAGATGAAGCAGAAATGGTAGTTGAAAGATATAACCAAGGGCTACAGGATATTGAGCTATTTTCTTTTGGAGATGAGGAAACACCAAGAGCTAATGTGCCACAAGGTAAACCAGAAAAGGTATCCTGGATGAGGACTCAGAAGTATGTCTGCCCAGTTAGAGAACAGAGTATTGAAAGTGGTGATGTTGATGCAAGGCACATGGAATATAGATCATTTGTCTCTGATGATGAGTTTATAAATTCCCCAAAAATTCAAGGCATTTTTTTACAAGTAGAAGGGGAAGGAAATAAGAGATAATGTTGAAGATGTTACTTCAGGAAATGAGGAACAATTGCTAGCCCAATTGAGAAAATGTGTGGATGATGAAATGACAAATATGACTCCAGAAATGGGGAGGAAAATGTTGGAGAGTGTTGGTGTCATGATCTTTCCTGGCCTTGATTTGAACTATGCATTGGTCTTTGATAGTTTCTTGAAGGGCAGTAATGCTACACATAAGCTTGACAAGGAAAAGGTGACAAAAGTATATGCAGGCTCCAAGTATAATACTGATGAGGGATCATTGATGATATGGGCTTTGTACCCACCCCACAGGAAATCAGTGGTAATTGATACAGAGAAGGCATTTGGCCATGTCATGACTCTAAAAGTTGGAGAAGTTGATCCTGTAGCTACTACAGAGATTGGGGTAAATGTTGCAAAGTTGAATAAAGCACATATTCAGTTACTGATAAAAATAGAGAAATATATAAAGCAAATAATGAAAAATTGCTGAGAGAAAATGATAGACTCAAAGACTTGGTTGGTGTTTCAATGGGGACAACCAAAATGATCACACAAGGAGAAAGCTCTCAGGAAAAAGATCTCTGGGTAGGATCAAGTGCTTATTCTCAGGGAAAGCATGATGCAATTGCAACGATTGTCAAGAAAAGGCAGGATCATTTGATATCTTGGTTGAATAAATTGTGGGGAAAATACTCTCATACTCTTGCTGCATTGAAGGAGCACACAAGGATGGATGGACGAATCATGGAGAAGTTTCATGAGTTGGCCCAAAGTGATGAGGCTAGCAGTACTACATTTGAAGCTGCAAATCATATTATCAATCGCCATCGAAACTTCTATGATGAATTGTAGGGGGATGAACAGGGGTTGTTAGAAGCTGCTAAGAAGACTGTGATCACATTTTCTGATGACAATGGGGAATTGAAAGAAGCCACCAGGTGGAAAAATGAATGTGAGTCAATGCTGAATGAAATCATGAAGACAACTTCTGTAGAGGATACAGCATTGGAGGGAGTGAGCGAGCAAAATGAGGAAATGGTCAAGATGGAAATCACGATCCAGAATGTGTTGGAGATGCGGACACATATGAGCACCGGGATTATTTGGACCACCTCGCTAAGACTCACTTGTGGCTAAATAGAGCCTAATTATTCTCTATCTTTTTTTTTGTAATTTGTATTTACTATTTTCGAAAGGATGCGTCTTTTTGTATTCTCTATGTATAAATTTCCATTTTGTAAACAATGTGCGGGCGATAGGTAGAATAGGATAGAGAATAGAAAATACGGTGGAACACCATGTTTCACAGGGCTGAGACTCTGATGTATGTTTTGAAGCCATGGAGATATCAATGAAAATCATCTGATTTGCTGGCGTATTCTGGTGTCAATTGTTGTGTTGTGCCAATTGAAAGAATTATTTAAGTTGTCTCTAAGATTGATATTGCCTGGTTATCTAAATTAACATAACATGTTTATGTTTGGTTTACCAGTACGTATTTTCCGTATCTGTGTGATTGGTTGATAGGTTCTTTCAAGGAAGGATTAAACCCTTTTAATTAATCACAGTAATCAGGGAATTTCGTTTAGATCAGTAAGAACTTAATAATCACAATCTTGCATGTTTATACTAGTTATAAACAAGATATGCCAAACAATTTGAATGTCCTCCAGAAAGAAGTCACTCGTTTAAGATTTCATTTGACTTCGTATACTATATAAGGCACTGGTCTCACCGTTTCCATCATTTAGTTTCATTCATACTTTTTTACATCTGTTGATTGAGCATATTAGGGTTTAGTCTTCATTTTAGTATACAATATATACCAAATTTGTTTTATTTTGTCCATTTCAATCTGCCATCGTGGAAAAATCTTGGCATGAAGAGAAGATCAATAGTCAAGTCTGCTTCATTTGTTACAGGTACACCCGCCTAGGTCTAGCAGCACCTGGAGAGTAGAAGGTTTAATTGTTTCAAACCTTGTTCTATTACCCTAAAACATTGTGAAAGCTTGGCAACCTTTCGTGGTTCAAACCTACATTTTTGAGAGCTAACAGATTCAAATGTTGGAAGAGTAGTTGAAGAATGCTTAGCAAAATCAACAAAAGGAGAATGTGCATATTGCAATGTGCATCCTAGAGCATAGAGTATCTACAATCTTAAGAAGGCCAAAAAATACTCATGTGTCATATATGAATTTGAGGGATGCCTTACCAAAATAAGTGGGGATCAAGAGCGGCTCAAATGTATATTTGAACAATGGAATCCTAGATTTACATATTTGGAAGGTATGTATAAGGGATCTACAAACACATTTGATGTGCCACCTAATATCCATCTTACTTTTGAGATTGTCAAGATGGCATGAAATCATAAAGGGTATTTGGAAAGTGTATTTGAAGTTGCACAAAAAAAATGAACTCTTTCATAAATGTTGACAAAAGGGTTGTACCCCTCTTGTTAGAATATAATGGGGAGTTGAAGACCCTAGCGAAATGGAAGGATAGTTTCAATATTATAATCCCCACACCCCTCCCTCTAATTTGCAAAGAAGACAAAGTTGATTTAAATCAGCTTAATTCTTATTTAGATGGGGTGGTCAATGCAAAACAATTGATGGAATTTTTTTCTAGAGAGGCTAGTGCTTTACTTGATGCCAAGTATCATCTAAATTTGAAGAATGAAAAAAAGCTCTTAGCTCATGACTGGCCTTTTGAGGATATTTTTAAGGCATGGAATGAAAAGTATAATTATTTACCTAGCCTGTGAGTGGATCCATGCTTTTATTCCTATGCCTCATGTCTGAGATTTTTCTTGTCAGAAAGGTCTAGGATGAGGTTCTTTGCTTGTTGCTTCCCTTATGTTATAAAAAAGAAAAAAAAGCCTCATTCAAAGGGTTTTGATTTTTTGATCTTTTATCTAGTTGTAAGCTCTTTTTGCACAATTTAAGCTATTCGATAGCATAGATAGGAAATGTTGTAATTTTTCTCTATAATAAGAAAATATGACCCAAATACTTAAGTGAATTTCTTTCTTTTTGAATATTGACCTATCTTGCTCTCCAATATTGTATTCACTATCTTTTGACTCAAAATAATCAAGGACTATTTATAAGTTGTCATATCATATCATGTGTTATGGATGTTGAACTATTAGCTTCTATTCAAGGAATGGGTTAATATTTCTCTCATTTATTTATCAAAGATTATGTGAATGCAATAGGAATTCATAAGTAGTGTGATAAGTGTTGTTCTTTGCATAGTTTCTCATTGTAAGGTGATGGGGTTATAAGAAGCCATGTGTTGGTCTATTGTAGGAGTATATTTCATTTTCTGACTTAGTTGTGGATAATGCACTGATCAAAATAATTCATAAAGTTTGAAGATTGATGCAGAATCACATATCAAATCAAAAATCCAAATTTTACTTTACTATAAATTTTATGTTTTATGCACAAATCCATGCTAGCAAGGGAAAATTAAGCATTGAGACTTTGATTTGAATGATGAATCACTGAGTACATGTAACACTTATCAGTATGACACAATTAAAATATGAAATTATTAACAATATGTTAATGTATTCAATTTGATTCCCAATTTCATTGAATACAATTAAAAATATCATCAACTACAATTTGGAATATGATTCATGAAGTGCAGTATAAATACCCAAAAACTGCTAATTCATTCCATTTTTGAAATCAAGTCAGGTTCCTCACTATGATGTCGAGATAAAGAGACGTCTTGATTTTGAGTCTAGTCTTCATTTTCTTCACCCTGTGTATGTTCACTTAACTCCATCTCAAATTCAATATTTATTGTGTCACTGTCGTTTGTGCCATTGCCACTACCACCACTACCAGCATTTGAATTGTTGCACAACCCTCTTCTTTCACATATGGACTTCTATATTGTGAGTTCCCTTTCAAAAGGAAAAGTTTTGACATTATACATAGTTCCAAACACCCTCAAGCAATTTTCCAAATTATTTTCTAGTTTGTTTCTTATCTTTGATTTCAAAAACCCCAATGCACTGAAAACTCTCTCATCCTCCATTGACCCCAATATCATTGTTTGACATAAATCAACAATTTTAAATATTTTAATATGAAATCACACAATATTTCACTCTAACCAAAGGTTGTCTAAGCCCTTGTTATTGATCTCACTTCCATGGGATTCTCCATGGACTCAAACTGGTCAATCATACTTGATGCAAAACTCCTAGATTGTTCTCTAAGCTTAATTCCATTTATAATTCCTCATATTGTCAGTCCATTGTATTCTAAATTTTTTGAAAAGTGTTCAGATGAGGTATTTACTTTTTGATGAAAAAATCTTAGGCTATCTCAGTTGCCTCGAGTCCAAAATTGAGGATACACAATAGACATGCCTTCAAGTATTTCATCTCTCAAGGGAATCATTAATAATTCTCTATGGAAAGAGATTTTGCAATATCCTTTAAATTAACATTAACAGATTTAACAATGTCATTAAAAGCTTCCTTTGTACTTGTTCAGGTACTTCTCTAGTAGAGTTCCTAACGGTCGTACAATGGTGCATTGGTATCTCAAATCCACATACAAAGACACATAATTGCCCACTTGCATTAAACTGTAAATAATTTTTAGGATTATTCAAATCCCTAATTAATTGATAGCTTACAAAATTTGGGCTTTGAGAAGTTAGATCTAGATATATATTAGCAAGGGTCACACATGTCATTCTATGTAGTTTGCTATATTCATAGATATACATAGTTCTATCTTGGGATTTCTTCACAAGATTATTCATTTCATCTAGCAAGGGGAGAATACTAGCTAAAGTTAAGAGTGTCTCTATATCGTTTAACCTATGTAAGAGGTTAGGATCTTTGTCTACTGTGTTGTGATTCTCATGCATTATTCCAATTAAGGATCAATATTCTGAAAGAACTCATTGCGTTGGTCCATGCAAGGAGATCCATCTAGTATCAACATCCTTAAGAAGCTTGTTACTCCTATTATTCCCTCAGCAAAATTTTGAAATTTTGCAAAACGTTTGGGACTTCAACATAAGTATGCGTATTTCTCGCGAACTAGATTTTCAACTTTTGATATTGTAGGATACTTGCTTACAATTCTAAATGCTAAATTCATTTTGTGGTCCATGCAGTGAATTCCAAGCATGTATGGTGCACAAGTAGTTTGTAACTTTATGCAAAGACCTCTCATGTGACCTTGCATTACTGCATCTCCAACAACTCCTACACACACCAAATTTTTAGCAATTATCAAGTCATCTGGATACCTCCAATTTCATTCAAATATTTTTTAACTAGTTCAAATAAATTTTGTGATGTTGAATTGTCCTTCATTTTATGAACACATAGATGGTGAGCTTGGTGAACATGTTGTTTTATAGTATACACATGCATAAAGACCCAAGAAGTATTATCTGTCACATTAACTTCATCCAAAGATAATGTAATGAAGTTTAACTCTTTTAATTTCTCCTTTAAATCTTGTTTTTCCACTACAACAAGACAACTTGCCCATTCCCATCCAGTATTTATTGAAAAATGTGCACTAGGAAAGTTAGGAACACCCAAAAAAGATAATAAATTAAAATATTCTAGGTAGTCTATCGTAGGATGCCCTTTGGACAAAATATGAAAAATAACACTCATCTAAACAATTTTTGCTAGTTTTTCTCCTTCCATTACTTTTCCAAATTGAGCCTCAATTTTACCTCCACATGTAGCAAGCTTCACCATTCTTTGCATATGCTCATCATATTTCACGACATACTTAACATGAAGACATTCTTCCTTTGATTTCCATCTTACTACTGATTTTTCCTTTCGTTCTATGATTTATTTTTCATAAACTTTACCACTATGCTTTTCTATAGTGTCAAGCTTCAACTATAACTTCTTGTCTCTTTTACATCTGTAACTACAAATCTTACACTTGCATTTTGTTGGAGGTTCATCTTTGTTTGCATTCTCCAATGGTTCAATGAATACTTTGACATCCAATCAATCTAAAAATTCCTTGTAATTTCCCACGCGTGCCCCATTTTTTATTTTCCTTTCTTTTCTTGCTACCAACATCATCTACGATCCCAACATTTTCATTCAATTTAATTATCTCATTTTGGCTAACCAATGTATCCCTTGGAACATATTTTGTAGTATTTCCATCCTCATTTGAATCATTTGACTCAATCCCACCTTCCGATGAGGTATTGTGAATGTCTTTTTATTAGTATTTTTGCAAGAGTTGATGATGTAGCTCCATCTTGATTTGTTGGATCAGAAACATTGCCAATTCCAAAGTAAGACTGTATGGTAACTCTATGTTTTGGGTGTTTTGATGGCCTCCCAGTCCCTTCACCACCCTAAGGAGTCTTACCCTTGTTGCACTTGCTTCTTGACATCTTGATCTCTCACTTCGAATAAAAGATGGAAAAAAATGTCTTCTTGTTTAAGAAGGACATAGAATATAGATCTTGTTCCCTACTTAATATCATCTTTAAGATTAAAGCAAGAATGAAAAAGAGATAAAAAAATATTATAACATTATGAAGAAATGATCACTTACCTTTATGTTTTCATTGACTTGCTATTTGTTAATGCAGGAATGCCTGTGTGGTAAGTTTGTAACTTGCCTATGATCAAGGTTCCAAGTCCAACTTCTGAATCGAGAGCTCACAAGTTCAAAACTGAAAAAAAAAATGTTTAGAATAAATCAAAGTTTCATTTTTATTTATATCAATCCATATTTGGTGAATTGCACGAGATTTTTAAATGGTATATATTAAAAATTTGGTGAATCTCGTGTGATTACAAAATGACACTTTCAAGTGTTGGGTGAATCAAACCTTGATATAACACATATGTTGTAATTTTCAAGGTGATTATGGCCCTACAATTAGCATGGAGGTGTCATGGTAATTGGAAAAATGTGTCCTCAAATGTAATTATTTTTTAATGTTATTGGCGAAATGGATCCTCATAAGAAACTATTTGTAAATTTTAATTGGTGAAATGGGTCCTCACATGTAGTGAGAAATTTAATGGTGTTGGTGAAACACGTCCTGATACACAAATGTTGTTTTAGTAGTATTTGCAAATATCTAGGTGATTTAATACATGCTTCCGAGATTCTAGGCAAAAATATTAATCTATCAATTTGAAATGCATAGTTTGTTATGGCAAAAATATTACTTAAATATGCCTCATAAAATAAATCGATGGCAAATGGAAATGCATTGGACTGATAATTCGTAATTTTATCCAAGCAATTTGGCC
The DNA here is from genome assembly GCA_007258455.2 of Sequoia sempervirens. NCBI lineage: Eukaryota > Viridiplantae > Streptophyta > Pinopsida > Cupressales > Cupressaceae > Sequoia > Sequoia sempervirens. The sequence continues at coordinate 348,778,825 of VDFB02271358.1, read as the reverse complement.
ACTCTGTTGGTTGTGATTTATTTTCCAATTTCGACTTGGCCAATATGTACTATTCGCCAATTAACGAAGATTTGCCACTAATAAAATCCCTTATCTAAGTGTCGTAACAAAAAAAAATAGTTGTATCAAGTGTTTATGCCCATTTGTATATGTGTATATGGATTGGCATGGCAAAAGAAGTTGCATTAAAAAAAAGAAGGAAATCTATATTATAAATGGGGTTTTGAGACTTGTATAAATCAAGAAGGAGCCTTAATTAAGGATTAAAATATACTAGGGTTATAGAAAATTTCACATTTGTAACTATAGTTATAGGTGCCAAATCAAATGGGGTACTAATTTTTTTATTAAGAAAAATCAAATCTTCAAACAAGATCAAACAACAAAAAAAGTAATTATTGTTAGAACAAAAAAATAATTTTGATTTGACAATAAAAATAAATGATTATGTAAGCCTTATTTTCTAGGCATGAATGACTATTAACTTCATAAAAAAATGTTGTAAAATTATTTGCACTTTTGTGTGTCAACTTTTATATTATTTTCTATCTATTTATATTGCAATTATGTTTCTAGCTAGATAGATGATATACTTAATATATATTGTATTATGTAAGTTTTGTAAGTTTCATTCATGATATTTATTGAAAATATATTTAAAGTCTTATCAAATTTGTTAAACTATTTTGATTAGGGGTAAAAAATAGGTTTTGAAGGGGCCTAGAACCCTTTACAAAGGAGGACATCTGAACCTCAAGATAACAACAAGTTGCTAAAAGAGATAACTCACAAATCACCAACAGCCCAACAACAGCCACTACCAAATAATCAAGACATCATAGGCTACTAAAGACACACGGGCATGGGCCCAAAGCCCTAATACAACCTGGTTTTGTCTGGGACCAGAAACCCCACCCAAGTTTTGACTGTAGAAATCCACCTGAAAAGATTAGGCAACATACCAACATAGCAACAACCAACCATCTACTTAGAAACAACAGACCATAACCCAACAAAAGAAAAGGAAAATTAGTGGAAAAGACCACCAAAAACCCCAACCGCCTAATAAAAAACACCAACACACAAGAGGAGAGACACCCCTTGAAGCTCCCAAGCGCACCACAAACCAACTCAAAATCCACCTCAAGAGGACTGAGCTCCCCTCTATAGGAGAGGATACTATGAAAACCCAGAAAACCAAGAGCCCACCTCTCTAGCAACCTCTACCTCTACCTCGATAGGAGAAACTTCCACCTCAATAGGAACACCACCAGAGGAAACCAGAAAGGAGAACAACCATCCATATCTAGCACACCCACCTCCAACTCAATATGAAATGACTCCTGACCATCAAGAGTTGTCTTCACCTCAATAGAAGACAAAGTGCACAGAAAATGGAAGAGAGTCAGAGCTCCAGAAAAATGGAGAGCCACACCATCCTTTGGCTGAGCATGCAGGAGCTCCAAGAGAGAAATCACCCAAACCAATATGTATCTCCAAGGGAACAAGAGGGAAGGGAATTCCACTCCACCAACAAAAAAAATTGCCCAACATCCAAGTCAGATCCAAAACCAGAGAACACCTCCAAGAGAAAGCCTAGAGCCAAAAGCAAAAGAAAACCCCCTTCGAGAAAGATATCCAAGAAAACCACAAAGGGTACCCAAAAGCTCTTATATAGAGCCTAGAAATAACACAAACCCACCTCCCAACAGGCATCACCGAAGCAACATCAAGAGAAACCCTTTCCTTTGCAGAGAGAACCCACAATGGGTACCCAAAAGCTCCAATAGCTCTAAAAAGCTCTCCCAGAAAGATCCCTCTAGGAACGAAAGCCAGGAAATTCTTCTGCACAACAACAACTAGCTCTTCCAAAGAGCACAAAAAAGAGATCACAAACTGCCCAAGAAACATAACGCTTCAAGCGGAAAACACCAAATAGGAGCCCTCAGCTGAAGCAAGAGATGATGGTTGTACAAAAATATTTTGATATTGCATTATAACATGTATATATATATAAGTTTGATTGACATGTAAATATATAATTTTACATTACAATATAGTACTTCATTTGCAAAAATTAAAAAAATGGAACCCTCATACCAACTTATAAGAAAATAATATAAAATTTTCTCGATGAATTTGAAGATGTATATGAACACAGTGATATATAATTTATTAAGGAGAAATAATATATTAGTATGCATAGAGATAAAATCCCATCTAATTTTGCATTTGATGGATCTTATAAATGAGAGAAACATACACATGCACTTGTGTACTTGGCTAAAGAATGCAGGGCTATGGAAAAACCCAAGATACTCCTCCAATGTATTTAATCTTGTTAAAAAAAATGGTCTATTATACCACTTGAATGGTTGTTTCTATTAAAAAATATATATTTTTCATGTGTAGAATATATATGATGCCTCCTTGGAGCTTCTTCTTTCCAAAGCATATTATTTTGTATGCTTGTTATTTGGACGATTAATAATATATTAATCTATTAACTTTTATTTCATAAATGGTTAACATTGATTTAAATTTATTTTTTATTTTTTATAAATATTTTTAAGGTCACATGTGAAAAAATTATTCAAAAATATTTATCACACTTTAAGATTGCAATATGGACTTCTATAACCAAAGTTAATGTTTAAAACTTGATGAATTACTTTTTGCAACATATTCACATGAAAATTAACAATTAACAATTTATTTTAACCCAAGATAAGTGTGAGAAGTATCTACATACTAATTACAAGGGTTTCAACAACATTTTTATCTAGTTGAGACCACTTAAAACAATTTATGATAGAACTAAAGATTTTTATGGCAAGACAAATATAATACTGACATTGAGGATAAAAATATTTGTAATGATATGAAAAACTACATTCTTGCAAAAACATTCAATAATTTTAGTTCAATGGATGACAATTATCTTTGTGGAGTTTGATGCACAAATTCTCAATATCATACTACAATACAAATGTTCTTAAATTAATTTGATTATTTATCTCACAAATTAGATAAAAGATTGTATATATCAATATCGAAATGTAATAATTTACAAAATTAAAATTTATAAATACTGATTAATAAAACCCAATACTATTAATGTTATTAGATTTCCACAATCCATAAGAATATCAAAATAGTTATTTCTGGATTAGATTGTGTGTAAGCTTTTTGGATCAACGTTTCGGATCACACTCTGTGATCCATCATCAGGTAGAGAGCTCAAGGATATGAAAAAAAATTGTGTAAGCTTTTTTTTCATATCCTTGAGCTCTCTATCGTGATGATGGATCACGGAGTGTGATCCGAAATGTTGATCCAAAAAGCTTACACACAATCTAATCCAGAAATAACTATTTTGATACCCAATACTATTAATAATAAAATTTAATAATAAACATTAATAAAAACCAAAAATTATTTAAATGAAATCAAATAATAAACATTTCAAAAACCAATACTAACTATTTTTAAATAAATCTAAGTTTAAAGAAATGATGGATTTTTGTCTTTTTGTTCACTAATTTCTACTTGGATGTATATTAGTGTGTTTAGTATTTTGTACTCATTACAAAGTATTTATACATTATAAAAAAACACTTTCTGTCATTGATAAAATTGATTGTGATTGCAGAAAAAGAGTAGGAAAAATATGGAACACGACAAACAAGTGTTGAAATATTCGAGTAAAGACAGAGACTTTTCTTGCTCCCTAAAAGCATTTCCTTGTGGATAGTCTTGAGAAAGAAAGACATGGATATGAATAAAGTTCAAAAAGAAGCAGTCAAATTATTGGCAGATTAGTAGGCATAAGAGGTGACTCATTAACAGACATAACCAAAGCAATGCCAAACATAAGAATTAAAAGGTTTAATTAATGATAATACATCTCTACAATCTATAATGATAGGTTTCTGGATTTGATTGTGCGAATATTTTCTGCATCAACGTTTCGGAGCACACTACGTGATCCATCATCAAGATGAATAAGAGAGCTCAAGGAAAAGAATCACAGAATGCGATCTGAAACGCTGATACAAAAAATATTCACACAATCAAATCTCGAAACCTTCAAGAAATTAATTAAAAGATTTACTAACATAAAAAAAAATGATATGTGGTTTTGGAACTTTCAAATTCAAAACCATTTTAATACCAACTGGTAAATGTTGTGGAGCTGATTATAAATTACTGTCCAATAATAAACAGCCAATGCTTGTAATCATTACACTGGTTATTAAACAATACTAAATTAATATTAGTCATTCATCACAGAACTTGTACAATACATATTTCTCGGCATAGCCAACAATATTGAGAAAATATTCTCCTGGCTATTCTATGATCAAAGCTGCAATGATAATTTTCCAGTGAAAAGCCATTGAAATATCAAAGTAAATCCTACATAAACCATAAAGAGAAACCTATGAAAACTGATATACTTAATGAGAACTCTCTCTGTCAAATTATAAAACAATGTAGAACATTCACATACTCTGGAGTTTTAACAGCAGATCCATCTGCAATCTTTTCACACACCTAATTGTGTCTTGAATCACCTGCTCTGCATCCATTCCCTCTCCACCACCCATCTTTCTCAAAGTCTTGAGGCATTCTCTAATCCTCCTCTGCCTTGGAGACACTGCTGTTTCAGACAGCTCACCCTCTGCATTTAGCAGGGCATCAACTTCTTCTCTGTTTTCTTCACCATTCTCCACTTCAGAGGAAGACCCACAAGAAAATTCTTTGAACAGAGGTATTGACACCCGATTTACTCCCACCACCATGCCATCATCTGCTTCACTCTCAGACAATTTCTGATCACCCAAACTGACTGAATTGCAGAAATCATCAACATGGCACAGAGAAATCCGGCCAGAACAGTTGTTCTTATCAACTATGATGTATTCTTTCTGTGTTTTCTTCTCCATTGGATGACAAGTGGGAAGTTCATCCCCACCCCCACCCAGTCTATTAATACCCAGCTAGTCCAGCCCTGATGATGTGTACTCCATTAAACAAATCCTCTTGAAATTTTCTTCCTCCCTTCAACTGTACAACCTTGGGCGGCACCCGCCGTATGTATGGGTTGACAAAATGCATGCCTGGGAATTGGCAGAGAGTAGTTTAGCATGACTCAGAGGGAAAGAGACAAGAGGGTATACGGATTACAGTATTTTGCTATGACTTTGATACTGTGGATTCACCATCTCCACAGAAACATTTTCAAACAAATTTTCTTCTCTCCAGATTTCAAGGCCTTCCTAACTACCTAACCTTGAGAATAGCCATTCAAATCTGGGCACATAGTATCACCAAAGGCCATTAGATGATTCTGATCAATGGGTTTGGCCACGTTCACTGGACCAAACTATGGACTAACATATATTATTTTAGGTTGTCAATTTTTTTTGGGTTATTGTTGTACTTAATGTTGATTTGGGTTGTTTTTAGATATTATTTTATTGAATAGTCAACCATAAATTATGGTCAAAATATGAGATGATTATTTAGTATTTTTATATGTATGAGGTGTAAAATTGTTATTGACTATTTGACCATTGAATCATTTAAGTAGAACACGAATAATTTATATCTAATCCTCTTATCTTGTTGTTTTATATTTGTTTTGCTTTTATCATAAATATGGTGTCATGACACTTAATTTGTCTTTTTTTGTACTCATGCTATAAAGTTGAAGGCAATTACGTTGCAATTTTCACCAAACTTGTTGAAAATTACACTATATTGTTCAACACATAATTATGTAAATAAGTAGTGATTTGTACCCACGGCCAACATTTTATTAGCACGTGTGTCAATCAACTATGCTACGTGAGCAATGATGCTTCTAACTATAGTGACTCACATTTATTTGAAATTAAATGATATTTTAATTTATTTTTGCTGATCATGTATGGTATGGATGCATACATGATGACCACCCATGTATATTTGATGGGCATAGGTGCATTTTGTATGAAGATTAATTTTTGCCAATTTGCATATGCAACATTTAAGTAGAACAAGAAGAGTTATATCTTGCCATCTTATCTCATTGTTTTATATTTACTTTGGCTTTATCATAAATATATTTCCATAACACTTAATTTGTCTTATTTTGTACTCATGTTGTGAATTTTTATATTTATGTGGTGTAAATTTGTCATTGACTCTTTGACGATTAAATTAAATGATATTTAAGTAGAGCAAGAAGAGATTATATATTACCCTCTTATCTTGTTGTTTTATATTTACTTTGGCTTTATCATAAATATATTGTCATGACACTTAATTTGTCTTATTTTGTGCTCATGTTGTGAAGTTGAAGGTAATCACATTTGCAATATTCACCAAACTTGTTGAAAAACTCACTATATTTTACAGTACATAATTATTCAAATAAGTAGTGATTCAAACCCATGACCTACATTTTATCAACACATGTGTCAATCAACTATGCTACATGGGCTATGATGTTTCTAACTATAGTGACACATTTATTTGAAATTAAATGATATTTTATTTTGTTTTCAAGTATGGATGCATAAATGATGACCATACATATATATTTGATTCTAATTCTCATACCAACATTTAAATAGAGTAAGAAGAGTTTATATCTTACCCTCTTATCTTGTTGTTGTATATTTACTTTAGCTTTATCATAAATATATTGTCATGACACTTAATTTGTCTTATTTTGTACTCATGCTATGATTTTTTATATGTATAAGGTGTAAAATTGTTATTGACTCTTTGACCATTAAATTAAATGATATTTAAGTAGAGAAAGGAAAGTTCATATCTTACCTTCTTATCTTGTTATTTTATATTTACTTTGGATTTATCATAAATATATTGTCATGACACTTAATTTGTCTTATATTTTGTACTCATGTTGTGAAGTTAAAGGTGATCATGTTTGCAATTTTTACCAAACTTGTTGAAAAACACTATAATTTTCAACACGTAATACTCTAAATTTAAGTAGTGATTCAAACCCATGACCTACATTTTATTAGTGTGTATGTCAATCAACTATGCTACATGGACAATGATGCTTCTGATTATAGTGACTCATTTATTTGAAAGTAAATGATATTTTATTTTATTTTCATTGATCTTGCATGGTATGGATGTATACATGATGATTGTACATGTATATTTGATGGGAATAGATGTGTTTTGTATGGAGATTAGTTTTTACTAATTCACATAACCATGACAATTCCCATTTAGTTTTGGACTCATATTAAGAGAATATCATAATAGAATTGTGTAGTGACATGTAGCACACTCTTGGGCTAAAGTTAGGCTCCATCCCCGGTCATATCCAATCATCTTTTACTCATCCTTAAACATATTTCTATAAATTCATCCTTACCCCTACCCTATTCACACTTATTCCCGCATATCTACTTCATTTATTGGCTTAAATTTTCTATAGATTTGTCCTTTATCCCTAGATTTTACACCTATTTTTATGGGTCGTTTCTACAACGCATGGATAGGGTTTATTTGACCCAAAATTCAAAATGTTAAATGTAAAGGTGCTAGCTTCCATCCTTTTCCACTTTCTATTAGGATTCAACTTGGTACAAATTTGTGTGACAAACTATTATATCCTTATACTTAGTAACACTCATTTGAGTATTGATTGACATCTAATCATACTATAATCATTCAAATTCCTAGAACATTCATTATAGGAATCTTTCAACTTGGAGCACTAAAAAGAATATAATCTACATCAAAGCCATTTGCAGCGCCTGAGATTGTTGTCTTTAATCATTTCTACAACTATAAAAGCTAGTCTAATTGAGGGGTTAACATAGGAAAATTTGACCCTTTCAATTTAGTAACTTCCCCAAGGTATTTTTAAATGAAGACAACCCTTGACAATCAAAAATACAAAATAATTCAACTTGAATTAGAGCGTAGAAATGTAAAATGCACCAAATTATACTTGTGGGCTATGGGCTAGATCTATGTAATATGTAAAATTGATCCTCAAGTATGGGATTGATGCTCATAAATTTTTGGGTCTATATAGAATTTGAGGACAATAGGACCATTCCAAAGCTATTATTTTCCTAGACTATGATGAATTGAATTAGTAAGGCATCATCTAATTCATATTTTCTCTTTCGATCAAGAGCTAAGTACACTCTTCCTTTGCAATTAATTTCCTAAGTATTTATTAACCAATTATTAATTCCCAACTATTATTGTAATTAATTGAGGTTAATTTATGTTGAGTTGATTGCATTTGTTCAATTAACTTAGTTTTAACCTAGGAAAAGCATATTTATTGAGCTACATTATTTGGTGAATCACTTGATTTTATACACCCTAGGGTTTGAATTTACAGTTGATCCCTTAACTATTTATAAGGCTTCAAATGTATCATTTATAATACCATTATATATTTTTAGATCCTCCTAGAGCTTGTGTTCCTACTCTTGTCATTTAATTATTATGTCTCTTTCTAGAATTTTTGTATTACTAAATATTATCTCAATTTTTTCCTACCCTACCCACCCTTGATACATTACTAACGATTTATTTTTAGATTTGATATATCATAAATATATTTTATTTTTTAATTTGAAATGATTGACGTGTTTTACCATGTCTTATATTCTTATCTATTGATAAAATGTGTCTCAACTTTGTAATCATGTAAGGTTTACTGTTGCCCAAGCAGTGAGAGTTATTTCCAAATGTATGTCTAATCTAGTAGAGTTCATTGGGATGCAGTTAAAAGAGTCTTCAGATATTTGCACTGTACCTTAGAGTATTCCTTGTGTTATAATAGTAATTTGATTGAAGACAAGATTTCCCCTAATATCCATGGTTATGTGGATTTAGACTAGGTAGGTGATGTCGATAGCAAACAATCCACTGGTGCTTATGTGTTTACTTTATTTGGTGGTGCAATTAGTTGGATGAGTAAGCAATAGGTTGTGGTTATTTTGTCCCCTTTTGAAGCTAAGTATATGGCAACTACTCATGCTTTTAAAGAGGCCATTTGGCTTAAGAGATTGCGTTCAGATATTGGAATAAAATAAGGTGCAATGAAAATGTATTGTGACAGTCAAATTGTGATATGTCTAGCCAAGAACCCGACATTTCATGCCAAGACTAAGCAAATTGATGTACAATATCATTTTGTTAGAGATATGGTTTAAGATGGTAAGGTGAATCTAGTTAAAGTAGAGACTTTGATGAATGTTGTTGATTCTTTGACTAATCATGTGATCACAAAGAAGTTCATATGGTGTTCAAATTCTATGGAACTTTGGACCCCTATCAATTAAGAGATGATGTTTATACACCCTCTCATTACTCTTGTAAGGTGTTTGACAAGTGGGAGATTTGTTGAGAAAATGTGTCTCAACCCTACAATCACATAAGGTTTATTGTTGATAGGTAAGCGTGAGGGGGCGTGGGGGGTACCACTTCGCAAGGGGTTCAGGGGGATCATCCCCCAGACAGGGGTTATGGGGGCCACATGCCCCAGTGGGGGCTTAGGGGCAATTCCCCCGAAAGCTAAATTTTATGTATATTTTATTATTATAAATCTAGACCGTTCATCATTAGGTCTTAGATCCGATGGTAGATATTTTTTTTCTTGAATTTTCCTAGAAGGAAACCCTATTTTATGAGGGCATTGTATTATGGTTGTGTATTGTGATGTTCTGAGAGTCTAATAGCAGTTGTGTTGCCTCTAGATCTCTGGTTGGTGATACTCTTATAAGAAACTTTCTCTGCAAGTATATTATAATCTTCATGATTTCTAAATATTATATTGGGTAACTTTAGGAGTGTGAGGTTTTCCTCTCGAAAGGGTTTTCCCCATGTAAATCCCTGTGTTCTAGGATACATGATATTTATGTTTATTTTTGTTTAAATTTTTGTAATTGTTGAAAAGATCTATAAAGTTTTGCATTGTTCTCCTCTCAAGATTAGTGTAGGAAGTTGTTTCGCTACCTTAGCTTCCTTACACTATCTTGCATTGTTTATGTTATGAGAAACCCATACTCCTAATATTCCTTTGAGAAGTGTTCACCTTAACCTTAATATGACTTCTCACTCTAAAAAAATTGATATATTTTATATTTCTCATGTTGAGAATAATGAGGACGATTATGATCATGATGTGCATTTGAGCAATGAGATTTTGTTAATGATTGTTTGGCTCGTGTTGAAAGTCGTATACAACTAGTCGGCATGATTCATAATGCATTTATCAAAAATCCACAAGGAATAAATTTCCTACAAGCAATGACTTGAAATTGCTACATCTAACATCTTATTGAGTGTTTCTACTTCCTGATGAGGGGATACTCTGTGCCCAACACCCACACATAACACAATAAAAAATATTAACACAAAAATTATAGGAACGAAAACAACCTACTTTCAATTTCTTTTATAAAATAAATTACAGATTCAAAAAATTACACTACTACAGCCACATGGGCATATCTCACTGCAAGAAAATTAATTCTCTAAAAAGACTCTACAATTTGAAGCCACAATCTGCACTAATGGAGCCACCTCTTATAAATTCCATTCAACCCTTTATTTGACACCAATAACCACCTTAGAATTTTCTAGAAAGTGTAACTCCCCTTTGTGTTTGGGTGCCTAGAAGTCCAGCCATTTGCTTTCCCGCCTAGGAAGAGATTTTATTTGAAATGAATTCACTTTTTGCTAGTATAACTTCACAGAGCCATAAATTTTGACTAGGTGTCCGATTTAATATTATAATATATCATTGGAATGCTCTCAAAGAGATTTATAGTTTCAAAATCATATAAAAGATTATTTCATCCACTTTTTGATATTTTTTTGAGGCTTCTAAGGGCTTCAAACTTGAGTTTGAAACTATATTGGAGATTTATTTTGGGAAAGAAATTTAATATCTCCCAAATGGTACAAGATATTGAGAAAATTCATTTTCCATTGTCCAAAAAAATTCAATTTTTCTCCTTGCGGTAAATTTTTAGGTCCATATGTTCTCATTTAGGCTGAATTACTAAAAATAGCAAGTGACCATTTTTGTCCTTTTCAAACTTTTGACTATCTTACACCCTTTAAGTGTCATCATGGGACTCAAAAAACTAAAGAAAATAAGGAAAAATATTTTTTTTGGCTGATGCAAGATTATCCTTACACCACTAAATGCTCCTGCATCACTTTCTCTCCCTCTTCTACTGTAGTTTTGGATCATCTACTATTACCCCTTCCACTACCATTGTGTTCAACCTCATAGTGTTACCTCCACCTTCACTAGTGTCCTACCGCATAGTGTCTATCATTTTTCCACCTTCACCACTCTCTATGGTCATCCTTCTCACTATACCCCTTCTAATATACCCACATACCACATGATGTATTATACATATATTCCTATTTAATCTATCACCACCCCACCTACTATCTCCACTACCCCTCCCACTTCCTCCACTCACCTCTCTACCATATCCACTCCTCATTCCATACTTCCATCTATGACCATGCATATTACCCATTATAATTCCTCCTACATGCCTATTTCCTAACCATTGCCACTTTAATATGTCATAACAAATATATCCATGCTTACACCCACTCTAGTGGACCTAAATCTTCTCTCATTACCTGTCCTTCATAAGCCCAAGATGCACTCATGTAAAATATAGATCAAGTAGAAAAGAGAGTGGATGTAAAACCAAATGGAGATGATAGTGAGGAATTCAAGAATGTTAGACATACACTATATTTATATGATATTGTTACACATCCTCTCCCTATGTGACTTTTGTGGCACAATGATTTTTAATATGATGGAAAATGTGACCCAAAGACACATTTGAGATCATTTACTAGTGCATGTGTAGAATTAAAATTAGGATAAACTAAGTTATTATCACAAACCTTAAAAGATTGTGCTATTGAGTAATTATTTGTATTTAATCAATGGTCCATCCATACATTTGATGATTTAACAAATGTATTCTTAAATTATTTTAACATTAATATTAGCTATAGAGTTATAATTTCTAATTTATTAGAGTGTTTCCAAGGACCAAATGAACACATTAATGACTATGTGAAAATATTTCAATTCTTTAACTCTAAAATAATTAATCCTTACATGCCATTGAGGTACAAAACATCTTTATTAAGGAGTTACTTAAACCAATTATGAAATATGTTTAATTATTTATATCTTTTCATGTTTCATGGACTTATGTGCACATGCAAAAATTATTGAATCTAAATTTTCAGCATGAAATATCTTCAAACATAGACCATAAAATCAAAATGCATCATGTCAAATTCTTTGAAATATCAAAAGCCAAAAAAAAAATTAAAATTAGTAATGAGAAGGAAAATGTTCACCAAGTGGATAATGCTTTAATTTTCCTTCATTCAAGAAAATTTCTCCTAGGTAGTTTACTAGGCTACAAGAATCTTGGGATGATATGTTGAAAATTTTATTAGGTGTTAATTTCCTCCAATCCATCCATTGGATCCCAATAAACAACATCCTATAAGATATAAAGAATGAGCCTTTTACAAATTTTATAGAGTTAAAGGCTATAACACATAATCATGTATGACTCTCACATATAAGGTACAAGAAATTAGAAGGTATCAATGGCAATGGAAACCTTTTAGTTGTACTTTCTAATATAAAATGATCATTTACAACTAATCCCTTTATAGATCATACAAATATGATTGAGATGTATAAAAATATTCCTATACCCATTATATACATAAAGATGATAATTTGGATGATATGCATGTTGAGTATAATGATACTTCATAAACACATGCTCTTGTGGGAGCCACTAAAACTAATACATTACATATTCTTATGATTTTCCTCTCATGCCACCAATTATATTATTTGATGATGAGGTACCATAAAATCATCATTATGGGATATTATATATCATAGGAGAAATACTTGATCTTGATTGGTGATATTCTTATGGATGAACTACAAACCAATTCAAAAAAATTACTAAAGAATATCTAGTCAACAACCATAACAAGATATTATACTCATTCTAAAGTCTCCTTAAAAATGACAAATGGAATATTTTGAAAGGAAGCAAGGTATATGGAAAGATTTATTACAGTAATATTCTAAAGAGAGTGTTGTATAAATTATAAAATTTTAACAATTAAAAAAATAGTGTATTTAAAAATATATATACAATTACCAAGTGTACATGAGGAAGACCCTTTTAGGAGAAAAGCCCCTCTAATGTAGCTCAATATATTATTCAGTAAATCACAATCAGAATACTCTTGTGGAACAAGCCTTCATAGGAGTATCACCAACCATAAATCTAGAGGAATTATTCTAGCTTAAGAATACCTAAAAAATCTACTCACAACCTCCATCTCAAGCACCTAATATATAGGAGCTATAAAAATCAAAACCATCAAATGGTAATTACAAATCCATGAGATAAATGTTAAACACACAGAACAACTGAGAGGGGGGGTGAATCAGTTGTACATTACAATATTTAAACCCTCATTAACATTCAAACCCTTATTATGCATCAACATGAATGTAAACTAATGAAGCATAAACACATTAACAACCATACACCATAGAACACCAGATTTACGTGGAAAAACCTAATTAGGGAAAAACTGTGGTGACTAGGATTAACTCACATATATATGAATAACAACACCAAATACAATTGGCTCACTATTGGAAGGGCTCACTACCCAGAAGAAAAGAATGGATCACTACCAAGGGCTCACTACCTAAAGGACTCACTTCCTAGAATGGAAAGAGAATAGAAGAAGACTATTACAAGGAGGTTCACTACCTTAGAGCAATAGGAAGATCCAACACAATAACTCTACACCATCCATAACCTTTGGCTCACTGGCTCCAACAACTTCAAGTACACTAAAAATGTAGACACCTTTTGCTCATTGCTTCCAATAGACTTAGGCGTTTAAGCTCACACTTAGATCATAACACTTGATCACTCTTACATCTTTTTGCATCACCCAACACACCACACACATCTCTAACAATTAACCTTGCTTATATATCCTTCGTGACCTCAAAAAACCTTGTCTAGGTCAACCTCAATGAAACATATGCACCTTAAATGTGCAACCACCAAATAGGTCAACACCAAACACTTATGCGATGGAAACAAGTGAAGGCATACCACACCAAGGGTTAACCAAGACCCAAATCTATACCCGCACACTACACCACACTTCCATAAACAAAAAACCATCTCTGCAATCAGCGCTAGCATGCCAGGTTGGCCAAAATTGCATTAACACTACCAATCAACCACATACATGCTTCACCAAATCCAGAAACATCTTGTAGACCACAAAGCAACATCACAAAACATCCCAGAATATTCCAACAACATCTGAATATTCAACAACACTATTTATCTCCCTCTCTCTCCTTCGCCATCTTTATCTTTCTCTCTCTCATTCTCTCCCTTTCCCCCTCTCTCATTTTTTCATATGATAAATAGAATAGGATAATTGATCTTGATCAAATATTTATTCTTCCCTCTCATTTTCCTTTGAATTATTCCCCCACTTTTTCATTAAATTACTCTACTTTAGTCCTATCTATCTACTCCCCCTTTCAAATTGCACTAGTTGTTATAACTTTCTTGATTTCATATATTATTGAAATGTTTTTTTCTTGAAAAAGTAAGGTATTATATATCTCTATGCATTAATTCAATACATCTAGTGTAATAAAACAAATTTCAATTTCAATTTCTCTATTCAAAGCTTCAACCAAGGTAAGTATAATATAATGAGATATTTATTAAAATGTATATGATTCCTTCAAATTAAACTTGATGCTTATTTTGATGAATAGTGAAAAAAACAATCAAGGAGGCCACATGGAATGCATCAAAATTTCAATAGAGAAACTATTATAAAAATTGTAACAAAATTATCAATAATCTTAGAATTTGATCTTGTTAATAGCTTTTTCATTATTCCAAATATTAAATAAGACTTGGTTGAAGATTCTTGAGTTGGATGGTCAATTTTTAAGGAATATATGAAACAATTTCCTTCTAAAAGAGTGTTAGATTCCTCAAAATAATTCTTGAAGTGATTATATATTGATCATGGACAAGTCTAGATTAAGAATTTCATACCTCTTACCTAGGCTCATTATTTTTAAGGGAATTATTTTAGAAATATTTCTTGAGTTATTTTTGGCTAATAACCTTATGGAAGTAATCCCATGAAATTATTAATTATCATCATATATTTATCCAAAATGGTATTACCACCTCCTATCAAACATTTACTTACCAAGAAAAATCAAATTCTCTGCCTCTTAGTCGTCATAATTTAATTTTATGATTTTCTTGAAGAGATCAAGTTTTCTATGATCCCTCAAATATTTTTTATTACTTATAAATTTTAAATTTACATCATTTGGCACTTTAGCAAACTAAGCTTTGAATTTTCCTTTATTTACATGCTAAAAGTTAGTGTGTAGATGCTTTCCCAATAATACTAGTAACATTGTGATTGTATACCCCCTTTGACCTTAAATATATTTCTATATGAGCCTCCAATGGGAAAATACAATAATCTAATAAAACCTTATATTTAACTCAAGGAACTTGATAAATAGAATAGGAAATCAAATAAAAAATCATGTACTAGATTACACAAACTACTTATTGCTTAAGATAAACAAATCATACATTGGATGACAAGAAACTTATTGTAAGTTTGTAAATATTATCGATGAAGGAATATATTTATTTATTTTATATATGTTTGGAATTTTATCTATGTGATTAGTTATGTATATTAGTGTTGCATTGTTGGATTGTCATAACACCCTTACATTGAACACAAATGATTCATTCTATAAAATTTACCCATTGCTAGTATGGTCAAATGATTTGAATTTGATAAAAATTAACAGGTTATTGTAGGGTAAAAGCACAAAGTTGTGTCACACTTTCACCCAACTAAACGGTTTTGAGCGAATCGTTTCCGACTGGAAATAGTTTGGCCAAGATTTTTTTAGCTTAAACCACATGGCTATGACATGATACGAACGTGGATATACATATCAGCCGGTAGTGTTTCAGCCAAAACCATTTTGGTCGAATACTATTTGCCCAGAACCAAGAATTATAAAATTAAAAAAGGGGGTTTGCCCCATTTTTGCATGTTCGGGCAGAACCAAGGTCGGCCAAGCTAGGGTTCCAGCGTCCATAAAACTCAAAGCAATAAAAAGTTTCATTGCCATTTCTCTCCTCTTGTTTGGCATTTTTTCTCTGTGGTTTCGACGAGTTGTGCATGGAAGTTTGGTGTTGTTTTCAAGTTTGTTAGAGTTGCAACCATTTATTGACAAATGTGGCGATTTTAGAGGCACACTACAGTGTGGCCATATGATTATTCTCATTTTTTTGTGAATCAAATGTCTCGAAGTTTGAATTGTAGTGTGTATATTTCAATTTTGGCAATGAATAGTGAATATCTTATATTACTGTTACATTAAATAGTTTGAATAAACCCTTGAAATGGAAATGGGATAGTTATTTTTGGTTAATGATTAATGATAGTGAATATTTCATGTATGTTGTTACATTATTTATAGTTTCAATAAACCCTTATAATGTCAATGAGATTATCGAGCATTTACTGTTACATGAAACCCTCATAGAACTACAATACCCTGGAAAAGCAATACCCCATTTTTTGTTTGTAAAATTTCACTACAAAATTACTTGTTTTATTACATTGGAAGAATGGTCAATTTATATTAAAATTACAATGTAAACTACTTTCCAAAAGACTAGATATTAAGCTTGGAATGAAACTATTACAAATAAAAAATGAGGGTATTGCTACATTAAGACTGGTTATTCTTTGAATGCAACAAAATATTAAGTTTGCAATGAAACTATTATAAATAAAAAATGAGGGTATTGCAACATTATATGCCATTAATTTTTACAAAAGATATCACCCCTACTCTTTAAACACTGCCTTGATGACAACATAAAACTGTCCAGGCCTAAATACATCTCTATTCAAGACCTATTTTCCATTTCCATGAGCAACTTTACCATGTGTTGTCCTTTGTAATCTAATATTTGCCCTTCTAAACTGTATTACTTGCTCTTATAGTAGCTACAAATCTATCTCTTGATCTATGTGTCTTTCTAAACTATATTGACCTTTTCCCCATGAATGCTTTTCCAGAACTACTGGTAGCATCAAAAAATTTCCAAAAAACCTCTTTCATTGGTAGGTGTGAAAAAGTGATGTTTCAAAGCTTCTACCAGTATATGTTTGTTTTAGGCAATGAATATACCACTGTTTTCTTTGATAATCCTTGAAAACAAGCAAACAAAAACCTTTATCATTGAATAAATAAATCTTTATCACTGTCATTCCCCTTCAATTAACCTCCATATGGTGCTTAAGTGATAGAAGCTCCATGTATCTCTCATGAAATCTCTTTAATACTTTTAATATCTCTAGGCATGAAGAAAAGGTACCTGTCCCTATCTATTATAAACTTTTTTATTAGCACCAACACCCAATGCTACTATGTATTGCCATGGAAACACCATAAATAGGTCTACAACCCCTTCACTTTTGATCTCAAGGAATGTCTTTCACATGATCTTTTGATAGTATCGTCTCATCATTTTACTATCAACAATGTCTCTCCACTTTGAATTTTTCAATGAGTGCCTTCTTTAAGTTCTACCTCATCGTCCTTTGATAATAATGAGTACTAGATTATTGCTCTTGAATCATTTCATGAACCATCTGCTACCAAGGTTGACTAAGCACATGAAAGTTGTTAAAACCTTCTGAACCTCTTGAAGATGAAACCAATTTTCACAATTTTCAACATCTACATACTTGAATTAATATACTTATACATAAAACTAAAATTGTTTGAATGGGAAAGCATTGTCACTAAATTTTGCAACAGTGTTCCTAATGATAAATGTATAGGTTGATACATGTTGGGTAAGGAAATGTGAGTTTCCCCCATTAGCTTATCCTACACCCTCAATATGGGTTGATTGGCATTGGGTACATTAATTCACATATCTACTTCTTTACCAATACCCTCAATCATCTTAAACTTGTAAAATCTTGTAAAATCTTTACCTATGTGTATATAGGATAGTGAGATTTATTATGATTTTCTAATAAAGCATATAAGAAAATAGCACCTTGTCTTAAAAGAAATTTTTTTGATATATATGTATGTATATATGTATATATGTATGTATGTATGTATGTATGTATGTATGTATATATGTATGTATGTATGTATGTATGTATGTATGTATGTATATAATTAGCTCATGTTCTCTAACTGAATCAGTTTTCAAATTTAAACATAGGTGAAAAAAATCATGTTTTTGATGTTGACACACAACTACACATGCATATATGCATATACATACATATATACATATATATATACATATATATATATACATACATATATATATATATATATATATATATATATATATATATATATATATATATATATGTTTATATATGTTTACATATGCATACATACATATAAATGTATACATATGTATGTATACATATATATACATGCATACATACATATATATGTATACATATGTATATATACATATATAAACATATATATATATATATATATATATATGTATGTATAGTTGTGTGTCAACATCAAAAACATGATTTTGTTCACGTATGTTTAAATTTTAAAACTGATTCAATTAGAGAACATGAGCTAATTATTAGATGGTTGTGCATGATAAACACTAAAGCTTTGAACTCTTAAAACCTACTAAATATCTCATCATTCGTCTTTAAGAAGTAGATCCACATCTTGCAAGAGAAATCATCAATGAAAGAAACATAGAACATGCTCCCTAAAATTGGTCCTATTGGCATTAGTCCACACACATCCAAATGCACTAACTCTAGGATCTTCTTATACCTATGCTCCTTGCTTGAGAAAGCAGCCTTGGCATGCTTTCGAAGCATGCATCCTCTACAAACTCCATGTTGTTCAATATTGAACTTTGGAAGTCTTGTGGAAATATCCATCATATTAGGAAATGTTGTGTGATGCAAAAACCCCATGCTCTTGTGCCATAACTAACACAAAATTCCAATTTATCTTTTACAGGTTTGGACTAAAGTTGGTTCACCTTGTAACTTGTAAAGGTTTCCTTCTCTAACCCTTATAACTCGTGTTGTAATAGGCATTTGTTTTGGTCACTAAAGAATCATATGGGTTGGTCATAACCTTCTTCAGTATTTATATTGTACCTTCACGTTGTTTTCTCATTGTCTCTTTGGAGTTGTCATTTCTTATATTGTTCTTTGTAGAAGGTTCTATTTCATAGAGATAACTTTCTATCTCTTTAGATAGAAAGTTAAAAATGTTTTAGTTTTGAAACTTGATAGATTTGTAATTTAAAAATGTTTTATTTTTGAAACTTGATAAATTTGTAATTTAAATATGTTTTAGTTTTGAAACTTGATAAATTTGTAATTTAAATATTTTGTTTCAATGATATGCAGATCTCTTTATTTATATACATATATATGGCTAATGATCAGGGATCTCACCATTCTCCTTTATCTGAGAAGAATGCTCAGGCTAGAATGAATTTATATGAGGAGAGTATTGGGAGATTAGAAAATGCATTGAGATGTTTAGATCAAACCATTCATAACTCCCCTAATTTGGCTAATAGAGACAAACTAGTTAATATTAGAGATGAGATTTTACGTATGATTGGGACCATTCGATCATACAATCCTTATGATGGGATTAGCATTGAGAAATTTTATTTATCTCTTTCCAGGAGTGTTATTGGCACAAATAAATGGAGATCTGTTAGTAAGTTTCACAAGATAATGTGTATAACATTTTCCCTTTTTATAGGGGAAAAGATAGAATTAGAGGATATACAATTACTAGGTGTACACATGAGCTTTTTTCCCCATTTATATATCCTAGATGGTTGGAAGCTCATCGTAGATGGCCTCAAAATGATGAAATTACACATTATTGATGTAGAGGGGAAGGACTCACAACAACATCGTAAACACTTTCAAACAAGATTTCAACACCAAGGCTACAAATATGCACATTTGTTCACTCTAGGATATGTGTTCCCAAAGCCTAAAACATGGGGGAAACATCCTAATGAATCTAAATATTTGAGGACAACATGAAACAAGGTAAAATTGATGTATTTGGACCTGATGCAACATATTCTAAAGTTTTCCCAACATACCATAACCCAACCAAGTGATCAAAGCAATGTTTTATGCAAAATTAGGCATTGTTGCCACTAGAAGCATACAAGGTGATGACTTCAAACAAAGGAAAAGAGAATTATTCATATGGTTACCAGACTTATGTAGACTCATTTCAACATGCCATAATTTTCTTCTACCCTTCCTTCAACACACAATACATAGTTTTCATCAGGCCTTCACCAAACCAGGGTTTGTGACTGTTTTCCCAACAAGGAGCAACAAATTGTCATTAATAACTCCATAAAAATTAAAAACTATGAATTATCCTTTAAAGGGTTTTTAGATATGCTCAAAATAGATATATTCACCAATTTTTAGCAAATTTGGACAGATGAAACATAAGATATGAATTTTTAATTGTTGTTGGAAACCTTAGGCAAGTTTCAAACCTGCACTCACCAAAATTGCAATATCTTGCACAAAACTCAATGAAAATATACCAAACCAGTTGCGTTTGAAAGAAAAGACTGTCCTTCAACTTATCCAAGTATTTTATAGACCTTACCTATCTGTACCAATCCATACCACGTGAATTACAATCGTTCTTCACAAAAAATGCAATAAAGAATGTGCAAAAATGAATTGGTTTCTCATTCAAACTTCTCTCCAACCCCTTGAATCGATGATACAAGGCTTATTTAACATGTCTCCATCAATCCCAACTGAAAAAACCAACCTCTATGTCCTTGTTAACAATAATGACCATGTTTACACCTTTTTGACAACTTTTGACAACATTGTGCAATTTTTGCAACTTTTACAATATGACTCTAAAACAACATATAACATCATGAAATGACTTCAAATGACTCAAAATGGTATTAAATGACCTTATTGATCAAAACACATCAAAATTACCTTAAAAATATAATTCAAGGTGATGCTCCTGCATCAATTATTTTTGCAAACAATTATATGCAGAGTTTCATTTACAGTTGGATGTGGACTACACATCTTTTCCTAAGTATGTCAGACAAGGAAGAGGCAGATTTCTAACAAAATCGAGTATAGAAATCCAAATTTTCCAACACCCGTCAACAAGAGGGCATTAGTTGGTCCAAACCTTTTGGTTCTTCCAAAACGTTTAGAATTAGCAGTAGCAGGGGAGACAACTGCAGGCCCTACTAGATCTCATATTTTTGATAGAATTGCCACCATTACCACACAAATTGATCAGATCTCATCTGATCATGTTGGTAGATACTTATTGCGGCCACAGATTAGCCTTCCTCCCACTAAGGTTACATCTACTAATGATTCATTTATTCATGTCGATCTACCATCACCATCAAATGTTTCCCATATGAGTGACACGATTGTGTGTAATGTGTGTGCAATCTTCGTTACTGATTTACTAGCAGCTTACCAGTTCATCATTGAGGAGCATGGGATCCCTCTTGATCATGTATCGACCCTTATTAGACATTGACATCCTACTACACATATGAGCCAGGGGGTGGCATCTTCACAGGATATTCCACACCATCCTATAGGCTCCCAAGTGCAACATGTTTCTAGTGATCCTGTAGCTTGTCCAAGTTCTCAGCATGTTCCAATTCACATTGAGGTTACTATGCCACTTGATCTTATTCGTGGCACATGTAGTTCACTTCTTTTTGGCACTAGTATTATACCACATACAAATGTCCCCAAGGTTTCTTTGCATTCTTGTGATATTAGTGGGATTGGTAGAGCCTTTAATGATGCATAACAGATACTTAAATAATTTATATATAAATTTTATTCTAAAAATTTACATGTACATATATTTTAAATAAGATTTATTTTAAAGTAGTTCTAACTCCCGATTGAAATTGTGTATTTGAAAATTTCCAGCAATATGGTGATTTTTCAAACTTTGGAGATTTGGAGCATGCTGGTGATCCCATGCAATATACACCTGAGGTACATTTAAATAATAAATTTAAATTACTTGATACATTTGAACACATTGAACTTGTACATTGTAAGTTTTAGAATATTTTACATATATACACGTGTATTAAATTAAATTACATGTACTTGAACTTGTGCAGGGCTTGGGATAGGGCATGGGACAAGGATCAAGATAGGTTGGATCAGGACAGGGATCAAGACAACTTGGATCAGGAGAGGGATCGGGAGAGGGATCGAGATAGTATAGATCAAGACATGGATCGAGAGAGGGATTAGGGCAGGGATCATATTCATCTATCTATACTAGATATCCTTCTCTTTGAGTTTTTTTACATGTCACATTATATATACATTTTACATTATGGTTTATACATCACATTATGTTTTTCCATGTCATGAACTATATAGTATTATGGTTTGAACTCTTATTATGGTTTGGACCATATTACATACATTTTACATTATGGTCCATGTCACATTATGGTTTGTCATGTCATGTTATATGCATGTACACATTATTATGGTTTGAACACTTGTTATGACATGCATTGAACATTACATACATTTCACATTATGGTATACATACATACATCACATTACATGGTTTTTCATGTCACATTATATACAAATTAAATACATTATGGTTTACATCACATTATGGTTTTATTTATTTAGCACTTTTTCCTTAATTTTTTTTTCCTTAAATATGTTCAATCAAAATTAGAGTTACACATTAATTTTTTAGTCAATCTTAATTAATTTTTAAATCATCCTTTGAGGTTTAGATTATATATATTGTATGCATTGAACCTTTTACAACCTAGTTTAAGTTATGATCTTTGGTACATTTAAAAATGCATAAGGGTGCTGACAAATTGCTATGGGTAGGTCCTAGTTTACCCCCTTGCTAGATTGAATTTATGAATTTGGTTGAATGTTGGATGAAAATTTCATATGTCAAGAATGAAAATGGCATATATTTATATATATAAATTTTGATACAATATAGGTCTTCAACTTAAAATAATTTCATGGAACAAATGCAATTGGAAATAGATATAAAGAATTTAGGAAAAATGAATTTAAAGTCACTAGGTTTTGTATTGCATATGAAAATTTACATGCTTGAGAAAAGAAAGTGAGAGATTCAATGCTATAAGTGGAGTTGAACAAATGAAATCAAAGATTCTTGAACTTAAGAATTTCATGGAACAGATGCAATTGGATTTATAGAAGATAAGGAATTTAGGAAAAATGAATTTTTAAAGTCACTAGGTTTTGTATTGCATATGATGCTATAGGTGGAGTTGAACAAATGAAATCAAATATTATTGAACTTAAGAATTCCATGGAACAAATACAATTGGAAATAGATGATAATAAATTTAGGAAAAATGAATTTAAAGTCACTAGGTTTCAAGTATTGCATATGAATTTACATGCAAGCGAAAAAAGTGAGAGATGATGCTATAAGTGAAGTTGAACAAATGAAATAAAAGATTCTTGAACTTAAGAATTCCATGGAACAAATGCAATTGGAAATAGATTCAATAAGGAAAAGGAAAAATGAATTTAAAGTCACTAGGTTTTGTATTGCATATGAATTTACATGCAAGCAAAGAAAGTCAGAGATGATGCTATAAGTGGAGTCAGACAAATGAAAGAGAAAAGATTATTGAATTTAAGAATTTGACATGGAACAAATACAATTGGAAATAGATTCAATAAGGAAAAGGAAATTTATGAATTTTTGTATCAATCATATGAATTTACATGCAAGCAAAGAAAGTGAGAGATGATGCACTATATAAGTGGAGTTGAACAAACTCAAAACTGGAAAGATTCTTGAACTTAAGAATTCCACATGGAACATTTACAATTGGAAATAGATTCAATAAGGAAAATGTAAAATGAGTTTAAATTCAAGATGTTTTGTATTACATATATGAATTTACATGTGCAAGCAAAGAAAGTGAGCTAGATGATGCTATAAGTGGAGTTGAACAAATGAAATAAAAGATTAGATTTCAAACTTAAGAATTCCACATGAAACAAATACAATTGGAAATAGATTCAATAAGGAAAAGGAAAAATGAATTAAAAGTTGAGAGGTTTTATATTGCATATAATATGAATTTACATGTGCTTGAGTAAAGAAAGTGATCTAGATGATGCTATAAGTGGAGTTGAACAAATGAAATCAAAGATTCTTGAACTTTTAAGAATTTCACATGCAACGTTTATACAATTGGAAATAGATGACCAAGCCTTTGAAAACAAATCATTCTAAATCATATCACATGTCCAATCAATATAGATATATAGATCTATAAAAAAATTGCATATATATCCAGTCATGTATCTAAAAAATATGTCATGTACATAAATTTAAATAACTTAAAGCTCTCGGTACATATAAAATGGATCCTCTCTATCTTTAATTATCTCTAAAATATTAAATTCATGATCTTCAATAGGAAACCTCCACTTTTATTTGGCACGTCCTCTTTTAGGTAAAGTTTCAAAATTTATTTTTGTTGCTATAACTAAGTGACTATAATGTATAAGAACATTTTTTCCTGGCATATAATCAACAAATATAATACCATTTTTATCTATCTTTATTTGTTGATAATATTTACCTTCAATAACGACTGATCCAATAGGATACTCTTGTCCATCACCATCTGTCATCGATTCCACCAATTTGCATTTTGGTTGTGTACATCTTAGTAGATAGTAATCTACTCCTTCTGCATTGTCAGGATCTACAACAATAGCGAAAATATTTCCTATACACACTATGTAGTACAAACAAATATAAATATTTATATAAACATGCTCAATTTAAGTAGAATATATAAATCAATTTTAAGTTAAAAATTTTAAATTTAAGTAAATATAAAATATACCTATAACAACTAAATTAGATACACGTTTGTAATCAGCTAAATATAGAGGATCATAGACATCAGCATTGTCATTATCTTTAAACATCATCAACTATCTACGTGGAACCCAAAAGCCTAGCCGGAGTGTCAATCAATTGATTAGGGATGCTATTATGATGTTGAGATCTTGTGAGGAAACTCATGTTTCTCACATATATCGAGAGGAAAATTCATTGGCATATTTTTTGTTAATGAAGCTATCAGAGTTAATGAGTATAGGGCATGGGAGGAGTAGTCCTTCCTTCCTAAGGAAGCTAATATTTTAATGTGAAATGATGGATTTGGTTGAGTTTATGTGGTGGCTTTATTTTATCATCAATATCGGCTTTATGCTCACATGCTTTGTGGGTATCGCTTGATTTGTTGGTTCTCAGTTGAACGCTTCTTGCAAGGGTTTTCTACTACTAGTTTTTATGAATATGGGGGGTGACCCAAGTAGAATTGAGCCTCATTTTTGTGCGAGTTTGAGAAAGAAGAAGGAAAATTGGAGGATCCTCCAACATGGGAATTTTACTTCTTTCCTGGAAAGGCTTCATGGACATGATCCTAACGCTTTAAAAAAAACTGTTTCATATTGGCACAATCGTACAATCTAGATTAAGGGAATGGTAGTTGACATCAAGGAGGAGCTTATAGCTACTATGACTGGGTTGCCTATGATTGGCTGTAAATTCTTCAAAGATAAGAAGATCAATGAGGAGGCAATGGCTCAATTCTTTAAAGATGATGAACAAAAAAAAATCATCAAGATGGAGGCTTGGGGCTATGACCAAAAGTCTCTCAAGAAGATATAGGCAGATATAGCGAAAATTATCATGCAGTATGTGACTCTGGAAGGAAGGTTCACTGCAATTCTTGGCCATCATTTTACTCTTTTAAATCATTTTAGGCATGGTTTGTTTATTTCTTTTCCTTTCTTTATCTTGTCCTCCATGGAGGTCTCTGTGTATGTTCACTTGAAAAATAGGAGGGCACTGGTCCTGCACGAGGGCCTCATTTTGTTAATTATGGAGCATGTAAAATCCCTTATTCCTACCACCTCAATTAAGGGAAAAGAGAAGACTCTAAGTGATGATTCTAGTTTGTCTAGTTCAGATTCCAGCGTGGCTAAGGAAGAGGAGTGGAATGAAGAAGGTGAGGACGGGTCTCCCTCCCCTGTGACTGCCCCTTCTAAGAAGATGAAGGGTAACCCTAAAGGAAAATGGGCAGCCAAGTGGCTTATTCTTCATGAGTCAAAGTACCAGTTTGATGGTAACGACACAGAGGTGGGTTTTGGGGATTCCAAGTCCAAGGATGATGTTGTGAATATTGGTCAGGTTGATGCGGAGGCAGGGGGTAAAGAGGAGGGTTTACAGGAGAATGATGTGACCATAGAGGCCAAGGAGAAGCCTAGAAGGGCTTCTAAGCACATTGCCAAAATGAGGAACTAGGCCACAAAAGATGTGGTAAAGGATACCATAGAGCATTGCACGGAGAAGGATCTTGAGGAGAAGGTGAAGGAAATTGATGACTCCCCGGTTTGAAACACACCAATTGTGGATCCTATTGGTGAGAAACCTGTGTAGGAGGAGGAGGGTGTTGAGCAAAAGAATGTAAAGCCAGAACCTCTCAAGGTTAACCCCTGTCATAGTACTTCTCCTATCTTAATGATGACACCACCTCAATGTTCGAGCTCCTTGACATGATGAGGGTGGGGGCCACTGGTACTTTCAAATTGGAAAAATGGAATCTCCAACAATTCAACAGGGTTAACATCAAAATAAGTAAAGACATTGTCTTTTTGGTGATCTTTCTTGTGTTGTCTCATTTTGCATGGTTCCATTTATTCCATATCTTTCAAATTGCTACAAAGTTGTCATTTGCATGTTAAATTTTAGAGTTAAAATTGGATGCAGTACTGTTTTGGGTTTAATATTTGAAGTGTTTGAGCAATCTATGGGTCCATACTTTTAGTAGCTTGTTGATTGCAAGTTGTTGTGCAAAGTTAGCCTGGGGCTTGATTTTATGTGTTAAGTTTCGGTTGGGTGTTTGTTCATTTCAATCATTTGACAAGGTTGATTTGTGTGAATGCTTATGATTTGAAAATCTTTTCATTCCTTAGAAGATTGGACTACTTCTGTGATACTGCAGGTTTAAGTTGGGTTCAACATAAATTGAAAGAGAATGTGTAGAATATTCCAAAGGATCTGCCTCAGATATTTTGATTGATAGAATTTTTGATCTTGAGTGTTTGTTCTCTGATTTCAAGACCTTATGTGAACAATTCCTAGTTGATTTAGAGGCCAAGGTGTTGGATACCAATGCGGATAAGAAGATGCTCCATGCTTGTCATATTTCTATTAAGAATAGAGCAGATTCTTTGAAGGTCATGTTCTGCAAGATTAGTGAGCTTAGAAAGGACCAGTTGTATTTTTCTGAGTTGATGGAGAAGGATCAGGTGTCAAAAGGAAAAGGGAAAAAATGTGGAAAGGATGATGTTAAAGGCCCTACTGCTAGAGGGATGGGTGACTGGAGGAAGTCTTTTGAGGATGAGAAAAAAGAATTGGTGGACATGATTTTCCTTCATAGAAACCAAGAACTTGACGTGGTCAACACCTTAAGAAACATGAAGTAGTGTCCAATTCTGCGTGTTTTTTGTGTTTGTTTCTTTGTTGTTGGTTTTTGGTTTCTTTCTTGTTATTTTGCTAATTTTTTGTTGTTGGTTGTTGCTGATAGTTTAGTGTTACATCTTTTGAGTAGCATTTTTTTTCTAAAGTTGTAAAGGGTTTTGAGTCCCTTCAAAACCTTTTTTTCCCATATAATCAAAACATTTTCATTATCTTCATAAGGAGGCATTGATACTAATTGTTTCATTTCCCATTGTGAAACATACCCATCTCTAATATTCTCACATTGAATAATATATACATATGCCTCAATGCAATCAAAACAAAAACATGATTTTTCTCTCACATTAATTGCATAAGGCTTGCTACATCCCATTGTCATGATTTGATGTGGACTTCTAATACCATTAATTTTTTTACAATTATAAGTATTTGATTGATCAATATCTATAAATTACAAACATCCAAGTGATTAAAAAGTGTATATATATAAATATATATTTAAATTTGAAAATTCAATTTTCATGTACACACACTTTGAAATTCAAATAACAAATTATTGACTATGTACCTTTAACTTCCCAAAAATAGTGTGTGTTGTATATTGAGTCGTGATTGGAAAAATGACTTTTGCACCATTCAATTATTTCACTTGCATTTTGTATGGCATTACCTGCAAGTACATGTTGGAAAAATTTGTCAACCTAAGAGGTTTAATAATTTAATTTTTAAAAATATTTCTATTCCATATATGGTGTTACCTGCAAGTTCATGTTGACAAAGTGCACACTTCACACATGCTCCTACTCCATCGTGCTCTCCTTTTCCATGTTCACTCTCATAAAAATTCCACAAAAAATTGGTGCCACATCTAGCATGTTGTTGGCTTACCCAATTAAAATCTTTTGCAAACTTAAATTGTCCTATGAAGTTACAAATAATTTCATTCAAACCAAATTAGTTGAAAAAACTAGATATATATACATGTATACATACACAACATATATAAGTAATTGAACAATTTAAGTCTCAAAGTTAAGTAAATAAATTTAATTTAAAAAATCAACACTTACCAGCACATCCACCAGACCATATCCAGTGTTGTTCAGCATTTATGGCACGTCATCTCAGGTCTTCAAAAAACATTCTAAAACAATGGGCTACATAGTTTCTATCATGACCTGTATCATCACTAATATAAAAGTGAACCTATTTGATGATAATTCAGCCATCTTTGCTACTTTGTAAAACATCTACATGTAACTCAACATGCCTATAGAAAACTTTCACAAAGATTACAACTTGCTTTGAATGATAATATTGACTTTGAATCTTATTTTGAGGACTAAATGTATAGTTCTCAGAGAAATCTACAATAGAGAGAATACAACCTAGTGGAAAGCAATTCTTTGAGTCACGAAATTTCTTAGCTTGCCATCTTGCACCATGACAATACTGGATATGTGGATATATGATATTGTAAAATTTATTTATAAATTCATTATAATACAATCCACTCCCTTTGAGAATAATTTTTTTGGCCTTGACTCTAGTGCAGGGGCACCATTGGGAAAATGTTGTCAATTAAGGTCATTGTTAAGTAGGATTTAGGGTGTTGAGTCATTTTGTCATTGAATAAGGTCAATTGGATCATTTTATGTTGAAATGAGTCGTGTTAGAGGTTGTTAGGTGTTTTGAAGGTCTAAAAGTTCATAATATTGCTAAATAATGCAAAAGTTATCATTTGTGCAAAAGATGTAAAATTACAAAAAGTTGCAAAGGGAAAAATTTGAAGTCCAATGGTCACCTAGACCGTTTGAGTCAGTTTTAGTAGTTTTTTTTGGAGGGAAAATTATATATATAATGGAAAAGCATTGATGTAAAGTTGGCTTGAAGATCTGAAGAAGAAAACAATTCATTTAACTTTGTTTTACTGTATTTTCTAATAATTTCCTTGTTTGCAGGCCTGGTAAGGTTTCGTACAGGTGCATCTTGCTGCAAAAGTGGTAAAATATTGTGGAGGATTGAGTTAAATTTAATTTGAATCCATTTTGAAGGTGTCTCATTAAATTTAAGGGGTTATATTGCAAAAAAATTGTACGCAGGTATGAACTTTAGTTTTCAAGGGTTTTGTTGTTTTAAAATGAAACTAAACCCATTCCACCTTCTATAACCTTTGAATCTCGATGGAATGGGTGGAATTTAGGTAGGTTTAGGTGTGTTGATGATCCTAGAATGCAGGGGAGGTCGAATAAAGAGTCGGGCATGATGCCCTAGAAGTGAAAAGTGTGTTTTTCTTATGAAATTGTGAGGTTAGAGTATGGAAATGTATGAATTTTTTTGGGGAAGCACTCTTTGTTGATTGTTTGAGAATGTGTAGGGTTGATGGAAGGTGTTTGAAGTGGTGGCAGGGCTAGAGCAAGTCTGGAAGGTTATTTTCATTAAAACCCTAGGAAAATTGCTAGAAAAAGGGTTTCAGGGTTTGGTGTGTTGGAGACGGGTTCTCCTGATAAAAATTGTGAAAATTTTGGTTTGGTAACCTTTGGAATGCTTCTCAAGTGAATTCAGAGGTTGGTAAGAATTTTTGAGACAAGTTTCTTTGTAAAAGAGACCTATTTTAAGGTCTAGGTCAGCGGGTGGCTTGATTTGATGAGGTTGTTGCAAAGTAACCTATTGAGATTTTGTGATATGTGTTTGAGTGCCCTAATGGGTCTCTGAAAAGGTGTTGGTCCTAAGTTGAGAGGACCTTCTCTAAAAGATATGCATGTTTCAACCAAGTTGTAATACTACAGGGAATAGTGAAGGTTTGTTGTGAAAGGAGTTGAAGTTTAGAGACTTGGTGAGTGATTGTTTTTGGATTGAGATTATGTTGTTTGGGTTGTGGACCTTCCCTGATTAACATCAATTGGTATCAGAGAAAAGGTACTAGATCTCGGAGGAAGAAGATTGAAGTTTGTAGAAGAAAAAGTGGAAGTTGAAAAGAAAAGGTTGTTAAGATGCCTCCAAAAGGAAAGAATGTGGCAAAAGAGATGAGTGATTTGAAGGATAAGTATGTTAGGGAGATCAAAGAATTGAAGGAAATATTGGCAGCTTTGGAAACAAGCAAGAGAAGAGATGAGGTTGAAATTGATTCAGATGAAGAAGAGGAAGAATAATTTGAAGATGTAGATGAAGAACTTGATCCAGAAGATCAGAGAATGGAAAAGTTGGTAATGGAAGTAAAGAGTGACAAGCATAAGGTAAAGATTGATGTTCAAAAGTTTGGTGGGAATTTGGATGAAGAAGAGTTATTAGATTGGATAACATCTTTGGATAACTAATTTAAGTGTGAAGACATTATTGAATAATAGAGAGTCATGATTACTAAGACAAAACTAAAAGGTCATGCACTTTTGTGGTGGGACTATGAGCAGTCAGAGAGAAGGAAGAGAGGAAAATCCAAGATTGTATCATGGGACAAGATGATAGCCAAGATGAAAGGTAAATTTCTCCTTTCTGATTATTCTATTCAGATGGTTAGGAAGCTTCAAAGTTTAAGGAAAAAACAAATGGATGTAAAAGCATACACTGAAGAATTCTATAAGTTAAGTATGAGATCTAACCATAATGAGAATGAGGATGAAAAGATAGCTAGGTACTTGGGTGGTTTGAGATTGAATATTCAAGATGAATTGGCTTTGAAAAATCCAAGGAGTGTTGAAGAATGTTATCAAATGGCACTAAGGCTGAGGAAAACATAAAAAGAAGGCAAGAGAAGACAATTAGAGGCAGAGGCAACACTTTTAGGGGTAGAGGTATATATTCATCTTCAAGACAAACAAGTGAGAACCAAGAAGAGGCAAATAAAAGAGAGGAACAAACTACAGATTTTAGAGGTGGCTTTAGAGGTTCAAGAGGCAAATTTGGAGGAGGAAGAAGTTCAAACACATTTGCTAGTAGGTGGCTTCAATTGCAATGAATTTTTTCATCCATCCTACAAGTTCCCTAAAAAATTTGGTGCTACATCAAGTGGAGGAGAAAGGAAAAGTGAAATAAGAGCTCAAATTGTCCAAGAAGATGAAGGTGAGAGTTCAAATTCCAATAGTATTTTTGTTGCTCCAAAAGTTGGGGAAATTTCAATGATGAAGAGACAACTCTTGAAGACATTTAAGGAGAAGGAGTTGATTCAAAGAAGAGAAATATTTAGGACATCCTACAAATGAAAAAACAAGGTATGTAAGGTGATAGTAGATTCGGGATGCACTGACAATATGGTGTCTAGTGAAATGGTAAACAAACTGAAATTGGAAAGAGTACCTAGTGAAACACCTTATAAAGTGTCTTGGATAAGTGATAATCAGTCCATTGTGGTAAATTAACAAGCTTCAGTTGAGTTCCAAATTGGTAGATATAGAGACAAGGTTCTTTGTGATATTTTTCCTATGAGTTGTTGCCATGTGTTACTTGGAAGGCCCTGGAAGTTTGACAGGTCTGTAATTTATGATGGGAAGACATTCACATTAACTTCGTTGGTTGAAGAAACTAAATAAAAAGGTAAGATCATCATGATAGGAAAGAGGGATTTTGTGAGCATTGAGGAAGATGAGAGTATGGGGTTTGCATCCATTTAAAGGCTTGACAGTGTTGGGACAACAGATAGAAGAAATAAAGATAATATGCAACTAGTAGATATGAAGGATGCTTCCATGTTGAAGAGAAAAATAGATGGATTAGTGTCTCAGTCTGATACAGTGAAGTATAAGGATGAAATGCTTGTGGAAAAGAAAGAAAAGTGTGAAGGAATTTTGGTTGGGGCAATCATGTGTCCAGTGACAGTAAAGGAAGTGAAGAGGCAGTCAAATAGTTAAAGTGGAGGTTTATGGGATTGATGGGGAAATCCTTTTGAGGCAGAGGTTCCTAAGTTTGAAGATGTAGATGTTTGCAGGTCTGACAGAGGAAAAAACGAAGTCAAGAAGAGTATTTGGCAAAGGTCTAAGCAAGAAGCAAAAGTGGAAAAGAGGGCAGTTGATAAGGATTTGTGTGCAGAAGTGAAAGAGGGTATGACAGCAGTGTGTGATGATGAAAAGTTTGAACGACACCCCACATATCAGTGTGTAAGGTTGGAGCATGATTCAAGTGGAGATGAGGGCAAGAATGCCAAGTACAATGTGAACCAAAAGCAAGGTGTGCCTGATGGAAGAGCGAAAGAAGGTCATAAGCATGGGATGATCAATGGTAGACAAGTTGCAGCATTATTTCCAAGAGACTTGGAAAAATTTCAAGGTGGGGTGTATGGTGTAGGGGCACCATTGGGAAAATTTTGTCAATTAAGCTCATCGTTAAGTAGGCTTTAGGGTGTTGAGTCATTTTTTCATTGAATAAGGTCAATTAGATCATTTTATGTTGAAATAAGTCATGTTATAGGTTGTTAGGTGTTTTGAAGGTCTAAAATTGCATAATGTTGCTAAATAATGCAAAAGTTGTCATTTGTGCAAAAGATGTAAAATTGCAAAAAGTTGCAAAGGGTGAAATTTGAAGTCCAACAGTCACCTAGGTTGTTTGAGTCAATTTTAGTAGTTTTTTTTGGAGGGAAAAGTATATATATGATGGAAAAGCATTGATGTAAAGTTGGCTTGAAGATCTGAAGAAGAAAACAATTCATTTAATTCTATTTTATTGTATTTTCTGGTAATTTCCCTATTTGTAGGCCCGGTACAGTTCCATACAGGTGAATATTGCTGAAAAAGTGGTAAAATATTGTGGAGGATTGAGTTAGCTTTAATTTGAATCCATTTTGAAGGTGTGTCATTAAATTTAAGGGGTTATATTGCAAAAAATCTGTACTCGGGTCTAAACTTCAGTTTTCAAGGGTTTTGTTGTTTTAAAATGAAACTACACCCATTCCATCTTTTGTAAACTCTGTATCTCAGTGGAATGGGTGGAATTTAGGTAGGTTTACATTTTTTATGATCCTAGAGTGCAGGGGAGGTCGAATGAAGAGTTGGACATGATGCCCTAGAAGTGAAAAGTGTGTTTTTCTTGTGAAATTGTGAGGTTAGAGTATGGAAATGTATGAATTTGGTTGGGGAAGCACTATTTGTTGATTGTTTGAGAATTTTTAGGGTTGATAGAATGTTTTTGAAGTGGTGGTAGGGCTAGAGCAAGTCTGGAAGGTTGATTTTCATTAAAACCCTAGGAAAATTGCTAGAAAAAAGGGTTTCAGGGTTTGGTGTGTTGGAGACCGGTTCTCCTAATAAAAATTGTGAAAATTTTGGTTTGGAAACCTGTGGAATGCTTCCCAAGTGAATTTAGAGGTTGGTAAGAAGTTTTGAGACAAGTTTCTCTGTAAAAGAGACCTAATTTGAGGTCTAGGTCAGCAAGGGTGGCCTGATTTGGTGAAGTTGTTGCAAAGTAACTTGTTGATATTTTGTGATATTTGTTTGAGTGCCCTAATGGGTCTATGAAAAGGTGTTGGTCCTAAGTTAAGAGGACCTTCTCTAAAATATATACCTGTTTCAACCAAGTTGCAATACTACAAGGAATAGTGAAGGTTTGTTGTGAAAGGAGGAGTTGAAGTTTAGAGACTTGGTAAGTGATTGTTTTTGGATTGAGATTATGTTGTTTGGGTTTTGGACCTCCCCTTATTGATATCAGACTCTTGAATTCATTGAGTATTTCTCATATTCAAATCTCTTCCAAATAACTTGCATTGCATGATCAATATTGTCATCTTGTAAAAGATTCTTCAAATTTCCACAATCATTACATATAATTTTTGTACACTATACATTGAATTCATCTGAATCTTCTAATTTTTCATATACAAGAGACTTCACAAATTGTGTTGTGCTTCTAGGGATGGCTATATTTGGATTAATTACTGCCATTAATTTTTTATATGACTGTAGGTGTAGATCAAATTCAACATGATTTCGACAACAAGTTTCACGTACTTTAATTATACGTACAAATGATGGTCGTAGTGTCTCAGATATCCTTTGAAAAATCTTCACATCTGAAAATTCTTGCTTGAATGCTTCAAAAAGTTCACTTTGTGTTGTATCTATAAAAATTTTTGGATGAGAAATTTTGGTACCATCTTCACCTATTATTTGTATAGTGTCCCTTCTATTGGAAGAAACATGAAAGTGGTTGGTCCAATATTCAATCACCTATTTCTTTACATCTTCTGAAATTCTATCTTTTCAGGGAACCCTATAAATATTTACCCAATTTTTCTCAATATTTTCATCTAATCTATCTCTCTTTTCAATATACCTTTGAACAGTTCTCCTAGAAACATTTAGTAATTCAAAAATTGCTTGAACTTTTCTTCTATGTGATAATTTCTTACTAGAAATTACAATCATCAATGCTCGACGTGTAGGACTTGTATCACTAGCTCAACTCTTGTTTTCAATACAATTCAATGCTTCTTGCAAGTTTTTAACAATTGTTTGTTTTAATGAACCCAATGAATTTTTCCTATTATCAACCCCTAACAACTCCAAAATAGGGGTCATTTCTTTTCACCTAAACAAATTTTCAAATAATTGTGCTCTTCCAATTAGAGATTTTTCTTCAAAAAATTCATCCCATATTCTTTTAGAGTGTAATTTTATTGTGCTTTCATAACACATATCTTCAAATGAAATATTATTGAAAAGAGAATCCTCATCCATCTCCATCATATTTTTCATACCAAAGAAAAAATTTCTATTATTAAGTTCAATTTGTTCATGTATCTGTACATCACCTTGGTCATCAATAATTTCCATGGGTTGTTCTTGAGTAGATGTTCCTCCATTCACTTTTCTCTTCTTCTCTCTTTTTCAACCATACTTCCTCTTTCTAGTCCTTTGACTCCCCATCACAAATTGTTCAAATTTGAATTCACCTGCATACAAATGTACATAAATTCTTTCAATGAATGTAGTTAATATTGCATAAATAGAACACTAAATATTGTTCATTTGTTAAAGCCAAAGTAAAAAAAAAACAAAAGAAATTGTAACATTGGTTTTCAAAACATAATGAGAGTATAAATACTATAAGCACTCTATAACCTCAAACGTCATCTAAAATTCATATATAGGGAAAATTCATGTG
Organism: Sequoia sempervirens; assembly: GCA_007258455.2. NCBI lineage: Eukaryota > Viridiplantae > Streptophyta > Pinopsida > Cupressales > Cupressaceae > Sequoia > Sequoia sempervirens. The sequence goes on along the minus strand of VDFB02271358.1, from coordinate 348,742,905 downwards.
TACACATGTAAGAAATAATTAACATGAGCGACACACTAGATTATTCTCTAGTATCTTTGTATCAACATAAAAATAAATAACATAAACATTTAAATAAAAATAAAGAAAAGACAAACAAAATAGGTCTTGACTAATGATATTGAAAGAATTTGTCCCCAAGAAGATTACAACCATATTATCTTAACATCATCATACTCAAATTTTGAATTTGTTTGAACTTGAATATAAGGGTCCTACATTACTTATGTTGTTTCTCTAGTGATATAGGATGATAAGGTTCATCAATTAAAATTTCTTTAAATATGTATAAATTATAATAAAGGTTCATCAATTAAAATATTTTGTATAAACCACTTGAAAATATTTAGCATGTAACTAGATGTACACTAGATCGTGATATCAGTTACTATCACCACTAAATGCATCAATATGTGGATATTTTCAATAAAATGAGTACTATAAAATATAGAATGAGAAACATCATGCTCGATATACCTAAATGTGTAGATCACTAGCTCATATTATAAATGTGATGTATAAATGTATCATGAGCATATTTTGTATATACCACTTGAAAATATTTAGCATGTAACTAGATGTACACTAGATCGTGATATCAGTTACTATCACCACTAAATGCATCAATATGTGGATATTTTCAATAAAATGAGTACTAGAAAATATAGAATGAGAAACATCATGCTCGATATACCTAAATGTGTAGATCACTAGCTCATATTATAAATTTGACAAGACATGCTCATGATTTTCAATGTGCAGATCACTAGCTCATATTATAAATTTGACAAGACATCAACCCTTAAAATGTATTCAAAGAAGATAGGGTTATCTAGCATCAAATTTAGATAGCACATGAGATCAGAAATAATGTGTTCACAAGAAATATAAACTAGATCTAATATCAATAATCACATGATGAAGCATCTAGCAATGAGGAACTCTAGAGGATACAAGAAAAGTGGAATCTAAACTTGCACAAGTAGTTCAAGAATGTATAATGTAGGATATGTGAAATTGTGTATGAATAAAACTTGGGCTAACAAAGGAAATTTGGGTATTATCATGGAGTTGTTGTAAGGTGGAATTGTTGTTGCGAATACAGATGGTGTTCTAGGTAAGGTAGTTTCAAATTTTGGTAAGGTGAGAAGCTCTGCTCCTGGGGCTGGCATTAATGGCGGAGGTCAGGATGATGTTAGGAGGGTGTTGGATGGATTTCTTTCGGATGGGCAACTTGTGGGTCCTCTCCGTTGGGTAACTCAAAATTCCTTCCTTCTTCTTGAGGTTTGGGACCTGATGGTACTTCCTTGGTCAAGGTGGGGTCTCTTTTTGTGGCTCCTGAGGCTTATGTGCTCTCTGAAGCTACTCAGCAAGTTGTTGCCTCGTTGGAGGAAAAGACTTGGTCAAAGTTGTTTGGTACGAAGCTTAAGGAGAAGAGTTCCTCGCCTCTGGTGGACTTCTTTGTTGATCCGTCTGCTGGTGAATATTTTTTCTCTGTGCCAAATTGTATTATTGACAAAGGCATTCTATCCATGGAGCAATCGTCGGTTGGTAAGTTTTTGGGACCTCGTCCTAATATTAACCTAGTTTGCAACCTTTTTAAGAATCAGTGGCATATGAAGGGTCAGGTTGAGGTAGCGACCCTTGTGAAGGACTTCTTCTCTTTTTCGCTCTCTTGTGAAAAATATCTACTAAAGGTCTTAGTGGGGGGGGCTTGGCTTATTGGTAAATCTACTTTGGAGTTGAAGAAATGGGAGGCAAGTTTCTCTCTGAGTTCCTACTCTTTTGATTCAGCTCCTGTGTGGGTTCACTTGCCTAGGCTTCCTCTCAAATTCTGGGATGAGCAAGTCTTCAAAGGTATTGCATCTACCTATGGATGCTTGTTATCTATTGATAATCTAACTGATTCATGGCATCGGCTTGTTTATTGTTGGTTGTGTGTGATTTTGGATCAAACCACGGATCTCCCATCTTTGATCAAGATTAATTCTAAGTTGGGAGTTTGGGATTAAGCGATTGAGTTTGATTCGATCCCTTTTTCCTATTTTCATTGTAAGAAGGTGGTTCATTGGGTGAAGAAGTGTCCTTTGAAGCCCAAGGTTCCTCCCAAAAAGGTTTTAGCCCCTTCCCATAAGGACTCAGTGTCGGCAAAAGTTTGGAAGGAGATTGGGAAACATCCTGATTCTGGGGAAGTGCTAAGTCCTGTTGAGCCTTTGGTGGAGGCAGTGAGTGATGGTCAACCTCTCGGTGCCTCTAAATTAGCTTCTAGTTTGGAACCTAGTGTTTTGGGTGAGGCTCTTATTAAGAGTGATCTTTGTTCTTCTATTGATCCTCTTGGAATCAACCTTGTTGAGGAATTTTTATTTGAGGAGAGTGATGTCAAGGCCCTGTGTGTCGAGGAGCATGTTTTGGATCTGGTGGAGGAGGATAGTGCTAATTCTTTGGCTCTTGTTTTTTCTAAGCCAGAGAAGGTGACTCCTCTGAAGATGGTCTCAGATGTTCTATTTTTAACATCCAAGGAGTATTTATCGGGTTCCCTAGTGGAGGAACCAGTTGTGGTCCCAAAGGATTTTCCTTTGGAAGAGTCATTGGTGGAGACTGTTGTGTCAGAGAAGTTGGTGCTCACCTCTTCTAAATCTTGTAATAAGAAGAAATCTACTCCATAGTGGTCGGAATAGCTATGAGGAATCGGTTGTAATTGTATTATGGTTCAAATTTGCAGGGTAGAGGAAGGTCTTCTTTGCAGAAAGTTTGGGAGAAGGAAAGAAAATTTGATATTGTTGATGGTTCACAAGCTACACTACTTGAGATGGGTCTAACAGGTCCCTCGCAGAATCTTCTATGAAGATCCTCTCCTAGAACATATGAGGATTAAATAATCCTCATAAATAGGATTTTCTTGCAAATCTTGTGAGAGATCATCATCCTGATATCATTTTGATTTAGGAGACTAAGATGGGTGTTGAGAAAGTTGAAAAAATTAAGAATAGATTTTTTAAGGACTGTGGCTGTCAGGCGTTTGATTCTGATGGTGCTTCTGGAGGGGTGGCTACTTTTTGGAATCCTGAGGCAGTTTCTAGCTTTGCTTTGTTTTTTTTTTTTATAATCATGTGGCTACCTCTTTTTCATGTCCCAGGGATAATTTCTTCTAGGTGTTATCGAATATTTATGCTCCTAATTCAAAAACTACTCAAAAGCATTTTTGGGGGAGTTTGAGTACCTTTAAAGTTCAATTTTCTTTTCAAAATTGGTTGGTGATGAGGGACTTTAATACCTCGCTTAATGATTCTAATAAGTTTTGGGACTCCCAGGTTGCGGATGATAGTCGTTCTAATCTTATGAACTTCATCAATTATAATTTACTGTTGGATTTGGACTTGGGTGGTGCATCTTATACCTATTCCAATAGGTGTGTTGGGGATGCTCTTATCCAGGTTAAGTTGGATCAGGCCCTTATTTCTCCTGATTGGTTGCAATTTTTTGTTTTTTATCTCTCTGCTCTTACTAGGCTTGGATCGGATCATTTTCCTATATCCTTGAATGCCAAGCTAATAGGGTGTAAAAAGTCCTTTTCGTTCAGATTTAAAAAAATGTGGACTAGCCACCTGGAGTTGCGTTCCAAAATTGTTGAGTGGTGGAATATTAATGTTGATGGATCAACCATGTATAAATTTTCTAAGAAGCTTGCTTCTATTAAGAAAAACTTGATCTAGTGGAACAAGTCTTCTTTTGGAAATATCTTTAAGGAGAAATCGAAGCTCAAGGAAAAATTGGATATCTTGCAGCAGAGAATGCAGGCTTCTAGGAATGATTTTTCACTTCTTCAGGAAGAAAGTGTCCTTCTAGCTATTTTGCATAACATTGTGGCTAAGGAGGAGGAGTTCTGGAAGTAGAGATCTAGAGCTATTTGGCTTCAGAGTGGGGATAAAAATACCCAATTTTCCATCTTACAACTTTGAAGCATAGATCCTCTAATAGGATATCTAAAATTGTTGTGAATAATACTTCCCTTGAAGAGGATGATGATATTATATTTTTTTCTCAATCTTTCTTTGAGAGCCTTCTTTCAGAGAATCGGCCTCTTGATCCTATTTTCCAGCAAGGCTTTCTTAATGTTATCCCTAACTTGGTGTCAGAGGAGGAGAATAGGGGCTTGGTTGGTATTCCATTTGATGAGGAAATTAGAAAGGTTGTGTTCCCTTTTGAAGGAAACAAATCTCCAAGGCCAGATGGGTTTTTGATTCTTTTCTTTCAATCTTATTGGGATATTATTGCCAAGGATGTGATCAATGCCACCAAAGAGGTCTTTTGGAGTAGGCAGCTTCTTAAGGAATTGAACTCAACGTTTATTGTATTAATTCCTAAAAAGCCTAGGGTTGAGCATTTTGGTGATTTCAGGCCCATCAGTTTATGTAATTCTATCTATAATATTTTTTTCTAAAATGCTTGCTTCAAGGCTACAAAGGGTCCTTCCTAAGATTATCTCGCCTCAAAAGAATGGTTTTGCGTTAGGTAGGTAGATTTTGGATTTGGTTCTCATGTTGCATGAGAATATTCACTCTATCAAAGTTAAGAAGAAACCAAGGGTCATTTTAAAGTTGGATTTGGTCAAAGCCTATGAACGGGTGAACTAGCATTTCATTTGCAATATCTTGAAGGTGTTTGGCTTCTCAGGAAGGATTCTGCAATTGGTTGGACAATTAATTTCTTCTCCTTCATTCTTGGTGCTTGTCAATGGTTCACCTTCAACCTTTTTTAGAAGTTCTCATGGGTTGCCGCAAGTGGATCCTATATCTCCTTTTCTCTTTATCACTATGGTGGATTCTTTGGGTATATTTCTTCTTCAGGCGGTTTCTAATGGGGCCTTCAAAGGCCTTTATCACTCTCCGCACCAGCTTTGTTGCTCGTCAACAATTTGTTGATGACATTGTTATTCTTGTTGAGGCTTCGGTTGTTGCGGCTAAATCTATCCATCTTATTCTTCAACAGTATGAGGCGGCTTCTAATCAGAAGGTGAGCTTGCCTAAGAGCACTGCTTTTTCTCTTAATACTCCTGGACATTGTCAATTGAGGATTGCCAGTATTTTGGAATGTGGCATTGGGGAGTTTCCCTCTACCTATTTGGGGCTTCCTCTTTGTTCTAATGGTGTTTTGGATTCCTTTTTGAATGACATCATTGATAAGTTTCATTCAAAACTTTCTGGTTGGAAGGGTTCCCTTCTTAGCCAAGCAGGTAAAATTCAATTAATCAAGTCAACTTTGCAGGATTTGTCGGTTTATGCCTTAAGCTTGTTCCAAATTCCTAGAAGGTTTTGGGAGAAGATTGAGGGTATTCAGAAAATACTTCTTTGGTTTGGGGTGGAGGAGAAGAAAAGGTTACATTTGTTGTCTTGGGAGGAGGTTTGCAGGTCAAAAGTCCAAGGTGGCTTAGGCCTGCGTAAGCTGAAAGACTTTAATTCTTCCCTTATGGCGAAAAAGTTTTAGGAATTTTCTTGTGAGTGACAAGGAATGGATGACTATTTACTCTTTGAAGTATTTGAGGGGGGTGGATAAGTATAGAGATTTTTTAAGGGAGAAATTTGTTCCTCCCCAGGGATCTGTCCTTTGGAATTTCATGCTTAGAGCTCGATCAATTGTGGCTTTTGGCCTGCGATGGGTTTTTTGGAATGGTAGGAGGATCTTGTTCTGGGAAAATTGGTGGATTGGTCATGGTCCCTTGAAGGATGAACCTTGGGTGGCCCCATTCAAAGCCTTTTGTATCAGGGAATGGGGTGTTTTTGTGTTTGATTATATTCTTCAAGGTAATTGGATTAGAATTGATTTGGTTAACAGGGATTTGGAACCTCTCTTTATGTTCCTCTCTATGATTCACATCCATGTTGATTCTCTTTTCAGACTCATTTGGTTGGCCCCTCTCCCTTTTGGGGTCGTCTATGGAATGTGAAGCTTTTGCCTAAAATTAATATATTCTCCAGGATTATGTCAAGATAAGATATTGAATCTCAATAATCTCGTGAAAAGGGGAATGTCTTTGCCGAACAAATGTTTCTTATATAAAGAAGTTGTTGAGGATTGTTATCATCTATTGGATGGTTGTAGTTACACTTGGGATGTGTGGGTTCATATTTTTCAGTAGTGGGAGATTTCTTGGGTGTTTCCTGCTTCTATCTCTAAATTATGGTTTCAATGAGTGGCTCCTACTCATAATTCGGCTCTCTTGATGCTTTGGTCTCTTATCTTGTCGCATTTGGCTTGGGGAGTGTGGAAGGAATGTAACAACCATGTTTTTCATCAACTGTAGCTCCCGCCTTCTAGGTTGGCTTTCAAAATTTGTGAAGCCATTAAGGAAAATTTTCTCTCTAAATTCTCAGTGCTCCCTTCTTTGGGTCTTAAGGTTGTTGTCTCTAATTATGACTTGTTAGTGGGAAATAAGTGGAATCTTTCTTGTGATAATTATATTCCAAAGAAGAAGATTAAAGCTTCTAGGGAGGGGGTTTGTTGGAAAGCTCCCTCTTGTGGTTGGTTCAAAGTTAATTTTAACAACGCTTCAAAGGGGAATATGGGACCTGCTGGTTGTGGGGGAGTGTTATATGATGAGAATAGTTGGTTTGTCTCTGCGGTGGGGCTCCCTTTGGGAATCCAGACAAACCACTTTACAAAGGCAACAGCAGCCTATCATGGCCTTTTATTGGCTAAAGATTATGGGGTATCTCAACTTTGGATTGAAGGGGATTCCCTTAACATTATTAAGTGTCTTCTGAAGAGTAACCTACTATCATGGTCTATTTCCCATCTGATTAATAACTCTTTATCTATCATTAATACTTTTGATGAGGTGAGAATTACTCATGTGTTTAGGGAAGCTAATTCATTAGCTAATGGGTTAGCTAATTTAGGAGTCATGGCTCAAATTAATTGGAATACTTATGATTCCTTGCCTCTTAATCTTCAAAATATATCCAATTATGATCAGTTGTCATGTCAAGGATGTGGTTAAGAAGGGAGAAAGACTATTTTATTTCTTCCTGAGTTTGTTTTTGCACATCGAGTTTAATGCATTCTCTTTTAATAATTGCTTTTTAGATGTTCATGAGATTATGGGTTGGGAGCTAATAAAATCAAGGAACAAGTGGAGTGTTGTCTGTTCTATGCCACCATGGGAGGTGCTCGTTGCAGAGTGGATTTGAGCTCTTGTGAGGAGTTTAGTAGCAATAAAACTATTTAGGAGCATCTAGAGAAGGGTGGTGGCTACCCTTATTTGTTGAAGCTCCATGGTCTAAACCCTGAAGTGATGGAGGCTTTTGTTAGTGGGTGGAACAATAGGGTTTTGCGCTACAAGGGTGTGGAATTTATTATCAATGAGGAATTCATTGCTGAGGTTATTGGTCTTCCTTCCAAGGAAAGGAAATTTTATAGAGATAGGATTGTGGCTAAGATAGCCTTAGCCAATTTCTTCAAAGGTGCTGAGAAGAAGAAGCTTAAGTTTATTGGTAGCCATGGGTATGTGCACAAATCTATTAAAATGCTTTGGAGGGACATTGCTCTGGCTATTATGAGATTTTTCACTCTAGAGGGTAGGTATTTTGTTATCTATGGCTATCACTTCATGTTATTGAATCATTTCTACCATAATTCTCTAGTTTCATTTCCTTTTTACCTCCTCCTTTCTATGGAAACAAGTATCAAGGATCATGGGAAGAACCCTAGGAAGGCTATTCTCCATGAAGGCCTTATGAATCTATTTTTTTAGCACATTAAGTTGAAGATGGTTCTTGTTTCTCCTAAGACCCCAGCTCATAAAAAGGGTGGAAAAAATACAAGGTATTATACTGGTGAGTTAGTAGAGGAATGGGAAGGGGATTCTAGGGAAGATGATTATGATTATGAGGAACCGTTGTAGGAGGAGAGTGAGTCTGTTGATGCTTCCGAGGACTCAAAATCCTGGTCTAAGGGTTATGAAACCGATAATGAAATGAAGGAAGTTGTGGTGCCTTCAGTAAAGAAGAATGTAAAGGGGAAGAAAAGATTCCCCAAGAAAGAGAAGCGTGCTATCAAGCAAAAGGTGGATGATTCTAGAGTTGCGGAGAATTCCCCTATTCTTGATGTTAAACATGTCTCAGGTGATGGCAATTTGAGAGATGTGGAGAAGTCCTCTGTTCTTGTTGGTAAACATGTCTCGGGTGATGTCCTTGGGGGTTTCGAGCATCCTATGGAGGATATTGAGTAGGAAAATGAGGGTATGGTGTGTTCCAAGGGGGTTGGCCCTAACCGGGCTAATTTAGATTCTCCTACTGGTACTAAGTAGGTTAAGGGGAGTGATGTGAAGGCAGAGCGGCTTGAAATTCTAGAGGACTTGGCGAATATTCCTGATAAGCATCGTGTGAAAGTGGAGGTTATTAAAGTGGAGGATTCCCCTATTGAGGATTTGGAGGACAGAGAGGGGGGTCGGGAGGATCCTGTCGAGAATGTTGGTTCTCATGCTGCACCACCAGTCAATTGGGATGAAATTAACATGGACCTATTTTTTAGAATGGCAAAGGATGAAACTCACAATTTTCTCTCACTTGTGAACTAGATTTTCTCGGGAGTGAAGGAGCTCAACGTCTAGCTTAAAAATTGGCAAGTCGTTTGTGTTGTGTTAGTACATGGCAGCCAAAAGGAATGGTCGATTAAAGGTAAGGTTAAGACTATGAATGTAATTCTTGATAGGCTTGCTATTAATGTTGATAGACTTGGTAAAAGTCATGAGGATAGGTTAACCTCCCTAGAAATGGCTATCCAAAAGACTATTGAGGAGAGGTTTGTTAATATGGAGGAAAGAATTAACAAGATTAGTGGTGATTTACATATTGTTGTTAGTATTAGTAACAAGTCCTTGAAATCTACTAATAAGGGTCTCTCTATTTTTAAATGAGAAAGCTATAAAGTGTACTAGAAAGTCTCTGGATCTGGGAGAACATGAGCAGACCATTGAGGAAGTTAACTACAAGAATTTGGAGGAGAAGATTGAGGATATTGGCCCCGATGTGGAGAAGAATTTGGAGGCTTGTCTGTGCTTGAGAACGAGGAGAAAGACTAAGAAAAGGGCTGCCATTTTGTTTGAGGATCTAAAGGATTTGGTCAAGATGCACGAAGGGGTCATTGCTGAAAATATGGCCTCGGCCAATGTTCTTGATAAAATGTTGTATTATTGCTTTATCTTTATTCAGCTTTTTGTTTTTTATGGGTTGCAGGTATTATTGCTTTAGTATTTTTAGTAGCTTCTCTCCATTGTAAAGGGTTTTGGGGCCCCTTCAAAACTTTCTTTTCCTAATCAAAAACAAAGGAAATTTGGGTTTGTTGGAATTATGGAGTCTTGCAAGATGAACATGAAGTGTAGATGGTATGTGTTAGTTGTTCGTGTGTTATCATTGATGTCAACATGGTGACAATTGTATGGGAAGTTTACTTGGTTTACCAGAAGTTGTTCTCTACCAGTAATGTTCTTTTGTGATGAACCAGTGTGTTGGTATTTGAGTCCGGAATTCACTGCAAGAATAGATATGACTCTAATCTCTTAGCCATGTTATCATTTCTCATTCAGATAGCTATATCCTAGATCTTGAGAAGTTTTGGGATGTGAGAAGAAAGTTATCTCAGACAGAGTTCAACTTTGTATTTTACTGTTGTTCCTTGCTTGGCATATCAGTATGGGAGACTCTGCATTTTCTTAAGGAGAACATTCTTATGTTGTGGTTTTAATGGTAGTCTCTATGATGGTAGTATGATGAGAAATTGATGTGATCTCAAATATGGAAGGTGTTTGCTTTGGGGATTGTATGTTAGTTTGGAGATTTTGTGAATTATGTTCTAGTCTTGGCCGACTTAACGTATGCAATACACTAAGGAGACTAGTTATGATTTATGGATGTTAGCCGACTTGATATAATGCACTATATGGATAAAATGTTTTAAATCATATATGGTGCCAAAAAGAGTTTTTTGATTATTATTTTCATCTAATTAGGCTGACCTAATTGATGAATAAGATATACTTGTATATATAATATGTTTCAAAGGGAAATGAGTGGGAGTGTGGAAGAAAGATGCAAAAAGGATTAAGGGTATTTGAAGATCCGACCCTAAATACTTTATCAGTTGAGGATCAGATTAGATTTGTTGAGTGACTGCTATGTGAGGCAGTACTTCATATTCAGAGCTTTATTGGAACTGAACCCTACACACTAAAGGTGTATTCTATCAGTTCAGACTTTTGGCAGTGATCCACAATCTTTGTATCTTTGCAGTTAGCCATCTTTTGTATTTAGACAGTGAGCCTTACAAGGACAATGAGTCCTAGCAGTGAACCTTGTAATATCTTGTATCCAAATATAATATATTGTGAGTTAACCCTCATCGTGGTTTTTCCCTTTTTGGGTTTTCCATGTAAAAATACTAGTGTTCATGTGTGTGGTTGCATTGATTTTTTTTTGTGTTCTCTCTTGTTGATTCAGTCAAAATTGTGATAATGGTTAGATGGATTTTATTAGAATGGTTTTATGGAATACTGATTCACCCCCCCTCAATATTCTAGATGTTCAACAATTGGTATCAAAGCTTGGTTCCTCTGAAGAAGCCTAACAACTTGAGGAAGGTCCCAGAATTTGAGTATAAGAAATGTTTTCCTTCAAAAGTGATATTTGTTGGATATTCAGAAGAAATAGAAGATCTAAAGGACAAGTTGATGAAAGCAAATGAGTATATTGAAAAAATGAAAAGTAAGTGTGAAGAAGCATGTGATCTATTGGATAAGGCAAATGAATTGTCTCCAGCCTGCTGCAACAATTGGATGAAAAGAAAAGAACTGAAGATTGTCATAAACTTGAAATTCAAAGGAAGATGGATGAATGCACAAAGCTTGAGCAAGAAGCAGAAATCTTGAGATCTGATCTAGAAAAGGCTAGAAGTTTTGAAGACAAATTTAAAGTAAGCTCTACAATTCTTGATGAGTTGATTACTTCTCAGAAACTGGTGATGGATAAAAGTGGTTTAGGGCTTAAAGAAGGTCAAAGTTCTAAAGTGAAGTAATCTACTGTCAAGAAGACTTAATGCAAAGATGGACGAATCAAGAACCTAAGAAACCATTCCGGAAGAATTCTCATAAAAAAACCTGATGCTAAAAGGTATTTATCTTTCAATGGTGTTTGTCATTCCTACAAGAAATTTGGTCATAAGGAAAAGGATTGCAAAAGTAAAATGAATGATACTTTATCATTTTTTGGAAAATGTTTTAATTGTAAGAAGGTTGGACATAAAGCTGGTCTGTGTGAAAATAGATTGAATAAAAGGAAAAATGGAAGGAAGAATTTTGTTTGGTGTAAGTGTAGCAATCTGAAACATCCTGTTAATAATTGCAGAAGAAGAAAACATAACTATCTAGTGAAGAAACATGAACAAATCATTGATCCAGAAGAAGTAAGAAAAGGGATGAAAAGGATCTGGAGAAGGAAGGAGAATTCAAGCAAGTTGAATCAGAATCATCAATCTTATCTGTACCGACCTCTAGTGCAAATACACCTGTCAATTTTTTAGTCTAGCAATGACTAAGGGGGAGCAATTATCAAAAAATTTAATAAACCCCCTTCATCAATACTTATGTCACATCATGAAAAAATTATATTTAATGTGGTAATGAATTCAAGGAACTTCTCAGTCGCATGTGTGAAGAATGAATTTTGTAGAATTTGAAAGAATGGAGGCGCACACAATTTGTGAGGTAATCTACTTGCAATTTGAAGCATTTATTGCAAAAGCGTTTGGTATGAAAGAAATAAATTCAAATATTTCAAGAGGCATATGTATTTTTGAAGAAGCATGCAAAGGAATTTTAGAGAGAAATTTAGAGTTTCAGGGTTTGAAGGAGAAATCAAGTGGATTCAAAGTGTGCTCTGAAAGTTGGATATCTATCCTTTCCTTGTTGGCATTTACAGAGGTATTCCTGTTTGCACAATCTTTCATTTTTATTGCTATGGATAATTCAAAGGTTGTGAATAGTGCAGTTAGAGTGCAAGTCAATTTGAGAAAATATTTGAAGAATGTGTTGGAAGAGTATGTTGGTGCATTCTCTCGCATCCCTCCTAGATTATTGCCCACAGAAGATATATATGCATTTGGTTATAGTAAGATAGAGTAATTGTCACTAGTATAGTTAAGAATTATTTGAAAGAATGAATTGGAAGAGAACCATGATGCCTACAAAGTGTTAGTTGAGAAGAAGTTGGACGTTTGGTGGAAATCCCCTTTGTTTGAGTTTGACAAGAAGTATATTCGAATAGTTTTGAGCAGAATTCATGATGAATCTTTGTGGATTGATGAAGCACATTTGATTACCAGAGAAGAAATTAGAGATGTAACTAGTTTGTGTTCCTCTAGACTAGTTCCCAAATAGAAGTTTGTGAATGAGCAAGAGATAATTGAGGTAACCGGTGCAACTCTTGAAGGGAAAGAGATTAATTTGAGATCAATTATGGATCCAGTCATTAGGTATGCCACAATGGTCATTGGTCACAAAGTTTGTTTGTCTAGAAATGATCTCATAGTGTCTACTACTGTTCTACATACTATTGTTGATATGGTTAAAGGAGGTATGGATTATGACCTATGTGAATTACTTTGAATACATATTTTGAAGAATTTAAAGGAAATCAAGAAGAGTAAGAAGAATACATTTCGGTATGGAAATTTGGTTGTCTACTCTTTTACTTTTTGAGAGAATTATCAGTAATATGAAGAATAGAATGGTCAAACACAGAGCCTATTACCCATCAAATCAGGAACTTCATGATAAATCTTGGTAATTTGGATGCTCAAGAGATTGCTCTTGTTGCATTCTTTGGAGAATTTCAAATGAGGATGAGCAAAAGGTCAAGGATTCCAGTAAGTGTTACTAAAAGGTACTCCAGAAATATCAATTTCCTAGTTTCTACAAGATTTCTATCACATGGAAGAAGTTGAATCAAGGTTGGTATGGATATCTGAGTTAGATTATGAAGTGTCAAAGGCTGAAATTGATTATTATGCAAAAATTCTTTTGGAAAGCCCTAAGAATCCCAATGTAGAAGGTACCTCTAGTAGTGCAACTGGAACATGGAAGAAAAGAAAGAGTGTTGTCAAACAAGAAGTTGCAGAAGGAAGTGAGTTAGAGAGAGCTCAACATGAGCATGAAAGAATGAGCATTCAAGGAGCTCTAGAAAAATTGTAGAAGGTTATTATTGGTGCTAATTTTGATTCATCTATTTCTGTTGTGGAGAATCTCATAAACATGATTAATTCTTTGAAGGTTTAGATCTCTGGACTGGAAGTGCATGCTGGAATTAGGTCTACTGAAGAAAATATGGAAGATATCAAGGAAAAATGTGCAAATGCACATAGTCGAGTGATGAAGGAATTGGAGAGTGTACAATTTTGTGAGGAAGAGGCACAAGAACTACTTTCCTTTTGCCTAAATTGGTCTGGCAGTACACTAAGCATAAGAGATGAGATAAGGAAGAGTGAAACCTGGATAGGTACTCAAGCAGATACATACAAATTGGCAGAAGATAGAGATAATCAGAGGTGGTCCTACATTGTGCAGCTTCAGGACAAATTATTTTCCCTGTAGGACCAAAGAACAGAAGTTATTAAGAAGTTTTTGGCGCTTAGAGACATGGTTAAACTAAGGAACATTCCTGTTTCTAGTGCTCTTGACAGTATTGGTAAATTATCAAAGATTAATCTTAGTCCCAATACTTTAACAGATGGTATAGATTCCTTAACTAAGCTTGAATTATTACACAAGACTCTTGTAAGTGAAAAAGGTTCATGGGAAGAAGGAAAAGTGTTATGGAAGGTCATCCTAGAGAATCTCAAAGGTTTTTCTTCTTCAGGTTGATTCAATTTTGTGTTCATATATTTTGGGTTATGTTTTGATGCATATATACATATATACCAAACCCCATCCTTTCCCATTGATGTCAAAGGGGGAGAGATAGAGATTGGCAGAGAAAAATATTTTTGAGAAGAATAGTTTTGAATTGGGAGTATTCAGTTGTCGTATATTGAAAAATGTTTTTGACATGCATGTTGCCATCAATGCCAAAGGGGGAGATTGTTGGAATTATGGAGCCTTGCAACATGAGCATGAAGTAAATATGGTTTGTGTTGGTTGTTCCTATGTTTCCATTGATGTCAACATGGTGAAGATTGTATGGTAAGTTTACTTGGTTTACTGGAAGTTGTTCTCTATCGGTAATGTTCTTTTAGGATGAACCAGTGCTTTGGTATTTGAGTCCTAAATTCACCACAAGGACAGATATGACTCTAATCTCTTATCCATGTTATCATGTCTCATTTAGACAGCTATATCCTGGATCTTGAGAAGTTTTGGTTTGTGAGCAGAAAGTTATCTCTGACAAATTTCAAATCTGTATTTTACTATTGTTCCTTGCTCGGCATATCAGTATGGGAGACTCCACATATTCTTAAGGAGAACATTCTTATGTTGTGGTTTTAATGGTAGTCTCTATGATGGTAATATGATGAGAAATTGATGTGATCTCAGATCCGGAAGGTGTTTTCTTTGGGGATTGTATGTTGGTTTGGATATTTTGTGAATTATGTTCTAGTCTTGGCCGACCTAACGTATGCAATACACTAAGGAGACTAGTTATGCTTTATGGATGTTAGTTGACTTGATATAATGCATTACATGGATAAAATGTTTTAAATCATATATGGTGCTTATAAGAGTGTTTTGATTATTTTGTTTTCATCTAATAAGGCTTACCTAATTGATGAATAAGATATACTTATATATATAAGATGTTTTGAAAGGAGACGAGTGGGAGTGTGGAAGAAAGGTGTGAAAAGGATTAAGGGTATTTGAAGATTCAAGCCTAAATGCTTTATCAGTTGAGGATCAGAGAAGATTTTTTGAGTGACTGTTGTGTGAGGCAGTACTTCGTATTCTAAGCTTTATTGGCGGTTAGACTTTTGTATTCAGGTTAGACTTCGTATTAGCTTTATTGGCAATTAGACTTCGTATTCTATCAGTTCAGACTTTTGGAAATGAGCCACAATCTTTGTATCTTGGAAGTTAGGCATATTTTGTATTCAGGTAGTGAGCCTTACAAGGATAGTGAGTCCTAGTAGCGAGCCTTGTAATATCTTGTATCTGGATATAATATATTGTGAGTTAACCCTCACTGTGGTTTTTCCCTTTTTGGGTTTTCAACGTAAAAATCCTGGTGTCCATGTGTGTGGTTGCATTGATGTTTTTCTATGTGCTCTCTTGTTGATTCAGTTAGAATTGTGATAATGGTTAGATGGATTTTATTAGAATGGTTTTATGAAATATTGATTCACGCCCCCTCTTAGTATTCCAGATGTTCAACAGGGTTAAACGTTAATTTGTGAGGAAGATAGTACACACCATAAAAGTATAAGAAGTAAATGATTTTTATTGGTTATAGGGCATGAAGAAGTTAGAAAAGCATGCAAGTATGGATTTTCGAGAAGGGGACTTGATCTCTAAGTATAATGTACAATCAATTCAAGTGAACCTAAGATGTGGCAACATAATGAAGAGCATGGGAAAACTTGGACACACATAAGGTTTGGAAAGATCTAGTCAAGTTTTGATGATAAAATAAAGATGGACATGGTAGTCACATGTGAAGGAGAGGATCCACATAAAGGAATCAACATTACTTTCAATAAAATCCAATTGAGTGAGTGGGAATGGGAATAAAAGAGAATGCAAGAAATCCTCAACAAAGAGAAATGAGGAAGGAGAATGGAACACATAAGTGCTACAAGAACTACCAAAACCTAAGAAAAGTTCACTAACATAGAGGAAGTTCTACCTAAAGAAGGTACAAAGGTGTCCAAAAAATACATAAAAGAGAAAAAAGTTATATAAGTGAAGTATTCAAACCCTAGTAAAGGAGGTTGGACAAAAGAAGGAGTAAGGATGGAGAAGAAGGTCAAAGGGGAGAAAACAAGATATGATCTCATAGGGAAAAGTTGAGAACAATTAAACGAAATGGACTTGGATAGAGGCTTAGTTAGTGTATTCCATGTAGGTGAGGTTGAGGAAAAAAATAAGGAAAAAAACATATTAATCATGCTAAAGTATGAGTGTCTAAGGAAGGATGAGACAATCTTGATGAACTTTGAAGAGCATGAAACTACCACTTCATCTCATTTTTTCAAATAAGGATTCATGTATTATTTCACACCTAAGGAGTTTGATGTAGGGGCACAATAGGTTGGATAAGGAACATTATGTAAAAGGATAGGGTGAGCACATGAGAGTAGATCATGTTGAAAGGAAGGAGTTATGCACAAGAACAAGGGATGGAACCCACACATGAGAAATAAATGAAAAGTAGAGAAGAGAAGAGGTACAAGGGAAAACATGATTGTGCAAAACCACATAAAATGAGGACATGACTAATGCCTCAAGAAGATAGCTATCTAAAATTTATAATGATTATCTAAAACACACTAGGTGAAGTTAAGTGTATTTTTATAAATTACATAGTACAAGTTTGTAGGTGCACTTGAATTATCCAAAATTGTGGATCCTTGTATGTGTACACCATAACCTAATAATCCTAATTCTCAACCATATTCAAATGAAAAATAGTGAAAACTAACTTCAAATGCACCCATGAAAAGAGTGGCATAATCAATTATAAGTTGAAGATCAATGCATCTTCAAAAATAGCTCTTCTTTTTGTCAAAATACATATTATTTTGTTGAAATAAGTCTTTTTTTGTCGAAATAAGTCTTTTTTTGTCGAAATAAGTCTTATTTTTTTGAAATAAGTCTTCCTTTGTATTTTCCCAAATTTCCTTGAATTGAAAAAATAAAAAATATATATTTATATGGATGGTTTTCGGCCTTACATATTTTGATCAACCAACTGTCGACCAAGCACGTTCTGATCAGAAGGGTTTCGGCCAAAAATCTCTTGACCAGAACATGCTCAGCTGAAAACAGTCCTCCCGAAACTGTCTAGTTGGCATCCTACTTGGCAGCCAACTCACCTTTTTCAGAGTTTTCTGAAACTTTCAACTTCAACTAAGTATTTCTTCACTCAAAATGATTTTTTTTTAAAAATAAAAATACCCTTTTGTAGAACTCAGGGTGATGAATCCAAATATGTAAAAAAAAAAAAAATGATTAGTTTATATATATATATATATATATATAAAATAATGCAAGTAGGTTTCTAAAGTTAAGAAAGAGGCTGATTAGAAATTAAAAAAATAGTATAACATATTAAAAAAAATGAAAATTATATGGTGCAGTAGATGAGAGAATCCTCTTCAGAAGGGTATATTTTTTTTTTTTTAAATGATTAAAAAAGTAGACAATAGTTGATGTCAAATAAAAACTATCAAATTATGGTAAGTTTGACTTTAAAACATTATTACAAGAAAAATATACATCAAATTTTTCTTTTTTTTTCCATGCACTAGATATTGAAGTTACCTATTTGGAGAAAAAAATTCAAGGGAAAATGAAGTTTTTTTCAATTTGTTTCTTGACATCAACTAAACGTCACTTTTTCCTAAAATTTTCAACATTCCAAAAAAATTTCTTAAATTGATAAAAAAAAATGAACACTTTTTAAAAAATCTAAAAAATTACAGGAATAAACTTCATCAAGAGTTCTACATTTCGTTAGTTTACATCATTTTGAAATTCAAAACATAAAGACCACTTTTATGTGGTCGAAGTTCAGAATTTTTTTTGCTATTGGCCAATTCCTTTATAAAGTGTGACACACGTTTGTACTTTTACCCCTATGTATTTCTTCATTTGAAAATCAATACAAAACTCAAATTCAATAATGTGTTCAATTATCTATATTATTTTTTTGCTCAATTGAAGACAAACTCTAGTTTCTTCTACTAGATACACATTAAATGGTTGTTAATGTTCATTGTTGTATATGCTACTATTGTTAATATGTTATTAAACATTGAGTTGAATGATGAATCACTAAGTACATCTAAAACTTATCAATGTGACACAATTAAAATATGAAATTATTAATAATATGTTAATTTATTCAATCTAATTCATAATTTGAAATTTCATGGAATATAATATAAAATATCATCAACTACAATTTGGAATATGATTCATGAAATGTAGTATAAATACCTAAAAATTGTTAAATCACTTCTATTTTCCAATTCACCTCTTGGTCCTCACTCTGACGATGAGATTGAGAGTCATGTTGACTTTGAGTCTAGTCTTCATTTTTTGAGCCATACATACGTTCGCTTAACTACATCTGAAGTTCAACATTCATTGTGTCACTACCATTTGTGCTACTCCCACTAACGTTTGAAGTGGTGCACAACCCTCTTCTTTCACGTATGGACATTCTAAATTGTGAGTGCCCTTTCAAAATGAAAACTTTGGATATTGTACCTAGTTGTATACATCCTCAAGCAATTTTCCAAATTCTTGTATAGTTTGTTTCTTATCTTTGATTTCAAAAAACCCAATGCATTGAAAAATATCTCATCCTCTATCGACCCCAATATCATTGTTTGACTAAATCAACAAGTTTAAAATATTTTGATAATGAATTATGCAATATTTCACTTTGACCAAAGGTTGCCCAAACCTTTGTTATTGATCTCGCTTCCATGGGATTCTCCATGGAGTCAAAATGGTCAATCATACTTGTTGCAAAATAGTGAGCTTGTTCTCTAAACTTAATTTCATTTATAATTCCTCCTATTTTTTGTCCATTGTATTCTAAACTTGTCAAAAAGTGTTCGGCCAAGGTAATTACTTTTTTATGAAAAAAAATTGGGTCGTGACAGTTGTTTGGGATCTAAAATTGAGGATACACAATAGGTGTGGCTTCAAGTATTTCATCTCAAGGGAGGCATTCATAAATCTCCAAGGAAAGATATTTTGCAATATATTTTAAAGTACCACTTACAGATTTAATAATGTCATTAAAATCTTCCTTTACATAACAAGTACTTCTCTGGTAGAGTGCCTAATTGTCGTACAATAGTGGATCGGTATCTCAAATGCACGTACAAAGACACATAACTTCCCTTGCATTAAACTATAAATAATTTTAGGATTATTCAAATCTATAATTAACTACCAACTTAGTAATTTTGGATTTTGAAATGGATAATCTGTTAGATATAGATTATTGAGGGTTATGCATGTCATTCTACATAGTTTAGTATATTCATAGATATAAATAGTTCTATCTTGGGCTTTCTTCACAAGATTGTTCATTTCATCCAGCATGGGGAGAAGACCAACTAAAGTTAAGAGTGTCTCTATATCACTTAACTTGTGTAAGAGGTCAGGAGCTTTGTCTATTGTGTGGTGGTGTTTGTACATTACTCCAATCTAGGATCGATATTCTAAAAAAGCTTGTTGTGTTGGTCCATGCAAGGATATCCATCTAGTATCAACATCCTTAAGAAGTGTGTTTCCACTTGTTATTCCCTCATAAAATTTTGAAATTCCGCAAAAATTTTGGGACTTCGACAGAAGTATGCGTAGAGCTTGCGGACTAGATTTTCAACTTTTGATACTGCAAGAAACTTGCTTACAATTTAAATGCTAAATTCATTCTATGGGCTATGTAGTGAATGGAAATCATGTATGGTGAAAAAGTAGTTTGTAACTTTACGCAAAGACTGCTTGTGTGACCTTTCATTACTAAAGCTCCATCAGGTCCCACACACACCAATTTTTTGGTAATTGTGAAGTCATCCATACCTCCAATTTCATTCAAATATTTATTAACTAGTTCAAATAGATTTTGCAATGTCGAATTGTCCTTCATTTTATGAACGCAAAGTACATGAGGGTGGCATACATGGTGTACAATATACACGTGCATACACACCCAAGAAGTATTATCTACCGTAGTAAGTTCATCTAAAGATAATGTGATGAAGGTTGACTCTTTTATTTTCTCCTATAAATCTTGTTTTTCCACCTCAACTAGACAACTTTCCCATTCACTTCCAGCGTTTATTGACCAATGTGTGCTAGAAAAGTTAGGAACACCTAAAAAAAGATAATAAATTAATATATTCTAGGTAGTCTGTCATAGTACGTCCTTTAGGAAAAATATGAAAACAACACTCATCTGAACAGTTTTTGCTTGTTGTGCTCCTATCATTATCTTTCCAAATTAAGCTTCAATTGAACCTCCACACGCAAAAACCTTCGACATTGTTTGCATATTCTCATCATATTCTAGGACAAACTTTAACATGAATACATTCTTCCTTTGATTACCATCTTACTACTAATTTTCCTTTTTGTCTATGATTTGTTTTTCATAAACTTTATTGATATGCTTTTCTATAGAGTCAAGCTTTAGCTACAACTTCTTGTCTCTTTTATATTTCTAACTACAAATCTTACACTTGCATTCTATTGGAGGTTCATCTTTATTTGCATTCTCCACTTGTTCAATGAATGGGTACTTTGACACCAAATCAATCTAAAATTTCCTTGTCATATCCCACTTGTGCCCTCTTTTTGATTTGGCTTTTCTTTTGCTCTTCCTTGTAGCAACATCATCTACGATGTCAATATTTTTATCCAAGTAAATTAATTCATTCTAGATAGCCTATGTGTCACTTAGAACATCTTCTGCGACATTGTCATCATCATCTGACTCAATTACTCAATCCCATCTTCCAGTGAGGTATTTCTAATTCCTTCATTGATATTTGGTGCAAGAGTTGATGATGTAGCTCCATCTTGATCTGATGGATCAAAAACATTGTCAAAGTAAGACTTTATGGTAACTCTACATTTTGGGAATTTTGATGGCCTCCCAGTCCCTTCACTACCTTGAGGATTCTTACTCTTGTTGCACTTGTTTTTTAACATCTTGATCTCTCACTTTGAATAAAATCTGGAAAAAAATGTCTTCTTGTTTAAGGATATAGAATATAGATCCCATTTCCTACTCAATATCATCTTTAAGATTGAAGCAAGAATGAAAAAGAGATAAAAAACCTTATCACTATGAATAAATGATCACTTACTTTTAGGTTTTCACTGACTCCTAATAATAATTCCTGCAATTGTAAGTTTATAACTTTCCTATGATCAAGGACCCAAGTCCAAATTCTAAGTTAAGAGCTCGCAAGTTTAGAACTGAACAAAATGTGTAATAATAAATCATAGTTTTGGTTGTATTTATATCAATCCATATTTAGCCAATTCCATACGATTTTTAAATGGTATAGTAAAAAATTGGTGAATCTCGCATGATTATACAATGATACATTTAAATGTTGGGTGAATCAAACCTCGACGGAACACATACATTGTAATTTTCAAGGTGATTATGGCCCTATGATTATCATGGAGTTATCATAGTATTGGTGAAATGGGTCCTCATACACAATTATTTTCTAATGTAATTGGCAAAATGTGTCCTCAAACATAATTATTTTTTAAAGTTATTAGCAAAATAGGTCCTCATAAGCAACTATTTATAAATTTTATTGGTGAAATGGGTCCTCACGCCTAGTGAACATTTAATGATGTTGGTGAAACATTTCCCAATACACAATGTTGTTTTAATAGTATTGGTGAATACGTGGGTGATTTAATACATGTGTTCGAGATTCTAGGAGAAAATATTAATTAGTCCATTTGAAACACATAGTTTGTTATGGAAAAAATATTAATTACATTTACCTCATAAAATAAATTGATGGAAAATTGAAATGCATTGACCAATAATTCAAAAAATCTGAGCAATTTGACCACCCCATTGGTTGCAATATATTTGTTAATTTTGACTTGGCCAATATGAACTATTCGCCAATTGGTGAAGATTCTCCACTAAAAAAATCCCTTCTCATGGCCATATCCTAAACTTTGTAAAACAACTTACTAGTAATGATGTGTCACAACAACCAAGTTATCATACTGTAGCTCACACATATAAAACTAGAAAAAATAAAAAACCAAAACAAACTCCAATGTTCATCCCATTGCCTCAACCATATCTCCCACCCACACCTAACATTTTGTAGCGTAGTGGTAAAAAAGTTGATCTTTTTGAGAAACTTCGTAACACTCCTGCTAAGATATCCTTATGGGATTTGATTTGAACATCACCTGTTTACCATGGCATGCTTCAAAATTATTTGAAAAAAGTTGATATCCCTCCTAGTGTGCAACCAAACAATTTAGCAACCTCAATTGAGGGTATGAATTTGGGTAATGTTGATATTATCTTTCATCAAAATGAATTACCCCCTTTGGAAATGCAAAAGAAAAATGATGCTTTGACGATATTGACTAGTATTAACAAGATTGGGATTAGGCGTACCCTTATTGACAATGGTTCAGGAATTAATGTTTGTAGTGTCAACCTTTTGGACAGAATTGGAGTAGACAAGACTGAAATTCAACCAATTAATTTTTCTATCCATGGTTTTGATAATGTAGGAAGACAACCACTTGGTGTAATAATATTACCTGTCAAAGTTGGTAAGGTTGTATTGCAAAATCTCATCCATTTCATGCCTCATGACCTTTCATACAATCTTCTTTTAGGTAGACCTTGGATTCATGAAATGAAAGGAGTTCCTTCAACACTTCATCATTTAATGAAATACATATACAACATTAAGGTTTACACAATAAAAGTGGATCGTAAGTATAAAAACTATTTACAAATTGAAATAGGAATGATGAATCCTCTTAAATCACATTAACACCAATTACAAAAGTGGAACCTTTATAAATCTATGATAATCCTGAGTGTCTTTCATCAATGAAAAATTTATGATGAGTGGGGATCATTAGATTTCACACCTGCATTCATGGGGGGGTACAAGATTACGCAATC
Organism: Sequoia sempervirens; assembly: GCA_007258455.2. Lineage (NCBI taxonomy): Eukaryota > Viridiplantae > Streptophyta > Pinopsida > Cupressales > Cupressaceae > Sequoia > Sequoia sempervirens. Next base: position 348,719,977 of record VDFB02271358.1, on the reverse strand, counting down.
AAAATCAAAGAAAGATACAGAAGCTACAAGGATATCAACACAATCTATTATTGTCATCAAAAGCATTTGAATATACAACTTCTAGCAATGAGGAAAATATAAATTACACATCCACTTATGATGAAATTGATTATGAGAAACCAAATTCTTCGAAAGAAATGGAAGCCATTTATGGAAGAGGTTATGAAAATTTAAAACAACTTGGCTATAATGGAGAAGGATGTGGTGTAAAAGAATAAGGTATTAGTGTCTCCATGGAGCCCAATACACAAGAAACAACAAGAGGTCTTGGCTATTGTCCTTCACAAATAATAAAAATATTAAAAATACCTTAACTTAATCATGACAAATAATATTTGTTGCTACTTATTACCATGTGGTAGTTGTAGTATCATAACATACTCACTACCATGCATGGGGGTATAAACTTGGCTTTATGCAATCATAATTTATCTTGCAAGGAGAAACATATCATAATCCATTTCAACTCACCTTTGTCCCTATACTTGGGGGGAAAGGGGTTAGGTAGCCTTATGTTAGGTGCATTCCTTCTAGAAAGGGATCCCTTTATGTCTCCTTAAAATGTTAGTGTAGCAAGCACACTAACATTTTAAGGGGGGCACATAATGCCCTGCTCATTGTTTGCATAAGAAATGGTCCCTTCTTAGTGATGATAGCATGCATCTTCTAGGAAGTGTGAACTTTTCAATCAAAGTGTGGCCTTTCTTTATGTGAAGTGTCTCCTTTTTTATGATATTGGGCTTGATGTCCCCTAAGTGATTGTTCTTGGCATATGACGTTTCCCTTGGTGGTAATGTTATGGCTAGTATTCCCTAAGGTGTGAGTATTCTATTCCATGACTTGTCCTCTCTTGGTGGTGATGTCTGTGTGATATTCCCTAAGGTGTGACCTTTCATGTATTGAGAAAAATCCCCTCTGCTATTTTTGTAAATCACCTTTTGTGGTGGCATTATTATAACACCCCTTGAGGTTTTGGCCTTATCTTGTCATTATTTTTATGCCTCCTTAGGCAATTTTATGCAACCCCTGAGGTGATTTTTTTCATCCCCTGTGATGTTAAACTTTATGCACCCCCTTCAAGGTGAGTTTTATTCGTCCCTCGTGACATTAAACTTTGTGCACCCCTTGAGGTGATTTTTATGCACTCCCTGAAGTGATATTTGGAAAGATAGTTCATGGATTCAACATAATGGAGTTTTTTCGGTTAGGAACTTGAGCACCCCTTTTTAACATGGCCACCTAGCATAACACAACTTGCTTGCTAGTGGATCCATGTGTTTGATGAGTGTTTAGCATAACATAACTTGCTAACCTTATGGAACTCATCATGTTGCATGGACACCTGGTATAACACAACTTGTTAGTCAATAGATCCATGTGGCTCATGAGTGAGGTGGCATAACACAACTTGCTAGTCCTCATAAGAGCATCCCTTTATTCAATGGATGATGTTTGGTATTTGAGACAATTTAAGACTAAAGTCTCTTTGCCTTACCAACTCAAATCTCTTTTAGTACTAACCTTGTGTTTTGTTGTGTTTCTTTTTGTGTGTCTTCTTCATGTTTGCATTGTGTTTACAACATGTTTTTTTCATTTCATCATCATCTATATGTTATGTTATGTCATGTGTTTTCATCGTGTATGCTTCATGTTTTCGACATGTATGTTTGTGTATGTTGTCTTCTTGCATATCATACATATGTGTGTTCCTTTGTGCTTATGTTGGTTTTTCATGGGATCCTAGATCTTGGGGGCTTATGCACTCCCCCTAGATCCTTAGTCATCCTATCTCTTCAAAATTTGGACAATTGAACCCCTCTTGACATACATTTTTCTACTTTAGTGTGAGTTTGCACGTAAGTTCATACTCTCACTAAAGTGGGGGCTAAATGTACCATCGTAAATTGTCACCCTTGGTAATCTCACTCTATTTTTTGTCCCCCCTTAATTTACTAGACCTAATTAAGCACCTAATTTCTTAAATTATGCATTCTAGGGCCCATTTGTACCATTTTTTGAGAAATTGCAAGCATTAAACAAATGCATCCAATTGATTTTTTCCCTCGACACTTAATGTCCTCGAAAATATAGGGCCATGACCCATACACCCTTGGGCGTATAGGTCCCCCTATTTTATTGGGGACCAATTTTGAATATGTCAGCGTCATAATTTTAACCTTCAAACTTCAATTTGCAAATATCGACTATAGGGATTTTTTTTGGGAAATTAGATAAATGCCTATAAATACCTAGTTATTGCATCATTTGAAATCTAAGTGAAATTATCTAGCAAGTTGGAGAATTTATGATCAAACATTATTGTCAAGAGCAACATTTCAGAGCTTTATTGCAACAATTCAAGATCCTAACATCATGTCAAATCCTATGTGAGTTCATGTGTGTTTATATTATCATCGTTTATGAAGGCTAACCCTTATTGTAGGTCTCCAAGCAATTTCAATCATTCAAGCAAGCAAGATCCAAGACCTTGAGGTGATGTGCATGACTTCAATCCTTTAAGGAAGCCATTGAAGGGTGGTGAGTTGTAGCACTTTGTTGATTCATCATTCCTTCCTAAATCATTTATTTATTTTATCATTGACATTGACATTATGGAAGTGGAAACAGTAGCATAGGGTTTGACCAAGGAAAGCCCCTAAATGGCACAATATTTCTTCTCTTTGTGAATGTGCAAATTTGTTCATTGTTGCAATTGATGCCCTACACCTTGTCAACTCTCAAAAACTCACCTACAAAATTATCTGACAATGTTCCGAAAACTCTGCAAGTGAAAATGAAGATCTCAGATCCAACATTAGAGGATTGTAAAAACAAAGCAAATACATCCAAGGACTCAAACACCCTAAGGTGAGTTTTTCCTCCTTTTCAAACTGGCATCAACTTTTCTAGGCAAGTACACAATTCCTCTACACTTCCCAAATTTGCGTGCAATTCACTATTTTAGTTTATTAATTGCTAGTTTCTTGCAATTTTGATATTAGGGCACATAATCTAATTAGGTTAATCATAGTCAATCAATTCCAATCCATTCCAATCCTCAATAGGATTAAGATCCAGGATTGATTGGCTCACTTTCATGGTTGAAGGTAAATCTATACACCTTGTTGATCTTCATCTTAATGAAACCCTAGAAAAGGAGGGAATCAACCCTAGGTTCTATACATTAAAACTTAGGATCTCCCCCTTCATGTATTGCGGGTAGGTTTTTATAATAAATGTGATTAGAAATTAAAAAATAAATGCATATTTTAAAAATTTATAAATATATATAGTGTGCTAGAGGAGAGAATTCTCTCCAAAAGGGTATAATTTTTTAATGATAAAAAATTAAGATAAACGTTGACATCCCATTAAAACTATGATGTTTGATTAAGTTTATTTAAAAAAAAAAATACACTACATTTTCAAGGCATCTATGTGGAGAAAGAAATCAAAGAAAAAAATCTATTTTTTTTATGTCTTATTGACTTCACTTTTTTTTTAAATCAGCAATTAATGAAATTTTCAATGTCCTCCATCATGTCACTTGTGGAAAAAGCAAGTGAAGAAATATATATAAGAAGATATACTTGTAATCGAAAATTTTATGTGTTGTTCCTATATTATAATTTTATAATCCATTATATAATTGGGCGAGAAAATAGTTTCACCTCTGTGAAGTTTAAGAGAATACATCAATCACCTCCTATAAATTTACCCCTTAAGAAAATCATACCGATTAGATCACTGCATTTTATCCTTAAATTTTCCTACAAAATAGTTTGCATGCTTATAACCTCTAATGGTTCAAACATGCTTTTTCTTTTTTCTATGTCATTAGATCCAATTCTTTTGCATCTTAACAGGGTTGCCTCATGTTTTAATGTCATCTTTGTACCTTTGACAACTACATCTGTTAATAACATCAATTCCTCTTTATAAGATCAAACTAAAAATCCTTTTGATAGATTTTAGATCAGCAAGAACCCACTATGTGAGTAACATATTATTTTCAAGAGTAACAATTTTGTTTTAAATTTTAAGTTTATTAACAACTATTAAGCAATTTATTTTTCAAGATTACATTTCATAGTGCACATAATCATATAACTTCCATTCATTTGTTTTTCAAGAATACCCTTCATAATGCACATAATAATATAACTTTTAATCATTCATTTTTCAAGATTGTTATATATAGAGCCATCTAAAACTGATAATTATAATTTTAAAATTTATCAATTAAAAAATAAAATAGAAAAAAAATTGACAAGTATTTTTATAAGTAAATGATACAATATTTTTTACAATTCATATTGATAAACACAAATATTTCTAAATAAATAGATTAAAAAAATTATATCAGCGTTATAAACTATATTTTATAACCCATATCAAAGTGGAAAAATAAATGGGGCGGGAGGGCCTAGTTCGATTGTTTAAAGCATTATGTTGCAAGCAAAAGGTCATGAGGTCTAGTCTCCCCCCATCCCCGTGGTACTGGAGGGTGTGTCACACCAAACTTGTCTCTCCCCGTCCCCGTGGTACCGGAGGGCGTGTTGCGCCAAACTAGTGCTATGCCCTTAATATTAGTGTACATCGGGTTATGAATAGTCGGCTTGTGGCTATCTTAACTCTCTATTAAGTCATATTATCATTAGTATATTGTTATTTAGTTGTTTAGTTCGGCCTAAGTCTTATATAGGTGTGTCTAAGTCGGCCTAGGTGATATCCTTGGGCATAAATAGGTATATATAGGAGGTTGTGAGTCTTATTTCATGAAGTGTGAAGTGTGTTCTCATTAGAGATATTTGGAGGTTGGCCCCCTCGAAGTGGCTTGTTATTCTCAGTTATTATCAAGTATTTGCAGCATATTCCATATCATATTCTTCTATTGTGCAAGTTATTTCATAACAAGTGGTATCAGAGCATGATCTTGGCACCATAGAGGCAAGGTTTTTCTCAATTTTAGAGGCAATTTTGGGAAGAGCATATCATTCATATTTTGGCAAAAAAATTTCTAATTTTTAAAGGGTTTTTGAAGAACATATTGAAGAAGCTACAGTCCAAATTTCAAAAGAATTGGAGCAGAATTAAGCGAATTATTACAGAATTAGGGTTTCTACACTATTTTTTTGGAATCTACATATCTCAAACATATTGTTGAATTGGAGTCTGATTTTTATTGGGTTTTTGAAGACATAATAAAGGAGATTACATTAAAAATTTGAGAGAATTTAAGTTTCATTTGTGTGGTTTATTTCAACGTTAGTGGTTTCCATCATGACGGGGCCTGCAACAAGGGGTAAAAAGAATGTTGTCACTCCGGGGAAGACTCCTGATAAGGATGGCGAAACAATCGAGTATGTTACTCATAATGAGGAAATCAATAAGGTCAAGGAAGAAATTTCCTCAATGAAGATGGATATGCGTGACCTAAGAGGAGATATATCAGTCATACGAAGCATGTTAAGCGCCTTTCTGAATGAACCAAGAAAGGAGGTCTCAAGCAGCCGAGAACCAGAAGAAGAAGAAAAAAATGAGGAAGAAGAAGAAGAAGAAGAAGAAGAAGAAGAAGAAGAAGCAAAAGTAGAAGAAGAAGTAGAAGAAGCAGAAGAAGAAGCGAAAGAAGAAGAAGAAGAGGAAGAAGAAGAAGAAGAAGAAGAAGAGGAAGAAGAAGAAGAAGAAGAAGCATATGAAGAAGCAGAAGAAGCAACGACAAAAGAAGAAGAAGCAGAAGACGAACAAGGAGAAGAAGAAGAAAAAGAAAAAGACAATGAAGAAGAAGAAGTTCTTAATCAAGCTCTTCAACCAATGCAAGGGTACCATGTATTATTCCTCACCTCTTCCTCGATGACACATCAAAATGTTCAAGTAAAGGAAGAACGCATTCATCGCCATCAAGAGCTTGATGCAAATGGAAGACACATCTTGGAGCTGAAGTTAATTTTCCAGACATGCATGAAGAATCTGGTGACATCAACAATTCCAAGTTACCTCATTACAAGGAAATATTTTCTAATTGAAGATGCCACATGGGAGGATGAGGAGTTCATTCAAAAGTGTCCAAACTTGATTAGCATTGAGGACAATGCTTCTTTGAAGAAGGGGGGCATGCTATGCCCTTAATATTAGTGTACATCGGGTTATGAATAGTCGGCTTGTGGCTATCTTAACTCTCTATTAAGTCATATTATCATTAGTATATTGTTATTTAGTTGTTTAGTTCGGCCTAAGTCTTATATAGGTGTGTCTAAGTCGGCCTAGGTGATATCCTTGGGCATAAATAGGTATATATAGGAGGTTGTGAGTCTTATTTCATGAAGTGTGAAGTGTGTTCTCATTAGAGATATTTGGAGGTTGGCCCCCTCGAAGTGGCTTGTTATTCTCAGTTATTATCAAGTATTTGCAGCATATTCCATATCATATTCTTCTATTGTGCAAGTTATTTCATAACAACTAGTCCCCCCTGTCCCCATGGTACCGGAGGGCGTGTCACACCAAACTAGTCTCCCTGTCCCCGTGGTACTGAAAGGCATGTCGAGCCAAACTAGTCTCCCCCATCCCCATAATACCGAGGGTGTGTCATGCCGGACTATACAATTCCTGCAATCTAAAAAAAAAAGTGGGAAATTTTTTTTAAAAAGTACAGACAAATATGAACAAAAATATGTAAATGGTGATCAATGTTAACCCTCGTAACAATCAAAGACTTTGGGCTGAATGCCCAATAGCAAACCAGAACTGTTAGATGCAGATGGATGCATATACAGTGAGCTTGTCTTTCAACTTTGAATTTTTTATATTGCACGGAATTTGTTGATTTGATTTTAAAAAGTTTTCATTGATGTGATTAAAGGTGCACGCCAGGATTCATGGGTTTCTCATATCAATTATTTATGGTGAATGATTGCACTTCAACGTTAAATAAAGTTAATTGATTACAGATGTTTTGTTTTTTAAATGTCATTGTTAACTTCCACCCTACTCAAAGTTATGCATTTTTTATTTTGGAATGCCTTCAACTGTAAGGCTTTTACTTTCTCATGGTTGGTTTACCTTTACAAGATACTCGTGGAAAGTCATTCTTCTAACCCAGTCAATGTTCACATTTGTGCAGAACTTGCCCATAATATCTCTTTAAGAACAGTTTGGTGTATTTGGGAAGTTTTGTTTTGGGTTGTTTTTAATGTTTCGTTTCATTTAGAATGGATTTGAATTTGGTTTGAATGGAAAGTATAGTAGTATATGTATTGTTTTAATAAACTTTTTGAGTTTTTATTTTGGAGATATTAGTTAGATTTGGTTTATAAATTTTGAATTGGAGATCTTTTTGGATGTCAATTAGAGAACATTTTTTCTTCTCTATGTATAATGTTTTTATAGTTTATATACGAATTAAATATATTTAGGTTTGTTTTTTTGTTAATGTTGGTATATATTTAAAAATAGTAATAGGTTAACAATGAAAAGTATTTTTGGGGGGTTCATCTCGTAGTGCAGTGGTTAAGTGGTGGCATTGTTGTGGTGGTCACTAGGGTTCAAGTCTTTGTTGGGCTATTGTGATTGCAGGCTTGACCCGCAGTCCCCTATTATGTGGCCTCTCTAGTTCATAGCTCCGGTTAAAAAAATGGGGGGGGACTTATGAGAGTTGTTTTTCAAATCTCATTTTTTCACTTTTTAAAAGTGTCATTGGTTGTTTGACTATTGCACTAGTTGATGTTTAAGTACAGGTAGGAGGATTGCTAGATATATCTTCTTGGAAGCAAATGGTTTGAGGTTATCTCATTTTAGATTGTTGAACCAGTTGATATTTAAGTAGAGAAGTAATAGGAGGATTTTGAAATTTGTCATCTTAGAACAAGTGGTCCCAAGTTCAAATATTATTTTACTCTTTCCAAAATTGTCATTGAGTGTTTGACTGTCGAATCAATTAATATTTAAGTGGAGAGATTGAGTGTTTGACTGTTGAATCAATCAATGTTTAAGTGAAGAGATAATATAAGAATTGTTAGGGTTGTCTTACTGGAAGCAAGTGGTTCCAAGTCCAAATCTTATTTTATTACTTCCAAAATTATCATTGACTATTGAACCAATTAATACTTAAATAGTCTTTATTTTTTTAATATTATATACTTTAATAAGTTTCTCTTAAAGATTGAATAGAAAATAGTCTCATAGTAATATTATATAAATATGACTATAAAAATTATTTTGATACTATTTTATTTAGAATGGATTGAATTTGGTTTGAATTGAAATTATAGTAATCTATTTATTAATTTTATTGTTTTAGTATTTCAGTTTGTATTTCAGAATTTTATAAATTTATATTGTTCAAATTTGTTTTATAAATTTTGAAATTAGAGAATTGTGTTTGATGTCAATTAGAGAGCAATTTTTTTTGTCTCTTCATAAATTTGAATAATGTTTTTTATAGTTTATAAGGATTAAATATATTTAGGTGTGGTTTTTGTTAATATTTGGTAGTTATTTTTAAATGTCTGTCAGTTCAATAATGAAAAATATGTTTTCTGCTTTTGAAAATAGGGTAACTATTGATTACTTTTGTGTGCCAATGAAGTAATTGAAAAATTTCCAGAGTTGTTTTCTTGGGAGCAAGTGATTCAAAACTCAAATCTCATTTTACCACTTCTCAAAAGTGCCATTGATTGTTTGACTATTGAAGTAGTTGATGTTTAAGAAGAGATTGGAAGATTGCTAGATCTATCTTTTTGGGAGCAAATGGTTTGAGGTTTAAATCTCATTTTACCACTTTGAAATTGTCGTGGATTGTTCGACTATTGAACTAATTCAAATAGAGGTAATAAGAGGATTGTTAGAGTAATCTATTTAACTTCTTATCTTGTTTTACCACTTCCACAATTGTCATTGATTGTTTAACTTTTGAACCAATTGATATTTAAGTAGAAATGCGGTAGGAGGATTGCTAAAATGGCCGTCTTAAGAACAAGTGGTTCCAAACTTTCAAATATTATTTTACTACTTTTGAAATTGTCATGGAGTGTTTGACTATTGAATCAGTAAATGTTTAAGTAGAGAGATAACATAAGAATTGTTAGAGCTGTCTTATTAGGAGCAAGTGGTTCCAAGTTCAAATACTATTTTACTAATTCCAAAATTGTCATTGAATGTTTGACTATTGAATCAGAAAATGTTGAAGAAGAGATAATATAAGAATTGTTAGAGTTGTCTTATTGAGAACAAGTTGTTCCAAGATCAATTCTTATTTTATTCTTCCAAAATTACCATTGACTATTGAACCAATTAATACTTAAATAATCATATTTCGTCAAAAACTTTGCTTCAATAATATTATATATTTACAAAGATTTTTCTGAAAAAATAAATAGGAAATAATCTCATAATAATATTATATAAATATGACTGATAAACTTACTTTTCAGTGCACACCATTTAATTTTTTATTTTATTGATCTATTAAAACATTAGTTGGCATGAGTTTTCCACAGTTCATGAAGTTTGTAGAGTGAGCTTTTGGATTCAACTGTGCATATTTTTAGATCAACGTTTCGGATCACACTCAGTGATCCATCATCAGAAAGAAGAATTTGTGTCACAAATCTCATTGACAACATAAAATTTATTTGTGGAATTCAACAGTCACTGAAATCTCAAATCCATGATTTAGCAATTACCCAGGGAATCAAAACCACCTCTATACTGTAAAATTGTACAAGAAAACAAACAATCTGTACAAACAGCAGAGGCAAGAGCTAAAAAGTGGTTTAACTCAAAATTACAGTGTTTATATAAACCACTATCTATAAAACTTAAAAGTATACAGAGACTTGCAGTGAGCTGGTGAAACAATCAACAAAAACCATGTAAAAACTCCATATCTATTGGTTGAGCCCTTGAAAGACACGGTGCAGGTTCAAACCTCGACTAATCCAGTCATGGGGCAGACGTTGGGAAATAGCGCAACCTAGAGGAGATTAGTCACGCAAACTTAAAGAGAAGCCCCGCGGTGATACCCCTCTGAGATTAAAAAAAAGAAAATCTCCATATCTATTTGAATTCGGTGAGAACCTCTATCTGCAATCTCTTTACACAGCGAATAGTTTCCTGAAACAGTTGGGCCACATCCATTACCTCTCCTCCACCAACCATCTCTCTCAGCCTCTTCAAATTTTCCCTAACACTCTGCCTTGAAGGTTCCCCTGTTCCAGGCAATTCCTGCTCTGAATTAAGCAGACCTTCAATTTCCCCGCCATCTTCATCCGCCATTGATAGAGAAGATTCAGGGGAAGAAGCCCAGCAAAACTCTTCCAACACAGGCACTGAAAAGGCTCTTGATAGCTTAGCCTTCTCCAAGGCCTTGACGCCCACTGCAATGGCCTCTGCTTCATCCTCAAACAATTTGTTGCCATCTTCAACCAACAAAACAATCCTTGCAGAGTAAGCAGTCTTGTCGAATAAAATGAAATTTTGCGACATTTTTTCTTCTGCTACAGAGCATGTAATTTCCTGGCTCAAATTTCACAGGCTCACTTACCAATTTAACTCTCAGGAGAGAAATCGGGTGTGAAGGGTAATAAAGAGCGCGTTACTTCCTTTGACCAAGCTGCCCTTCAAACCAAATCCGCGGCGCAGAGTCATTATTAAAAGGGGGGAAATGGAATAATTTGCATCCGTGGAGATCTAAAAGTAAGGAAGGCGTGCAGGAAAGCGAGGGGCCAGGCTGGGCAGCGCACAAGCATATGTACGCCCATCTTTAAGAAGGTGCGCGCATGGCAGAAAATGGAAAAGATATTCCAAAATGTATGAAACGCCTGTGATGACGCCATTTTCGACTACAGTCGTGCGTAACGCATTGGTACTCGAGCAATCTGATCCCAACAACTAGACAAACTTCTCGATGAGCGGGAAGTTTCCTTTGCCTTCTCAACTAACGAAGCTTCTGACCCACCAAACACAACTTGCCATCCCATTCATCTAAATATTTACTTAATAGTGGAGATGGAGCACTTTCTTTTGTTTAAGAAATATGATTATGACTTGTTTTTTATTTGCATAATAGTTTTTTTTTATGAATCATGGGAGGGAGGGTTTTTTTTTAAAGAATTTCAAAAGTCAAGGATCAAGTCTTGTTCACTGCAAGGCTCCGATTATATAAGGGATGAAGTTCGGATCGTGTCTCTAGCGAATTTGGCGGAATGGATACCCCTTAGTCCTTGGCTCTTAGCCAAAGAGGTTCAGCCTATGACTCGTGCTCTCATGCTCCCATGAGCATCACTTAAATGCAATGAGTGCCAAGTGGACCATTCATGATCATGAGAGATGGGTTCATATGAACCACTACTCATGAAACATGGGTCAATGAGTTTGACTCGTAAAACTACACGGTTGAATCCTGATAGCAATATCACACTAAAACTCTCCATAAAAAAAATAGAATCAACAACGAAATGGGTTTAGAAATCACAAACTTCCTCGAGAAAAAAGCAAGCTATTTACAACAAAGAGATGGCCAAAACAACAATCAAAGAGGCTTGAATCCAAACCTAACCTCTCCAAAGGACTTTGAAGAGGAGTTAAAGTTTAACTCGCAAGGGGCAATTTTTTGGTACACAAATTATTTTAAATCTTAGAATTTGCTTTACATTTAATTTTCTCATATAAACACTTCAATTTCATCTTACTTTTCATTTTTTTATTATTTTGAATTTGATTATACACTACCACATCTATAAAATTGTTTTTTGGATATAATGTGCATGGTCATACCCTTAATATTCAAAGGTTACATTTTTATATTCTAACGCTTGCTTTTTTTACCCTAGTTTGTACCTTTATCTCTTTTTCCTATTCAAACTATCATAAACTACTTATTAAATTGAATGAATGCATAATAAAAGCACAAGAAGAATAGAAGAAATAACAACATACAACAATACACAAATATACACATTAGAAAGCTATTTCATTATCAAGACATTTAATAGAGGCCATTGTTGTATGAACCCTTAGTTGCATCTACTTAGATTTTAAGATTTTCAATTTTGCACAATTCCTAAGGAATGTGTTCTTCATTCTTTTCTAATATTCGCAAGGCTTGATCAACATTAATGAAGTTTTGTTGTTCAATCTGTTAGGATTAAGGGTGTCATTCACCTTGCAATTCCAAGTCTTGATTAGTTTAATTATATAAATTATCAATCATCTAAATCTCCAAACATATTGGAGTGGGCGAAATGGGATGCCCGTGTATGAGAGGGAACATTATTTAATTATTTATATACTCTCTAAGATATGCAGGATATTATGTAAAGATATATCAAATAAGGAACAATTGAACCGGTCATAATTAGGAGTTACAAAACGTCTCCCCAATTTAGTGGTTATGACACAAACATTTAATGCCCTCATGAAGTGCCCACAATAATGATTTTGGCCAATTTGACTATTAGGACAAAATAAGGTGTAAGAAAAGTTACAAATTATTCCAAGATGTTTGACCATGGCCACAAAGGTGTTGAGTTTTTGCAATGGTTCATAGTTTTGAATCATGTTTTGGATACCATTTGACAACTTTTTTATTTTTGGCTTTCTATATATTTGAGGCATATGGTAGGATTGTAAGCTTCTTTTGTAAGTACTCTGATGATGTTAGAATACTATGAAAGGGATGAGTGGATTACATTATTGTACTACATTATTTGGAATAAAACATGCTTGGGTCTCTTTAGGTGGTGGAGTTTTTTCTCACAAAGCTTTCTCCACGTAAATCTAGTGTCTATATTATTTGTATTTTATGATTTTTTCAATTTCTACTTTTTTATTATTTCATTAGTAAATTTTATTGGCTTAATCACATCGTAATGGATAAAATCACTACAATTTTAATTTTTCTATTGTGTCGTTTACATTGTTATTTTAGTATTTGGTATCAAAGATGTTGGAGTGTTCTATTTTTTTTCTAATGAGATCCTTACCTGGTTTTAGTTATCCTAATTTGTAAAGGTTTTGTTTTATCTCTCTATGACTAAAACCTTAGTCCTTGTTTGTTTTATCCCTTTGAATGTGTCATTTTTGTATTCTTTTGTTTTAATAATTAACTAGTTTTCTCTATCTATTCACTTAATTTTATGCCTTGATCCCCACAAATATTGTATTTTAACCACCAACTTTCTTTCACAACCAATATCTATAGTTTAATCACATTTACTAATCAAATTTGAACATTATTCATTTATGCTTTCACTATATTTTTTTACCGTATCCTTAACATTTGATATTAGAATAATAAGTTTATTTTAGAAGGGGATGCCTTTCTTGTAGGGTTGTGGATTTTTCATGGTTGCACAAGAAGTATTTTGTTTAGTTGTTTTACAAATTTGAGTATGATTAAAGAAGGCATGGAAACCACATCTCATTTAGGAACTAACAAATTGAATGGGTTTAGGTATGAGCTATGGAAACTAAAAATAGAGGATTTCATAGAGGAAAGAGATCAATGAAGAGATATGATAAAAAAGAAAAAAATTGAAATAATATCATATGCCAGTTAGATAAATCTCAACAAGGATTGATGAACAAAATGGATGTCTCTCTACTTTTATCCCTCTAAATGTTTTCTAGAAGATTGTCACACATAGTTTATGGAAAAGGATGGGTGAAATCTACCAAAAAATAATTGTTACTAATTTATATTTGAAAGAAATATATTTATAAAAAATGAAAAAAGGAGGTTGTGTAAATAGAATTTAAATTCATTTGATCTTTTTTATTCAACTAGAAAGCATAAATTCCAAGCTTGATGAGAAGGATAAATGAATATCGTTGCTTTGTTCTTTAACTGAATCTTGGAAGAATATAATAGTTGCAATTAGTGGTGGTACTATAGAGCCTAAGATGAAGGCCCTTGTTACTACTTTGCTCAACAAATAAATTAGGTGAAAATTCATGGACAAGAGCTACAAGGATACACTACATATATAGGGTAGATCCAAGGAAAATATGGTAAGAAAAAAAGGAATAAAGAGAGGTCTAAGTAAAAAAGATGCTCTAAAACCTATAGTAAGAGTAGAGTGAAATATTGGAAATGTGGAAAGTGGTGCTATGTAAAGAAAGAATATAGAAATAAGAAGAAATGTTCTAAAAATTCTTCTAATTATAAGCCTTTCAATCATAAAAAGGATGTTTTGATCTTATACTAAGATTGCTAGTTATAACTCATGACTTATTAATTTAGATGTCTCGTATCACTTAAATTCTCATACGGAGTGGTTTTCTTCATATAGTGCATTCAATGGTGGTAAGGTGTTCCTTGGCAACAATAGCCCATAAATATGATTGTAATACCTTAATTTAAAATTAATTTATATAATTATTGTTTTGTTTTATATTTAAAATTATCCACATATATAATTATGTTGTGGTCATGGAATAAAACTATGTGCCTTGATTAACATTATAAAATATTTTTTGACATAATTGATAAAAATATTCTTTTACATATGAATTTAAATAATGACTTTATTTAAATTAAATAAATAATAAAGTAAATATATTTTGCAATCTATTTTTTAGATAAAAATTAAATTAAATAAAAGAATAATTTAAATTTTAAATGTGTTTCATAAAATAATGAAGTAAATAAAACAATAGAGTTTCAAGTTGTCTTGTAGAAATTAACTAATCATTTTGAATTAATTAACTTGAGTCATGGTGAAAATAAATAAATATGTGGAAGTTAAATGAGAATTAGGAAAGTGGTTAAGATAATTGTGCAATTTAGTTTAGAGTTAATTAATTGCATAACTATGCGAGTAGAGGGAAACAAGTAGAAATTAACAAAAGACAATAATTACATAAAAAGATGGAATTAATTTATTAATAGATAGAAAAACTTCAATAAATGGGAGGTGAGCTGCAACAAGATTAGAAGAATTTTAAAAAAAATCAATTGAAGGTATGTAATGTGTTTGTAAATTCATGTGAATCTATATGTTAGCCTATAAATATTTATGTTCTTTACTCATTAAAACCATGCTTTAATTTGTAATGTTCTAGATGTTTAAATTAGTATAAATTTGAGTTTTGTCCCATGAATTCCTTATTATTTCATTTAAATCATCTTCTTGAGTTGGTTAACTATTATCCTTAAGTGTCAATTTATTGATGCGTTATTTCTATTTACATAAGAATTATTTATATTTGAATTGTAATACATACTCTATAATATGAATGTTCTAAAAAGATTATTGTCATTTCTTCTTCAAACATATTAACTTACTCCTTTGGAAATATAAAATTAAGCATGATAAATTTAAGAATTAAATCAAAGAACAAGTTGAAAATGGAAAAAATATTACGAGTTATAAATAAAGCCATGTTCATTCATTTCATATTGTGAGATTTCGTTACATGCTCTAAGATCTATTTTTATTTACTAAACTCTTAAAAGAAAATAAATATACCATGCCATTAGAATCAAAGATATTTTAGAACCTTCTATTATACTATCATCATTGTTATACCTATCTAAATAAGTAACATGTTAATATTTAGCTAGATATGCAAACCCATTATATTATTTGTTTGTGTCTTGAATCTCAAACCATATAGCCCAAGACTAGGTGTAATCTCATTTTAAAGAGTATAACATTCATTCAATTCTATTTTGATATTTACATGTTAAATCTATTAGATATGCTCTATTTTATCATTTTTTTACTTTTACAAACATAGAGTTCCTTTAGTTAATGATCTTTTCTCTTTATTAAGCATTATGATCTTACTCCTAATAGATTATAAAATATTATATTTGGTTCTTAAATGTCGTGAATATTATCTAAAATGGCATGTTTACCTTCAATAAAATAAGTTAACTTGTAGCTTAGGACCAAGCCTTAAGAACACAAATCACCTTAATGAAGTATTTTGTTTGCATCTTAATAAATATATATTCATTATAAATTCTTTTTGAAAAGAAGAATGAAAAATATAAAAAACATGGAGTTAGTTATTGTTTAAAAATATTAAGATAAAATCATATTTTAATTTTGATTAAATAAAAAACATATCATAAAGAAAATTAGTTATAGAATTAATGAATGGTCTAATCATTACTCTTTAAAATTTAAGCAAAAAGGTATAGATATTAACTAGTCAAAAATTAAATAACCCAAAACCTATATCTACTTCATGAAATAAAAGAGAGTTATCAAAAAAGATTAAAATAATATTAAAGCTAGAATACAATAAAGAATGGATTAAATATGGTGATTCTATAGTTGGAAGTTTGACATATTTGATTCATATTTCAATAACACATAAAAGTGGCCTACTCCTATAGGAATCTACATGATAGACTACATATTTTCTAAAAGTGATTTATTGGAATATCTCATGGAAATAAGAATAACTAGGAAATAATGAAATAATCTAATAATCATCTAAGATGGAAACCAAGTTAATAATATTATATCAAGATCACTCTTGACTTTTTATTTCAATGCTTATGACCACTTTATTATAATACTAAGAGATAAAATTTAGATTTTATGATCATGTAAATTATACATAATCTTTAATAATAGAATTTTGTTACATTATAAATATGAATATCATGATATGGATGAAAAAAATCATTCTAATTTCAATTATATATCAAGGAAAACTTAAGTGAAACCTGCAAAGCTACAAATGTGTTGGATACATACAATTGAAACATAAACCTAGATGTTGCTCTATATAGTGGGTAGTAACCCATGAAAATTTTGTCTAAAAAAACTATAGCCTAGAAAGGGATGAATACCCAGTTATATAATTACATAAATCTAGAAAAACGAACCAAACCTACACACTTACACCTTGATTACTTTAGATGCAAATATGTAGATATTTTGGGTAAATGAAGGAGGTTCCCCTACTTGAGTTTTCAACTATGTTACATGTTCTTCTAAATGAAAACCCATTGATAGTAACAATGATCATATCAAACTCAAATTAAAATTATAACTTAGTATAGATTAATTCTAATGCTTAGAAGAAATCTTGAGTGGGTTTACTTATCTCTTTGATTCTTTAGGCCAAATTCTAAGGTAGGACACAAGACAAATTTGTTTTGTGTTCTCCAAAATGACCATTTCTAATAGGGATTTATGGTCATTAGTGAGCAACTCAAGACCCATTTGGTCCCAAGATTCTGATTCTATAATTAGAGCATCATTTGCATATCTCATATTGCCAAAAGAGCTTGTTTGGCTATTTCTATATGCTTAAGAATCCAACTAATTAAATTAAAGTTTGTACCTAAAATTGAAATTTATCTTCTTATTCAAGTGATTGTGTAAAAAGACTAAGGGATAGCTTTAATAAATTATGAAATTAAGGCTAATCACATCCAGTATAAGAGCACTAGCTCTTTGAGGGCTAGTCCTATGATCTCACTATCAATCATACAAATTTTAAAATAGAAAATTATGAAATTACAAATGTCTTTCATCAAGTTAAAGGACTTGTAAGATTTTTTTACAAGAAAAATAATATACGCATAAGAAAATGTACGTGACTATTGGATATTAAAACCTTGAACCCATGTTGACTTTAATTTAAGATCAAATTACAAAAACTGTTTGACTAAACATATTTCTTCTGAAACATCATAATTTTTCATCCTCAAGTCTAATCAATTTGTCTTCTATATTTAATTAAATTGACTTTTCCCCTTCATATTGGATAATATTTTTTTTAATACAATAGGGGTGTCCTCGCGGCCCAGTCTAGTGCCCCAACAGCTTGTATCTTGGGTACCTGGGGCAAGACTAGTCCCCTGTAGGTGAGATCCCTCGCCCGCAAGAAGTCCCACCTCTTAAACTCGGGAGTGGAGTCAAACCTGAGACCAATGGGGAGCAAACCCAATTTCATCACTTTTCCTCTATTAATTTTAAATATTTAAATTATTTAATTAACTTATTTCTCTCTTGTAAATTGATTAAATAATTTATAATATTTAATTGATTTATTTCAACATTAATCTTTTCCCAAAACACAATAATTGAATAATTATTTATAATTATTTAATTAAAATTAATTATTCTTCTCAACATTATCCTCTTCTAAAATAAATAATTATTTATTTTATTTATTTTTCCCTTTGCACATGAAATAAATAATTAGTTAATTTAATTATTTTATTAATTGTCCATGCATTTCCACCTCATCAATCAACTCCCACTCACTTTCAAATCACTCACCAATTAATATAGTCTTATGTCCAATCTATTCAGTTTGACTAACAATCACCCACACTTCTCTAATCAATCAAATCCTCTTAACTGATCCATGAACTCAATTCACTGAAATCATGCAATCAATTAACTATCCATCAATTCCTCTCATGGATTATCATCCATTGATCTACTCAATCTCTCATCAAACCTCAATCGTTGATCGGTATCACCTGAAATCTATAAATTCAGCTATCATTCATCTATTATGGATCTCTCACTCATTACAAGAAATCTATATGCATATCATCCTAAAGTGCTTTGTGCTAAAAATCTGAAAGCAAACACACACACCTTTCTTCAAGGTTAATTAAAGAACAATGGAGCTCAGCAAGGTCACCACACAAGTTTGTATTGGTTTCATTTGATTCTCTTATGCTTCATTAGTGATTTTGGAAATTTGATTGTGTTTGGTCATTATTTGTTGTTAATTTCATAGTTTATTTTCATGATCCACATTCTGGCACACCTAGTGGGACCCTCAAGTCCCTGATTTTTAATGAATTTTGTGAATTTTATGCATTTTTTATTTGTTAGAGATCCAAACAACGCATTTAATTGAGATTCGGTGCAATTGAGTCACTAAGCGACACATCTAATCCTCCAAATGATTCATCTGACTGTGTGAAATTGTGCAATATTTTTCCAAGCCTTTTGATGCATTTGATCAACCATTTGACATGTTTGTCGACCAATTTGATGCATTTCATCAACCATTCTATGCATTTGATTTGTTTGTTCTTTTTTTGCAAGTTCAATTTACCAAAATTACACAGTTTTTGCTATAAATTATGTAATTGTTGCTAGAATTGCATAATTGTTACGAGAGTTGTGCAATTGTTTTGAGGCCAAAATTGCACATTGGATTCCAAAACGACACAATTGGTTGGGGAAACAATGCAATCGATTGAAGAAATTGCACAAGTGACTAAAAAAATTATGTAATTAATTGAAAAAACTATGTAATTGGTTATGGAAATGGAGTAAATGATCAGGTAAATGGTGCAATTGATTAGGGATTTGTTTCTGCAACTTTTTTTCATCATTTTTTCTCTAGTTCAACATAATTGATTTCTTTTTGTCATGCATTTGACTCAAGCTATTGCATAATTGATCCATTTTATTACGTAATTGATCTAGGTATTTGGTTGTGGTTTTCTTGGTTACTAACTTAATATGTGCAGTTATGGCATTCCTTGGCAGGAGAAAAAACTTTGAAACTACTGACATATTTGATGCAGGGTCTTTTTAATACATTGGTGGTTATCATTGCACCAAATGATCGACCTGTTAATGCCTGATACAATCGCCAAATTTATACAAGATCCATAGGAGGTGGTTAAGCCATGTCACGAACCCAAGTGTTGCGCTACATAAGGAAGACCAAGGGACACACCATCTTGCAACAATCCCCCAGTGCAAGCGAGGGGTTCGAACCTGTGACCTCGGCTTTGATACCAATTATTACATCAGTGGTTATCGTTGCACCAAAAGATCGACCTATTAATGTCCGATACAATCACTAGATTTATACAAGATCCATAGGAGGCAATTAAGCCATGTCACAAACCCAAGCATTGTGATGCATAAGGAAGACCAAGGGACACACCATCTTGCAACATTTTTATTTGAATTTTTTTGGTTAGCTCACATTTCGATTTCTTAAGGGAAAAGAATTTGTTTGTCATGTTTGATGGATTCCTTGGTACATATGCTCTACCCTTGTGCCTAGTGTGACATGAGGATCAAAAATACCTTTGAGTCCAAATCTTATTTCTTTTACCCAAGGAAGTGTTATTTGCATATGCTCTCCCCTTGCACCTAGTGCAAGCCTAGGGATCAAAAACGTTAACATTTTCCTTCTTTTTAATTTAGTAGGAGGCATTCTCGAGGATTTCATCACCCCAAGGGAAACCTTAACCATTTTTTTGGTGAGGTATAGAAAGGGAGGAGAATGAAAGTTGTACCCCAAGATGTGGCCAACATAATTCGAGCCAATCTGCAAGACTCTTGGTCCACCAGGACTTGTCAGGTGAAGAGAGCGAGGGAGTGTTGGAAGCTCGAGTTGTTTGTGAGTTGTTTGGGTGTTGTTGATGTCAACCCCTAGCATTGGAAGCCTAGATTTGTTGGTATTAATGTCAACATAATGTTGTTGGTGTTTTCATTAATGTCTTACTTCAGTATAGTTGCAGAAGTTGTGTTTGGAGAGATAGTTGGATGTGCTATAGTTGATGAGAGGTGTTGCAAATGCTGCAAATATGTTAGTAGTGTTGTTGATTTAGTTGCTTCATTTGGTTTCCAAGTGCTTTTGAGAAAATTTGAATAAAAGAGAGTTAGGTGTGATAGAGTGGTGTTCAGTGTTCTGCTCTGTATTTCTTCATGATTGAAGATATGGGCCTGCGTGGTTGGATATGATGATTAAAGGATTTTAGAGGTTTTATATCTAGAGTTTCAAGTTTTGGATCATTCTGC
This sequence comes from Sequoia sempervirens, assembly GCA_007258455.2. Lineage (NCBI taxonomy): Eukaryota > Viridiplantae > Streptophyta > Pinopsida > Cupressales > Cupressaceae > Sequoia > Sequoia sempervirens. The sequence continues at coordinate 348,699,203 of VDFB02271358.1, read as the reverse complement.
AGTGGAAGATGTGTTTGACAATGTGTTTGTCTGATGAAACTAGGTGTTTGGGAGTGTAGACACGGAAAATGTACCAATCACACTTTGATCCTGATTACTAAAACCGCTTCATCCCAAATCATCCCCTTTGCTAATCATTTAATCAAATAGTCTGTATTTGATTAAAATCATCATATTTTGTCTCTTAATTAAATAAATCAATTTTATCTAATTAAGTCATCATATCCTATTAATTGAATAAATCAATATTATTTAATTAACCTTATAGTCTCTATTTAATTAAATAATCCATCTTATTTAATTAAATTTTTAAATTCATTCTATTAAATTAAATCAATCTTTATTTAATTTAATCTAACATCATCCCTCTTTAATTAAATAAATCAAAATCTTTATTTAATTAAGTCTAAATCATGTTCCTCTCATTTTGATTTAAATCAATCCAAAAATATAAATCAAATTGTCACATCAACTAATCTCCTTTTAATTTAATCAAATCTTGATTAAATTAATCTTAATCACCTAAATCCTCTAGATTTTGCCACTTGCTCAATAAATCATTTCTTTTGATTTAATAAATCTTCTAATTTCCCTCAACATGGCATCAAAAGGGAATATTCCTCCAAGTTTGAAAATCCCTCCAAGGGATTTGTCCTTCCAACAAGACATTCAATATCTCTTACATGTCCTTGTGCATTGAGCCAAGTGGCATTTAATTCATTTCTTTCTCCCTCCAACATGTCATTTCATAAATTTAAAATTCCACCTAATATCATTTATTGGCACATTTATCAAAATGTGCTCCACCTTTGTCCACTCACATGTTGACAAGTGGCTTCATGCTATTGGTTGGTCTTTTATCCCACATTCATCCTTTTTGCCTCATTCTCCAACATTCTCATCTATAAATAGGAGGCTTTCCTTTGTATTTTGGATCCACAACTTCATGCAAAATCATAATATTCAGATTTTGAATTTTGCACATTCATCATTCATCTATTTTCAAGTTTTATAGCTATGTTATGCAGGATTTTCTCCAAGGAATCATCAAATCATCATCAAGGCATCACAAAGCTTACAAGGGATTGGGAAAGGGCCATTTTCCACATCAAAATGGCACCAATTCCCCCATGGGATTGAGATTTTGCATGCTCTAATAGGATTTAATAGCTTTCTTTGTTGTGTTCTTCATTTATTTCCTATTTTGTGCATTGTAAATGAATTCTATGGGGAATGTGGATTTAAACTTGCATATTGATCTAATTGTGTGATTGTTTGTTGTGTTTATGTAGGTCTACAATCTCCATTCACAAGGAGAAATGAGATTTCTCTACATTTCTCCATAGCATGAAGGTTCTTGTCTTGCAGATCTTGAAACATTCTTATATTGTCTTTATCTACCTTTCCTTGAATTTTCAAGTGTTGTGGTGTTCCACAAGGTTGTTTGGTGTGTTGGATGTTTGTGACAGTGTGTCTAGTTGCACAGAATGATGGTGTTCTTAGTTTTAGGTGGTTGTGGTAGAGTTACAAATTATTTTGATGATGTTGGAATATTTTGAGATGTTGTATGGATATTATGGAGAGTTGTTATGTGGTCCACGAAGTTATCTTTGGACCTGGCTAAGAATGAACTTAATTGTTATGGGTGTTAATACAGGTTTGGTCGACCTATCGTGTTAGTGCTAATTGTAGAGGATGATTAATGTTTGTGGAAGTGTTGAGAAGTGTCTCACTATAGATTTGGGTCTCATCTAAGTTGTGGTGTGGTCTACCTTCACTTCTTTATACTGTGGAAGTGTTTGGTGTCGTCCTATTTGATGTTGCATGGTTGAGGTGCATATGTTTCCTTAAGGACGACCTAATTGAGATTGTTTTAGGTCATGGATGGTATAAATACAAGGCAAGTTGTTGTGTGGATTAAGCAGAGAGTGTGTGTGTTGTGAAAGATGTGAAAGTGATGAAGTTTGGTGACTTGAGTGTGAGCTTTAATGCCTATGACTCCTAGATGTAGTGAGCAGAAGGTGTCTCCATTTTAGTTTGTTGAATGAGTTTTTTGTGATTCAGTGGAACTATACCTTCGGCATAAGAGAGATGCATTGTTAGCAGTTTAAATTGGTAGTGAGCCACCCCCTCTTTTATCTTCTTTCTTCTATACAGTGATCCCTTTGGCAGTGATCCCTTCTTTTTTTTGGGTAGTGAGCCTATTGTATTCGATGTTGCTATTACTTCATATTGTGAGCTAATCCTCACCGTGGTTTTTCCCTTCTTGGGTTTTCCATGTAAATCTAGTGTTCTTATGTGTTTGATGTGTTTTCATTACTTTTTCTCATGTTTTCATTTTTTTAATGCATAATAAGGGTTTAATGGTTGATAAGGGTTTGAAAATATATTTAGGGATTGAATGTTTAAAGTATATAACTGATTCACCGCCCTCTAATTTGTCTCGTGCATATAACAATTGGTATCAGAGAAAGATTCCTTGGAAGAAGCTTAACCACTTGAGGTACATCCAGATGGTGCACAGGAAGGAGGCTCCCTTGTTTGATGGGACGAATTATGCATTTTGGAAAACTAGGATGAAAGGTTTTATTGTTTCCCTAGGGTTTGGATTTTGGAAGTCAATTGAAGATGGATATACCATTCCAACTAATGGTCCAAAAACTAATGATGAGATCAAGGCATATGAGAACAATAGAAAAGCAAGAAATTATCTTTTGAGTGGTCTTGTTGATTCAAAACTTGTGAAGGTTATGAGCTACAAATCTGCTAAATAAATATAGAAGAAGTTGGAAAGTGTCTATGAAGGAGATGATAAGGTCAAGCAAGCTAACATGTAGAATTTAAAGACCAAGTTTAAAACCCTAAGGATTTCAGAGGATGAAGATATTGTAGGCTACATGCATAGAGTGGATGAATTTTTCAATTCCATCAATGGCCTTGGTGGAAAACTACCAGAAGATGAGGTGGTAAAGAAGGTATTAAGAACTCTTAAATCTTATAGTCATAAAGTTTTTGGTATTGAGTAAGTTCAATATTTAGATCATTATTCTAGAAATCAGTTGTTTGGTGGTTTAACTACTTTTGAATTGACAAAGTTTGGTCAAAATGATTCAAGAAAAGAGACTACTTTTAAAGCTAGAAAAATAGAGAAGGATGATGGATCGGATCTGAATGATCTTGATGAGATAGAAGCAAATTTTGTTAGGAGATTGAAAAAGGGGACTATAAAATACAGGGGTAAGTTACCTTCAATTTTTTTAACTGTGGAAAGATAGGTCATTATGCTTCAAGATGTCCAGCCAAAGTTACAAATGATAAATATAAGGATAATAAAGGTAAATATGTCAAGAGAAATTATTATGTTAAAGAAGATGCTAGCATATCTGATGATGAATCTGACTACCCAGATGATGAAAATTATGAATGTTTATTCATGGCTCTGAATGTTGGAAATAATTCTACTAACTTTGAAAGATGTATGAAGGAAATTCCTCTGGAAACAAGTCATAACATCAAAGTAACTATAGTGATTGTTTTTCATGCTAGAGAGGAGAAAAATCACTAGATAATTGAAAATGAACGCTAAAATCATATGACAAGTGATAAGAGTAAGTTTGTTAAACTTGATAAGTTTGAAGGTGGTCTTGTTAAGTTTGGCGATGATACATCTACTAAGATATGTGGAAAAGGTTCAATTAGTTTTTATGGAAAGCATAATACAAATGATGTTCTTTATGTCAAGGGTCTCTGACATAATCTTCTGAGTATAGGATAAATGTGTAGCAAAGGATATAATATTATATTTTAGGATGGTGGTTGTGAAATTAGAAAAGGAAGCTTTGGAACTCTGGTTGATGCAGGAATAAGGACAAATGGGAATGTTTATCATCTCATGTTAGGGTTAGAAGTAGATATCTAACAGTTAAATGCAGATTTGATCAATAAAACACAGAAAATTATAGCAGAAACAAGACAACACAAAGAATTTAACGTGGTTCACCCAATCCGGGCTACATCCACAAAACCGCAGCCATCCAATGATTTTATTATCCAGTGAAAACTTATTATAATCTCACGAATAATCACTTTTTTCTACATATTGTAACCCCCATCCCAACCCCTTATAACAAGCCTTTTAGAAGCTTCCAGAAATTAGGGTTTTACAAAGTCATTTTTTTCTTTTTTTCTTTTTTGGTGATTTTTCTTTTTTTGGTGACATGTTGGGGTGTATAGTATAGCAAGAGCAGTCGCCACATACCAACAATCTCCCACTTGGAGACTGATCCTAGACGACAATGTTGCACTTACAGCTCCCACTGGAAATAAGTACCTTAGACCATGCTGCCTTGTTATACCTGAATTCAACCTTGAAGGCCAACTGAAGTTGAAGAGGAGCTCAGCTTCTCCCTTGTCACCGCCTTCATAAACATATCCGCTGGATTGGCATCTGTATGGATCTTGTCCAGCTTGACCTGTCCATCCTCCAACACTGAACGAATGAAATGATATCTCAATTGTATGTGTTTTTTTTTAGAGTGCAAGGCATAATTCTTTGCCAGCACTCTGGTTGTCTGTAAACAAGTAATTTTCAGCCTGTTGTTTTCCCAACTCTTCCATGAAAAGTTGCAACCATATCATCTCCTTTTTTCGCCTTTGTTGCAGCAACATACTTTGCCTTCGTGGTGGATAAAGCAACCACCTTTTACAACTGAGAAATCCAACTCACTGTTGTCCCACCAACTGTAAATACATAGCCTATGGTACTCTTCTTGGTATCTATATCCCCTACCAAATCTGAGTCAACGCAGCCTTTCAAATCAGTATTAGAGCCCCCAAAACATAAACATTTATTGGATGTACCTCTCAAGTACCTAAGAATCCATTTTACCGCATTCCAATGCTCAACACCGAGATGACTCATATACCTGCTAACAAATCCTACAACACATACAATATATGGTCTTGTGCATACCATGGCGTACATTAAACTACCTACAGCTAAAGCATATGGTACCTTGGACATTTTTTCTTCCTCCTCTTGTGTATTTGGACACATATCCTTAGTCAACTTAAGATGACTGGGAAAAGGTGTGCAAACAGCTTTTGCATTTTCCATATGAAATCTCTGCAACACTTTTTCAACATAATCAGCCTAAGATAAAAACAATTTTTTGTTTTTCCTATCTCTTGTAATCTTCATACCAAGGATTTGCTTTGCTGCCCATAAATCCTTCATAGCAAATGAATTTGATAATTGTTGTTTTAACTCCCTTATGTGATCCATGTTAGACCCCGCTACAAGCATATCATCAACATATAAACATAAGATAATGTAGCTATCATCATCTAACCTCTTAAAATAAACACAATGGTGTGAATTACACCGACTGTAGCCTTGCTCAACCATAAAACTATCAAATTTAATATACCATTGTCGAGGTGCTTGCTTCAAGCCATATAGACTTTTCTTCAATCTGCACACAAGTTTCTCCTTACCTTTGACCTCAAATCCTTATGGTTGTTCCATATATATTTCCTCTTCCAAATCACCATGGAGAAAGGTTGTTTTAACATCAAGTTGTTCTAAATACAAATCTTCAGCAGCCACAATACTTAAAATAGTATGAATAGAAGTCATTTTAACAACAGGAGAAAAGATTTCATCAAAATCAATACCCTTTTTTCTATGCAAATCCCTTTACAACTAATCCGGCTTTAAATTTTTTCTTACCTCCATCCTCCTCTTTTAGCCTATAAACCCATTTGTTTGGTAAATCCTTTTAACCTACAAGCAACTTGCATAATTCCCAAGTCTGATTTTTCAGCAAGGAGTCCATTTCTTCTTTCATTTCATGCTCCCACTGAACCTTGGTATCCACCTACATAGCTTCATCGTAACATTCTAGTTCACCAGCATCAATTAATAAAATAGAATACAAAGAGAAAATCTTTTTGGAGGTCTACTTATCCTTGAAGATCGTCTAACATTCACTAGAGTTTGTGGTATTTGTTGTTGTTGTTGTTGCGGAGCATGAGGAACCACTGGAACATCAGTGTTTGGTGTATCATCCAACACTACATAATCATTTTATTTCTTCTCATGCTACTACAATTGGTCTTTGTACAACACTTTCTCAATGAATATGACATCCCTACTTCTCACAATTTTTTTATTTTCAAAATCCCAAAGCCTATAACAAAATTCATCAATGCCATATCCAACAAATATACATTTCTTTGATTTTGCATCAAGCTTAGTTCTATTTTCAGAATCTACATGTGCAAATGCTTCACAACCGAAAGTCTTGAGAAAAGAATAACTCACCTTCTTACCCGTCCATGCTTCCTCTAGAATACCACAACCAAAAGGATTAGAGGGACCTCTATTGATTAAATAAATAGCAGTGTTTACAGCCTCTGCCCACATGTTTAAAGGAAGCCCAACATGCAATCTCATAGTTCGTGCACGCTCCATTATTGTTCTATTCATGTGCTCAGCCACTCCATTTACTTGTGGAGTCCTTGGAACCATTTTTTTCCTACAAATACCATTAGAGGAACAATAATGTTCAAACTCTTTGTTTCAATACTCACCACCATTATCAGATCTGAGACATTTTAACTTTTTACCTGTCTCATTCTCAACCAAGCTTCTCCATTTCTTAAAAGTTTCAAATACATTAGATTTTTTCCTAAGGAAATAAATCCATACCTTCCTTATTGCATCATCAATAAAAGTGACATAGTACCGAGAGCCACTGAGAGAAGATACTTGAGCTGGTCCCCATACATCTGTATGCACAAGCTCCAATTTCTCATCTTTCTTTTGCTTCCCATCCTTGAGAAAACTAACTCTCTTTTGTTTGTCATACACACAACTTTTATAGAAATCCATATTAACACATTTCAAACCTAGTAAAACATTCTTTGAATAAATTACTTGCATACCTTTTGCACACATATGCCCAAGTCTATTATGTCACAGTGTTGATTCAGAATCCATAGCAACTATCTATTTTTCTGCCTGCTGAACTGTAGCAACTATTCCTGAACATTGATTTTTATCTGCAATAGCTAAAGTAGAAGGAATAGTATGACCTGTACAAAGATATAAGGTGCTTACTTTCACACCTTTTGATACCACTAAAGCACCTTTTGTAACCTTCTAAATTTTATCACTAAATGTAACAACACAACCCTCATCATCTAGTTGCCCTGCTGAAATTAAATTTCTTTTTAACTTTAGAACATGCCTTACCTCATGTAGTACCCAATGATTCCCATTCTGCAACTTAATCTTGATTCTTCCCTTTCCAACAATATGACAGGGTTCATTATCTCCCAAGTAAACCAACCCAAAATCCCCTTGGACATAATCAAGAAAATAACTTCTATGGGGCGTAGCATGAAATGAAGCCCCTGAATCTAACACCCAAGAATCATCAGCATTATCAAGGGAATGAATCAAAGCATCCTAATCAGATTTATTACTTACCACATTTTCCTCTTTATTTCCTTCCTTTTTGTCTCCTTTATTTTTTCGAGACCAGCAATCTTTCTTTAAATGACCCGGCTTACCATAGTACCAGCAATCCCTCTTGTCTCTAGATTGGGACATTTTTTCCTTTGATTTTCCTTGTGACTTCCCATGATTTCCAGAATTGTTTCTTCTCTCCTTTGTTCTGCCCTTGCTTTCTGCATTCAAAACACTTCCTGATGTGGATGTTCAACCTGAGATTTTCCTAGGAATTTCCTCGCTCAAAATAACACCAACAACATCATCAAATTTCAATGTATTCGACCCAGAAACAGAATTACTAACGGCCATGACCAAGCTATTCTAGCTTTCAGGCAAAGAACATATAATCAAAAGAGCCCTAACTTCTTCATCAAAGTTTACATTTATAGAAGTTAATTGACTGGAAACTGTATTAAACTCGTTTAAATGATCAGCAACTGACCCACCTTCTGCCATTTTCATATTAAATAAACGCTTCATGAGAAATACCTTATTCGAAGTGGAAGGATTTTCATATAAATTTTCCATGGTTTCCATCAACTCTTGAGTTGTCCTTGTTGTTGTAATATTGAATGCCACCGATTGTGTCAGGCATAAACGAATGGTTCCCAGTGCCTTTTTGTCCAAAAGATTACATTCCTCATCACTCATTCCTACTAGTTTCTTGGTTGTTCCTTCCAATGGCCTCCATAAATCCTTCTGATAGAGATAATCCTCCATTTGTATCTTCCATAACTGATAGTTTTTCCCATTGAATTTATCTACCTTCAATTTACCCTCATCTTCCATTGCTCCCACTTAACCGTGAGACTCCCACTCAACCGTGAGACTTTCCTGCAGACGATAATTGAACACAACCCACTCTGATACCACTTGTTAGGGTTAGAAGCAGATATCTAACAGTTAAATGCATATTTGATCAATAAAATAGAGAAATAAAACACACAGAAAACTATAGCAGAAACAAGACAACACAAAGAATTTAACGTGGTTCACCCAATCCGGGCTACATCCACAAAACCGCAGCCATCCAATGATTTTATTATCCAATGCAAAACTTATTACAATATCACGAATAATCATTTTTTTCTACATATTGTAACCCCCATCCCAACCCCTTATAACAAGCCTTTTAGAAGCTTCCAAAAATTAGGGTTTTACAAAGTCATTTTTTTTCTTTTTTGGTGATTTTTCTTTTTTTGGTGACATGTCAGGGTGTATAGTATAGCATGATCAGTCACCACATACCAACATCTCAAAGGTGCTAATGGTAAGTGTTGTATGGCTTAAATCAATGAAAGTTGGCTATGGCATAGAAGAATGTGTCACATCAATTTTGATAGTCTAGTGAGAAACAACTCTACTCAAGTTGTGAGAGATATGCCAAGAATTACAAATCCTATCAATGCAATTTGCAAGGAATGTCAAGTTGGGAAGCAAATAAGAAAGAGGTTCAATATCAAAGAATATTCTTCCGCAGGACCTTTGGAGTTGGTGCATATAGGCCTATGTGGACCTACAAGAATAGGAAGCTTTCAAGGTGACAAGTATTTCATGTTGTTGATTGATGATTAATCTAGAATGACTTGAGTGACTTTTCTTAAAGAAAAATCAAAAGCTCTAGAAAAGTTTAAAGCATTTAAAGCTATGGTTGAGAATGGAATGGATATGAAAATCAAGTGCTTAAGGTATGATAGAGGTGGAAAGTTAGCCTCCAATGAGTTTAACAACTTTTGTGAAGATCATGGGATAAAGAGGCAGAGGCATTTGTTATCTCCTAGGACTCCTCAGTAGAATGGAGTGGTGGAGAGAAAGAATAGGACAGTTCAAGAAGCATCAAGGAAAATGATGAAGGAAGCAAATCTACCGGATGTCTATTGGAGAGAAGCTATTCACATTGCAATATACATACTCAATAGGTACAGGCAAGAGTAAACAGTTCAAAGACTCCCTATGAACTATGGTATGGAAGAACTCCTACTTTCAAATATTTCAGAGTGTTTGGAAGAAAATGTTATATCAGGAGAGATGAAGAAAACCTGGGAAAGTTTGATGCAAGATTAGATGAAGGAATATTCCTTGGATATTCTACAAGAAGCAAGGCTTACTGGTGCTACAACAAGAGGTTGAAGAAGATAGTTGAAAGTGCAAGTGTCAAAGTAGATGAAGAACCACATAAAAGCTTAGTACTGATAGAAGGATATGAATCTGACAAGTCTTCTTGCAGAGAAGAAGGAAAAGAAGAAGTAAAGGAAAAGGATATGTAGGTTGAAGAGGAAGAAGCTTAGCAAAGGATTCTTAAGACTCCTAAGCATGTGTAGAAGAATCATTATAAAGATCAGATCATTGGTGATAAGAATAGAGGCATGTTGACAAGAAGAAAACCTTCTATAATAGAAGAACATGTAAATTTGTCTCCACTTTCCAAAGTAGAACCTAAGACAGTCATTGAAGCATGTAAGGATGAGAATTGGACCAAAGCTATGGAAGAAGAATCAGACTTGGAAACTAGTCCCAAGACTAGTAAACAAGAATTTCATAGGAACTAAATGGGTATTTTGGAACAAGTTGAATGAGAATGGAGTTGTAAGAAATAAGGCTAGACTTGTGTGTAAGGGCTACTCACAAGTGGAAAGAATAAATTTTGAGGAGACATATGCTCCGGTGGAAAGAATGGAGGCCATTAGGATGCTTTTAGCCTTTGTAGCACACAAGAACTTCAAGGTTTATCAAATGGATATGAATTCTTCATTCTTAAATAGCAAGTTGGAAGAAGAGGTATACTTGAACAACCAGAAGGCTTTCAGTTATCAAATGATCCTAATATGGTTTATAGATTGAAGAAAGAATTGTATGGACTCAAGAAATCTCCTAGAGCTTGGTATGCAAGATTGGATAGATACTTGTTGCAGCAGGGATTCAATAAAGGTACAACAGATAGCAATCTTTACTTTAAAGTTGAGAAGGATCAAATTTTGATTGTGTTTGTGTATGTTGATCATATAATCTTTGGAGGAAATGAGGTAATGTGCAAGAAGTTTGCAAAAGAGATGTAGAATGAATTTAAGATGTCAATGTTTGGGGAGATGAATTTCTTCCTTGGGCTACAAATCAGTCAGATAGAAAAAGGTATTTTCATTTCACAGTCAAAGTATGGCAAGGAAATGTTGAAGAAGTTTGGAATGGAAGGCTCTAAACTAGTATGTAATCCTATGGTTACTGGTTGCAAGTTGAGAATGAATAATGAATCTCCTAAGACTAGTCGGAGCAAGTACATATCAATGATTGGTGGATTGCTATATCTAACTACTACTAGACTGGATATCATGCATGTAGTTTGTCTTGTGGCCAGATTTCAAGATCCTAGAGAATCGCATGTGGCAGAAATAAAGAGGATATTCAAATATTTGCAGGGCACTCTAGACTATGGTCTATGGTATCCAAAGGATAGTGATTTCTCTTTAAGTGCCTATATTGATGCAAATTGGGCAAGTTGTGTGGATGAAAAAATAAGTACAAGTGGAGGTTCTTTCTTTTTGGGAAGAAAATTGGTTTCATGGTTGAGTAAGAAGCAGGATTTAGTGTATTTATCTACTACAAAGGAAAAATATATTACAACAGCATCTTACTGCACATAGGTGTTGTGGATGAAGAAAACATTGAAGGATATCAGAATATCATATAATGAACCTATTTCTATCTTGTGTGATAATACAAGTGTTATCAATATATCAAAGAATCTAGTGATGCATTCAAAGACAAAGGATATCTCAATCTGATATCATTTTTTAAAAGAGAAGGTTACAGAAAATGAGGTGAAGTTGGAGTATGTGCCTACAAAGGATCAAGTTTTAGATATCTTTACAAAGGCTCTTCCTAAAGATAATTTTAAGTATCTTTGGTAGAAGTTAGGGGTTATTTCCCCTCCTTTCAACTAGATGTATAAGAGTATGCATCATCTCGGTGAAGCATTTCAAGATACATTCTTGGTCCTGGACTGATGTTGAAGGCTACCTCTCAGGGGGGTAGGTAGTAGTATTGTTGGTTGGTGCAGTTAGATGAAGCATACTTTGTGTTCCTAAGGGGGAGAGTGAAAACAAGTAGGTGTAGTAAAGATCTAGAGTACAACAAATTTCAAAAGGGAAAGCAGAAAAGAAAAATCCTATGTAAATGATGTGTGAAAGATGCAAATGTTTCCCTTTGAATATTTTCAAAGGGGGAGAGCAAAGAGTTCAATACAAGAAAGAGAGTTGGATGATTCTATGGCCCTTTTCCACTAATGTCAAAGGGGGAGAGAGTTGGTTGAAAAACCATAGTGCATAAGAGAATATGGTTTGAAGACCACAAGGGGAGAGAGTGTTCAAGAGAAAGAGAATGAGAATATGAAGAGTGAGAGTTGCCCCGATTAGGGGGAGTTCTGCTTGTTACTGTTGTTACTAATTTTTAGCTTCTTACTTAAAATTAGTGAAGATTTAATGAGTATTTATTTGCTGGAGTATAAAAATTTTGATGTTAAGTCATCCAATGAATCCTTGCTTTCAGAATGAAAGATTTGTCTAGGATTGAATTATTCAAATCATTCAAACAGTTTATATTAAACTGTTGAATAGTTCAGACAAACCAATAAACAAGTTTCATTTGGAAAGCAAAAATTCAGAAGAATGAAGTATAAAATCATTATTTTCTGCAATGTTTGTCATTGTTGATTATCAAAAAGGAATTGCAGATCTAAAAGCAAAAATGCAGAAATAATCATTCATTCAAATTGCAGAACTTGTGCTTTAAACAATTGCAATTTCATTATTTCAGATTATGTAATTGGAACAAACTCAGATTGTTGATCATAAGCCATTTCATATCATAAACAATTGATTTATTAAGAGATATGTTTTTGTGATCCCACACAAGCTGTGAGTAGACTAAGTTGATTCAATTCAACAAGAAATACAAATTATACAACTGAAGAACAACTAAAGAAAAGTAACATGAAAAGGTCATGTTCATCATTTCCTTGAGGGTTGGTGTAGGGTTGATTCCACAGGTTCATCTTGATCTTCAGTGTCTTCAGTCTCTAGCTCCATTGCTCCTGAGCTCCAGAACCTGCAAGTGATTGAAAAGTTTTGTTAGAGCTTAGGTCATGAGATCCTAAAACATGTTCAATTCAACAGAGATATAATTTGTATTCATTATCAAATCAAGTCAACTTAGTCAAACATTGAGAGATAAATGAAAGAACTACTAGGCCAAATCTTCAAAAGAAATCATTTAATCCTTTGTTTTTACCGACTTATTTGTTTCATGTGCAAATACAGGAAATGTAATGTTGCTGATTGAATTTCAATATGAGTGGTGGAAAATGTGGCTCCCACAAGGGTTGAGCCCAGCTCATTAAAATGTTTTATGCAGTGAAAACATTATGGGGTTTTATTGTGTTTCAAAAGTTCCAGAGAGCAGTTTCAAATGAAAGAAATCTTTACATTGTTACAATATATGCAAACCTGTTTGTGTGTTTTAAATGCACAGTTTTTATTGCAGATTTCTTGATGCAAAGGAGGGAAACAAATCAGTTACCTTGATGAAACAACAGACCAATATCAAAAGATTATAGTATTATGAATAGCAAGATGTGGAATTGACATAAACATAAAATCTTATAGGCGATGTCTGTATGTAATTGGATTACAAAAGAAGCACATTATTTTTAAATGATAGTGAACAGGCATACATGCCAAAGTTCATATATTTCTATACATAAGATGTGCAAAAACTTGAGTTTTTGTTAATGATATGAAGATTAACTCATGGCAATGATATGAACTGTTTACAATAAGTTCATTAAAAGATCAAACCAGATCAGAAGCGTGATTTTCAGCATTACAATACATACATGAAAATGAGTTCTTTTGAACAATGAACAATATATAAGGACACGGGGTTTTGAAACAGAATTTAATGATGTGTTTTCTTCAAAAAAGTGAAATCTATAGAAGAAATGAAGCTACAGGAATATATGTGTACAAAATGGAGAAACCGACTTGGGGTTTTGTTTCAGAGTGTCAAAAATGCTAAGAAAAGCCATGGTGTGGTCGATTACAGCAGCTAGGAAGTTGACAAGAGCAAAACAAGAAGTTTTTGAACCTTTTTTATAAAATCATAGTCGTGGCTTATCATGTAAAGGAAGATTTCTTTCAATTTTTCTGAGGGCCTAGGGTTTTGGAATGAATGAAATCATTTCTTACATAAATCTAGAAATAATATAAAAGAGAAAAATGAGTAAGGCCACGGCCAAAGAAACTCATAAAAGTCAAATTCATCACAAGGTTCAACTTACCATACCTCAAATCTCCAATAAATCCTCAAAGAAATGGCATTAAGACAGAGACTTCCATCTAAAAGCTTGAACCAAAAGTATTCATGGCAGCCAAGTCATGAAAACACAGCAAGAAATTGACATAAGCAAGTATCCAAAAAAAAATACAGTCAAAGAACACAAAGGTCATGGCCATAAAGCTTTCATAAGTTTTGAAAAATGAAGAGTTTTCCAGATCTAAAACAAAATCATATTCACCACAACTCAAGCGTCCAAAATCTGCAAAGAAATGGTACTGAAGGAAAAAAAATTCAAGCTCAAGGGTCGAATGGGGTTCTCCATGGCGGCAACCTTTCTCCATGGCAGTAAAAGACAAAATGAAAAAATGAATATCCTTCATTTGTTTTAGGGTTTGAATACCCTAAAAAATTTGATGGAAATGAGAAAGGCTTTTTTCCTTCAAGTTTTTATTAAAACTTTATTCATTTTACTTTGGCCATATCTTTTTGCCTTATAGATATTTTTGAAATTTTTTACAAAAATATCTTCTAAGACTTAGTCTTAAAGTCCTTTACAAATTCCTCTATTTTTTCACTTTCAACAAGTTAATGTAAAACTTTATTGAAATGATAAAATAAATCATTTTAATAAAATTTATTCATTAAAATGTAAAAATAAATTCCAAATGCATATTTTCAAAGGATTGGACTTTAAGTCTTTTATTTTTGCATTTGAAACAAATTGTAAATCTTTATTTAAAGTGATGATTATAAATCACTTTTAAATAAATGATATTATAAATGCAAAAGAAAAAGTGCTTTGATGTATTTTTCAAAAAGGAGTTCAATGGAGCTTTAAAGCCTTGCTCAAATCATGGAGATGGTTGAAAAAGTTATGCCAACATGTTGAGGGAAATCAGGGATTTTGAGGCAGTTAATTGAGAGTTCTACTTCAGTTAAGGATTCCAATGGATGGAGCTTTAGTCAAGGAGTAAAATCAAGCACATAACATGAGTTCACTTTCAGTTACAACCCTCTTTTGGAGGGGTTTTCAATTGCATACGACCCATGAGGTTGTTTTGAGTTTGACAACTCTTTATCCATGTTTTGAGGAGCCGCTTTCAGTTACATACCTTGTTTGAAGGAGAGGATGGACAACACATCATATTTTGGAGCCAAGATTCAAATTCAAATTTTTTGAGGCTTTTTCTATAATTCTATCTTCTCTCTCATTTCTTTCTCTAGTTCTGAGTTTTGTAACTGCTAAGGCAGATTATCCTTGCTTTGTAACTCTTTTTCTTGAGAGTTCTTGAGATTTGTAATGCAAATATCTCCTATTTCTCAATAAGAAGCTTGTTTCCTTCTCCTTATTTCTTTGTTGTTTCATATTAGTTGTGTGTTACATGATAAAATACTGTATTTTTCATTATTTTATCAATTCCTTCAATGTTGAATGCAACAGAAAATATCATGTCATAGTGCAATTCTATGTTAGTGCTCTTATCCTCATGCATAAGGATTTGTGAAAACATCATTGTTTTCCTTTTCCTGGGCATAAGTTCAAGCCTTCCATTAGAATCATTTTTGCAGACATAAATTTATGAGTTGTGAAATTATATAGTTTTTATTGAGTCTGTTGTGAGTTTTAATCAGCTTTCAAATCATTTTTCAATTGGTGAATCACCATGTTTTCAAGTTTTTTATCTTTTTATTATCCTTCTTACCCTTTACCTCTATTAAAAAATCATTTTTTTCAAGAAATATCTAAAGGGAACCAGCCCATAACCTGGAGGTCTATTCTCACCATAGGATACCCACAGCCTGAGAGTAGTCCCATGTGCACAGGATTTAAGAGTTTTTCAACTTGTCTTCGGGTGCAAATCCCTATGTTAACAATTTCCTATTACAGAGTTGCTATTGGTTGCTTTTGTTATTGATGGTTTTCAAAACGTTGGTGTTGCCATCAATGACAAAGGGGTAGATTGTTGGAAACTTAAGTTGTTTGTGAGTTGTTTGGGTGTTATCATTGATGTAAACCCCTTGTATGAAGAGAGTGTTGGAATTTTTTTGGTGTTGATGATGTCAACCCCTAGCATTGGAAGCCTGAAGTTGTTGGTATTGATGTCAACACAATGTTGTTGGTGTTGTCATTGATGTCTTACTTCAGTATAGTTGTAGTTGTGTTTGGAGAGATAGTTGGATGTGCTATAGTTGATGAGAGGTGTTGCAGATGCTATAGATGTATTACAGAGATGTTAGTAGTGTTGTTGATTCAGTTGGGTCACTTGGTTTCCAAGTGCTTTTGAGAAAAATTGAATAAAAGAGAGTTTAGTGTGACAAAGTGGTGTTCAGTGTTATGCTTTGCATTTCTTCATGTTTGAAGATATGTTAGTGTGGTTTGGATATGATGATTAGAGGTGTTCAAAGGTTATATATCCAAAGTTTTAGGTGTTGATCGTTCTGCAATTTGGAAGATGTGTTTGACAGTATGTTTTTCTGGTGAAACACGATGTCTAAGAATAATAAGATTGCTTTGCATTTTTCCACAGTGAAGGTTCTTGTCTTGTGGATTTTGGAACATTCTTATATTGTCTTTATCTACCTTTCCTTGAAGTTTCAGGTGTTTTGGTGTTCTACAAGGTTGTTTGGTGTGTTGGATGTATGTATCAGTGTGTTTGGTTGCACAAAATAATGGTGCTCTCAGTTTTAGGTGGTTGTGGCAGAGTTGCAGAATATTCTAATGATGTTGGAATATTCTGAGATGTTGTATGGATATTGTGGATTGTTGTTATTTGGTACGTGAAGTTGTCTTTGGACTTGGTTAAGCATGAACTTAATTGTTAAGGGTGTTAATACAGGTTTGGCCGACCTAGCGTGTTAGTGCTAATTGCGGAGGATGGTTGTTGCTTTTGGAAGTGTTGAGAAGTGTGTCATTGTAGATTTGGGTCCCAGCTAAGTTGTGGTATGGTCTTCCTTCACTTCTTTATACCATGGAAGTGTTTGGTGACAACCAAATTGATGTTGCACAGTTGAGGTGCATACTTTTCCTTAAGGCCAACCTATTTGAGAATTTTTTAGGTCGCGGATGGTATAAATACAAGGCGAGTTGTCATGTGGATTAAGCAGAGAGTATGTTTCTTGTGAAAAATGTGAAAGTGATCAAGTGTGGTGATCTGAGTGCGAGCTTTGATGCTTATGACTCCCAAATGCAGTAAGCGGAAGGTGTCTACATTTTAGTCTGTTGAATGAGTTGTTTGTGTTTTAATGGAACTATACTTTCAGTACAAGAGAGATGCATTGTTAGTAGTTCAAATTGGTAGTGAGTCACACCATCTTCTATCTTTGTTCTTTTGGACAATGAGTCCTTTAGTAGTGAGCCCTTCTTTCTTTTGGGCAGTGAGCCTATTGTATTTGATGTTATTATTACTTTATATTGTGATCTAATTCTCACTATGGTTTGTCCCTTCTTAGGTTTTCCACGTAAATCTGGTGTTCTTATGTGTTTGATGTGTTTGCATTATTGTTTCTCATGTTTACATTTTGTTAATACATAATAAGGGTTTAATGGTTGATAAAGGTTTGAAAATATATTAAGGGATTGAATGTTTAAAGTGTACAACTGATTCACCCCCCCTCTCAGTTGTCTTGTGTATCTAACAGGGAGACCCTCAATCTCAAGCACTATAGATGGGCTCACTTTTCACAGACACCGCTATGAACCTTGTTATTATAAGCCGAAGACCATCAATTGTTATTGCTAGTGGGGTGCAGTGTACAAAATCATGCATGAAGTTACCCAACATGTACCATTCTAGGGTGAAATAAAATTGTTTTGAGGGTGTCAAAATCTTTCAAGTGAAGGAGGAAAGTGATCCCTTATGCCACTAGAGACCTAACTATCCCCATTTGAGAGTGGAGTGTGTGTATCTATGCACTCATATGGTATTTTATTGATTGGGCCTCTGCTACCAAGACACACCTTATCTGAATAGCTAGTTGTATATCATGTTTTTCGTGTCTTTTATGTGCTAGACCAATGACACCATTTTTCTTATTACCTTGAAAATATCAAACATCCATTATGTATTCTTGATTTATTCTTTTAGTTCTTTCCAAAAGTCTCAAAAACTATTAAAATATCCAAAAATCACAAAATATCGTAATTGACCTATCAAAAACAGCAAATTCTTATCCTTTGTCGCAACTGTTTACCCTTTTGTGCAACTAATTGTGCACAATATCCAAAAAACTATTTTTTACCTAAAATTGCACAATTATTTTATTGTTGCACAATTGATTTTGAAATTGTGCAACAATTCCAAAAACTTCACAACTAATTCCCAAAAGTGTGCAATTGAATCTTTGTGTTGCACAATTGATTTATCATGCAATGCAATTGATCTGTCAATTAGAATAATTAATTTTGACTGTCACCAAAATATTATCATAAAATCCTAAGAACTTGAGAGAAATAAAAATGTGCACCAAAATAGACCTAAATATACCAAAATACAAACAAACCAAAGACTTAAAAATTCAATCTTTAAATCATTTATTATGTCACCTTTTTATCCTTCCATCACATTTGTGAAAAAAAATTAAAAATTAAGTTCAAACCTACACCAAAAACACAATCACTCATTCATAACCAACAACCATTTATCTACCAAAATCAATCCATAGATTATCTAGATCTTACATATATTTATCTGTAGTTATCTTTATTGCTTAGAAGTTTGCCTTCATAACCAATTAAGTGTCCATCTACTTTTAGATTGATATATCTCACACCCTTATCTATTCATTTGAACTCATTAGTCTTGTCCAAATTTAGTATATCCAACCAAATCCAAATTATCATCTAAGATCTAGACATACTTTTGACCTTTATTGGTCTCACCATTCCACATGTCAAATTGTCAACTGGTAGAGTTTCATGAAGAATCAGTTTTCCCTAGGTCATATGACTGGAAAACTGACCCAATAGGAATTGAGGTTTGGGAAGATCAATGAATTGATCATTTTTCTCAGAGACATGACCGTATAATCGACCCATTCATTTTCCACTTTGGGACAGTCAATTCACATTGAATTGATCAAAAGTCTAAATCACATGACTGCGAAACTAACCCGACTTAATTTCCCTGCTCCCAGACCGAGATGGGTAGAAAGGCCTCAAAGTCTTTTCGGATAGGAAGGGCTAGCAGAGAGTGACAGATAAAAACCCTTTTTGGATTATAGTTGTAGGACCGAACCTCCAACCAGATAAGATAGTGCTATGCTAGAGCAAGCCATCGAAACAAATACAAACGAAGGGCTCTGCTGTATCTTTGAAATCGAGCCCAATCAATTAAGTAATATGTACTATATATGTACTTCCACTTGTAGTACACCTGACACTTGCCTATTACCATGACGACTAGGAACAAAAGCCTCATTCATGGAGTTGGATTCCATACCTCTATTATCAGCGCTCCTAAAACCTGCACACCCATTTGGATTCTCAGCATGAATTGGGCATTAGTAGAAGTACCTTTCCAAAATAGGGACACCATGATCAGAAACATATTTGGGATGGATTGGACAGGCACCCGAAATGTATAGTCATTTCAGTTGGATGACTAGTGGCGGTTGCAGCTTCAATCTCCTGTCCGGGCAGGCTATTTTGCTTATTATATTACTGCATGGTCCCATGGGGGGCTTGGGCTTCTATTTCCATGGAGCAGGAGGTCCCATGGGAAGAAAAAAAATTGTGCTACGGGATTAATTGGAATCTTTTCCAAAAAAATAGGAGCCCCTACAGTATAGGAATGAATATTTCAGGTGGTGAAATTGGGGTGGGGCTAGAAATTGCCCCTACAGCTTAGGAGTTTTTTATGCCACTTGTCTCTCATCTAAAATTTTCAATTCTTATTAGAAAATAAAAATGAGAGAATTTTTATTTATTTATTATTTTTTATCAAAGCACTACAGTTCATTCCTTAAATTTTGGAGTATAAAATTTTAAGCAGAATTGCAAGATTAAATCCATGGGACCAAGAACTTTAAAATATTCCTAAAAAAGCTAAGCAGCATACCCTGAGATTTTTAAGGAAGCCCCCCTCCATGGGACTGTACCCTTAGGGTATGTATTCGTGTGTGAACTGAACATTACCACCGTAGACCAACTCAGGGTTTCCATCTATTTTTTCTTCCAGGTTTCTAAAATGATTTGTGTGGCTTAACTATAGTTTCCCAATGTGTTTAATCGACTCAATTATTGGTTTTGAACTCTCGAGGGCTAAAAATGGATGGGTCAGTTTCATAGTCATATGACCATGGAGCACTATTCCCCCCACCTAGGCAAGATGAATTGATCATCACAATAAGAGGTTTAGGCCCAATAGGGAATAGATTGATCGACCTATCCATTTGTGCTAAGTTGGGTGGGAATCGGAATGGACTAGGCATGTTAGGTATAGAATCTAAGCAATAAAAGTGTACTAAAATTCGGAAGCAAGCTTTTCTAGAGAACTTCAATTTCAAACTCAACTAACATAACTACTTTGGGTCCACCCACCTCGTGATCAAAATATTGATTGAAATCTTGGAATGTATCTTTCATCAAATGGATAGGTGTGGATGATTGTGTATATGTGAGGTTCTAATCCTTGATCCCTCTTGGGTTACTCTAATGCAAATGACCCAATAGAAGAGATGAGATGGGTAGCTCCCAAAGTGAATCCCAATCCCAATGGACAAAATAATGTAGTTGTTTAGTGATCAAACTAGTTATCAGAAGGACTAAACTATTCATGTTGTGGTTGATGAGGGGCCCAATAATTCAGATAGGAGGATCCCCAAGGCAACATGTTTCTATTGATTGGTACATCCTATATTGATAAATGTCATTATTGTTGTCGATCTCTATTGGTCATGGAGCTAGGTGGGTTTGAGTGTTTGAAATAACAGTTTGTTTTGACCAAGAGAAAAAAAATGAAATGCATGTGGGACCTACCATGTGGAATTGGAACCAACATTCAACCTACTATTAGTAAACAAAGAGATATGTATGTATGCCAAAGTGGTCAATAATGTAGCCTAGGTACTAGATCTGTGTAGTGAGAAAAGTTTGGATTGCATCTTGTGTTGGTATCATATATCTAGTACATGTGAGATGTGCTCCACATGCTCCTCATAGGTCCTGGTGAAGATGACAATGTCATCCAAGTAGACAATGATGAAGGATTTGGTGAAGGGCCACAAGATGTTCATCTAGTGCATGAAGGTTGTTTGTACATTCATTGAGATGAAAGGCACAATCATCCATTCGTATAGTCCTTCCTATCTTTTGAAAGTTGTCCTCCAAATGTATTCAATATAAATTGGTAACTAATGATATCCTAATTTGAGTTCAATCTTGGTGAAGTATTGTGCGCTATGGAGCTATTCTAATAGGTCTTCAACACATAATAGTGGATATCTACTTTTCACTATGATCCTCTTAAGTGCAAGATAATCAATGTAGAGGCACCATGTTCCATCCTTCTTAGGCACAATGGCTATCAAGTTTCCACATGGAGAATAGCTAGGTTAGATCTTCCCTTGAATGAATAACTACTAGATTTTGTCCCAAGCATTCTTCCAAACAAATCTACATTGCAAAGGACTATTTGGGAGAGGGAATTTGGGAACTAAATTAATTTAGTGGTGTATCACAAACTATGTTGGAATACCCTTACATTATTCAAAGATGTATGCATTGTATTGTAGTGTATTATTGATCAATTGTTGTTGTAGGAGCCTTTGGAAAAACCATAAGAAGAATGAACTTCTATGTATGTACTATGATCTGATGACATTGTTTTCTAGAGACCAAAACTAGTTTAGCTTGTAATTGTATAGGAGAAAATTTGCACCCCCCTTGCAAATTCCCCTTTCAAATCCTTCACCTTAGAAAAATCAAATTCAACCAAGTAATTCCATGTCTTCATTCTGCACCCCATCCACTTGGCACTTGTTTTTAGTGTCGGTGGGGGAATTTCTGTCAAGGACACACACATGACACGCAAACGTCTACACGACGCGTCGCCTTCCTGACAAGATTCCTGCCTCTGGAATCTACAAAGGCATTACGTTCTCCATTGGCAACGAAACTTAATGCCCCTGCGCCATCCTGTCGACCTTTGAATGGCTCTTTCCCTCCTAAACCTTCTTCAAATGGTTGTCTTTCACTTTCAATCCATCTTCTTCACATTTCTACATGCTTGCTCGATCTGCTTGCACGTTCTTAGCATTCTAAACTCCATCTTCTTGAAATTTCAAGCTACTAGTGGCACTATCAACCACTCCAACTTCACAGCATTCTCCACATCTACCACAAAAGTTGCAGCTTCGTGTCTTGTGAGACTGCATTTGATGTTGTTGCGGCTACGTCAACTCTACCATAGCTATGGGCTTGCATTCCTCTCTCATTGGCCTTGAGTGCCTTTGGTCGAGGGTGGTAACGCTTTCGTATTACTACTTTGTTGTTGAGTTTGAGTAGCATAGTGTCTCTCATAGCGCTTGGTTTCATTTGTTTCAGCATTGTTTTATTTATCATATTTCTACATATCTATCTATCTGGTTGTCCGTGGAGGTGGAAACACCAAAGCAGGGGTTTGATTGTGGCAAACCCCTATACAGCCCCAACATTTTTCCTCTCTTGGTTGTGTGTAAGTGCGCGTTCGTGTGGATCTTTCTGGCGAACTAGACCCTTCATGAGTTCATTTCCACCACCTTTGTTTTTATCACCTTTCTATCATTTTAAGTTATTTTTTTATTTATCATTCTAGTTAGTATCTTACATTTCAACATCTAAGTTCAGTTTTCTCCTCTTCCTTCACGTCTTCTGCTTCGTCCATGGGGATATCACATCCTCTGATGAAGCGGAAGATGGAGGACAACCCCACTAGAAATGGGGGTTGATAGAAGGGCTCGCCTTCTTCGGAGGGTGGTTTTGCATTAGCTTGTACCATCCTAGTGACAAAGGAAGCCCCGGCATCCCCGGAGTTCGTCACTGCTCCTGAGTCATTCGGTGACCCTAGCAATGGATCTCAGGGGCTGCCTCCCTCACCCATTGAGTTAACACATGGCACTCCTGTGAAGTGCATGTTTAATTCTATGGACAAGGTCCCAGTCCTATCAGCGATCTTCATGAAATCGTTGATGTTCACCCCACAAGAACTGAGTGGAGAAGACCTCAAAGGGCCTTCTTCCTTGGCTCTTGTGATGGGAGGGTCAAAGGGTTCCCCCCTTGATATTCTGCCCTTGCAGGCTTGTCCACCCTCCCCTTATGATGATCTACACTGGGAGAACAATGACCTCTTGGTTGATGAGGAATAGGGGGGTGCCTCTTTTTTATCTGTAGATTAGAGTGTGTGTGTGTGTGAGTATTGTGTTCCCCCGTTCTTGTGTTATGTGTTCCTGGATGACCCTTGTCACCCTTATAGGCTCCTTCCTCTATTTGTCGCATCATTCTTCCTCTGTTGTGTATTGATTTTTGACAATTGGGGACGATGCAAAGTGTTGGGGACATTTAGGCTTCCCTTCCATGTTGACCCATTTTTTTTGTTTTTATTTTGTCTTCACGTGCACTTCTTCATATGGTCTGATATAGTAGGCGGTTGATGATAGTTCATTTATATACTATTATATCTACTTATCTATATTTATGAGTAGCTCTAACCCTGAAATATCAGACCGCCCCTATCCCTTGTTTGTGATGTTATTTTATTTTCTTGTACTTATCTTTCATGCTTGTTTTGTGATGTTGTGGTCCTCATGTGTTGTCCCTCACGTGTGCGACAACATTACCACGGTTACATCTCGTTATGTTCTGCAAACCACAACATCACTTTTTCATTCTTGCTTTTCTCTCCTTAGGATGTCACATGCCTTTGTGTTCAGCACGCACCATCCTAAGGGGGGTCCATCATGACACTTTGATTTTCAAAAAATGCATTTGATGGCTAACGAATCTTTTCTTGAAAATCTCTTCAAAATATTTTTTCCAAAATCGCATTCCTCAACAAGGACCCCTAGTGGAATACTTTTCCTTCATCATGGGTTCATAAAGAAAGAATTTGAAAAACTTTCCTCCAAGGAGGGAGCACCTTCTCCTGCGGGTGAAGTTTTGACCTTCCCCTTGCGAGGGGACCTTCTTCCTTCGAATTCCTTGATGAAGTGAACATCTTTCAAAAGGATTTCTTGATGTTGAATTGATTTGTGAAAAATATTGATGCACTTTCAAACAGAGCATCCCATGAGTGGACCCCTTTTCTTTTGAAGGGTTCCCAAGGGACCTCTTTGAAATATCTTCCTTTAGTTTTTTACTGTCTACATGATTGTTTATCTACTTTCTTTCCTACGTGGTTGTTTTTTGTTTTCTAACATGTTTTTTCTAAGGATTAACATGTTGCTTTGCAGGTGTGCCTGTGAAGCTACTTTCCAATCTAACTCTACGAAGTCCCTTACATTAGGCTTCCTTCAGGAGAGAGTACCTGGGGGCACCTTCTTTGCAAGTCTAAGGACCTGTGAAGCACTTACATCTTATGAGATTTTTCCATCATTGGTTTGCGGGCCTTCGGTGCACTTTGTTCGAACCTCCTCAAGAGAGAGTACCTGGGGAGCCATTTTCCTGCCCTGCACTTTCAAGCTCGCCACATTGCGGTCTGCTTCCTCGATGATCAAGTATACATTTCTAAACTCTTTCGATTTACTTTACCGAACACTCATTGGCACTCATGTTCGCTAAAGTGGGGGAAAAATGTATAGGAATGAATTTGCACCCCCTTGAAAATTCCCCTTCCACGTCCTCCACCTTAGAAAAATCAAATCCGACCAAGTAATTCCATGTCCTCATTCCACACCCCATCCACTTGGCGCTTGTTTTTAGTGTCGATGGGGGAATTTCTATTGGGGACGTGCGCACAGCACACAAATGTCTGTGTGGTGCATTGTCGTACTAACAGGATTCTTGCCTTTGGAATCTGCAAAGGCCTTATGTTCTCCATTGGTGATGAAACGTAATCCCCTTGCACCTTCCTATCGAACTTTGAACGGCTCTTTCCCTCCTAAACCTTCTTCAAATGGCTATCTTTCACTTTCAATCCATCTTCACATTTCTACATGCTTGCTCGATCTGGTTGCACGTTCTTAGCATTCTAAACTCCATATTCTTGCAATTTCAAGCTGCTAGTGGCACTATCAACCATTCCAACTTCACAACATTCTCCACAACTACCACAGAAGTTGCAACTTGGTGTCTTGCGAGACTGCTTTTGGTGTTGTTACAGTTGTTTCGAATCTAACATAGTTGTGGGCTTGCATTCCTCTCTCATTGGCCTTGAGTGCCTTTGGTCGAGGGTGGTAACTCTTTCATATTACTACTTTGTTGTTGTATTTGAGTAGCATAGTGTCTCCCGTAGTGTTTGGTTTCATTTTTTTTTCATCATTGTTTTCTTTATCATATTTCTACATATCTATTTATCTGGTTGTCTATGGAGGTGGAAACACCAAAGCGGGGGTTTGACTGTGACAAACCCCTATACAGCCCCAACATGCGTGTAGGTACATGTTCATGTGGAGCTTCCTGGCGAACTAGACCCTTTGTGAATTCATTTCCACCACCTTTGTTTTTGTCACTTCGATATCACCTTTCTATCATTTTAAGCTATTTTTTTATTTATCATTGTAGTTATCATCAAGATTACATTTCAACATCTGAGCCGTTAGTAGGCTTTATGTCATTTTCACTATTATTTTTCACTTTTTTTTCATACGGACACTAGCGCACCTGTGAGACGCTAGCGCATTGTTCTATCATCCATGTTTTGTGTTGTTGTCCTCTGGTAGAGAGCTATCCAAGGTATAGTTTGGATTCCATAAATATGCTCGCTTAGCCCCTCCAAAACTCTCAGTTTAGTAGAGTGAGAAAAGCACTGAGAGTGCTCTTCATTCTCTATCCTTGAGATTAAACACCGGCACGCTTGAGTTAGATTAGGGAAGCCTTCTACTCTCGCTCTTCGTGACCTGGAGTCTTGGTGTGGTTGGTCCCCCCCCTCTACAGTAATATTGACCAACAAAAATTGAAGTGCCAATTGTCAATGTGTACTATCCCCTATTGTGGCTTTGCATGATAAATGACATCCTAATGAGACATGTATGGTCTTCCATATAGAATATCACAAACTTATACAAGTATGACATCACAAGTGATTTTCCTACATAGATTTGATTGTATACTTGAAAGTGTGTTGTCTACTCACTTGAATATCTTTTCTTGTTGCAACTATCTTAATGAGTAGGGGTTTGGATGCACAATAGTGGAAATAACCAAGCACCTTACTACATCATGTGCAAACATATTATTTTTCTATCACTATCAATAATGATGCAAATAGGACATTTGTTGACTTGCACTTTGTGTGGAAGAAATGCTCATGTTCCTTCAAAGTTTTAAATGTTGCAGTGCTAGTGTTCCTTCAGCATCCTCAACTTCATCAAAATCTATTTTTTCTTGGATAATTAAGGACTATTGCATATGACATTCAACATTGCTATGGGAGTTGGTGTAATGATGATGGAATCATACATCACCTCGTTGTACCTTCTTATCCTTATCCTTGTTTGGTGCAAACAATGATGATCCTTAGCACTTAGCAAGATTGGTCTAGTGTGTTGCATTTTATTTTTTGTATGGAAATGTTGATTTATAATGAAAGGCTTGTGACTAGTTTCCTATGTAGGTTTACTCTTGTATGGGAAAAACTTAAACTTAAGATTGGCCTTGGCTTCAATCTTGGATGCATTATGGAATGCTTGACCCAAAGTGTCTAAAGTCAAGAAAACCATTTTAGTGTTGATAAAAGGTGAGAGTTGTTAATGAATTTGACCATTCTATGTTGCTCAAGAAGGTTCTCATGTAGACATGCAAAGTAGTTGTGGCACTCATTGGTGTAATATTCCAATGACTACTCCTTATGCTAACACAAATGTTATAGATTCATATATTCATCCTCATAATGTCTAAGGGGAAAGAATTCCTCCTATAGAGTGTTGAGAAAGATGTCTTGGGAAAAAAATAGCTATGATCCATATCACATTGTGCATTGAATGCTTGCCCCCAATATATATCATGCTAAAATAGACATTTTCAGCACTACAAAGGAAATTTTCTTGGTGTTAGTGAAATTGTCAATGGAAAAGTATGATTCAAGCTATCGAGTCCAAATATCCAATAGTGCATCAATTTTTCATTCAAACATAGGAATATCTCGATTTACTTGATCTTTGACAAGATTGTGATGTTTCAAGAGAACAATTTGTGTGGGATGTTGTGGTGTCGGTCTGAGTTGGCTTAAGAGATCAACAAACTATTTGAAGAGTTACTGGTTATACATTTACAAGGCACCATGAGTAACTCTTTGAATGTATGCTGAAACCTTAGGTTTTCATTCATCAACCATTTTTCTTTATTTTTTAATTGTTTATCTATATTTTCATAAGTTGGACCAAGTGTACCACACATCTTTAGTTATTGTGCATGCATTTGGATGGGTGTGAAAGATAAGATTGGCTTTAATATCAATTATCTAAATCTTAGGAAATTCATGAAACAATCTTGTCTATTAACTAGTAATGAATAGGATCATAGAATTTGCAAATAAACATAACATATTAGTAAACCAAATACACATTTGATGCATGGAAGACATGAAAAATATGCCACTTCTTTTCAAAAGGAATGGGAGGAAATATTTGCAAACATTTAAATTATGAACTTGCAATTTTTTCTTTAACTATACATGATGTACAATGTAAGTATTTATAGATGATATTATAAGTAAGTGATTAGTGGCACCCCATATATGTTGACAAGTGTCCAACATGTAAAATCATATGTTATATGTGGATGGGACATAACCAAGTGTCAAACTTATATGGTGTCATTTTATGTGGCACAAACATCATTGGGTATCATGTATGTATATCAAACTTATGTGTTGTTAATTTTGTACATAGAGGCTAGTAGGTTTTGCATGCATATGGTGTCATTTCCTATAGTGTAGGATCCCCACATGTCACACAAGTATGGTCTAACTAGATACATGCATGGGTAGCCATGTGTTGTGCTATAATATGTGCATGAGCAATTTTATGTGAGTATTGTGTGCTTTGAGGTTGCAAAATACTAAGTACAATTATGAAACCAAACACATGAGGTTATGACCCAACAAGGGCCTCAAAATTTGTTTTTATTTTTATTTTTTAAATGTGAGATCCATTATAAGCTTCTTTGTTATTTCTTTCATATTTTTACTTCAACATATGAAGAAATGTCTTTTGATGACCAAAATGTTGTGGTCCATAGCATTTTTCTCCACACTAAATCCAAACTAGAGTAAATCAAAAATTCATAGGATGCATTCCAAAGTGCCTTTACTAGTCAAAGATGAAATTGAAAAAATTCTCAAGGTTGGGCTTATTCATCTTATTGATTATTCTTCATGTATTTCTCATTGTTCTTGTGGCCAAACCTAATGGTTGCATTTGAATTTGTATTGGCCTTCGAGATCTTAATAAATCTTCTCCCATAAAGATGACTTATCTACCTAAAATAGATATGATTGTCAACTCTACTATTGGTCATGAACTCTCTTTCATTGATGGTTTCTTAGGTTATAATTGTTGGAAATCAAAGTAGAAATGCTACAATAATAACTTTAACAATATGATTACAAATCTGAAAATGGATTCAAGATTAATCAATATGATGATAATGTCATTAGCACATTCACAATAATAGCATGAAAACAATACCACGAGTTCAAAAGAACAAGTGACACGAGATATACATAGAGAAACCCTTTTGAGAAAAAACTCCACACCCAAAGAGATCCAATGTCTATTAATCCTTCAAGGAAGTTTACATCAACACATCTCTCTTTGAATTTTGGTAGCACTTCATTACTTCATCAATTTGCAAAATAACTCATGAAACTACTATATCAAGGCTCCAATATATAAATATTTGTGAGAGGGAAAACCATTGTGGTATCCCAAAACAAGAGGTAAAACCCACCTGGAAAAACCAATGCCTCCCTTAGTGGATAGCCCATAAACATAGTAAAAATAAATTAATGTTTGCATGGCTTTCACATTGGCGCCTAACCCATAGCCAATGAAATATGGTCAAACCTCCAACAACTAGAAAAAAAGGACATGTGTCAACCTCTATGAAATGCAATTAAAATATGTCATAGAAAATAATATTAAATATTTTTTGTTTTGGTTGGTAACGCGAGATATTTTATTGCTTGAAATTAAAAAGTTCATACATTTCTAGTTCGATACCTTCCAAAAAACCAACAGTCTAAAGAAAAGCATATTAACATGCAAAAAACCACCAAATGCCACCATGTCCACTGTAAACCTACTATTTACCCTACAACCGAAATTCTTCATTTACAGACCTACATTACTACCCAACATCATAACTTCACAACATAACCTCATAAGTTTCAACAAAACATACTAAAAACTTAGACCCAGACAAAAACTAACAAGAGCCATCCAGGGTCCTATTCTTCTGTATGCTCCCAAAGGCCGACACTCCTTCATTCAGCTCGTGGACTGGCCTTTTCCTCTGTCGTTTCCTCTGCTTCCTCCTCGGACGCTTCTTCAACCGCTTTCCACACACTTCCTTCCCCTGCGCCTCCACTTTAGCCCTCTCTATAAATTCATCTAACTCCACAATTTCAATGAACAATTTAAGAGCTTTCCAGCCCAGGAGAGCTTCCTCTCAACAACAGGCCTTAAAATTTCCCTCGGGCCATGGAATGAAGGGCTTTAATCTTGAATGTCCATAAAGCAGCTCCATTTCTTTGTCAATTATTCCTTCTGATATATCCAGGCCAACCCCCAGAACCACCCACACAAAGATTGACTCCATGACCACTAGAAAGTCTTCATGGACAATTTTCTGCAAGACTTTTCTCACCAGCTTCACCGGCTCTCCTATATCAAAACCCCAAGCTGCAATCAACAAGTAAACATCTAAATTAGTTTGTAATTTGTGTCTCAGAGCTCCAAAGTCTCTGCCCATGATCATACGAACACATTGTATAAGTCTTTCATCTTCAATGATGAATATACCTTCCATTCTTTTTGCAAACGCATCACCAAAAAAAGGATTCAGAGATCTTCGCAAATGAAAAGTGAAGTTTGCATCCATAATTATGAATCCCACCGCCTTCACCTAGTTTTGTCGCTTCTCAAAATGCCTCTTCAAAATGTGGGGAAGTCATAATTACTTCACCTTATTAACAACACACTACCTTCAATCTCATTAATGGCACTGTATATTCTCCAGTCGTTACTCAGCTTCCCACACTCAATCTGTCCTTTTCAATCTCTCCCGATCTGTCTGTCACCTTACAAATTAAATGCATCGTATTCCCAATCTATACATAATTTTCCAACCTTACGTCCCTAAGATCTTCAATTCTAACAACTCCCACCTCACCAAAGGATAGCGCCCACTTCGATAATATATCTGCCTCCACATTGCCACCTCTCTGAATATGACTAACTTTGAAGTTGTCTAGGGATGATAAAATCTCCCTAATATTATCCACCATATTTTGAAGGTGCCAAGCATGAATTGTTCCAGTCATCACCACTTGAACTATAACCATCGAGTCCCCTTCCAGATGTATCTTTGAGGCCCCCAAATTTTTATCATATTTCACTGCTAGTAGAGCTGTTAAGGCTTTGGCCATGTTGTTCATACCATTCTGTAACTTCTTTACTCCTAAAGCAACCACATTCCCATTCCAGTCTTGAATTATAAAACCAGCCCCTAAAGGTCCTGGATTTCCCTTCGAGGCCCCGTCAAAATTTATCTTCCACCATCCTTCAGCTGGTTTCTCCCACTTGACCTCCTTGGAAACCATCCCTATTGGATTTACCTAACCCGGCCCCTGAATGGGCATAATATTAAATATTTTTACTCTCATGTCCCCAAGAACAATTTCTAAGGAATGTGGAGACATATTAAAATGACTTAAGAAAGCAAGGTTAGTGTCACATATGCTAACATTCTCCCACTTGACATTATACATTTCAATTGCATCCATGAGATACATATTAAAACTAAGTATGGTGGCCAATGCTCATAGCCAAGTCTTGCACCAAGAGAACTAATCAGTGGTCATTGGTTTCATGAGAAAATCTGTAACATTATCCAAAGTGTCAACTTTCTCAATCAATACCTTAACATTCTCAACCAATTCTCAAACAAAGTGATATTGAACATCAACATGCTCAGTGTGAGCATGATACATGGGATTTTTGGTCAAATATATGGCACTCTGACTTTCACCACCAATCGTCACAATCTTGCAATCAAAACCAATACGTGTACCAAGTCTCTATAAACATAACACCTCCTTAGAGGCATGTGTAGCAATCATATACTCTAGTGATGGTGGACAATGCAAGTGTAGGTTATCTTTTACTCATCTAACTTATTGCACCTCCAAATAAAGAGAAAACATAGCCACTAGTGGACCTTCGACTATCCAAGTTACTTACCCAATTAGCATAAAAAAACCTATATGTCTAATGACTTAACCAAATAATCAGTACCACAGTAAACCAAATAGTAGTTAGAAGTCCCTCACAAATATCTAAACACCCTTTTTTTTTAAATTTCAATGCTCTCTACTAGGGTTAGACATAAACCTACTCAAAACTCTCATCGCTTGGGCTACATTTGGTCTAGTGCAAACTATTACATACATCAAACTGCTAATAGCACTAGCATATGGAATGTTAAGTTCATCTCTTCAAAATCATCGTAAAATTTAGGACACATGTCTAAAATAAGCTTATTACCAACCAAAATGAAGTATTTATTGGCTTATTGTCCTGCATATTAAATCTTTGAAAAATGGTGTCAATATACTTACTCTAACTTAACCAAATAATTTTGTGAACTTGATCACTATTGATCTCCATCCCAAGGATATATTTAGCAACCCTCAAGTCCCTCATATGAAACATATCAAAAATATAAGTCTTGATCTCCCTAATCATCACCTTGTTGTTACCCATAAACAACATGTCATCAACATACTAGACAATAATAAATATATAATCATCAATAATATTAATATAAACACAATGATCCTCTTTGCTCCTAACAAAACCCAAATTCAATGTAAATGCATCAAACTTCTGGTACTACATCCTGGGTGACTATTTTAGACCATATAATGACCATTTTAATTTGCAAACCAACTGTTCTTTTATTTTAACAACAAAACTATCAGGTTGTCACATATAAATCTCTTCCTCAAGATCCCCATGCAAGAAAGCAATTTTAACATCCATTTTCTCAATTTCAAAATCACAAGCAGCAACAATATATAATAGGAATCTAATATAAGTTAACTTCGCATTAAGAGAGAAAATTTCATCACTCCCTCTCTTTAAGAGTAGCCCTCGGCCACCAGTCTAGCTTTGTACCACTCTAACTGACTGTCTACACCAAATTTATTTTCATATACCCACTTGCAACCAATGGGCTTTCTTCCTTTAGGAAAACTAACAAGATCTCAAGTATCACAACTATCCAAGGCCATCATCTCCTCTTACATGTCTAGCATCCAAGACTCACTTTCCTCCGAAGATAGAGCCTCCCTAAAAGATCTAGCTTCTCATCAATAATTAACAATGAAAATACAAAATGGAAATTTTATGGGCTATACCTATCAACTAAATTTTGTTGTCTTGTGGATCTTCTCAAGGTAGGAGTAATGGGATATGCTTTTCCTTCTCTATGCTCATCCTACACATCATCCAAACTTTTTGAGCCTTCTTCTTCTCTATCCTCTAATCCATCTGATTGTTCTTCCACATGTGCATCTTCTTGTTTTTCTACTTTTGTCTTGAAGCACACTATTTTAATCTTTTCTTTCTCCTTTGGTTGTTATTCTCTTGAATAAGCTAGAAACTCCCTAAAAATCACATCTCTAGAGAAAACCATTTTTTGGGTTAGAGGATTCCAAAGCTTATAACCTTTTACATTCTCACCGTAACCTAGAAAGATGCATTTTTCAGCTTTTGAATTTAGTTTAGAATGCTTTTTTTGAGGCACATGAACAAAATTCTTACAACCAAATACCCTTAAATGTGAAACAGATGGCTTTCTACCTATCCACACTTCATAAGGATTTTTATCAACAAGAGTTGAACAAGGAGATCTATTAATCAAATAACAAGCAGTACTTACAAATTTTGCCCAAAAGCATATATCAAGCTTAGCACCACTCAACATACTCCTATCCTTTTTCATTAAGTTTCAATTCATTCTTTATTCTACCTATTTTTTTAGGGAGTATAAGGAGTAGTCTTTTGTCAAAAAATGCCTGCATGCTTACAGAATTCATCAATTTCCTTAAACAATATTCACCCACATTATCAGATCTCAACACTCTTATTTTATAATCCATTTGTTTCTCAACTATGTCTAAAATTCCTTAAGCTCAGTGAAAACCTCATATTTTGCATGCATAAAATAAATCCAAGTGTATCCTGAGACATCATCAATCAAGGTAACATAATAACAAGATTTTCCAAAAGAGTCAACATCCACTGGTCTAAACACATCTGAATGAATGATCTTGAATAATCTCTTAGCCTTATTAGTTCCATTAGGAAATGATGATCTATTTTTTTTACCAAAAACACAATTCTCATAAAAATCATTTTTACCAACAGAATAATCAAAAAGATTGTCAACCAATTTTTTATTAAGAATGGTCTTAATAATTTTTTCACTTATGTGACCCAACCTATGGTTCCACAACATACATGCATTTTCAGTGTCATTTATATTGGAATAATTACAAAAGTTGGAGGCATTAAGCCTTAACTATTTGAGATCCTTTAGCAATCACCAAACTCCCTCTTACCAACCTACAACCAAACTTGTAAAATGTCACATGTATTCAAAAATCATTTAACTTGGATACTAAAAGTAAAATTTCTTACAAGTCCTGGAATATGTAAGACATCATCAAGATTTTTAACCCTTCCATCATCGAAACACAACTTTACCTTTCCCTTACCAACAATCTTCTTTTTGTTGTTATCACTAAGGAAAACTTCTCCTCCATCATAAGTAGAATAATTAGAAAACCACCACTTGTGAGGATTCATATAGTAGGAGCAACTTGAATCAATAAGCCAAACATCATTACTAATAGTGTTAGCTGAAATAAACAAAGCATCATAATCACCATCATTTGAAGACTTTTCCATGGAGGATTTCGCACTCTTTTTCTTTTTTTTCTATTTCATCTCCACATGCCCTCTTTTTCCATAATTCCAACACTTTACTCTACTCTTATTTAGGGTTTTAGAACATCTTTTTGACTTATCCTTATTTTTATCCCCTTTAGGCCCTTTTTCCTTAGACCTTCCTCACACATGCAAGGCATCTTGGGAGCCTACATTCATGGACTTTCTTCTCATTTCTTCTTAAATAAGTGTAGTAATGAGATTATCCATCTTTGGCTCTGCACCACCACCACTTATGGCAACAATTAGACTTTCCCAAAATTTGGGTAAAGAACAAAGCAACAAGATGCATTTATCATCCTCTTCTCACTTAACATCTACAAATGCAAGCTAACTTAAAATCATATTAAAATCATTTAAATTTTCTACAACAAAATTACAATCCTTCATTTTCAAAGAATACAAACATCTTTTGAGATAAAACTTATTAGTTAAACTTTAAGTTTGATAAATATCACCTATCACCTTCCACAACTTTTAAGTGATAGCTTCCTCAGAAATGTTAAAGAGGACATAATCTACAAGACATAAACGAATGGTTCCTCATGCCTTCTTGTCAAGCTTCAACCAATCTTCATCAAACATTTTGGATGGCTTCTTTTCATTGGAAACGTCCAACCACTGAACTCTTTCTTCTAGGAGATCTTCATCTTCAACTTCCACATATTGGACCCAGATCCATTTTTTTTTGAATGTCTAAATGGGAGGTAGAAACCATGGTATACAATATTCTCCACAAATTTTCAAAACTCGCAATGCAAAAGCTCCCACTATAGCCAAAAAACCTTCAACACTTAAGAGAAAGGTGTCCCTCTCTACACAAAATCATTAGCTTTGATGTCAAATGTTGGAAATCAAGGTAAAAATGTTGCAATAATAACTTTAACAATATGATTGTAAATTTGAAAATAGATTCAAGATTAATCCAATATGATGATTATGTGATTAGCACATTCACAATAATAGAATGAAAATAATACCACAAATTGAGAAACATGGAGAAACCCTTGTGGGAAAAAACCCACACCCAAAAAGATCCAATAATTATATTAATCCTTTAAATTAGTTTACATCAACACATCTCTCTTTGAATTTTGACAACACTTTGTTACTTCACAAAACTAAAAAATTACTCATGAAACTACCATCTCAAGGCTTCCAATATATAGAGGGAAATACCACCTAGAAAAATCCACACCTCCCTTAGTGGACAACCCATATACATAATAAAAATTAATTAATGTTTGCATGGCCTTCACATGGGCACCTAACCCATAGCCAATGAAATATGGTCAAACCTAAGTGCTCCCTAACTCCCTAATGGCTCTGATGGCTATAAAAAAGGACACGCAACAACGTGAAATTCAAAGTGGTTCCCACTCCAAAATGGATGCCTAAGAAGAATGTTCCTCCATTATGCTTGTAACTATCACCGACACATGTCAACCTCTATGAAATGAAATTACAATGTTATAGAAAATAAATATTAAATAGTTTTACTCTCATGTCCCCGAGAATACTTTCCAAGGAACTTGGAGACACATGAAAATGACTTAGAAATGCAAGGTTAAATGTCACTTATCCTAATAACAACCACATTCTTATCAATCCTCTCAAGATCAACAAAATGTTGTTTTTACTACACCCAGTGGAACTTTCTATTATACAACCATTCCCTTTGGTCATAAAAAAGTTGGTACTTCTTACCAAATGACCATGACTATTATTTTCCATGATCTCATGAATTCTATTCTTGAATATTATGTTGATGAAATTATTCTAAGTTTATTTCCTATATAAATTATGCACATAATTTTTGCATTATCTTTAAACACTTAAGGTAATAGAAAATACATTTAATTCCTAAGAAAAGTGTTTTTAAGGTTAACAATGGTAAACTCTTAGACCTATCAATATTTCTCGTAGATGAATTGAGGTCAATACTAAAAATATTGACACTAACATTAGCATGGCTCCTCCAAAAACCACCTCTCAACTTCATAGTCTTCAAGGAAAATTTCAAGATATTCATCACTCTATGGATCAATTAGTTGATTTTACTCTACTTTTCACATGCCTTGTAAAGAAAGATGTTAAGTTTGTGTGGAATGAGGAATGCTAACAATATTTCAATGTCATTAAAGCAAATATTTTCATCCTCTTTTTCTAATGCTTTTCATTCATAGGCATAATCTTCTTTATACTTCCACTATGGATAATACCATTGGTGCTTTACATGCACAACATGATGATGATAGCAATGAACATGCAATTTATTCCATAATCCATAATTATATTATGAAATTTATTGCACTCATGTTGAAAAATAATTTTTTTTGGTGATTATGCTTCTAAAAACATTACATCATTATATGTATCATTATGAAACACACATCATTATCAAGAAATACCCTCTTAAGTACATGTCAAAATATCATCTTTTTTATCATAAAACTAGATGGTTATACTTCTCACCAAGTTTGATCTCACATTTGTTTCTCCAAAACCTATTAAAATCCAAGTAGTTGTGGACTAGCTAGCTAACACTCCTTCCACTTTTTAGCTAGTGACACTTATCATGATGAGCATGTTCTTACTCTTGATGCTCTTGATACTTAAGATATGTTCTTCAATGGTTATTTTTGTAGAGTTGGTTTGAAGTAGGTTTCATCCTCATTCCCCCTTTATAAAAATATGTTTTTTGTCTTAACTTCCCATGCACTAGTTTGTGACTAGGTACAATCCCCATTCCCTCTTCAAAAAGGAGATTTTTTTGTGTTAACTTCCCATGCACCAATAATACTCCTAATTGAAAATCCCTATTGTTGGATAGTGTGCCTATATGTGCAAAAATGGGCACATTATATACCAAAGTGGGCACACATGACTCCTTGAGATTGGGCTATTGTAAATGTAGCATCATAAAGTGTCACCCTTGACAATTTCACACTATGTGTTACTCCCCCTAAATTATTGAGCCTAATTTACCCCCTAATTTCCTAAATTATGCTTTGAGGCCTATTTTTACAAAAAAATTAAAAATTGCAAGCATAAAACAAATACATTTATTTAATGCCTTGCCCTTATCACCTAAAATCCTAGAAAACAAGGCCAAGATTGGGACACCCTTGGGTGGCTCTATCCCCCTATTTTGTCGAGATCAAAATTTGAATATGTCAGTGTCGACATTTTAACATTTAAAATTCAGGTTGTAAATGTCGTCTATCAGGATCTAATTTTTGATAAATTAGCATAAATGCCTATAAATACCTAGTTAGTGCATCATTTCAAATCTAACGAAAATATTGGGAAAAGATTATTGTCAAAAGCAAGTCAAGAGTAGCATTTCAATTATTTATTGTAGCAATTCAAGACCCAAGCATCATGTCAAATCCTATATGAGTTCATGTATGTTCATGTTACCATTGTTTGTGAAGGCTAACCCTTGTTGTAGGTCTCCAAGAAATTCAATCATTCAAGCAAGCAAGATACAAGACCTTGAGGTGATGTGCATGACTTTAGTCCTTTAAGGAAGCCATTGAAGGGCGGTGATTTGCAACACTTTGTGGATTCATCATTCCTTCCTATCATTTATCATTTCATCATTGGCATTGCCATTGTGGAAGTGGAAACACTAACACGAGGTTTGACTAAGGAAAGCCCCTAAATGGCACAACATTTCTTCTCTCTTTGAATGTGCAGATTTCAAGTTTGAAGAGGATTGAAGGAAGTGTGAAGAGAATTTATTCACTATTGCATTCAAATTCCTACACCTCGTCAACTCATAGAAACTCACCTACAAAATTATCCAATAGTGATTTGACAACTTTGCAAGCAAAAATGGCAGTCTCAAATCTAACATTAGAGGACTATAAAAATAGATTTGGGACAACCCTACAAGGACAGAGACACCCTTGGGTGCCTATGTCCTCTTATTCTGACTGATACCAAATTTTCAGGACAGGTACACAACATTTTTCCCTTCCCAGATCTGTCTACAAATCCTTGTTACATCTGTCAATTGTCAAAAACTTGTATTTTTCATATTAGGGAATATAGTCTAATTAGGTTAATCAAGGCAAATCAATTCCAATCCATTCCAAGTCTCAAAAAGATGCAGATCCAGGTATGATTGGCTCACCTTCATGGTTGACAGTCAATCTAATCACCTTGTTGATTTGCATCCTAATGTACCCTTGAAAAAAGGAAATTAATCCTAGGTTTTACACCTTAAACTTAGGGTTCCCTTTTTCTTGGTTACAGCAAGCTACTAAGTTTTACTTGAAAACTTAAATAACATACCCAAATCAAGCCTCAAAGGAGACATGAGAGATATTCCAAAGGGGGATTCTTAATGAGACCTTGTGTTGGCCAAGGAGTTTGCTTGGCCAAGTATTGGGTGGATTTGATGAAGTTTGGACAACAATTCAATAGTTTTTGTAATATTGTTAAATTGTTTTAAATATCATCAAGGTTTTTTATATTTGTGAGTTCCTTCACTATGTTGTAATGTCTAACAAGTTTATATAATATTTGGAATGTGATGTGTTGCAAGGTAGAACCTGTTTGAATGTTGTAAATTTGTTGGGGTTAAATATTTATAAGTTTTGATATTTTAATTTTTAAGGCCAAGTTTAATTGTAAGTCCCAAAGGGGTTGATTCATTCATTGAAGGGGTCTCTTGTGTGCACAAGATTTTAGATAATTTTGATGTCAAGATCATGAAAGGTTCTTCTCTCATTCTTTAATTAATGGGCATATATTAAGACCAAGTTTTTATGTTTTATATTAATGTCATTTTTTACAATGGTTGTATGAGTTTAGTTGTTTTCTTTGTTTGTTCTAGGTTAAATTTTGAGTAACAAATGTGTAGGTTTTTTATTTATAGGATTGTGAGGCTAATTAATTTTAAGGTTTTTTTTATTTATACAATGCTTAATGGAGGAATGGGAAGGTGAACCATAAGAGGATCTCCTTCTATACTTCAACAAATGGATGTGAAATTGTTTTATGTTGATTGATGTGCTAATGGTCAAATTTTATAATTGTGTACTGATTATTTTAATTGATGTGAGCAATAAAGGAATAGTTTTGTTGAAGTTCAAATTGCATAAACAAATTAAATGAAAGGAGAGTGATTATCTAACCTGCATACTAAACTAATAGCTAACTAATATAATATTCCAATAAAATTAAGAATAAAACCAAATAAAATAATGTAATAACTAAAATCAAGCTAAAACTAACATAAAAATATAAACTTACAATTCTATAATCCTTGATCTTTTGGCTAAATGTTACAAATGAAGAGCAAACTAGAAGAACCAAAGATGCTAGTCCCAATGTGCATGTCCTTAAGAGAAACCACCCTCTTTGGAAGCTATTGTGAACAATTGCTATAGATGATTCCCAAAATAAGGGGGTTAGGGAAAACAAAGGCATATACTATATGTTGTAATTTTGATAATAATGGATAATCACGTAGAATGGGGTAAGACAAAGGATTGCAATGGAATAAAACTGCAAAGAACATGCTACAATGGTGTTGGTAAATAATGCAATTATAGTCAATGGGTTGCAATGGGAGAGGAGTAGAGTATAGGTTGCTTCCTTAAATTGAAGATAAAAAATTTGGAGTGCTTCCCAAAAATGGTTCCCCCAAATTGAATGTTAAAATGTGAATGTAATGATAAGGGAACACTAATACAAATAAAAGCCCACTCAAAGGGAGGAAGGTCAAATCCCAATCTAAGAAGAATCAAGAAAACACAAGAAAAGTGACACTTAAACTTCCCATTACAACAGTTGAGTGAAACCACTAGTTTCAATAGATAGGTAATTTCAAAACTATCATGATAGTTTAGAAACTATTAGGGCACTTTAGAAACCAAAGTAGAGTTACAAAATTGATGTGACAGTTATGGAGCTTCCACAATGGCTTTTCCTTGGCTAGATAGAAAGCACGATAAGGGAGACCTAGAAGACTATACTAAGAGGAGATGTCTAGGGGATCAAGATCAAGTGTCATTTTATATCATAATGGAATAAGATGGTTGTTTAATTAACATTGGACATAAAACTATCAACCCATGCAATGATGTTCAAAAATAGGTGTTTGTATTGTTGGTCATTCTTTAGGCATTTAGTCCCTTAATATTCATGGTGATTCTAAATCAGTTGTACATCAAATCAATGGACCTTATCTTGCTAAAGAAAGTACTCTTTATATCATGGTTTACCCCAAATTCTTCTCGCTTAATTCTCCTATTGTTGTATTGCCATTGTACCTTGAAAGGATAATCACCACATGTAGATGTAACGGCTACTAATACTCCTTTATTAATGGTCAATTATGTTGATGACTTCACCCTTCTTATTAATATTCTTGCATCACCAATAATTAATAATATTCCAACTTCTTCCTCTTCATGTAACACATTGGTTGATGAAGAAAGGTATGCATATATGTGTTTAATTGAATAAAGGAATATTCCCTACTAATTCTACCAAAAACTTGTACATATGCATTCATAAGAATGTTAGGAAATAATGCATCATACCCACATTCTTAATCTATTTCCTACATAACCCCATGAGATAAAATCATGCATGTAAGCTTACAGAATATCCATAATGCATAGATCAAAATAGACAAGCCACAAGATAACACAAGATTTAACCTGGAAAAACCCAGCCTCCAAAAGGGTCCATACTTCATCTATTATTTAGCAATAAAACAATACATGCACTTAGAGAGTTTCCATGAATACTTTTGAAGCATCAAGCCTATCCAACGCATCCTCCATGTGTCTAAGTCTGAATCCACACATCCCATGCCATGCTTCACATATGCACTCCTCAAAAGACTCAATAATGACAGCTCGCTCACCCAACCAACCTTAACCACTAAACATGTGTTTGATTTTATAGATACAAGCTCACACAAATATAACCAAGTGGTAAGCTAAAACAATGTGCCACAAAATCATGTGAACACAAAACCATTGACCCCTCATTTAATATTGGGTACTAAGTTTTCACTTTATTAAATATTTTCTCCAATATTAAATTATGATCCTATGTCTCACATAAAATAATAAACCCAATGTTACAATACAACTTTACAAGTAGTCCCCAAATAATTACCTAGTGTGGCTAAACACACCTCCTAGGTGCACCACAACTAAATAATTATTTAAATTGCAACATTATAATATAACAAATTATGCAATGGTATACAAAACCATAGCCTAACAAAAAAACTTCCAAATATGTTATTATTTCTCATATACTATCTCATAATGCCTATAACAATCGTCTTCTTTGATTTCTAGCCCAAAAAGAAAACGTTGTTGCTCTACATGAAGCACATGTCGATGCATGTGGAGGACACTTGAAGAACAAAGCCTTTGCCCAAAATATCTTTTGCATTGGTTCTTACTAGCAGAAAATAGAACAAGATGTTCATGATTATATAAAGAAATGTCTCATCTATCAACATGGAAATCTTCTTCATGGCCCTACCCAAAACCTCCAACCCCTCACTTCTTTGCTACCTTTCTCTATTTGTATTTTGCATCTAGTCGACAAGATATATCCTCTTCTTGCAAAGGCAACACCTTCATTATTACACCAACAAACTATTTTACTAAATGGGTTAAGACAAAATCTACTAGTACTACTAATATTTGTAATTTCCCCGTGGATAATATTGTGTCATGATTTGGTTTGCATATGATTGTTGTCTTAAATAATAGGTCTTCATTTTAAAATGATAGCATTACTAAGTTTCTCAAGTGGTGCAATATTCAACACTACTTCTCCACTCCTTATTAACTCATCTAATAGTCAAGACAAGGCTACTAACAAGACTATTGAGCATTTTTTTTAAATAATGGATCAACAATGAGCAAATAGTCATTCCCCACTCTCCCACCTTGTGAGCATATCACACATGTGTGTACCCTTAGAAGGCATACTCCTTGTGCTCTAGTCTATGGTGTCGATGTGGTAAAAGCCACTTGAACTAGAGATTCCCTCTATGCATCTCTTCATGGCCTTGTTAATGAGAACAAATATCATAAGCATTGCCTTCAAAAATTGGAAATACTTGATGAACATAGGGTTAGTGCTCTTAAAAATTTGCATGCTTATCAAAAATAATTGAAGCATACTTATAATCATGTCCTTCAACATACTTTCCAATTCAATGATTTTGTACTTAAATAAAATCAAAGGAACACAAACACAAAAGAGGGTCTTAAAGGAACATTTCATCCTAAATGAGTAGGCCCTTATGTCATTTCTTCTATGTATGGCTTCGGTGCATATGGCATGCCTACATTAGATGAGACACCTCTCAGAGAAACTCCAAATATGTCATTTACACCATTTCTATAATTAGATGCATCATATTTTTACTTACATTGCTTATACTTCCTTTTCTCTTTCCACTTCTCTCTACTTTCCCTTATTCTGGTCCTATCCCCACATGATTTTCATGTTTCACACTATTTTCCCCGTTTTATTTTCTTTACTCACAATTCTCCTCCTATTCTTGGACCCTATACTAATATATTTTTCTTTTTTCTCTCCATGTACCTTAGTACATATGGTTGATGTCAATGTTTCGATACTACAACAAATTATTATGCTTTGTTAAGTTACATGTTAGCATGGTTCTTTGTTCTTTCTCCATATGCATAGCAAAGTATTTCTCTCCAAATATCCTTTTTTGATACTTCATGGATGTCTCTTGTTTCCACATACCACTCTTCTTTCTTTTTTAGTATCCTTCTCATTCTATATGTGCTCTCTAGATTCATAATTTATAATATTGTTGACAACTCAACTTGTCCTTCTAAAATGTTCTCACATATGTATGTATTCTTCCATAATTCTTGTGATGTATCTATTCCTTGTTTTTTATGTTATACATCTATGCATGACATCATTTTCTAAGACATGTTTATACAAAAGAAAAACAACATTTGGATCATATTGTTTTCACAACATACACAAAATTGGACCCCATGGACCCTCTCTTGATAGCACCACTCTTACAAAATTAGACAATTCATACATCATAATATCTACCCTATTAAGAGGGCTTAGATATGCTACACAAGGGCCTCTCCCCCATCAATTATATAAAATCTATGGAGTGCACTTGCAATGGTGATCAAGTGCACCTACAACAGTGACACCAACTCATCACCTCTAATCTCCCCTTTGCTCTACTTAGTGCTAGCTATATTTGATACATCAATACGTATGAAGTTTCCAATCAATCTATCATCTCCACTACTAATGAGGGTATTTAATACTTGGCCCTCATCTCCTATATCTGCTTTCATAGTTAATCTCTCTTTACAACTCATTCTTTTTTGCCACAACTCTCTCCACTCTACTACTCAATTTCATGGATATTATCAATTATTAAATGCTCATGGATAGTCATATATAAGCATCTCTCTCCCCCTGTAAGGACTCTACCATGACATCCTCTTAAGCCCTTCCACTCTACTTGTGTTGTGCTAAATTGTCTTCCAAATCCTTATATGTTACTCAAGCCATCAACACTTAATTGAAAATGGTGTAGCAAATTTGTCAACCTCCTCCAAGGTCACGCTCCCTCATCAATCCCCATATTAGGAGTGTTGAGCACCATCTATGCCCAACACTCCATCTATGCCAAAAAAATGAATGATGAGTATTCTCCACTCTTGTATACAAGTTACACCACAACAATTCTTATATGAGTCCTCTATTCTAATTATCACACATCAATAATAATCGATATAATTTTTGTGATTCATATTTGGATCTCACAAGAATGAATCAAGATCAAAGATGCCTCAAAGCAACTATATCTATAAACGGCTCATCATCCTTCTGACCCTAGCCTCATCTCCTTCCACGAGGGTGCCTTATCCTCCCATACGTACTCCCTCAAGCATCTCATATCTAACCTTTAAATCATGCATATTATTCTTTGCAACAACCTCTACATCCTAATTGCATCCTATTCACTCATCTACATCTACTTAATCTCTCTCCAATCTATCTGTCTTTCTTCACCATTAGCAATTATAATGTTAGTTGTCTCATCTCCCACCATTGACACCTCTCATCAATT
The DNA here is from genome assembly GCA_007258455.2 of Sequoia sempervirens. Taxonomy (NCBI): domain Eukaryota; kingdom Viridiplantae; phylum Streptophyta; class Pinopsida; order Cupressales; family Cupressaceae; genus Sequoia; species Sequoia sempervirens. Next base: position 348,654,849 of record VDFB02271358.1, on the reverse strand, counting down.
ACACTTAAATCATCTACATCCTCAGCCCTCATTATTTTAACCTCCTCATTAGCATTTATCTCTACCTAAGTGAAGAATGAAGGTATCCACACCTCTCCCTCTCAAGGTGCACATTGCTTACTACAACACCATAGTGGGCACATGAGTACCAAATGCAATACCTCAAACTAGTGTCACCCTTTGATAATAAAATTACTCCAAGAACAAATCATGCCACTCTTTGTACCAACAAGCTATCCTAATCCTCTAAAACTATACAAAATCTTCAACTCACCCTACATGTGTCTATTGGGCCTCCAAATAATGTTGATACTCGCCAATCGATCTACTCCCTTCCACCAGTCTCCCCACTTGCTAGAGCCCTCAATGTGACATCCCCCACCTATATGCAAAAGTCATTCCTCAAGTAGTGCCCTTGGTTTTCCCTACAACCTTATGATGGCAATGTGCTCAAATCTTCAAACTTGTTATAAGATGCTCTATATGATATATCAACCCTCTTCCTAGACAAACCATTGAATGTAATGATAAACATGAACTAGAATGCACTAACCCTAGGAATGCACTACATTCTCTACCTCCATCACCTATGTGCAATGTGCTCGACCCTTGTGAATCACCACATCACTCATAGCAATGACTACTGATGAAGCTATAAGAGATATCATCATCTTACACCCTCATGGTGCATCTCCTGACATAGTATCTTGTAGTAAGATATTCTCCTTCCCACCATCTATGCTCCCCTCTACATGCATTAATGACACACCCTAAGAATAGACATGACACAATTCTTGACTTGACATATCTCATAGGCACTTCACCTACATAACCTACATCGACAATCTCAAAATCTACCACATCATCTAGAGTGAGGATCATCTCCCTTGTTATTAGTGTGAAGACGCATGTGTTGAAATCCCATCTCTCTACTAGTGTTCTCAACATCTTGTTGGTATACTCCATCTATGGTAACTAAACCACATATCATAATCCCACTCTCCTTAATAGGGACATATCCTCGTCAATCACTCCTAGCCCACATAATGGTTTTAAAACTGCATTATGCAATCTCACTTCAATATCTACTAGGTCATACACATCACCAGCAATAACAAGCATGACACAATCAAAACTCAATTAGAAAATTTCAAAATTCAATATATCTAAAATGTTAAACACAAGTGTCAATCATAAAACTCTAAAATATCACATATTTTTCCTAAAGTTTAGATTGATTTTCAAAGATTTAAAGTTACTACATGGGGGATCACTAGCACCCACTTTGGGCATAAGCACTCGCCTTGGGCACTAGCACCACAGCCAAGCACTAGTGCCCATATTATGTCGCCACCCACCTCTCCCTCATAAAAAAATTAAAAATAAATTTCTCACCACTTCAAATTTCATCAAAAACTTGACTAGGATTTTAATATTTACCTTAATGGTTCCTCCCCCACAGTTAGCGCCCACCTTGGACACTAAATTTAAAATAAATTCCCTCGACACTTTAAAAAATCATCAAAAACATGACTAGGATTTTGGTACTCACCTCTAAGTGATGAAAGACAAACAAACCCATCTTAGAGTCTTATTAGACCATCCAATTCCGCAGCCAACTCAAACTAGATTTGACAATTACATTTGTCAAATTAAATCAATTCAAATTTACTTAAGCACGACAGGAACAAATTCAATTCAACCTAATATTATCATAGGCATACCACCAAATTTCGGTTGCAAATTATATTTTATTGATTTTTCAATAAACAAGCCAATACATTATGCCATCTGCAAGTTTCCAATTTGTTGTCATTTTTAATCTCTTTCCTTAATTCCTCTATTACAATACTCAATTTTGCACTTAATTTGTCTTCTAGTTATTTTATATAACTTTATTCTCCCTCTACTACATAGCCTCTTTCCCACACAATCTATACTTAATCTCACTATGCATTTTTTTACACCATCATTTCTCCCTTGTACAGTTTGCATCTATCATAAGCAACACCCTTCATTGATCAATATGCACTCTACCTCCTTTTTTCTCACCTCCACACACCTCCTCTATTTTTCTGCATTCATTTGTTTTTATTTTTTATTTTAATGTCTCTAAAACCTGTTCTTTTCAAGGCACCTCCTTTCTCTAGATGGTTGTGTTCCCTCTCCTTGTAACATAGCGTAGTCTCTCCTTGTATTTCTTGTGCATTTTTCTTTTATTTCATTTTCTTACCATTGCCACATCCACACTCACCTGAATGTAACCTATAATGTCAATTTAGACTGGATCAAATTGTCATGACTTGGAGGAGCTCAAATCCAAAAAATACCTTTATGTGGCATCAATGATGAGCTTGGAGCTAAAAACCAACTTTTGTTATAACTTTCTGCCAGAAGCTCGAAATTTCTCGAAAACTTGCAAGGATGTATGATTCTACATTACGAAGCTTTCCTCCATGGGATTTTGCTCCAACTTTCATAAAATTCAAGTTTTTAATTTTCCTATAAACTACCAGCCACGATCAAAGAATTTTAAATTCTCTCAAACAGTGAGGAATTTGAACGTGATTCCTTTTGTAGGTTAGGCAAAATATCATCAAGAATATTTCCCTAGAAGAATTTTTTCCCAACTCTTATGGAACTCCGGAAACAATTGTTTCCCTAAAACTAGCCTACGGAGCCTTAAAACAACAATTTGGTGAAAACTTGGATCTTGCAATTTTGATCAATTTTTTGAATTTTTGCTACTAAGAGATGCCCGAAAACACAAATGCAAACCAAAACACACACGAAAACTAAAAATTCAACTAAAATATTTTTGGGCAATGCAGGATCGCCTATGGACCCAGATGCTCCTGTATCAAACATGTCGAGCAAGAAGTTTGTTAGCATACACTCATAAACGTGGAGTTGAATGGTAGAACCATTCTTTCGAATTGCAACCAATCTGCAACGAACTCCATCAGTGTGATAGGTGCACATGAATTTGTTTCTTTTTCCTCTTCTTCCAACATCTTGCCAGAACATTTGCCATCTCCCTCCAACAAATCTGTATTATCTTCCTTCTCCCTCTCGTGGACTCATGTCCACCATAGACTGTCCTCCTCCAAGGGCTTCCCCTTCTCATCATCTCCTTCGTGAGATCCAACCGACCATTATCAATCGGCCACCTCCACCAAACAATCTCACTATTCTTCTCCTCTTATGTGGGTTTTGACCCACCAAAATCCAAGCACCTCCACCAAATTCCCTCATCATACACATCAACACCTGTAACATACACACACAAATCTATCTCTACAACTTCATGGAAATAACAATTTCCATATGTTCTTCTCCATACTCCTCAACCATCAACATTACAAATGAATGCAAAACAATGTCATCACAAAATGCAAACAAATTTACCTCCTCTTTCTTCATTGCAATGTTTTTGATGTCATCTTCAGTTGCAACCTTCATCTCATCCATCACTATGAGGTTTTCATCTACCCCATCTACTTTCATCATCATCTTCATGTCTTCCACTGTTGTACCAAGTCTCCCAACTGTAGCATCTTCAACAACTTCTTCATACAAACATGTTGCATACAAAGCTACATCTTCATTTATTTTATTCCCATCTATTTGCAACTCATCCATCTCAGCAACAAACAAATCCCCATCAATTTCCTTCATCTTCCTATCACTTTCAACCAATATTTTCCTTCCAAATAAACTATCAGTCATTCTCATCTCTTCTTCCAACAAGAGATCATCCTTATCATCACCAATCTACTCATCGAATTTAGGACTCTCCAAGTCCATAACCTTATTTTCTTCATTTCCTCTCTTCTTTTTTTCTTCCTTTACATCTATAGGGGCTGCTCTCACATCTTTCTTCTTCCATCTTGGGCTGCAACACGCTTTTCCTCTACTCTTCTTTTCATTGTCCTCTTTCAAGAGAACATTCTTCTCGATTCTCTTTTCCAATCTTCTCTCATCCTATTCAATAATCTTTTCCAATACATCTAACCTAGCCTGGATCTTTCCTAATTCTTCACGGAGCTTTTTACTTTCCACTTCTTCCCAATATTGTTCCCAAAACAAAATTCTTACAGGTCTCCTCATGACCCATCTCATCCCCTCTTTTGAATTCATCTTCTTCATCTTTCTCAATTCTCTTAGAGACTCACTCGTCCTCATCTCACATCTCGTGCTCTACATCTTCATGGCTTCTTCATCGTGCTTCCTCTATAGGCCGCCTTGCATTCAACAGTCTACCTATATACTCAAAACTCTTCTAACTTCACTCTCCATCTACAAGTCCTAGCATAGGCTGCCTCACATTCGGCGATCTACCTATACACTCAGAACCCCTTGCTCTAATACCATTTGATCAAAGACAAACAGACCCATCTTAGAGTCTTATTAGACTATCCAATTCCGCAGCCAACTCAAACTAGATTTGACAATTACATTTGTCAAATTAAATCAATTCAAATTTACTTAAGCACAACAAGAACAAATTCAATTCAACCTACTATATTATCACATGCATACCACCAAAACTCGGTTGCAAATTACATTTTATTGATTTTTCAATATATAGGCCAATACTTTATGCCATCTACAAGTTTCTAATTTGTTGTCATTTTCAATCTCTCTTTCTTCAATTCCTTTGTTCCAATACTCAATTATGCACTTGATTTGTCTTCTTGGTATTTTATATTACTTTATTCTCCCTCTGCTACACAGCCTCTTTCCAACACAATCGGCATTTAATCTCACCTATGCATTTTTTTACACCATCATTTATCCCCTATACAGTTACTAACTCTCCTAATGTTCTTTTTGCTTCATCTTCTTAACCTTTTACGTTCCCCTCCATCTACTCCTCTTTTGGTGTTGACCATTGTTTATTTCAATCTATTCATTTTCCTTCATGCATATAAAACTCATCCATATCCCTTTTATTTTTTTTACAATAAAAAAAGCAATCTCTTCCTTTCCATGAGGCACAGACTATTCTCTCTTGTGCAATTTTATTTTAAATTTTTAAATTGCCTTACATACAAAAACATAGCACAATCTCTCCTTATATTTCCTATGCATTTTTCTTTTATTTCATTTTCTTACCATTGCAACATCCACACTCACCCAAATGGATCCTATAATGTCAATTTAGATTGGATCAAATTGTCTTGACTTGGAGGAGTTCAAATCCGGAAAATACCTTTATGTGGCATCAATGATGAGCTTGGAGCTGAAAACCAACTTTTGATACAACTTTTTGCCAAAAGCTCAAAATTTCTTGAAAACTTGCAAGGATGTATGATTCTACATTACGAAGCTTTCCTCCAAGGGATTTTGCTCCAACTTTCCTAAAAATCCAAATTTTAATTTCCCCGTAAACTACCAACCATGATCAAAGAATTTTAAATTCTCTCAAACCATGAGGAATTTGAATGTGATTCCTTTTGCACATTAGGCTAAAGATCATCAAGAATATTTCCCTGAAAGGATTTTTTCCCAACTCTTATGGAACTCTGAAAACAATTGTTTCTGTAAAATTGCCCTACAAAGCCTTAAAACAGCAATTTGGTGAAAACTTGGATTATGCAATTTCGATCAGATTTCTAAATTCCTGCTACTGAGAGATGCCCGAAAACACCAACACAAACCAAAACACACCAAAATTGAAAATTCAAATGAAATATTTTTAGGTGATGCAAGATCGTCTGTGGACCCAGATGCTCCTACATCACTAAAGGTTCATCCCTAGTGGCAACATGAGCTCATACCCATTACACACAAATTCCCTCATACATTCATCTTGTTGACATGTTTCTCTCCTATCTTCTCACTCCAACTTGCAAAATAAAATTACTTACATTTTTCTCTTTATACTTCTTTTATAACGTTAAAATTAAAGTTTAAATTTTAACTTTTAAAAAGGGCCCCATTCTATGTAAAAAGCAAATTTTAATGCATACATGCTCCTTTCCCTCGCACTTTATTCCAATATCTAGTTCCATTCAATTCTCACGACGCTTGATGCTCTAATATACACAAATAATTATCACTTTATTTGTAAAATATTTTTATGTTTATTCTTTCCATCCCTAGTTTTTGACAAGACACGTTACCTCAAAACATATAAACACACTAACAACTCTTTGTTGATTCTCATGTATTACTTCCCATTTATTCCCTTCTGCATATGATATTCTACAGAGGTGAAGGATGAAATCTTACATAGCGATCATAATATTGTCATCTTATTAGGACAAACTCCAATTCCATATATCCCTTCATTCTCTCTTGTTTACATGCATTTATATAATATTTCCCTCTTATGCCTTCACACCTTCAATACTATGATTCTCACCTCCTAATGTTTGTTTCTCAATCTAAGCTTTATTAATTGGTCTTCCACTTGTCTTCCTAATCCATATACTATTACCTCTTCTTTTTTATTGCAAAATTATTTTCCAATTTCCTTCTCCCATTTTCAAATTCCCTTATTTTATGCATCATCCTCTTATAATTTCTATCATGTATCATGTGCTCTCTCTCATTTACACATTTTGTCATAATGGTCTCCTAGGCATATGATATATGTCTTCCCTCTTCCTCATGCTTTCTCTTCTACCTCACACAACTCTGTTTTCTACATTCCTTCTTGGCACCTACTCTCAAACCCTCCCACATACATTTTTTTCTTTTCAAGTTGACTTACACGTGTAGTTACTATCATCCAATCCCCTCACTGTTCCCACTTGTATTATTTTATGTTTCTTATGCATGCTAAATAACTTATGTATACCCTTTTCTCATTTTGGTATCCATTCCTATAATTATATTTAGGTATCATTTTGTCCATTTCCCAACCAAAATACCTATCACCAATATGTAATACACAAATGAAAAGCTTTGTTTTTTGTCTTCTACCTACCCCTAAAAACTAGAAACATATTTCCTAAAAGACAATAGCACCCCTAAGCATTCATATCCACATTCAAACTTGATTGTTTGGTCCCAATGACCATTACAACCCTAATTATTACTACATTTTATAACAGTTGCTTGCTCATGATCCTTCTATAAACTTAGTATCACCCTCATTTGAAGGCTCCACACAATTCACTCTCACTTGATTCTACTTGATAGTTCTTCTATCTTCATGCTAGACCTTATGTTGTGATCTTGCAAAATCAAAGGTGCTCCTCTAGATCTTCAATAATGTCTGTTTTAAATCTCTCGTTTCACTTTCACACATCTCCATAGCTGAACCTTTCCTCCATCCCTCCCATTATCCTCTCCTTTCCATTTTCCTATATGGGTTGACCTACCATTGATGTCATAAAATTATTGTTTCAAAAATCCTTTCCACATTCCTTGTTTTTGGTATGAAACTTTAGCTTCGACTTTAGCATTTCTCATCACATATCATAGTGATCATTCCATCTCCTAATCTCTCATCCATATCACTTGCACACACCACTATATTTTAGAATCCTACCTACGGTTTTCTATTCGTAGGTCCAAAGTCTTTTCACACCATCAAAACACCACTTAGGGATATACACAATACCAATCTTTCATATGGTATTGTGGATGCTAAAATCTTCCAAACAAGGGACTAAATGAGGCAATTTCTCCTTAGCACTAACCAATTTTTTCTTCCCTTAAGTTTATGTGATTATTTCTTTAATACCAAAGATATGCATTAGAGATTTGCTGAAGCTAAAGGGCTTTGGAAAAAATAAGAAAATCCTAAAAGTTGCATAGCATTTGTAGTTGAGGACCTATGTGCCAGACACCCAAACACAAGCACCAAACTCTTGGACACAAATGCCCAACCTTCAAACATGACTACCACCAAAAACCAAAGTTGTTAGAAAGCAACCAAAATCCCCAAAAATGATTCTACAGCCTTCCGAAGTCCATTTTTGCCATCCATTTTCAATCCAAACATTGTTTCAAACCTATTTTCAATTTATTTCCATAGCATAGTTCATTTAAATTTTCATTTCCAACACTTGTGATTTACTGTATTCAGATCAAATATGAATGTATCATTTTCTAAATACTGCATGAAATCTAATTTGTTTAATATAATAATCACCTAGAAATTAGATTTACTCTTACAAACAAGACTACGAAGCATTTTTTTATCTTTCGCATATAAATAGAATACGATTGCAACATAGCATCAAGTCTATTGAATATTCCAAGCAAAGTACTTGGTACGCTACAGCAAAAATTATTACCAAATTCAGAGTGTCACAGCCTTGATTTAATTTTCCAAATAATACATTGCTTCGTATTCAGTGGAATTGAGTAGAACAATGCACTACTACTAAACAAGGTGAATTATCCTGGGCTCTTAAAACTCCAAATTAGTTTATTTGAAGGTGCTCAAGGCTCCTAGTTTTATGTTAGAAAAGAGAAGAAATATTTTAAAGCGTAGCTTTAATGCTTGGCCCATAGCAGATACAAATCCTTAAAACAAATAACCACTGGATTTAGTCTCAACTTCTGTTAATTGGAGCTGTAGCCCACTGCAAATATTTGATATGGCATCTGATGATTTCTATCCTTTTCTATTTAAATTTACATGGCATAGCAATCCTTCGAAAATTATTTATCTATACATGTATAATAAAGAACAATTTTACAATAAGCCAAATCAAATAAGTTTTTGACATATAATCACAAAAACATGGCATGCACTCTAGCGGTAACTTAAAGGAAGACTAGAGTTATAGAAATTTAGAAAACCTGGCGAATTTTTATCAAAAACATTCCATGGATCATGAAAAATCAGAGTTTTTCCCTCGATAGATGTTTCCAACTTTATAAGCTTCCATACAGTTGATTTTCTATTGAATGCGTCTTACCATTACAACACTGTCACCCCTCAAGAAAACCTGCAAAGTAGTTTCTACGCATTAAATGCAGTTCAATACCTTTTTCGTCAAGTCCCACAGATTATACTTAACTGAATTAAGCAATGACAAAAAGCATGCCTTAACATAGAACGTAAGAAAGAGATTATATTAATAATTGATCATCCACATATGACCAAAACGTGGTCAAAGAACCATTGAATGCATGGTCTAAATTCTCTGAAGAGTGTAACTGTGGAATCTCCAAGCCAAATTCCCAAAAAGAAATATGCAAAGCTATGAACAAAGATAATACTGTAAAGCAGCAAAAAGGAAATATAGGCAGAAAACATTACCTGACCAACATGTCGACGCCTATGCTCCAACTTTGGGAATAGACGAAGCTCTTTCAATCCTTCCGTGATCTCATCTATTGCTTTGCTTGAATTTTCATTACCTTCTGCATTAACTGTGATCAAATCCGAATTCTCAACCACACTAGAAGAACACTCATTGTTGGACTCATCTTTTGGAACTTTTGATCGACGACCTCGTTTGTTCACAAGTCGAGGTACATGTCGCCGAACTGTCATTTTAACACATGGTCAAATCACACCTGTTCTCATAACATCATCAACTTAAAGTTTAACCTAAACACCAATGTAACCAATGGAAAACTCTTCTATTCACAAGATGGAAAGTATATATTTAAAAACCTAGAACAGACTTTGGCAACCTATCTGACTTCTGATTAGTCGTGTATTACTTTACTGATTGACAATTTCATTCTCAAAATGACTCCTTAATGCCTCTTCTGCTGTGAATGTCATGACTATAAGGCAAAGCTAATAGCACGTTGCACCCTTCTGCAAAATAACCTATCCAAACTAATTACAAGCCTTGCTGCCAATGTAAGCAGTAAAATGCAAAAACCAACCTTGGGGTACTAAGTCTAAATTGCATGAAAATGGAAATGAAAATTCGTTTGGAAATTAATAAGAAAGAAGTCTTCTCTACCTTATATCTAATCTACAATTGCTTTAGAGTGGACCAACTTCCCATATAGCATGCAAAACTACCAACAAAGCTACTAGAGTTTTGCTAGAAAGGATTAACTACTGCAGAGGGTTCAAGGTTTACCTTCAAAAGAAAAATCTAGCCATTTTTGGACCCTATTTTATTTTACTTCTTCAGTTTTAGAAATCTAGCTTCTGATATTTATGGCAGATTTTTGTTGGAATTTAAAACCCAAGACTCCTTAAACGCTTCATCTGTACTTTTATACATTAGAATGGCCTTAAATTTACTTTAATTGCTGTGGTTTAGAGTTACAAGTTGATTAATATGTTGTTAGTTGTCATTAAATTACATTGTGTTAAAAAATTTCCATAAAACTATTTGTTTTGGACAAAGCAAACTAAAGGTGGAACCACAAATTTCCAAAGTGATAAGGCAGTGATGCACTTTTCTGAAAAGAAATGAAGTGCTCTTACATACAGTTTTGACTACCACAGTGCTCTTGATATTTAAGTCAAGGAGAATCACCAACTTTCAAACCACTAGAACCACCCTGGAGTCTGACAGATTTCTAAGCACAAAACATGCGGCCTCTTTCTCTTATAGTGATGCTGAAGGGGCCTCTGGAGGTCTTGCGGTGCTCTGGAATCCTTCTAGGTTAAATGGCACTGAACTGTTATGTTGTCGGAATAGTGTCGGTGTCTCTTTTACCTTCCCTGGCGGCTCTTGGTCGCTTATCAATGTGTATGCGCCCAACCAAAGGAATACTAGACTTGCACTATGGATATCTCTGGCTGACTGGATAAAAAACAACAGTGGGTCTCACTGGCTGGTAGCTAGGGACTTCAACTCCCCCCTTTTTCCTTCAGAGAAAAGTGGAGGCCTGATTGACTACTCTGACAGCATGGCTGATCTGGCACACTTTTTGAGTTTGACGGGTCTGATTGATGTTGATTTGTCAAGGCAAGCTTTTACCTAGTCCAACAGACGTATGGGTGAAGACTTGATTCAAGTTAGATTGGATCGCTTCTTATGTTCTTGTAACTGGTCTGGCCTGCTTAGTGCTTCTTTGCGGGCTTTACCTGGGACTGTTTCTGATCACAACCCCTTGTTACTAACTTCGTGCGACCAGTCTACTGTCGGACCTTATCCCTTCCGTTTTGAAATCATGTGGAATTCCCATCCGGACTTTAAAATGAAAATTGCTAAATGGTGGAATATCCCTGTGCGTGGTTCCCCCATGTTCAGATTGTTCTTTAAGCTAAAACACATTAAAGGTATGCTTAAAGGCTGGAATAAAAGGGTTTTTGGGGATGTTTTCCAGAAGAAAAAAATCATTGGGGAAAAGTTGAAAATGGTTCAAAAGAGAATGGAGGAGGGTGATATCAGTCTTTCCACTTGCATCCATGAGAAGGAGATCCGGTGGGAGTGGGAGCAAATTCTTAAGAATGAGGAGATTTTTTGTAAACAGAAATCCAGGGTGCAATGGTTGAAAGAAGGAGATTGGAACACTTCTTTCTTTCACATTTCTGCTGTCAAACATAAGAAGAGGAACTAGATAAACAAGTTACACAATGCTCAGGGTGAGGTTGTTAGTTCTCCCTCTCTCATTGGGTTAGTGGCTGCGGACTATTCCCTGAAGGCTTATGCGGCTCCCATTGTTGCTCCTAATCCGGATCTTGATAGTCTGCCGGTTGACTCGCTTCGGAACTTAATTTCCCAAAATGACAATATGGGGATTCTCAATGCTGTTACCCCTAAGGAGGTTAAGCTGGCCACTTTCAGCATGGGGGCTTTCAAAGCCCCAGGCCCTAATGGTTTCCCTCCAGCTTTCTTGCAGTCCTTCTGGGAGATCATTAGTGAGGATCTTATTCTAGCTGCTCATGATTTCTTCAAGTCTGGTAAGATTCTTAAGCAACTAAATCACACATTCATTGCTCTTATTCCCAAGGTGGTGGATCCTCAACATATGACTGACTTTCGCCCTATCAGCCTTTGTAATACTTTTTATAAAATCCTCTCAAAAATTATGGTTAACCGTATCAAACCTCTTCTTGATAAAATCATCAGCCCTACTCAAAAAGGTTTTGTGCCTGGTAGGCATATCCTTGATGCTACCATCACAACACATGAACTAATTCATTCAATGGATAGATGCAACTATGTTGGAATGGCCCTTAAACTGGACATTTCTAAGGCCTATGACAAGGTGATTTGGAATATTGTTCCTAAAGTTCTGGCTAAGTTCGGTTTCAATCAATTAGTGATCAATCTTATTATGGAATGTATTACTACTGTTAAGTACTATGTTTTGGTAAATGGCTCTCCCTTTGGGTTCTTTCATGCTGGGAGAGGAATCAGACAAGGAGATCCCCTGTCTCCCTATTTGTTCATAATAGTGGTGGATGTTCTAAGCAGGAACTTCTCTAATATGCTGTCGGAGGGGTCCATAAAAGGAATTAAGGCTGCTACCACCCTTGAGCCAACTATGATCCAACAATTTGTGGATGATACTTTTCTATTTGGGAAAGCCTAGGTTTTGGAAGCCAGGAAATGGAAAAATTGCCTCAACAATTATGCTGCTTGCTCTGGACAATGCATTAACTACAATAAAAGCATGATTTACTTCTTCAACAACACTCCTAACCTGCAAAATCGGGTGACTGTTGTTTTGGGCTGTCAGAGTGGTTCTCTCCCCTCGGTTTATCTTGGGTTACCCCTAACTATCAAAGAGGTCACCCCTGAGTTTTGGAATTCTATTCTTGAAAGGATTCAAAGGAAACTTGCTGGGTGGAAAGGTTCTTTACTCAGCCATGCTGGTAAGCTTCAGCTTCTTTCTACTGTTCTTCAAGGTATCCCTATCTATTTCCTATCCATATTTAAGATACCTAGATGTATTGCTGATAAATTTGAGAAAATCCAGAGGTCTTTTCTCTGGTTGGGCACTGAGGAGAAAAAGAAACTCACTCTGGTTAAATGCGAGAAGGTTTGCCAACCGAAAGGGTGTGGTGGTCTTGGGATAAGAATCATTTCTAATTCTAACAAAGCTCTTATGGCCAAAGTGGGTTGGGATCATCTAAGGGATAGGAAGGATTGGTGTGAAATAATGAATGCCAAATATCTTTCGAACCGGCCGTTGATTGACTGCCTTTCAAAGGCCCACCCTACGGAATCCTTGGTTTGGAAGGGTATCTGTAGTCTTCAGGACCTTATGAGGAATGGGATTAAATGGAAAATTGGTAACGGTTACAAAATCAGATTCTGGGAAGATTCTTGGTTGCTTGACTCTCCCCTGGACTCTTTTGAGTTCAGGTTTCTTAAGGGTCGGGCACAACATGTGTTTGGTATATATATTAGTGATTATCTTCTTGGACCCTTAAGAGCTAGGAAATGGAATGACATTAGTCTTTGCTGTCCTTTATCCCCTAATCTGTAGCCAGAAAGTTGCAGGAGTTACTCTCTCTCACCAGGATAACCCCCTGCTCTCTATGAGGATGAGTTCTTCTGGATCCATGATATTCAGGGTGATCTTACTGTTAAAACTACTTACAGACAGCTGACTGATCAAGGGGTGACCAATAATCTATGGAAAAAGGTTTGGAATAGATACATGATACCGAAAGTGAACTTTTTATGGTGGACTGTTTGTCATAACAGAATTCTTACTCAGGATAATCTAAGAAAAAAGGGATTCCAGATCCCCAACAGATGCCTTTTATGTAAATGCAACGAAGAATCTGTCAATCATCTGCTATTACACTGTTACACTGCCCCTTTGCTGTTGAGGTGTGGGAGCCGGCTTTTGGAAGATTAGGGATACAGTGGATTATGAGCAAGGACATCACATCCTTTATTTTGAGTTGGTTCGGACCTTTTGCCCATCCGCTAATTGGGGAAATATGGAATCAAGTTCCTCCCACTATTTGTTGGTGCTTATGGAAAGAGAGGAATAATAGGATATTCAGGAACACTGAGATGAATCTGAAAGAGGTGTTCGGTATGGGAGCTCAACTCATTGGGGAAAATATCGCTCTTCAAAGGAAAAACCCCGAATAAAGGTCCCACTGAGTTGGAAATAAGCATAGCTAAAGCTTGGCATCATAACCTAGATGCCAACTCGTATGACAACTCCAAAATTCTGGCTAGGAGAGCCACTATTTGGAAAACCCCTAACAGAGACTGGTTTAAACTAAACTTTGATGGGGCTGCTAAGGGCAACCCGGGCAGAGCTAGCATAGGAGGTGTTATCAGAGATCACAGAGGAAAGTGGGTGGCCGGTTATGCTGGGGGGATTGGTCAACATTCTTCTATGATAGCGGAAGCTAGAGCACTGTTAAAGGGCTTACAGATTGTAGTTTCCTTGGGGATAGAGAACCTGCACATTGAAGGTGACTCTAAGTCCATAATTGATGCTATAAATTTTGATAGACTCCTGGGGTGGAACACTAAGGATATTCTTCTTGACATCAGATTGCTTGTGGCTAAATTAAAATTAAAGGTGGCCAGTCATATTTACAGAGAGGGGAACCAAGTGGCTGACGCCTTGGCCAATTTTGGCTCTCACTGGAATTTATCCAAATGTTGGCGTGATTTAAGTCTTCTTCCACCTCAGAGTATTATAGTAAAGGAACAAAGCCCTTTCACGACTCATGATGAAAACACGTGTGCTTAGCTGGATTCTTGGGGGGTCCACAAGCCTTCTCATTGGGCTTTGTGGTCTTGTTGTTTTGATGAGATGGATGATTAGCTCTATCGATGGGATGGATACCAAGTGGATTTTTTCAAATTATAGATTAGAGCACGTTTGGAATAAGGAAATCATTTTTTTCTGCGGCAAGTACCGGTTGATTAACTCTAAGCTGGACCATACTTGTCATAATCTCCTTATGGGGATTTTCTTAAGATCACGGATTTTCAAATTCTGTGTTTTCGAATTTGATGTGACTTGTAATTATGAGACTAAGCTCCTCTTTGGCTTTTCCTTACCCGCTATTTTGGTTTCGCGCCTTATAGCTTCTATCTATGGTATAACTAAAATTGACCAACCTCTGATTGCTATCTTTTTAGAGATTTCTAAATATGTCCCCGCTGCTATCCTACCTAGATTTCAGAATTTTTGCTACGTGGAAGGCAATCCTTCCCTGCCAATCATGTCCTTTGTGCTTAGCTATTTATGCAAGGAATTCCTCATTAAATCCTATGCTAAGATTGTTACCGGGAAATTATAACTCATGTGTGTGACCTGTCCTTAGGCTTGATTCCCAAAGATTGTCGTTTGTAGCTTAAATGCCTTATTGTGGGGGTGATTTTTCACCTTGCTATTTTCTCTAACTTTCTGTTTTTTCAGGGTTCCTAGTTTTACTGTGAGCAGTGCAGAATCATGGGGGGGGACAGAGTGCGAACGAAGCCGGATAATTGCAACGAGTTTCGCAAGGATCCGCTTGTCTGGCATATTTGCGTTGAAGGTGGCATTGCTCCTCTGATGGAGAGACTTGTGGGCCACAACCCTAATCTATCGACCCAGTTCGTCAACTCTTGGAAGAATCGGCATGTGTCTGTGGGAGGCATCTCCTTTACGGTGGATGAGGAAGTGATAGCGCAAGCGACGGGCCTCCAGAGCTCTGGCATGAAGCATCCTAAACATTCGAAGACCCAGGACAATGCTAGTATGGACAAATTCTTTGTGGGTGATGAGAAACCGATGCGCAACCAGTCTGGGTTCGAACCATGGAATCAGGTGTGTCTTGCGTTGATGAAATATGTCACGTTGGAAGGAAGGTACAAGACTTACTACTATTACCATTTTCCCCTGTTAAATCACCTTAGGCATAAAGTTTTAATGAGCTTTCCCTTTTTTCTACTCATGGACCTTGAAAATTCGGTTGATAAATGTGTGGAGTCTGTTGCCTTAAATCCCAATGAACCCACTCCTCTGCCGCTCCACCAGGGCCTTATCCTAAGACTCTACCACTTTTATTTGGCTTTATGCCCTCCGAAACCCATTTCAGCCGTCCGCATTGAAGAAATTGTGCCACCCAACGAGACCAACTTATCTCCAGACGAATCCAAAGGCCTTGCCAAGAAAAGTCACCCGGTCCCTAAGGTTTCTCAAAAACCCAAACCTGCTACCAAAAAACTTAAGGGTATGGAGGGAGCTGCCCAAACCAGTGCGGCGGTGAGCCTGTGTGATTTCAAGTCTACCCCTGCTAAGACTTCCAATAAGTATGGTCCGAAAAAGAAAGGTAAGGAGGAGAAGGAGCCTCCGAATAAAGGGAAAAATGTTATGAGCAAGGATTCGCTAGGTGACACGGTGGTGGCGGAGACTGTGGTCGTGGGTTGTGATACCATCATTCGGTGTTCTGGTAGATTGGCGACGAACAGGAAGAAAATGCTAGTTAGAGATTTGGACACTGAAGAGGAGTTGTCGGACAGCAAAGATAGCAGAGTGGAAGAGGTGTCAGAAGGTGAAGAAGGGGAGAAAATTAGAGGTCCCTCTTCCATTCCTGACAAGGGTAAAGCTCAGAAGGAGGTGTCGGCCTCTCACTCTTTGGAACTGTTGGAGATTAAGCAGAATGACCCTGACTACATTATGGGTAGAGGTGAGGAGCTCGATGTGCTGAACGAAAGAATGGAAAAAATGGACAAAAAATTCAATGGTTTGACCCGTTTCACGGTCAAATTAGTTCACTGTGTCACTAGTACCCTGTTGGCTGTCATGAAAGATGAGATGGAGATGAAGAAGGTTGAAGACCACCAGAAGTGGATCGGCGATGATTTGGTTCAGCTTCTATCTAAGAACTGGGAGAACACCAGCTAGTCTGTTGTTGGTCTGTGTGCTGTTAGTCCACGTCTGTTTTTGGTTTAGTGTTTTGTTTTGTTACTTTTTGATTTGGACTCTATTGGCCCTTGTGGCTCTATTTGAAGGGTACAACACCCTGTAAATGCTGCTTATTTTACCAAAAACAATCAGACAAAGAACCCTATTAATATAATTTTAATAATCATGATAACATATCCTCAAAGTTGATGTGACATGTTTCTATAAGGCTAGAAGTCAAGCACAGTAAAGAGAATGTATTACAGGCATTATAGCCTACTGGAGGAATCTGAAAGACAATTAGCTACAGGTTGAACAATTAGGAAATATATAATATACAAGCAAAGCTGTTGGAAGGAGATATTAATTAGAAATCTGCTCTACTAGCAGATTGAACGTGGTATAGGCCTTTGTTAAAAGCAAGGTCTACAAAGAATTCAGTAACATTGGACCAGATACATAATTCACATACAATAGACCAAGAGATAAAGAAGGCCAACATAAGACAATAATTTTAAGGTTAGAGCTTTGATATTCATTGGGCTTTTCCAATTGCTTGGTTATGTTGATTTTGCTAAGCAATAACAACTAGAGTATTTGTTCCCCATTCAAGGAGTAATCGATAAAGTTGTGATAGGTAGTAATCAATTGTGGGTGAGACCTCCTAAGGGATTCTTGAAGCTTAATTTTGGTGGCACTTCTTGAAGCAACCCAAGGTTGGTACGACCAAACCTGTGCTAAGGAACAACATGGTCATTTTGTGAAGGGGGGATCATTCTTTTTGTTACAAAGACTAATACTAGAGCAAAGTGGATGGTAGCGGTGGAAGGTATCAATTTGGCTGTCAATGGGCTGTATGAAGCTAATAGTGGAAGAAGACTCTATGATGGTGATCTTTCGGTTGTTTAAGATTTTGTCCCATTGTTAAAAGTTCAAAAGTGTTTTGGATGAGACTTTGGAGCTCTATAAGTATGGGTTAATCAAGATTGACTAAAACCATGCAATTGAATCTTGATAAAACATCACATAGTTTGACATATTACAAAAACACCATCTACATGAAAATGAATGAGCTGAGGAGCTCTTTAATGAATGGCTCATGAGGTACAACACTTGCTGATGGTTTTGAAAATGGATAGCAAGCTAAGTGGGTTTGATCTTGGGGGAAACTCCATGCTTAAGCACACTTGAGTTAGAGTAGTACCGAGATGGATTACCTCTCAAGAAGACCTAATGCTTCACTCCTATGAGCATCACCTAGATGCAACGAGTGTTAAGTGGACCATTCATGCTCATTGGAGATGTTATTGTGAACCACTACTCATGAAAAATGAATTGATAAAGATTGATTAAAACTATGCAATTGAATCTTGATAAAACGTCATATAATCTAACAATGCAAAAACACCACCTATGTGAAAATGAATGAGCTAAGGAGCTCTATGATGAATGGTTCATAAGGCACAACACTTATCCAAGGTTTTGCAAAATGGGGTAGTGTTGTGACCTATTTCACACATCGCCCCATTGCAAATGGGGACACCCAGTAGTTTGCTTTTTAGTGTTTTGCTTTAGCGTTACAATTTCATAAGTTCATTTGCTTTGAGAGTTTGGAGTTAGAGTTTTGAGAAATCACCTGGGTCAAGTAGAGAATTCAAGCCCAGAACAGTGCCTAGACGTCGTCAAAGTGCTCAGAAGGTCCGAAGGACAAAGAACGCCATTGGTTTGAGCCAATTCTGACACTTCCTATTTTTGTGGAATTCTGTTTTTTTTTTTGCTTTTTGCTTTTCTGATTTTTGGCACTTTGGGACCAATTCGAGACGCAGCTTTTTCGACCTGCTTTTTGCTTTTTGCTTTTTGCTTTATTCAACTTTTTTGAAAGTTGACCTAGGATTGGGTCCGTCGAGTCATGGTAACAACGCCTCTATCTTCAGAATCAAAAATTTGTACCTCCAAGTATAAAAAGCAAGAAAAAATCACCAGGCGAGGGGTTGTTCCAAATGATCCAGATGAAAGCAAGAAATTCATCCAGATGTTAGGAAGGGTAAACATGGCATAAGCATCATCAAGTCCGCCTTGACATGAAGAATGGATGGCAAAAGAAAGACAAAGTCCGCCATGCACAGAGTCTAACACATGGTCAAGTCTGCCGAAGAAGAGATGGCAGAGATCAAGCCAAGTCCGCCCAAGGGAAGTGCATCATGTCCAAGCCAAGACAAAGTCTGCCTAGCCCAAGGTAGAGATGGCAAGACATTGGCAAAGTCCACCCAAGATTGGCATGAGAAGAGGAAAGTTTTCCTTGTCCAAGCAACCACCAAGTCCGCCTAAAGGAAGATGTCCAAGAGAAGGCAAAGTCCGCCCAAGGTAGAAGTTGGCAAAGTCCGCCCAGCTAAGGAGAGAGAGAAAATGACATGAAGGATAATAAGTTTGCCTTGAATAAAATAAAATTTCGCCATAATTAAAAGATGAAAAAGTTGGAAAAGGTTGGAAAATCAAACTCAACATTTAGAATATTTTTTTTTTTATTCTTCCAACACTTGGAATAAATTTTCAAAATGTTTGACACTTAGAAAAAATTTCGAACTCAAGAAAATCTAGAAAATTTCATGCCAACTCAAGGATATTTTGGCTAAGGATGGCGCCATGGTAAAAAATTGGAAACTTTCTCTTGAAAATCTTTAATGAAGATTAAGTTGCCATTTTGGAGGAAATAAAACAGTCTAGGTTCAACGAATCTAAAAGAAAACATGAAGTTACTAAAATCAATCGAACTCTTCAACTTTATAAGAAGTTTAACTTGTCATTCTCAATTCATTCTCTCCAAAGTTCGATTGTGAAGAGGTTTTTGGCTCTCTCGAGTTTGCGAAAGATAAACTTTTGAAGGAGAATTTTGAAGATAAAGTTAATTTTCAAAATAGAGAGCAAAGAATGAAGTAAGATTTCTGAGTTGAAGGATATAATTTTCAGAGAATAACATGTTATTTTCTGAGATAAAGACAGACTTTTCAGAATTTAAGGCAGATTTACTGTCAAAAGTATATAATTTCGAAGGTTCAAAATCTGAGTTTGATGGATTTCTTTCATCCGTCTTCTGTCTTATTCACTTATTCTCGCTAAATTTGCTAAGTGCTTATCCAAATTCTTTCATTCTCACTCTGATTTTTTCACAAAATTTAACTTCTTGACACACTGAAAGTGAAAATTTCGAGCAAAAGGATCCAAGAAAATCAGAATTAAAATCTTAAAATTAATATTTTCTTCATGTTTCTTGCAGGTTGATGACCACCAAAGGAGAACCTTCGAGGAAAGCCCAGATGAAGTTTGCTAGTAAAGGACTGCAGCCGAAGTCAAAGATCAATAACAAGTGGAAGAATGTCACAGACACCAACCTTGGAAACGTGGATTTCAAAGATTTCAAGAAGAGAATGTACGGGCAAGATGGATTCCTACCAACACATATTGCTCGCCAGATGATGAGAAATGGCATTGTCCAAGCGGCTGGATTTCCACCAGCTGCAGAGTGTACCGAATTGATGGTCGAATGTGTCATGCACTACAATGCACAGGAGAGACAAATTATTGCACCAGATGGGAGAGTATTGGCTCACCTTGGAGAGTTAGCCATTCAAGAAGCATTTGTCATACCAAATTATAACCGGACTTCCTACAAAACCAAAGAGGATGCCAGAAGACTTTATGAGGACCAACCGGAGCTTTGTGCGACAAATGTCAATAAGTTGTGGTTAGAGAAGCCGAGGCCTTCCATCAAGAAAATGCCAAAGAAATTGCTTCATACCGACTTCAAGGAGGAGTATGGAGATATCATTTTGCTATTAAACAGAGTAATGGGCAGCCCTCAAGGTGCGCCATTTGAGACATGGATGTACTACGTTATTGATGAGATCACCTCGGGTGTCAAAATGTTCAATTGGTCGCAGATAATCAGTGACAATCTCAATGAATAGTTAATAAATTTGGAAAGGACAAAGTCTTTTTACATGAGTTCCAACATTGTCTACCTATTGGCTAGAACCTACAGATAAATAGGATTGATCTGCAAAGGCGTGGTAGGCAATGGTGAAAATGAATTTAAGTCCTATGATTGTTATCCACAGCTGCAACTCAGCGAGAAGACCCACTTCAGAAGGGTAAATGATGCCTTCCTAATGTTCATCACTAGAATATTGCAAGGAGGAACTCATCAAAGACTCACTCATGAGGCCAAGAGCTTGATAAGCAAGTATGGATCCTGGTTTATCCAGTTTCCAAGATTCACTTATATAAGAGTTCAAGGATTCACCGAATGTCCTTACCGAATTACGATTTACCCTACGAACAGAATGGTCTTGCTCAAAGTCCTCAGACAATTGGAAACATATCGAGACCTCCAGAGATCAAAGCAAAAAGCAGCCATTACCTTTCCATTTTTCACCGGAAATATGCTGGAGTCTTGTCTGTTGGCACAAGCAGCTGAAAGTGCCAGGTTGGAAATGCAATGGTATCCATTCACATCTTACCGGTCCAGGGCTGATTTCGATCCTCACAACCATATTGGGACCGTGAATGGAAGGAAGTATAGACATAAAATAGACCTGGAGGATTTTTGGGTGAATGCCGCAAATGAATATGATATCAGGAAAAGACTATGGTCCAGATTGCCAGTGAACTTGATTAGAACAACCGAGCTTTTATGTGTGCCTGATCAGCTAGATGATGATGGAGAATATGTTCAGCCGCGCTATGATGAGAATTGGCCTCTTCCTCCTATGAGATGGTCAGAACCAGAGCTCGCAGATCTAGCCACCTTGATGAGGCCAGTTGTCAAATATTCACAATGGTGGTTGGATCAACAAATCCAAGGGCTACGCCGAAGAAATGTGACCCTCACTTATAATATAATGGGCAATGTGGAGTCCTATTCTTCAAATGCAGGAGCTTCCCAAAGCAACGAACCAATTGAAAGCACTAATTCTAGGAAAAGGAAGGAGGCAGTTGATGACTCCACAAGGTCGAAAGGGAAGAAGATTGTAGACGAAGAACCTGTCCAAAAGAAGCAAAGATCTGGGCCATCTCATTCTGCCACGTCCAGGAATGTGAACAAGATATTAACTATTGAGGATGAGTCCTTGGCAGAAATTAGAATTCCTTCTCCAATCCATGAGGAGAACACTGAATTAATCCAACAGGACGATGATGAACCCCCATCTCCTACAGGCACGGAAATACTTGAACCGGAAAATGAAATGGATATTCTGGATGAAGAATTTCAAGAGGGAATGATTTTCGCTATTAGAGGAGTTCAGAATATTCCATTTGAAGAAAGTAATCAGGAAGAGGAAGGCATTGAGCAGCCTACGATTCCTAATTGGTTAAGAGAAAGGTTGAAAATGAAAGCACTAGTGGAAGTTCAAGAAGAAGATGATACGGCCGATTTCTTGGCCAGGTTAGAGAAGGTTATTGTAAAGAAGCCAGCCAAGAATTTTTCCACAATCCAGAGAGATGAAGCCGGCTGTCGTTCAGTGCAAATTGTTGTACCAACCGTGGACAAAGCAAAGGAATATATTACTCCCCAGAAGTATGCGATCACTACTATTGACTTGGGACCAACTACAAAAGGTTAAGAGGTCGAGGACTTAGACAATTCAGTCGCTTCCATAAAGGAAAGATTGGAAAAGGAGGTAGGAAAGAAAAGAGAATACAAGAGGGAAATTGAGTGCCTGAAGGAATATATTCAGCACTTGACCAAACCTCTTAACCAAGGCGATCCAATGGCTCCTCCACTTTTGAATTCTTCGCAGGAAGCAGTCAAAGATTTTGAAGAAGAAATGGTAACAGCTAGAGAAACTAGGGAGTGGTCGGCAAGCAAAAATGAAGAAGCAACCACCTTTATGGAAAGATTAATGTTGGTCTATGGACAGACTTCTTCTTTGCTTTCCAAGATTGCAATCATGGCAGAAGCATGGGATAACCTTCAGGATGTTCAGGACAAAATTATCCCGTGCCTTAAGGTATTGAAAGGAGTTCCAAATTAGGAACTGATTGATGAAAGGATAATCGAAGCAGGGGCTGCATATGATTTTAACACTTGGTACTGGGCATTGGTTGCACGAAGTGAAGTCTTGGAAAAAGTGAAGGCCGATGGTATCAGAGCTGAGGAACAAATAAGAGAGATTCAAAATAAGATTTTCCTTGTAGCTACGGATATACTGGAGAAGGATACCATCCGAGAAAATGATATGCAGCTAGAAAGTCTAAAGCTCAGAACTCAGGAGATTTTCTCCGCCATCACCAAACCAATCCTGAAGCAGAATTTGACTAAGGCATCGAATTTCTTGTCCATCCAAGATGCCTTCCAAAGACAGGAATTGGAATGGGAGACTGCCTTTGTCGTGTGTGCAGATGACTTAGACGGATTGGAATTCAAGGTGAATATGTTACCACATGTCACAATGGAGGAGGTCAACATAATAGTGTCTAGATTCATTGAATACACTGCCACTCAAGAGGATAAGGATGCGCCTCCTAGAAGATAGCTCCTCGTGCCACTTGTTTTTCATCACTGGTTATTAATGTTATTCTGGGAAACCCTAATTAGGGTTGATATGTTTTAATCTCAGTCGTTGATCTTAGATTGATCTCGGCCTTTCATTTGTTTTTGAAACTCTATATAAACTCCTATTCCCTCATTTCATACTGTGAAGAGAGTTTTATGAAATTGTTGCGTAGAGCTATTTCGATAATAAAAGTTCATATTGCAAGATTGCTTTGAATCCTTCTTATTATCAAATAGTTGCATGGTTACATATCTCCTTCAACATAGAATAGATTTAGAATAGAACATAGAATAGATTTAGAATAGAATTTGATTTGCACACTTGTTAGATGAATGAAAGAGTTGATAGTATAGATTGGTGAAACTCTTGCTCATACTTTCTTTGAATGGATGATTTTTGTTCAATGCGTAAAGTTAGCCTGAGCCTATATTGTGGATGCTTTAACTTCTACTCTGAATAAAATATTGTTCCATTGATGGTATTGTCCATTGTATGAAAATCTTGAGCACAACCCTAGAAGATTGCACTCACTTTGTGTAGTTGTCATTCGTGTGGCAAAGCAAAGTGTTGTTATTGGTTTCACCTAGTCTTTACCGTCTCTTGAATTCTTAGAAGTAGCATAAAACTCCTAAACCCTTATCCTTTAGCATTTTTTTTTTTGAAACTCCAAAACCAAAAATCCATAAAAAACAAAAAAGAGAAAGACCATTTACTGTCAAATTCGTCTAAGTCCTAACTTGTGAATGATTTGTTAGCGTAAGTCCCCCTTCTATTTCAGCATACATAACCAACGCAGCTATCCAACATAAAGTCGCCCGTTTGCACATATAAACCTTGGAGTCGCTGTGTGGTCTTCTTTGCAATCTTGGCATACGTAGTGATTATGTTCAAGAGAGGGTAGAGTGTCCTTGACATTTTATTCTAAATTTTCGGTGAATGATAAAACGTGAACCAATAGGTATCAAGCTAAATGGGTTTGATCTTTAGGGATACTCTATCGTTAAGCATGCTTAAAACTGAATTGTACTGGGATGAGTGACCTACCAAGAAGTGTTGATGCTTCACCCCTATGAGCATAACCAAGATGCAATGATTGCTAAGTGGACCATCCATGCTCATAAGAGATAGGTTCTTGTGAACCACTACTCATGAAATATGGATCACTGAAGATTCACTCCAAGCTATAGAATTGAAACTTGATAAAACATCACATAATTTGACACACTACAAAAACAACACATACATTAAAATGGATGATCTAAGGAGTTCTATAATGAATAGTTCATGAGGCACAACACTTGCTGAACATTTTACAAATGGGGTAGCAAGTTAAGTGGGCTAGATCTTGGGGGAAACTACATGGTTAATCACACTTAATTTGAACTCGTATTGGAATGGGTGACCTCTCAAGAAGTCTCAATGATTCACCATATGAGCATCAACTAGAAGCAATGAGTGTTAAGTGGACCATTCATGCTCATAACAGATGGGTTCTTGTGAACCACTACTCATGAAATATGGTTCAATGAAGATTGACTCAAAACTATGAAGTTGAAACCTGATAATGTTGGCAATATGTGTTGTCATTGATGTCAACTCAATATGTGTTGTCATTGATATCAACTTGAGGTCATGTTTGTATAGAGATTTTGTATAGAAGTTGAAGAGGCTGAGAAATGATTACAGATAGATTGATATAGTTGTTGGGACAGTGGAAGATTTGAGAGAAATGGTTTGACATAGATGGTGTCATGGGATCAGCATAAGCAAGATAGTCTGGGAGCATGGTATGAACATGGTTAAGATAGTTACACACTGTTGATCGGTTTCTCCATGTTTCAAGGAGTTAGATGAAAGTCAGCTGTGTTTATGCTTTTAGTTGTGTTGTTGAGAAAAGCTAAGGCAAAAACTATATATTTTCCCAAGTCGGTGACCCTATTTTTAGTCTGCATTCCTCCGCATTGCATGTTCTAGTTGTACGGTTCTGGAGTTAAGTTTGGCAGCTAGCAAAGAGGTGGTTTCCAAAATTTCATGAGTTAGATGTGACTGTTCTCCGAATTGCAATATAACAGAGTTAAGTGTCTCAGATGTTCTCTAGTTTGCTCTGCCTTCCTCTGGAGTGATAGTTTGCGACTTGGGAACATGTTTAGAGAGGTGTATGGGTTCATCCATATGTGTTTAAGATGTTTTGGTGAACCGCAATGCAATATCCTAAGAGTTGATGTGTCATAGTCAGTTCGGGATGCTTTGTTCTCACCTGTCCAATAGGTTTCTTTTTTGGCTCCAGCACATGATGATCAAATTCTTCAAAAGAAGGTTGTAAGGATGTTGTTGATAATCTACATTGTTCACATCTTGGTCCGCATGATGTTTTTGGTTTGTCCCCGGTGGTGTAAAGATGAGCAATTGGCAATTTTTTGTGGTGTTGATGTTGATCGGGCCAAGAATCTAGTTTCCCTCATTTGCGGTTGATCCTGATTAATCAAATTTGCTTTGGTGAAAGTGTTGTGATGTTTTTGGGCCCAATTATACCTTGAATTGATCCGCAACTCATTTTGCTTCATGATGCATATGTTTGAAGCTCACCTATGTAGTATCACACGTTTCATTTTATAGGTCCTTTTTGGAGCCAACCTAATTGGAGTTTTGAATTGTTGCAGAGGGTATTTATAGAACAAATCTTTCGTGAAAGAATGAACTAGTTGTAAAGTTGAGTATGAAGTGTGTAAAGTCAGTATGATGGACTAATTGTGCAAAAAAGGGATTGCAACATCAGCATATGTTAAATGCTTCATTTATAGCAATTCATGTTCATGTTTTCATTGTAATCTTCATGTATCTTGCTCTGAGATAGTGAATCTCCTCAGCAAGTCTTTGTATTTTTCCCTGAGGTTGTGCGCCTCATCCTACAAGTCCGTTGGGGAGCAGTGTGCTTCCTTAGACAATGAGCCTTAAAACAATATTGTAGTACTTGTTCATATATTGTGAGCTAACTCTCACCGTGGTTTTCCCTCATTTGGTTTTCCACGTAAAAACCTTGATGTCCTTGTGTGGTGTATGCTTTCCAAATTCCTTCCTATTCTTCTTTCAGTTAATGTGATTTTGACGTTTAATCTACAAATGGAATAGTTTAAGTTTTAGTATATGCTGATTCACCACCCCCCCCCCCCTTCCCTTAGCATTCTGGTGTGTTCAACAGATAAAACATCACATAATTTGAAATACTATAAAAACACCACCTATATGAACATGAATGAGCTAAGGGGATCTATAATGAATAGTTCATAAGGCACAATATTTGTTGAAGATTTTGCAAATGGGTAGGAAGCTAAGTGGGTTTGATCTTGGGGGAAACTCCATGGTCAAGTTCAAGTAGTATTGGGATGGGTGATATCCCAAGAATTCCAAACAATTCACACCTATGAGCATCACCGAGATGCACTGAATGCTAAGTGGACCATTCATGCTCATGAGAGATGGGTTCTTGTGAACCACTACTCATAAACTATGGGCCAATGAAGATTGACTCAAAACTATGCAAATGAATCCTGATAGAACATCACAATAAGTGTTAAGTGGACAATTCATGCTCATGAAAGATGGGTTCTTGTGAACCACTACTCATGAAATATAGGTCAATGAAGATTGACTCAAAACTATGCAGTTGAATCCTAATAAAACATTACATAATTTAACACACTACAAAAATAACACCCACATGAAAATGATGAGCTATAGACCTATATAATGAATGTTTCATAAGCACAACACTTGTTGAAGCTTTTGCAAATGGGGTAGTAAGTCAAGTGGGTTTGAGCTTTGGGAAAGCTCCATGGTGAAGTGCACTTGAATTGAAGTAGTACCAAAATGGGTGACCTCTCTAGAAGTTCCAATGCTTCATCCTTGTGAGCATCACCTAGATGCAATGAGTACTAAGTGTACCATTCATGCTCATGAGAGATAACCACTTCTCATGAAGTATGTGCCAATGAAGACTGACTCAAAACTATGCAATTGAATCCTAATAAAACATCACATTTTGTCATTTTGATTCCTTTGTTTTACATTTTGTTTTCAAGAGCATAATAAGGTGGCAGATTTTTTGGCCAACACAAACATGTAGTAGATCCTCTATCAACAAATATTAATGATTAATTGGAGGTCTGGGATGGGTTTGATTATGTGGTTTCCTCTAATTCCATGGTCTAGTTCCCTGGTCTAAATAGGAGAAATCAGGATTGATCTCAGAGGTCTTTAAATTTTCATTGATTGAGGCACATGAAATGTGGTGATTGGTGAAGTTGGGGGCTGCATTATGAAGGGGGATGAGATAATCCCTTGGCATGTGTAACGTGGACTATCTTACTACCTTTCACTTTTATTATAGGAGATGACCATTCTTTTGAAGGTGTGTTTAGCTCCTTTTTTTAGCAAGGTGTTTGTTTCTGCAAGTTGTCCTTCCAGGTGCCAAGTGTCTACAACATAAGAATGGTGAAGCAATGAGTGGTGGGTAGGACACCTTATCCATTTTATCATGGGTGGTATCTGACCGCAAATTGAAAGCAATTTTCTGCTGTCCAAATGTGGCGAACCTGCACACAGTAAAAATTGTTTTGGTTTCAAAGGGCATTGAGAATATAGGCAATTTCAGATCTAGGAGCACTATTGGAGTAGATTTCGTCAAAAAATTGGAGGATTTGTGTAAGAACCCTGGTGGTTCTCAACCCCGAAACCCTAACTGTGAGTTTTGTTTTTGCAAGTTTTGTGTTTTTTTGTGTTTTTGATAGGTTTTTGCAAATAAACAGAAGGCTGCGATTTTCCTCTAAATTGCTAATAAATTCAAAATAAATTAAGATCCTCTAAATAAGCTTTGAAAATGTTCAGAGAAGGTAGGCGCATCATTTTATTTCACTTCCAGAGCATTTACAATATAAAAATATGACATATGAATTAAATATGGATTTATTTCAAAAACCTGATTTTTCTTCTTGCTGGCGCCAGAATACAAAGAGAATGGTACGGCTGAATGGAGTAATGAATCTCTGGTCTCTGAAAATCAATGCTAAATCTCTGAAAACCCTAGGCGCACCCAAACTGACTGATAGAAGCTGAGGTCTGAAGGTGTCCACTGGCAAATGAGAAAGTACGGCTTGCTGGTACAGAAATGTACAGCCCCAGCAGCAGCATTAAATGAAGTACGGATTCAATAAATAAGTGCTAGATCTCTGTGGTGAGAACCCTGTGAAGTCGCCTCAACTGCAAGATGATTATTCTCTGTCAAACCCTGAATGAATCAATCAATAAGCTCGATCTGTAACCTCTGTGTGAAGTCACCAAGAGACAATCTTCAACTGGTATTGCACAGTCTCAGTATGTCAAACTCTAAAGAGGTATCATTCTCCAGAATCTATTCGTCTGCTGAAACCCTAGGTTTTGCAAACTCCAATGCTCAGAGCAAATACAAGACAAATTTGAATAACATATCATAATGGTTCGATTTGTCTTTCTTGTGAATATATATGCTTCTTCAAAAATTCGACCAACCCTTCTTTTAATAATCATTTTAATAAAATGATTTAATTTGCCTGTTTGGACTTAGGAAGAATATTTAATAATTGGCGCCCCTCATCATTAATGAATAAATATTCATTCATTAAATTAATTATGCCACTTTATTATAAAGTATTAAAAATACTTTATAATACGCCTTAATTATAATATTTAAATATATTAATAAAGTGACTTTATAATATAAAGTCAAAATATTAAATATTTAATAAATCATTAAATACTCCGTTATCCTTCCATCTGACCAACAAACTGATGCACTGGGTCGAATCTGAGCAGACCAGCTGAACCAGGTGCCCTGCCACAATTAGCAGCTTCCGCCTGCCCTACTTTCTAAAAATAGAAAGTCTCTGAAAAACCATTCTGAATGATTCTGCGAAGGCCCAACCTGAAACAACTGCAATACTGAAGCTACAAAACACTGAGTAACTGCCTCAGAAGATCCTCTGCACACAACTGTCAGCCTACGAGGATCGAAATAATAGGCTAACCTCATGACCAGCTGCGCTGACTAGGATGGGGACATCACAATTTGGTACCTAATAGAGCAATTAGAGAGTCAATAACCAGTATGGTTCTCCCAGATGTAGCAGCACAGGAAGCGGTGATGGTGGCAGTTATCCCGGCAATGTAGGATTTTCTTGAGTAACCTAGCCCTTGCCTGAGTAAATCCGAGCACTGTGTGATGAAATCTAGACAGTGTCCCAGCAGAGGAGCTGGTTAAATATTGTGAAGATCCCGCTTTAGTAATTAAGTCCCTGATGATCACACATAAGAATGGAAAACTGGAGCCCTATGCTCCCCCAAGTTTCTAGGATGGGGGCAGCAGGGAATGGGAGAACATGTTTCTGGGATGCGTTTTTTGGGAGGCTATTTTTTAGGGGATGGCAAGGAATAGCTATTAAAAAAAAGGAAAATTTTAAAATATATAGAAATTTCAAATATTCATATGATAACATTGATAAGGCATTCATCGTAGACATTATAAAACCTTAATACGTAACATTAGACTTGAATTGACAAAAATTAATTGCTTTCAATTTCACTGTGCATATATATTATATAAAAATTACAACAAAACACTCAAAGGCTGCAAGTTTCAACTAAAAAATGACAAAAACATCGAAAATACTCAGCCGTCCCTAACCAGCTTCTGGAAATGATGCAACTTTGACTCCATATGGCTGGGATGAACCATTAACCTTTGGTATGAAAAGGTGACAATTTCCTTGCTCTAGTTGTTATGTAAATGGATGTGATATCAACTGCATAGACTGACAATATCAGTGACATGAAAAATGCCAACTAGTGCTTTATTCTCCCTTACATGAACACTTTGTCAGGGAAAAACCCTCACATAGCTGCAACAGTCCTGACAACAAACTTGATCAAAGTAAGGTTTTCCCTCTGCAAGCTGTATTGTACAGACCTGCAATGGCAGGTGTACAGACTGATGAGCATAAGCATCCTGGAGGTATCTTTTGATGCATATTTTTCCCTCTTAACTGGCTCTAAAATCTGTTAATGTAAAAATGACAGCAGGTGTACAGACTGATAACATGAACATTCTGAAGCTATCTTTTGTTGTATTATTGTATAGTTTTGAATTGTCCTCCTTAAACTGGCCCTATAATCTGTTAATATTAAATAAAAAGGCATGTATGTACATTTAATGTTAAAATTACTCATTTATTTTCTACATTTATGATCATTTATTGCTGATTTATTTGCTGCTGTAGAAAATTAGTATAGCTGAGTTGAACCTACAATCAACCCACTACCAAAGAAGTGAGGTTTTCCATTACCTACAGCCAATAAGGCCCCATCGGTTTTAGACTGGCCTCATGTTGTTGTTTAGATAGTTTTTTGGTTTATAACTTTTTAGTTTTTAGCAGTTGTAGTGCCCCTTGTGGCTTTTTGTAGGATGTGAATTTAATGGTAGTCTTTTGGATTGTATGGATTTATCCTTAGCATTGCAATTCTTATTGTTAGTGGATTGATGTATGTATTTGGTGTTACCATTTCATGAGTGAGGGCCCCAATAGATCCCTCGCTACTCTATCAAAAAAAATTAAAATAAAAACTGGTGAGTTTGTTCAGGTAATTCATTGAAGAAAATTTGAAATTAAAGACATTAAATGTTAAAAATCCGTAAGACACAATTTGGTTACAAGTGATAACTGACCTGTATATACCTCTTCCACATCTTGCAATATCTGCAAAACTATAGAATTCTTTATCGGAAGAAAAAGAGTCCAAGTCTAAAAGAGTTCTCTCTATGTTTAATTGAATAAGACTTCAAAAATGAGTTACAATGTTGTACCATGTTCATATGACGGTCAAATGCATGCAAAAATCCGATCAAGTTTCCTCTAATTCCATGAGTGTGTCGGGTCCAAACTTGAACACGACCTTTTTCATTATAGCAGACAGCCAGAAAACTTAATGGACCCTTCGCCTTTGCTGTAGAATGGCATAACGTCAAAACAATTAATAATACAGCACACTGTACGAGCACAATTCAATTGTCAACATACACTGAGATGACAAAAAAGAATAGTGGACCAATAAAGGCCTAATAATGTGAAGAAATGAATTCAAGCAATAATATTAATTGCTCAAAAAAAATCGGAACTGACAGTTTACATAATATAGAAAGAAATAAATGTGGTGCCAGGCTCAAGGGTGTAATTCTCTCTCTACTATGTAGCTGCATAATTATGTTGTTCTGTTTAGCATCAAATTTATGCTTGAATTCTGTGAAATTAACTAGGAAGCTTTTTCGGTTATAGACTAGGCTGTTGCAGAACTCAGGTAACGGGCGTCTGCTATAGTTTGCTTTTGTTTGGTACAGCATGTGTCCTATGGTGGTATTCCCAGGAAGGTGTGTCTGCTCAGCTGCTTAAAGGTCATATGGAATGACTAATTTCCAAGGCAATCCCTTGTTTTCGGTTGGATAGAAGCCCAAACGCCAACCAAGTAGCCAGTCCTTAAAAAGCCATACAAAGTAATGGAAATTCAATAGATATTTTCAAATTTCTACTGTTCATTATCCAAATTCAGAAACAGAAGCCCTAAATTTAGATAAACAATCTCAGATGTTATCCCTCATCCAAAATAAAAGTAAAATTTCCAGCATCCTTCATCAGAATGAAAAAAGCTGGACTTGTAAAAAGTACAACAGTTGCAGCATTTAATATATGAAATAAATAATAGATTGACATCTGAACAAAAAGGCATGTGTTATTGCGTTGGATTTGAAAGGCATATCAAGAAAAAAGTAATTATCCAAAAATCATACAACAAATTTTTGGTTCTAAGTTTTCACAATTGGTCTCCAGTTTATAACATATAAGCTCAGTCAGTGGTTTGTACTTTGTGCTGATTGTCAATGAATCATTGCTAACTTGACCAAACAGAGAGTTAAGAATACAGTAGGTTATTGAATTATAGTTTATATTAAGGACGGTTGTTTTTTTAATGTTTCTTGCATTGATAGAGTTCTGTATCTTTAAACAAAACACAAGGAACATTCATAAAGCCTTGGTACAAAAGCAAAATTAAGGATCAGGAAAGACTGCGCATAACAAGTCCTGAAGACACAAAGAATGCAGAAAATCGATTGCTAGTAGATGAAAAGAAAAATTAGTTTGGGTTTGAGTTCAAATTAGGGGGGTTCAATATGCAGATATGGAAAAAAATAATTGCATTCTCATTGGATGACATTGAGGATGAGCCTGAGGAGGAGTCATTGTCAGTGCCACCAGCAACAGGATCTACATCCAAGATGGAGGTTGAGGAGCCACAGCAGAGTCCTTGGACTAGACCCTCTCCCCTAGTGAGAACTAGACAAGGAAAGAAGAAGATGTGAATTTGTAAAAACCTGTGTTACACAGGGACGCGTTCCCTGCCCCAAAATCCAAAGTCCCCATCCCAAGCCGTCCTCGGGACAGGGGGACACAAAGGGGGCATCCCCTTGCCATCCCCAAAACAGGCTAGAGAGTAGGAAATGGTAGGAAATGTCCCTGACTGTTTGGGGACGGCTCCCTGTCCCCAGTACAAATGGGGGACATTGGAAACATCCTTCGTCGTACCGAGGATGGCTAGGACAAGGAGCTTCCTGCAATAAAAAAAGATGCTTGCTGGTTCAAATACACATTATTCATGCAGGAGAAAACTTAGGAAGACAAATGATCAGAACAACTTGTAACTCATAAAAACACAAACCCAAAATAATATAATATATTCACAGTATAAAACACAAATTCATACAGTAGAAACCAATTGTTTACACATCAATGTTCATGTAGATAGTTAAATTGTAAATGAGCATATACAATTCATCAGATAGACAATATCAGTGATCAAATAGTCACTTATCATAGCCTGTAAATGATAGTTCTAGTCTTCCAGATAAAATTATCTGTTACTAAGCTGAAAATGACTTCCTAAAGGCTAAATATGATTAAATTTTCGAATTTCAGAAAAACATTGGTTATTGGAGGTGTGAAACTGTTATTAAATAAAAATCAATTCAAAATGATTAAAACAACAGAAACAGTAAGACAAGCAAATAAGATGAAACATTAGGCAGAGGTCTGACTTGACAATAACTTGTGAGTTTTTTAGTCAACAAGGAGTCATTTGACTACAGCTGATTCCTTGTATTGCTAGTTTGCACTTTGCAGGTCTGAGAGGTTGCTTTCCTTCAAACTGTATGTTTTTCAGGAATGGCATGGAGGAAGTGTGCTACAAAATGAGTTGAAATGGACCTGCATAAATGAGTGGCTTATATCATATCCAAGATTGCAGCTAATCAATCATGTTGCCACGATGGCTAAAACCCAAGTTATGAAACCTGGCAAGAGATATGTGGATTGAGAAAGTTGATATCCATGAATTTATAAAGGTCAAAGAATCTAATTCAAGAAATCTTTTAAGAAACCAATAAACGTGAATATGGCTGATTAAGGAGAATCAGAACAGACCGTTACTTATTAACAGATCACAAGAAAATATTAAAGCAATTCTTAACTTTTATTATGCTGTTATACTACTGCTCTCACGATTTATTTACATATTGATATTGTTGTTATCAATTATTGACATCTCTCTCTCTCTTTCCCCCTCTCTCTCTATAATATATTAAAAAAATTTAAAAAATTCATATATATATATATATGAATTGTGCATTGCCGTCCCCTACCGTCCCCCCCGTCCCCATCCCCAAAACGCCATGGAGCATAGGTAAAAACTGAAATATATTAATGTAGTATTTACTTTCAGTTTTACAAAAAACAATTTGCTATTTCCATTTTGTTTCAGACTATCAATATCAGCGCATTGAGCATTCCATGTGACAATGCCATTTTGTATCTAATTTTCTTTCAAATCAATCAAATACAACTATACTCAGTTTTTTTCTTCTATGTACTCATTTATTGACTCATTGGATGCATCGTATCATTGAATTTTGCAAAAAAAAATGTGTTTTTAATGAAGTTTAAGCAATTTTTTAAGTTGTCGAGTTTTTGCCAAGTCGAGTTTTCCGGGCTTGGCGAGTTTTTCAACTATGTTTGAAACCATAGCCAATACAATTGATAAGGGTATTGATACATCCAAACCACATCATGTTAATGGATTCACAAATTATGCAAGGATCTATGTGGAATTGGACCTGACAAATTCACTTCCTAAAAGTACCACTTTAAAGAAGAAAATAAATTTAATTACAAATATTTGATCAAAAGTGTGTACCCTTTAAATGTCAAGGTTGTGTAACATTTAAATGTCAAGTTAGTCATGAGTATGATCATCTAATACAAGAATGCCTGCAAGCACAATTACTGGCCCCTAAAAATATGAAAAAAGATCTCCATATGGACAATGTGAGATTTGTAGAACCTAAAAGAAAATTTATGAGCAAGAAATAAGGCAAGAAAACATCAAGAAAAGCTAATCTAGCCAATAAGGGAGGAAAAGGAAATGAAGAAAAAAGGAGAGACACATGAATCTGATCCAAAAACTCAAATACAATGAAGAAGGGATCACAGATGAGAAAGAGGCAGTGATTATTGGGTACAGCTTCCAGGATGATTTAGAAAATTAACTAGAGGAAGCTATAGGGCATGAAGGGGATGTGGTCAAGAAGATGGAACACCAAGAGGAAAGAAAAAGCAGTAATCAAAAAGTCAATTAGGATCAAATAATGGAGAAAGAGGAGTCTAATCCAAGTGAAAATGCAGAAAAAGCTAGCAGAATAATACTATTAGTGAAAAGAAACTTGCAGACACTGGAAGGAAAAAAGAGGGAGAGGTAGCATGTGTGTTAGAATACAGAAGGGGACTACGGCCAAAAAACTTCTATTCAAAGAAGTCCTCAGAAAGAGCAAAAAATGCAAGCCTACATGGAACATTTGGAGAGTGCAATCAAGTTAATTTTCAGCAAAATGCTAGGAAAGTGTTTGTATTCACAGAAAAACATAATCCACGAATGGAGTTACTCACATGCCTATAGAAAAGTATGCATAGACATTAAAAAGATTGGAAAATCTTAAAGGCAACCATGTAAATGGCATGCATTGCAAAAATTTAAAATCTTGCATGCATACTTTATTTAAGCCTGGTTTTTAGTTAGGTAAATTTATTTCTTGATTGAAAACATTGTAAATGTGCTAAAGTCTCTTGATGTAAGTGTGGGACTCAATCCTTTTTTTAAGATAATACGCTGTTTACCTATATCAAAAAAATGAATATGAATGAGCAAGGCAAGGCAGGATTTCTCATAGACTTTAAAGGAGATACACAAGATTGATACATGATCGCTGTGAAATCACACTCAAGGTATACAGGCATTTGATCAGTTTTGACATAGCTCTGATCAGCTACAATTGGAAAATGCAATAAATGATAAAATACTTAACTATCCAAAAACGTTAAGCCAGTAAATACAAATAAGATCCATGGCCATTCACAAGAATAAGGCCAAGGGGAAGTAAATCATCATTAATAAAAATGAAGAAAATGTTAGCATGGGGCACAGTCAAGCTGGCTCTGAACATGGAGATATAGAATTCAAGCACTGTGAATTACAATTGTCATTTTTCATGGTGAAGATTCTTCCCTTACATGATGAAGCAAAAGAAAATGTTATGCACCTGCAAGCATGTCAAAGATCTTAACTTGGCGGGCCTTTTCTGCTGCTTTTTCAAGGAGAAGGGAAGTTCGAGCCTGAGTAGCAAATCGCACACATGAAGATTCATCAGCACCAAAGCATGCCTTATGTATTAATAGATGTGGTAACCATGAAAAGTGTTTTTATATGGAAGCACCATTCACCTACCTTAGCTCGTTCCTGAGCTTCGATTGATTCTGCTGATCTGCTCTTGGGAGATATATTAACTACTGATTCTGGAACCTCCTGTAAATCACCACTAATTTCTCAGCTTCTATGTAATACGAGTTTAGAATTTAAAGAGCTTTTATGCATGAAAAACAGAAATTCTGTTACGAAAATCAGCCAGACCTGTGGCAAAATGTGACGACACCTGTTCAGATTGTCCAGAGGTCGTACTCGAGCATTAGGAGGCTGAAGTCCCTCAGTTCGAAGTGCTTCCAAAGGATCAAAGTCTGGCTGGAGTTGAACATTACATTAGAACAGTAGATGCTTACTCAACAGAATAAGCTTTAAAACATATTAATTAGGAATGTCTACAAAGTGTAAGGAAGGAAAAAATGACCTTTATCAAAATACATTCAAGGAAAGTATAAAATCCCCAGCACAATATTCCCTTACTCTTTTGTACAGCTAAACAAGCTGTGGAAATTAAATGTCAAACAGACACAAAATATATGATGGTCTTCCATTAAAATCGAACACTACATTTTTTATTCAATGATTATAAAGAAAAGTGAACACCTGATGATAATTCAACTATCGATCAAAGTTACCAAACACATGTTTAATGCTTTGCCATCAGAATATTACATTGTGTAGTGAAGCTATTTTAACATTGCCAAAGACAAAAAAGCCCAATAGAAATAACCAAAATTGTGATTAAAATTTCCCTTACACAAACATTTGATGGCACATGCCAAAATTCACCATACTTACTCATTTATTCCTACGATGTAGATTGCAATACAAGATAGTAAAAAACAACTAACAGATAATACAATAATATGAAAGCAAGAACTGAATTCTAGAGGATGTAAACTAATTTGGTGACTAGGTTTTAAAGCTTTCATTGATGTATTCTTCTTAATTTAATGTTAAGCCATCAGTTTTTATCTTTGTTGGCAAAGGTCCTCTGACATTTATAGGGGTTTTCTAGTTTTTGCTTCTACAGAAGTTACAGAAGTTCCACGCTATTACACCATTCTTTTGCTCTCTCTTTTGAACACAATGCAGCAATTGGAATTTTATCACTAATTGAAACATCAAAGAGCCTAGAATATCACTCGACAGTTGAGGCCATTACAAGAAGGGATACCAAGAAATTTGAATTGAGTAACAAGCATTGAGGTGGCATGCAGTCTGTCCAAGATGAAGGTTGATGAGTTGAGAGCTCCTCTGTATCAAGTTGAGGAAAAGTTGAAGATCTCTAATGAAAATCTAGAGAAAAAAAGAGTAGATGAGTCTCTATGCTTGAACCGAATTGGGTCACGATGTTTAAAATAGTCAACCAATTAAGCCAGTATTCTCATTCAACTAGTCAAACCAACTAACATGTAATTTTATAGCATTTTCTTTCACTCTTCAAATGATAATCTTAATCAAGAATAAAGTATCAATGATGCAATGGGGTCTACGGAACTTGCAAATGGTTTAAAATGATCCATAGTCCTTGCCATTAAACACAAGTGCATTAAGATCCTAAGAAAAACAAAGGAAACAGGGATCAGTTCTGACAGTGATAGCACCACCCGTAACAGCGAAATTCTTTCTTGGTTTTGACTTGGCAAACCAAAATATTAGTCGTAATTCAATTCATCAAAGATTCAAACAGGAAAATTTTGGGAAATTAAAAAACACTGAAATTTTCATAAAAACAGAGAAGAAAAAAATGTTTTTATTTCGTCTGCCACAACCCAAAGGATTTTCTTTTGCTTTTTAAAAAAGAGCAGGAATCTGGAGATGGCAGCCCCCAATGGGGTCAAGAGGCAGCACCCCTTGTAGGGTCCAGAGGCAGTGAGGTCACATGGACCTTCATGGTGCATGCAATTTTTCACAATTTTATTGCTTTAAACCAAGCTCCAAGCTGCAAACCCTTCCAACTTGCATTCTCTCTCTCTTCAAATGATAATCAAGAATAAAATATGAATGATACGCTGGGGTCTATAGAACTTGCAAATGGTTTTAAAATGATCCATTGTCCTTGGGATTAAACACAAGTGCATTAGGATCCTAAGAAAAACAAAGAAAACAGGGATCAGGTCTGACAGTGATAGAACCACCTGTAACTGCAAAAGCCTTTCTTGGTTTTGACTAGGTAAACCAAAAGATTAGTTCTAATTCAATTAATCAGGATTCAACCTGGAAAATTTTGGGAAATTAAAAAACGCTGAAATTTTCATAAAAATAGAGAAAAAAAAAAAGAAGTGCTTTTTTCATCTGGTACAACCCGAAGGACTTTTTTTGCTTTTTAAAACAGGAGCAGGGATCTGGGGATGGCAGCCCCCAATGGAGTAGAGGGGCAGCATCACTTGTAGGTGTTGAGGCCATAAAGCTCCAAACCCTTCCAAAAAATACAGGTGTTGAGGCCATAAAGCAGTAATTAGACCCTGACTGCATGAGAATGAAACAGATATTCTCTGAAGAATTGAGTGCCCTCAAGTACACCCCAATTGATCCAATGTTTGGTTACTTCAGCAAAATCCAAATCTACAATGTAAGAGTGAGATTTTGACAGAACATTCAAAAAACAAGCATTTTATGGGCAGATTGAAAAAATCACATGAAAAAACAGCAATTTATTTGCAACTAAACTAGCATTGGGAATTGTGCCAACAATCAAAGAATCATGCCAGCAATCAAAGGAAAAAATTAGTTATCTGATATGAATCAGATTGACAACTATGCCAAGTGGCAATTTATAGCAACAAATCACAATTTATTAAAGATTTTTGCTACTATGGTTCAACCACCAGTTGTAGAAGGGTGGTAGTTGTAGGGCCACCAGTTGCAGCAAGCGGTCATTGTGTATGACCCCTGGGAATTGCGGAATTGGAATAACAGTTGCAGATGTGTCATGGCAGTTTCAAACACGTGGTGGTTATGCCCTATTGTATATGGCGGTTTGCCAGGGAAAAATAGACACACAAAGCTTCAGTTACAAAATGTTGTCTCTTCCAAGTCTTGACTTTTGAGTTTCTTGTTTCAATCATAATCTGAATGTAAATGATAAAACTTACCTTAAGAGGTCATTGTAAAAAATCTTGTTCTTCTTTCCAAGCAGTTTTAGAAGTGAATTGGTACATAGTTTGCTGAGTCCAGAAGAGAGGTCGGTATATATGCAAGTTGCAGAAACTTGCAAGTGTTAGGGAATTGGTGTAGTGGAGATTGGTGTCCTCAATTACCACAAACATAGTAACAAGATAAGGCAAACTGCTTTTCTCTTCTTCAGTTTCTTCCCACAGTGGGTTCTCAAGTGTAAAACTCTTGTGGTATGCTTTATTTTCGTGTTGCTTTCAGTTTCCTTTCTAGTTCACTCACTGCATAGAAACAACTGCCTATCTCCATTCTTTTAACTTTTAAGCATTTAAACAACTCATTTCTAAATACTATATTCTAATATCTCCAATGGGATCTGCCCTAAAATTCTGATTTTTATTTCTGCTCAAACCCTAATTCTGATTTCTGATTTTTATTTTCTGATTTCAAACAACATATCATAGCAAACATACAAGTGAGCAAACATGACAAATAATACATGCCAAATGATGCTGCCAATTGATATTCATATCAAACATGAGATTCACCATGAAAAACACAAGATAGGGTATCCAAATGCAACATACAGATATGATTTTCTGTAGATAACTTCTGCTGTTACAAACTGAATATTCTGGACTGATTTTACAAAGAACTCAAGGGCTCAAACATGCCAAACATATGCCCAGATTTCTGCTCTACAAATTACATCTGAAACTATGATTATACATACCAAATATATGCAAAATAGTCCTCAAATATCAAACCCTAGATAGGCGAAATTCCTCCTTGGTAAGTGCTTAGGCTAAGTTGCCAAATCGGGTACGGATACGTGGGTACGGGTATGGGTATGGTATGCCGGTATGACAATTTTTTTTGGGTACGTTTGGGTATGTCTGTACATTAAACATATAAAAATCATAGATATACATATTTGCAGCCTAAAAAGTAAAAACAAGAATTGAATTTAGAATACCACATATCATGCATATGCTAAACAGAACTTAGAACTACCATAAATATAACAAATCTGAAATACAATTATACTAAATTAATTTGATATCAATTTTTCAAAACCTGAATGTTACGATAGGTATATAATTATATTGAATTCATTGTTCATTGGTTCAACATTTAAAACAAAATAATACAATTAACAGTAGGCATCATATGGGTCATTAGGAAGATACAATTAACACGAAAAAGTTGAAAAAAACTTTGAAATCTGCGTCAAGACTTTCGGAATCAGTCAAACATTGCACATCGACCGGAAAAATGTCAAAAAAACGTCGAGATTCGTCTATTTTTTAAAATACGTTTCAGGAGTAAAAAATGCAGTACCCTGGTTGATTCCACAGGGTTTTTACAAATATCCGATTCGCATACGTACCAATACCCGGAATCGGCAGAGCATATGAGCGATTCCGATAACTTAGTGCTTAGGGTTTGCTGCTCCAAATAATGCAAAATAGCCCTCTAGAGGTGGGCGCTCAGGTCTGCTCTAAGTGGCACTCCAAATTAGGGCAAAACCCTAATGCAATCTGCTCACAAAATGCCACAATAATTCTGCTCTAAATTTGATCTGCAAATCTGATTATGCAATGATGCTCCAACCTCCAAATGTATCCAATGAAGTGCAAATAGAACTCCGTTATGAGTCCTCCACAAGGTGAGTTAGGCTTTCGTCCAACTCCTTTTTATGCAATAGGGTTTTCGTCCTAAAGCATATGCTAAATCTGCTCCTAAGGAGAAGAAGTCTGCTGAAAACGAATTCCTTGAATGATGATTTGAAATGCCACAAAGACCTTATATTTATACTAGTTTTTCCTTCTCACAAGCTCGCCGACCTAGGCTTATTTTCATTATTTATTTTTTTCCTCAAGAGGGCCGACCCCAAAAAGAATTCTTATTTTATTTTATTTATTATTTATTTAATTTTTTTTTATTTATTTATTTAAAATATTATTATTATATTTAATTAAAATATGAAAATTAGTGTTCAAAAACACTTTTTCCCGCCTTTGCACAATTTGAATTTCAAATCAAATTGGGGACATGACATATATGACTTTTTCCTCTTGAAAACATGAGGATAACAAGTTTTTCTACCAGAATGTTACATTAAGAATTAATATTTGTGTTCACGAACTAGCTATGAGATATACATATTAATTATGAATTAGATTGATATCAGAGCAATTATGTACCTTTTCTTAAGTTTTATTGTATGGGTGACAAATTTTATAGGTTGATGGTCATTACAAGAGAAGCTTGTGCAAAACAAAAAGGTAGCTTGGTTCCTCTATAGCAAGAGATATCCACCAAGAAGTGGAATTGAGAAATGAAAAGAAAATCCAAAGAAGAAGAGACGATATCTCACGATGAGCAAGCAAGATTTCTCAAGTTGGAAGAAGGTGAGGGAAGTATTTTCTCAATTCATAGGGAATCTTGACTGGTTGGAAAACATTATGGAAGCGCTCATAAAAAGCTAGCAGTGTCCATGGAGGGTCCTCAAACAAATAATGAGCTATGAAAAGAGTATCCCAAGGCATGACAATCCAACACCACCAACTCCCCCTCTATCCAAAGCAAGAGCCAAGATCAAGATCCCACCATATGAAGATGAGGTAAATGCCGAGAAAAC
The DNA here is from genome assembly GCA_007258455.2 of Sequoia sempervirens. Lineage (NCBI taxonomy): Eukaryota > Viridiplantae > Streptophyta > Pinopsida > Cupressales > Cupressaceae > Sequoia > Sequoia sempervirens. The sequence continues at coordinate 348,612,945 of VDFB02271358.1, read as the reverse complement.
TTGACCATTGGTTGGCTCAAGATAATACTTCAATTTATAAGGAAACAAGCACCTATTCATAAATGAGATGAATTTAAGAAGTTAATTAAAAAACAATTTTATACAATTAATCGCCTATTCATTGATGAGGTTAGTATAGATGAGGTTTTTCTTGATGTCTGCTTTGGTCTTTGTCAAACTAAAAATGTATGCTAGAGATTTATCTTCATGAGAAGAGCTAATACGCAACATTTGGTCAAGAAAGGGAAGGCTACACCATCAACGCAGATGAAGGAAAATCACTAATCTCCTTGATAAAAACTTGTCAAGCCAAAAGGTTGATTAATGCTAGTGGGAAGTTCGCTCTGCTTCTTTTGAGAGATAAGCAAAATAATGTAATAGTTGAATACAAAACTCCGCCTAACATGTTTACTAGCAAAGAGCAAAAACAAGTGTGAGAATTGTTACAGCAATTTAAGGAGCTTTTCCAAGAGACTAACGGTATGCCACCTAGGAGAGAGATGGAAGATGAGATCTAGTTGTTGCTGAATTGATCTCTCCCCACTATTGGTCTTTGTTGACAGCCACTAATGGAAGCAAGTGAACTAAGAAAGTGGTTAAAATCTTCATTAGATCGAATTGTAATCCATCCTAACACTTCTCCATGCAGTTTTCTATTGTTATTGTACCTAAGAAAGATTGATTATTGGGAATGTGTATTAATTGTCTTCTGGAGGAATTTTGAATAATTGCATGTATAATAGGAAATTGTATAGTAACAACCTTATATTGTTGAAGAGCTTCTAATAATAGATGATTGTTACACAAGCCATAATGATGGCAGTTACAAAAGATGCTAACAAACAAATGAAATAGGAGTTACACTATTACATTATTACATATTATTTTAATAGACTATTAATAAACTGATGTGATCTGTATGGACAATGGTTTCTTTTTTCATTAAACAATGCTTCCATTTCTTAACTGCTTCAAAATGTGTATAATATTAGTATATTTATAGCATATTAGAATCTGTAATAATGTGATAGAATAACTCCTATTACACTTGTCTATTAGCATCTTTTGTAACTGTCATCATTATGGCCTGTGTAGTTGTCATCTATTATAAGGTTGTCATCTCTCCCTGAGATAAGCACGCTCTTCTCTCATCTCATTCTTTTTTTGAAGTTCAGAAAAGTTCTTTTGAAGGAATTTTTCATATATCCTTTTGAAGGGTTTTAGGAAAAAGAAATTGGGTTTGTTTATTCCAAGATCACAATTAAAATTTTCTACCTCAAATTTAAAAAGTTGTTTTTCATATATTTTCCAAAGGTTTTAAATTTTTTGCGATCATTTTTTTTAATAAATTGGGTTTGCTAAATAACTGGCCAATATTAAAATCTAGTGTTGTCAAAGTCACAAAAATTCACAAAAAAACATTATAATATATGGAGTCACCAGATACTCACCTATGTCACAAGGTTTGTGTTTGTGTTCAAGTTCGACAAGGAAAAAAATCGGATTAAATTTGGCAATGAGATAAAGTTCAAATAAAAAATCATGATTAAATTTGCCTAATATAAATTCGAATTTTTTTTAAATATAAGAAATAAATCCACAAAATTGTCAATATAGGTAGACAGTGCTAAACAAATTTGAAATTTATATAAAACAATGCCACATTTATAAACAATGATAAACAGATTAAAGTTAAACCATAAGAAACATATGAAATCACAAATCATGATTGCAAAAATTTGTTTTTTGTCAAAAAATGACAATCAAGAGTCAAGACTCTAAAACTTCAAAAACGTTCTAAGTCATCAAGAACACTTGGTTGAGTTGAAGCAATATCATCACCACTAGATGCACTATTCCATTTATCATCAAAAAAGTCAAGCTCGTCCGCAATTTCTATGTCTTTTGGAATTTGTTGGATTTGTGAAGAGGTGGAATCTTTTGCTGATTTATTCATACACAATTGTAAATTGCTGCGAATGTAAACAAGATCTCCCAACTTTCCAAGTAATAACTTGTTCCTCTTTTTGGAATGCATGTGGTCAAACAAATTCCAATTCCTCTCAAAGCTAATGAATTGTTTGTTGACTCAATATTTGAATCGCAAGGTATTTTAGTTCAGGGATTTGTGTTTCGTAGGCCATCTACCATTTCTACCCAAGGATGTCAACTCGTGACATGTTATATCAGCTACTGAAATTCCAAACATTCCTTTTGTTGTCTTGTATTTCCAACAATTGTCTCTAGTTAAGCCTACAACCGTTTGATCTAGTTCAAACCTCTCAATGGCTTCATAAAGCCTTGCCATAACTTCACAATCACTTTGTCTATCAATGAGAAATGGCTTAGGCTCCAAATAACAAGTTGTTGCATAGAAAGGTGTGCATCATTCTCCATCTAGAATCAATTGTATCCCATATCTCCATGTAGTTTGCTTCCACATTATTGAGTGATTTTTTAATAGCTTCCTTGCAACAATCCTGTTGTGACTTTTTCACACATCACCCCATTCAAAATGGGGACCCCCTAATTTTTGCTTCGTTTAGGTCTTTTGGCTTGATTTTGGTTGGTTTTCTTGTTCTCTCTCTCTTGTTCTGTCTATCTTTCCGAGGATGTGCCCATCTGAATTGAAATTTTGGCTAAAACTGTAGAATTAGGGTTTGCTTTCTTCAGGCAAGTTTGAGGTCAATTTGAGTTGGTTAATTGCATTATGACTGTTGCATCATGATTAAGACACTTCAAACTGCTTGCCTACAAATTTTGAGCTGAAATGGACAACTTGCTATTTTTAGCAGTCCAGGCTTCAGGAGCCAATTTTAGGGTTTGCATGTTGGAGTTTTCAATGCATGTCTGGAGAATCTTTCTGGGTTTTTCAAGACCTTCGTGATGATATAACATGCAAACTGAGATATTGATTTTCGACAACTCAGGCTTCAGAGGCTATTTTTGGGGTTTGCATGCAAAGTTTTTCAGTGCATGTCTGGAGAATATTTTTGGGTTTTCCGAAACCTACGCAATGATATAACATGCAAGATGAGATAATAACTTTTGGCAGTCTAGACTTTGAAAGCTATTTTTAGGGTTTGCATGTTGGAGTCTTCAACGCATGTCTGGATATTCTTTGTGAGTTTTTCAAGAGCGTCGCAGTGATGTAACATGCAATCCAGGATCAGGACCTTTTTGCAATGTTGTCTTCGAGAGAAAATTTTAGGGTTTGCATGCAGGATTTTTCAATGCATGTCAGCATATTCATCATGGGTTTTTCAAGAGCTACGCAGCAAGGTAACATGCAGGCAAAATTGATCACTTTTCAGGAACTTACTGTTTTAGCTAGTGCCCGCATGCAGTCCAATTTGCTGGGTTTTTCTGGGTCTTGTGAGATCTCTCGGGCTATGTGACATGCAAGCACATCCGGTAGCTGATTGGTCACTTTTTCGGACACTTACTATTTTTAGCAGGATCACTCCGGCAGCTGCCCAGCACTTCAACATCACGAACAGAGCGACATACAACAGAAACAGGGTCAAACGGAGATCATTTGATCGACATGCAAGTCAGATTAGGGTTTCTAGCTTCGGGACCCAAAATGAAGAGTCAAACGCCAGAATCTCCAAAAACTGATGTATCCCATTGCAATCAATATCTTTCAAGGAATCCACTGGTAAAATTTGAAGGCAATATGAGCACTTACTATTTATAGTAAGTCACTTCTGAAACAGGCTATAAATAGCAAGTCAGCGCGAGGCACCAATGTGAACAAGTCAGTCAACCCACGAGGACCCCATGGAACAAATTTCACGTCGAGCAAAGTTGCAGAAGTCCTAAAATCAAGCAGTTACTATAAATAGTAAGTCACCTCTGAAAACAAGCTATAAATAATAGGTCAACACAAGATGGCAGTGTGAATAGGCCAATTAGATCATGAGGATCCTGTGGCGCAAATTTCAAACCAATCCAAGTTACGAAAGTACGAAAACCAAGGGGCTGACTAAAAATAAAAAGCAAGGCAAGCGAGCTGGAAAAATGGCGGAGAAAATTCCTCTAGACCCCTCTAAATGCGCCTAGTCTAAAGGTGAAGTGAGGCATAAGAAAAAATGGCTAAGTCATGAAGAATTCCCCCTCACCCAATGAAATGTGCCCAGAGCTTGGAGGAGGATGGAAGAGTTTCTAAGTCCAAAAAATTCCTGTACCACCCTCTAAATGCGCCCTAGTTCCAAGAGGATGTTGGATGAGGAAAATTAACTAAGGCAAAAAAAAAAAATTCCTCCATGACCCCCTAAATGCGCCCATGCTTAGTGAGGAGGGTTGAAAACGTCTAAGGCAATGAAATTCCTGCTGACCCCTCTAAATGCGCCTTCAAGAAGATGGAGTTGGAAGAAAAGTTTCTAAGGCAAGAAAAATTCTTGCCCAGTCCCCCAAATGCGCCCATGCTAGAGGCTGGCTTGGAAAAAAAATTCTATAAAAAAGTTCCTTCTCCACCTTGTAAATGTGCCCAAGTTGTGGTGATTGATAAAAAAAACTTTTTAAGTATGATAAATTCCTCCTACCCCCCTCATATGCGCCCATCTTGGGAGGGTGATTAGAAGTTTCTCCAAGGCATTGAAAATGGAGGTTGGTCACCTTGAATGCGCCCAGGTTGAGAAGCTAGTGTGGCAAGTTTGCCTAAGGCGTTGGAAATTTCTCCTCATCACCTTAAATGCGCCCACCTTGAGATGGAGAATGTGCTAAGTATGAAGAATTCCTACAGATCCCCTGATATGCGCCCAAGATGAAGTTGGCTGAAGGATGAAAATTTTTAAGTATGATAAATTCCTCCTAGACCCCCTAAATGCGCCCTTGTTGGTGATGGTGGTGGAAAATTTTCTAAGTATAAAAAAATGGAAGTGCTACCTAGCAAATGCGCCCTCCTAAGGAAGATGTTTGAAAATATTTTCTAGGTGTTTGCAAATGGCAGGAAAAAGGTCCAAATGCGCCCATCTAGTGAAGAAGACTTGAAAAATATTTTCTAAGTGATGAAAATTTCCAACTACACCCAAGGAGAAAGAGTAAGAATAAATTCAACTAAGAAATATTTTTCTGAGGTATAAAATGCAAAAATTGAATGTACCCTTTCATCTGTATACACATGAATTTTGTATTTTCTGAGGGGAATTTTCTTCTAGGTACTGGATATCTTTGACAAGGAGTTGATTTTAAAAAATTTCACGCCTCACCGAAGACTTTAAGATGGAGATTTTACTCGGGCACCTGGTTGATGAAATTTTCTAGAGGAAATAAATTATTTCTAAGGCAGATGGGTTGGAAATTTGGCTAAGGAAAAAGGGGGTATCATGTTGGTTGGAAAATTTTCTAAGGCAGAGAGAAATCAAACAACACCCTTCAAGGTGCGCCCTCAAGACAAATGAAAGTTTCTAAGGCATCAAAAATGAGCATCGAGGAGGATACATGGTCAAAGTACGCCTATGATAAAAGAGTATGAAGAAGGCAAAGTTTGCTAGAGAAAATGATGAATTCTATCTGATCCAGAAGTCAATCAGACCTTGAAAGTCAGAACATGGAGATCAGATAAGTGAAGAGATTTTATATTATAAAATGTTTTGATGCTCTTCTTTTGTTTGCAGGATGAATGTCGGGACCAAGGTAGGAGGACTTGAAGTGATGGAGCGAATACTTCGGGATAATATTGCAACTATAGGATGAAATAAAGTTACGTGTTTCAAGCCCCTCCATGATGTCTCACTTGCGTCCGAACCATGAAGGGAGATGTTATCAGAAATAGCTAAGTGTTGGAATTTCTCCTCAAAGACCCAATATGCACCCAACGCAGTCAGGCGAATGGCAAGCGGGAATGATTGAATCCAAGAAAATCTTTCAAGTTCAGAATGAAGGAAAAGATGAAGGCTCAGGCGTTGAAGAGTTGAAGAGTGACAACTAAGAAGAAGATCATCCTCAAGCACTAAAATGCCCTCAAGACTAAGGAAGAAGTTGAAGCCATGATGATCAAACTCATCCAATTTGCAATCAAGGAGAGGAACAAGAACAATGCGAACGCGTCTATGGAAAAGAATCTTCTCGAAGGATGGTGGACATTAATTGCTCATTTATTACCCCACTCTTCTTGGTGGCGGTTTTTAGGGTTAGGGTTTATGTGGCTCAATCTGAGCCATTCATTGTAATTGAATCTGAGTCGTCCACTGGATTTGGCCAGCTATAAAAGGGACATCCCCCCTCATTTGTACATCATTAGTTAGAAAATAGAGATCAAGAGATAGAGCATAGAGAGACAGTTTAGAGTTAGCATAGTTTCATAGCATAGCATAGTTTGAAGAAGAAGGAAAGTTTTACCTTTGAAAACTTTGTAAGAAATTGTTGTGAACACTCTCAATAAAAAGAGTTTTCATTGATGATGATCTCGTCTTTTGTTGTGAGTAGCTAGCGAGGTTTCTTCGTCCTTCTACTTCAAGTAGGATTTTAAAGCAAAGTAGCATAAATTTCATTTCATGCAAGTAGCTAGTAATTGTGGAATGTGGTGTTTGATTCAAGCAAGTTTCGTTTAATCCATTCCACTAGTGAGCCTACTGACGGTGGGTTTGCCTTGCGTGGTCGACTGGAACCATTCGAACCTAACTTCAATTACAATTCACATGTTGTCATGCATCGTTGTGATGGTGTCTTTATGTCGAATTGTGATTTGAAAACCTTTTGATTATTCCCTTGAAGATTG
>VDFB02271358.1:348588677-348606121 GCA_007258455.2 Sequoia sempervirens | reverse complement strand
CTCAGTGTTCCTGAATATCCTATTATTCCTCTCTTTCCATAAGCACCAACAAATAGTGGGAGGAACTTGATTCCATATTTCCCCAGTTAGCAGATGGGAAAAAGGTCTGAACCAACTCAAAATAAAGGATGTGATGTCCTTGCTCATAATCCACTGTATCCCTAATCTTCCAAAAGCCAGCTCCCACACCTCAGCAGCAAAGGGGCAGTGTAACAGCAGATGATCGACAGATTCTTCGTTGCATTTACATAGAAGGCATCTATTGGGGATCTGGAATCCCCTTTTTCTTAGATTATCCTGAGTAAGAATTCTGTTATGACAAACAGTCCACCAAAAAAAGTTCACTTTCGGTATCATGTATCTATTCCAAACCTTTTTCCATAGATTATTGGTAAGCCCTTGATCAGTCAGCTGTCTATAAGCAGTTTTAATAGTAAGATCACTTTGAATATCATGGATCCAGAAGAACTCATCCTCACATAGAGCAGGGGGTTATCCTGGTGAGAGAGAGTAACTCCTGCAACTTTCTGGCTAGGAGACACAGATTAGGGGATAAAGGACAACAAAGACTAATGTCATTCCATTTCCTAGCTCTTAAGGGTCCAAGAAGATAATCACTAATATATATACCAAACACATGTTGGGCCCGACCCTTAAGAAACCTGAACTCAGAAGAGTCCAGGGGAGAGTCAAGCAACCAAGAATCTTCCCAAAATCTGATTTTCTAACCATTACCAATCTTCCATTTAATCCCATTCCTCATAAGGTCCTGAAGACTATAGATACCCTTCCAAACCAAGGATCCCGTAGGGTGGGCCTCCGAAAGGCAGTCAATCAACGACCGGTTCAAAAGGTATTTGGCATTCATTATTTCACACCAATCCTTCCTATCCCTCAGATGATCCCAACCCACTTTGGCCATAAGAGCTTTGTTAGAATTAGAAATGATTCTTATCCCAAGACCACCACACCCTTTCGGTTGGCAAACCTTATCCCATTTAACTAGAGCGAGTTTCTTTTTCTCCTCAGTGCCCAACCAGAGAAAAGACCTCTGGATTTTCTCAAATTTATCAACAATACATCTAGGTATCTTAAATATGGATAGGAAGTAGATAGGGATACCTTGAAGAACAACAAAAAGAAGCTGAAGCTTACCGGCATGGCTGAGTAAAGAACCTTTCCACCCAGCAAGTTTCCTTTGAATCCTTTCAAGAATAGAATTCCAAGGGTGACCTCTTTGATAGTTAGGGGTAACCCAAGATAAACTGAGGGGAGAGAACCACTCTGACAACCCAAAACAGCAGTCACCCGATTTTGCAAGTTAGGAGTGCTGTTGAAGAAATAAATCATGCTTTTATTGTAGTTAATGCATTGTCTAGAGCAAGCAGCATAATTGTTGAGGCAATTTTTGCATTTCCTAGCTTCCAAAACCTAGGCTTTCCCAAATAGAAAAGTATCATCCACAAATTGTTGGATCATAGCTGGCTCAAGGGTGGTGGCAGCCTTAATTCCTTTTATGGACCCCTCCGACAGCATATTAGAGAAGTTCCTACTTAGAACATCCGCCACTATTATGAACAAATAGGGAGACAGGGGATCTCCCTCATCTGATCTCCCAAGAGAAGATTTTAAAATAATGCAGAACTAATAATTAAAGTTATTCTATTATTTAAAATAACATTAATTTAAAGTTGGATTTAATTAATGTTTCAATTATGAGGTCTAAATTTTGCATGCATTTAATTGGAAATTACATTTATTAATTAATGATTTTAATGTTTTGTGTTCTTTTGGGGGTGAAAGGATAAAGTCTTTTAAGCTGATTTGAAAACTCAAGTACAAAAAGGATATTTTCTAAAGAGAGTGTGAAACTGATAGTGAACTAAAAGCTTGGTGGTTCCATCTGGAGTAATTTTTGGAGAATGATACAGATTTATGTAATGTAAAAGGAGAACTTTAAGTCAAATCAGGAATTGTAATTGTGAACTGAAAGTCAACATGAGCTAAACTAGAGGATGGAGTTTCAACTGAAACTAATTAAGGTCAAACTGAAATTAGTTGAAGCCAAACTAAGTGCTGAAACAAAAAAGTTATCTTTCTGATTTAATTGAAGACACAAAAACTATAGCTTTTGATGTTTGAGTTCTGGAGGAAATTATGTAATTAGTGAGCTATTAAATGTAAAATCTGCTCACTTTGTAAGGGTTAGACACTTAGGAAAATTACTTAGAAGTTTTACAGCTTAGTTGATTAGAGTTTTACAGTAGGATAGGTAATGCATTTTTCTGATTTTCTTAGTTTAGATGGAGGTAATTTGAAGACATAGGTTTTTGTACACTAGTGATCTTGCTAAATTTGTAAATATTGCTTATTTGTTTCATTGACAGTAGAAGCATCCAGACTTAAACCTGCTTTAAATTATGCTCTGGAATGATGTTTGCTTATTAATCATTTTGATTTGGAAAGCTTTCAAGGAATGAAGTTCTATCTTTTCTTTTGTTTGAATGATGATTTGAAATTTGTTATTAATATTTGCACTGTGAATGAATGGCTTTGTATTTGTTATAGGCTGATTTGTTCTACAGCTTTGGTTTAGGGAATTCTTGGAAAGCAAATAATATCAGGTCTCATTAACCGATGAATCAACCATTTTTTCTTTTTTGTGTCCCTGATCTATCTTTTTCCCTTTTATATACCCCTAGTTAGAGTAGGTTTAGATAGAAGTTCAGTATTACAACAATTAAAAAAGGCTCAAATAACTCGTAGGCCCCTTGAATATTACAGTTGCATTGGCCATTGAGTAATATTAGCACAATTGAGAATCAATTACCAGGACCTTGAGAGTTAGATTACTATATGTTGTCTTTCTTTTTCAGGAGAAATAGAATAGAGATATTTTGTTTAATGTTGTTGTGCTATTTTGACCATCAACAAGAGGTTTCCGTTAGTTCTCCCATGTGGGACCATTTCTCTTAATGCCTCTGCAGACCCTTACCCCTTCCACTGCTGTCCAATCTGCTCTTGCTTCTCTTTCCTCAAGTGCAACCGCTATTAACACCCCTCCTGTTGCTACTATGTCAAGCACAACCCAGTTCACCTAGAAATTGGAGTCTGCCATGAGCCCACAATTGTTGCAACAACCGATGAGTTCTCCCATCGATTCATAGATTGAACGTTGGAAAATTCACAAATTTTCCCCATAGACTGTCAATCTCGCTAAAAGGAAAGCACCCAGATTCGCTATCCTCACATTCCCTTTCCTCGTACCTCCTGGTGCACCTTTTGTAGGTGGGCTAGTTCAGTCACCATCCCAATTTATGGCACAGGGTGATGCTACAAAGGAAGTGTGGGCCCTCAAGATCCAAAAGTGAAAAGTGAAGGATGACGAGAAGCCAACAGAGCCGAAGGTGTATATTGTTTACAATGAAGCACATGAAACATTAAACTTCACCACCATGTACCCGAATGTTGTCAAACCACAAGGGGAGATGCTACTGGATGATTACATGTATGCCGTGGGACTTGATCTAGGAGCAGCCCAACCACAAGACAAGGTAGAAATCATGGAAGAAATGCAGTGGGTGGTGACCACAAACTTCCTCAAGTCTGGTCGCTAACTAAAAAAGAAAGAAGAGGAGCTGAAGCTTGTGAAAGATAGGATTGATTTCCTACAAGCAAAGGAAAGGGCGATGGAGGCAGATGTTGCACACTTATCAGAAAAAGTGCTAGCAATAGAGGTAGAACAAAATAGACTCTCATAGGAGCTTGCAAAACTCCAATCCATTGACCCCACCCTAGCCGATGTGCTATGGAAGAGGAACTAGGACTATTAGAACCAGTTAACTTTGGCGAAACAAGCGATGCAATAAAAAGATAAAGAGTTTGAACAACGGAGTGCTAGATTTGAGGAAAAGATGCAAGAGGAGGAAGATTTCAAGGCCCAAAAGGCCCAATTGGAAAAGGATCTTCAAGAGATGAAGCTTTCTCTTGAATCAGAGTCAATAAACAAGAGCAGGGTCGAATAAAATTGGTCCAAAGAGCTAAGCAACATTGAGGGAAAACTTGCATCCACAAACAAGAGAATTACAAAATTGATAGAGGATATCGACTCCAAAGGATGTGATGCCTTCTAAGGAGTGCTCCTGTGCCCTTTGTTGGATCAGGCCATACCTCATTCCAAGAGCTCAACAACCATATATTTCATACTAGGGAAAAGGTCAGTCTTCTCGCTTAACAACACTCATGCCTAATGGTCCATCTATGTTGGCAACAAAAAATTGACTAGGAGGTGTTGTGGACCTTTTCACACATCGCCCCATTGCAAATGGGGACCCCTAGTAGTTTGCTAGTTTTTAGGGTTTTGGCTCTGCGCAATGGTTTCATGAGGTCATCATTTTAAGAGTTTCAAGTCAGTCTTTTGAGAGTCGTTCGAGCCAAGTTGATAATCCATGCCTAAATCAATGCATAAATGTCATGGAAGGACTCAGAAGGTCCGGGAGACGAGGATCGCTTGTGCTTTGGGCCAATTTTGACACTTCCTACTTTTTAGGGAATCTGCTTTTTTGCTTTTTCATTTTTGGCATTTTTGGACCAAACGGGGTTCCCTATTTTTTAGGGATTTTGCTTTTTCTATTTTTAGAAAGTCAACCCTGGTCAACGGGTCAATGTTTCCATCTTTAGAACCAAAAATCAACCAAAAAATCATTGAAAAAATCATTGAAAAAATCAAAGTAAAAATCGAAAAATCAAGCAAAAATCAGGAAAAGCATGGAAAAGCAAGGGAAAATCTGAGAAAATCAACCAAAAAGCATGAAGGAGCAATATGAAAATCAGTAAATCTGGAAAAATCAGTCAAAAAGCATGCAAAAATCACCAAAAAATCAACCCAAAGGCATGAAATTCATGGTAAATTTTGCCTAAGTCTGGAGAAATTCGCCCTTGCCATGGAGATGAAGGATGGCGAAGAAGTTAGCAAGTCAGCCATAAAATGGCAAGACATTCACAAAGTCCGCCATGCCTTGATGAGAGAATGTCAAGCCATTAAGCAAGTCGGCCCTTAATTTGAGGGACGTGGCATGAGAGAAAAGAAGTCCGCCCAAGCCTTAGTGAGAAGATGGCATGAAGTTTTGGAAGTCGGCCCTTAATTTGAGGGACATGGCAAGGACCTCTTGAAGTCCGCCCAGCCTTAGATAAAACATGTCAAGCCTTCTCCAAAGTCCGCCCAAGCCTTGGCAAGACATTTGTGAAGTCCGCCTATCATAAGAAGAGGGAAAATTGAAAGTTTTGGCTAAGTGTTTGATGCCTTGGAAGGAAAATTCGAAATTTGTCTAAGTATGGAGGCCTAAGAAGAGGAAAATTGTGAATTTTGGCTAAGTATGAGTGTGAAAGGCAAATGTCAAGGAGGATAGAAAGTCCGCCATGCCTTGATGGAAGATGGAAAGAACTTGATGAAGTCTGCCTAGGCCATGGAAAGAATTTGATAAAATCTGCCTAGCACAAGGAAAGAAAAAAAAGATTGAAAATTCGCCTAAGTATGATGCCTAGGACAAAAAAATTGATGAAGTTGGCTAAGTGCACAAAGGAAAATGTACATGACAAAGAGGCAAGAAAGTCCGCCCCTAGGCCAAAGAGGTTGAAAATTTGTCTAAGTATTATGGAATTTTGCCTAAAGAAGACATCCAAACACATACTGTGCCCAAAGAAAACTGTCCAAAGAAGAGAAAAAAATGATTTCTGCATGAGAAAATGTGCCTGACACAATTTGAAGTCCGCCATGGTAGGAAGAAAATGAGGATCTAGCATAACATTTATTGACGAGATGGCTAAAATTTTAACTTGGCTAGACGAAAATTGAAATAAATTTGAAAAATAAACATTTAGCCAAAGAAAAAAAAGAGAAAAATTAAAATATCCATGGGTCCAAAAATGAACAGGTTCGAAATAAATTTTTTTAAAAAAAGTGGCAAATTTTTTATTAATCAACAAGAGAGGTACAAAGCAAAAGGCAAATGAAAACCCCGAAGGGGCACCAAGACATCAAGCAAGAAATCAAGAATCATTAATACAACATTTCACATCCTCAGTAACCCAACCCTCCAAATCTTGGGCAAGGTCCCTCGGTAAACTGTTCCAATTATCAACCAACCACGTCCCATTCTTCTCAGAAGCCAATTTTGCTAGCCCATCAGCCACCTTGTTCCATTCACGAGGGATATGGGAAAAGGTGACATAATCCAATAAATCTCCAAGGTTGGCAACTTGTTTTGCTACCACCGCCAAATGCCAACTAACAGTATCAAAATGTCTTTTATTTATTAGGTCCACCACCACTTGAGAATCTGATTCACATATAATCTTTTTCCAGCTGAGAGCACATGCCCTCTGCAAGGCCGAAAGAATCGCCAACGCCTCCATGAGGTTATTGGAGTGTTTCCCCATATACTCTGAGAAAAAAAACACAACCACCCCAAAACTATCTCTGCCCACCCCACCAATACCAACATGCCTAGGATTACCTCTTGAAGACCCATCAGTGTTGATTTTCAAGACCCCAGAAGGAGGAAGCATCCAATGCCCTCCTCTGAAGACCTTCCCTCTAGAGCACCTGCCCCGCCCGACCTTGGGCCTTCTAGTACCAATACCAATAGAACTCTAACTTTTGAATAAACTCCAATATCCTAAGATCAATCTAAATCGCATAAATCACATTTAGCTTGTAACGTCTCTTGTAGAGCCTCGAGAATGCGAGCCCAAACTTGGCCCACCTGTAACTTCCTATCTAGAAAGATCCTTTTATTACACTCCAACCAAATCTGCCAGATAATTAGACTAGGACTGATGAGCCCAAAATATGCTCATCATCTGGATATCATGATGTACTTTTAATACATTTACTTATGTTGATTATGGTTGTTTAACTCTCTTGAAACCTTTTTATTGGGGGATATCTTGTAGCAATACACTTTCATGTTCCTATAGCCGATTATGTTGACATGCCTATATTTATTACCCTGTTGACTTCCCAAATGACTGGTATAGCGCATGTAGTTTTTGAATGATGAAATAGATTTAAATACGTGATTAATGAATGGATATTGTGTATGTGCCATGCTCTTTCTTTCTATATATATCTGCTACCTTTGTGTTTCTATAGGTTGTTGAAGAAAGTATGATCGAAGTCAAGCTGCGAACTAATCTCGCCTTGCAAGAAAGTCCATTTCGCATCACTTCGGAGGAAGTTCCCATAAGACTCTTTGACCAAACCGCTGGGGAAGGATTTTAATGCCATTTAGTCCGAAAGAGTGGAGTGCTAGATTCTCTCCTATTCTGCCAAGTTGAACTGATAACTCATTTATGAAGTCTATTCCTCGATTTCGGGATATATTTCATATCCACGTCTTTCTTTGTTAGTTAGTTAGTTAGTTGTTCTCCTGTTTTAAAAATAAGTGTTCCTCCTGCGCGGGCGAACAGAACAAAATAGATCAGAGAAGGAGATAGATAGATAGATAGAGAAGCAGATTATGTAAGAGTTAAAGATATAATATGAATCAAGGTTTTTGTTAGTTTTCAGAAACAAAACAGTCAATGTAAATGATTTCACATTATGAATAAAAGTTGATGGAGTTCTGAGCATAATCTTCTGTGTCAATTAGTTGATGCTTGTTAAGGGGGCCCACTTAGTAAGTATCTGTAGGAGCGTAGTTGTTTATCTTTTGTTAATTCAAGTTAGATTTCATTTTAGAAGTTTCAGCACAAGCCTACCTATAATTATTCCTGCACTTTCATCGAATCCATCCCTATGTTTGTTCTGCCTTGCGTCCTCCACAACCGCTATTACGATTTCCGCTTTGGTTAGTGTATGATTGAGTTAAGAAAACTTTATGTTTTGTTGATAGAAGTTTCTTTCAAAAGCCGACATTTTTAGTAGGGATGACTGAAACCGTCTCTTAGTACATATATTGTTCCGCCCATTTAAAGTTTATCGGGTTTGAAAAGTGCTCGAAATGTCCATGAAGAGGTATCACCACTTCATTGGAATGTCCAACTGTCAGATAGGTTTTGTCGCGGATTTTCATATCCTTTGTGGGTATGGCCATTTTTGGCCATACGAGGATGGTGTCAATCTAAGAACCTACTATAGTCATATTAGCAGTAGTTTAGTCAGTCTTTTAAAATATTTTAAAATACCATTCATTTTCATTGCATGCATAGAAGGAGAGACGCTCAGGGAAGATTTCTCCCTAACCTACCATTCATTGCCAAGAAAATTGAACCATCTTATAGCCTATTTGAGGACAAAGGAGACTTAGATATTGACCCATTTGCTTAAGGTCTATGTGCTGATTTACTGTTTGGCCCATTTGATGAAGAATCTGAAGGAAATCCATTTGCTCCTATACTTGGTCAGGCGAACATGGCACATAATCCATCGAATCGGCCTCCTGCTTTTGAATTCCCCATTACTCAACAAAAAAATGACAACCTTAAGAATATTCCTTCTTCATTACTTCCCAAGTTCTATGGCTTAGTCATATAAGATCCAAAGACCTTCTTGTTCGAGTTTGACATCCTCTGTCGTAGTTATGACTACACTTCAGATGCTCACAAACTGAAATTGTTCCCTGCTACCTTGAAGGAGGGAGCTCTTAGATGGTTCATGAGTTTAGGAAGGGGTGTTTTCGATAGTTGGCCAATCATGTAAACAAAATTTCTTGAGAAATACAAGGAATACTGTAAGAGTGGCAGTAAAGGTGATGATATATTCCAAATTCAATAGAACGAAGATGAAAGTCTGGAGGATTATATATCAAGATTCCCGTTTTCTCTGAAAAATAACTCAGACCATACTCTTAATGAAGAATCTCAGAAATTACTTTTTCTAAGAGGAATCAATGATACCTGCATAGATGCCTTGGACCTGATGGGAGGCGGTGATATCACTCAAGCATCTTGGGATGATCTCATGAAGATATGTCTCAATTACTCCCAAGCAAATGTGAAGAAGGGTAGAGGCTAATACATGGGAAAGTCTTCTTCCAGCATAGAGTTTCCTAGATGGAGATTACAAAATTGATGTCCGATTTCAAGTAGGACATCATAAAACAACATGGCTACAATTGATACCATGCAAGCTCACAAGAAACATGAAGAGGCCGAAGGATCTTACGAAGCCTCCGCCCACATTGTAGATGTGAAATGTGACTGTGATGCAAGTTGGTGGCCAATATGGAGGCAAAACAACTACCCACCGATTTTAAGATGATAGAAGGTGATGATGACTAAGTCTTCTTTGTTGCACAAAGGAGACCATATGGCCCCAAGACAAGGTGTATGCCTCAAGATCCTTTAATTTTGGGTAATCCCACGAAGAGTAATAACCAATGGCAACTCCACGATATCCACTTCCATCTTGAATGCTCCTCAACTATACCGGGCTCTAATTATCGAGCGCCCTCAATGGCAACCTCCTCAAGGAGGTTGGCAACACCCACAAGGACAATGGACTCCACCTCCAAGTAATCCGAAATAGAACTTCAATGGAGAGGTCTCAGCAATGGCGTAACTAAATCCACCTGATTCCGCCAGAGTCTTAGGTAGAGCCACAACTTCCAGCCCCTTATGCGCCTCCTACGCCAACTCCCCGCAGAATATTGGTCTCTCCAAAACAAAACTTATGCCTCGCTTCAACCATTTCCTAACTTCTAATAGCAAGGCAAATAAATAACAACCTATGTATTCTACAAAAGCTAACCCATATCCAGCATATACCCTGATTATCAATGATATCCATCTTAGGTCTGAAACCACTCTTCCTGCTCCATAGTCACCTGTAATAATAGAGATTCCAAACTCTACTGGTGAACAACCTACTGATAATGCAAAAGATATACCTGTATCAACTACTGACTCCAAGGAACCCATCCTGCAACCTCAGGCTACACCACCTTTTCCTCAGAGATTGCAGATTACTACACCCAAGACCATTGAAGAACCCACCTTTGATATTTTGGAGCAACTAAAGAATGTACAAGTTCAAATTCCTCTTTTTCAAGCAATCAAAGATGTTCCAGTTTATGAAAAATCCATTAAAGAGGCTTGTTTAAAGAAACAAGGAAGAAAGAAAAAGGACCCCCAAACTATCTATGTCCTAGGACAGTTAGCCAATATTATATTGGGGAAAGTTGTCATCCCAAAATATACTGACCCTGGAAGCCCTGTAGTAAAAATAATATCAATGGTCAAGTAGTAAGAAATGTTTTGGTTGACCTTGGTGCAGCCATTAATGTGATGACCAAGCACACTATGGAATGTTTGAATATTCCAAACATCTGGTCTACACCGACTGTCCTGTAGCTTGCTGATAGTTCAACGGTTACACCTGATGGAGTAATAGAAGATTTTATTGTCACCCTTGAATCTTGGGAATACCCTGCTGATTTCACCATATTGTCCACTAAGGCAACCCTAGGGGGATACCCTATTATTCTAGGCAAACCTTGGTTAGCTATAGCTGATGCCCTTATAGGATGTCGTTCAAGAGACATGACAATTTATGACAGTCAGTCTAGGAAGAAATTGGCTTTATACCCACCTGCACAACCTTGGCCAGATTTGTCTCAACCAGTTTGGGCAGATCTAGGAGAGGAATCTGAAGAAGTCAATTCATTAGCTCAGTTGATGATGCTATGAATTGATCCATTTTTCTAGCTTCAGAGTGAGGATAACTTGCTTCTACACATTCTGTAGTTTAGTGCTGGATTGAATAGCCCATCTAGTTTGGATAGCAGCTCTTAGCAATGTTTCCTGCAGCAACTAGATCCTGAGAATCATCATGATTTTCTATTATGTGATATACAGGCACCACCTTTATCAGCAACCTTAATAAATGATCTCACCAAATAGATAGAAGTATCTCTAGGCTGTTGTCTGCATATTAATAATAAGTTATCTCCATCTCAACAAACTTCCCTAGCCATAATGCTGCAAGCCCACAAAAGAGCTTTTGCATGGGACTATGGGGATATGAGGGGTTTAGACCCAAAACTCTGTACACATCGCATATATATTGACAGTGGCTTCAAACCTATCAGGCAGCCTCAGAGAAGAATTAATCCAGCTTTAAGAGAAATTGTTAAAGAAGAATTACATAAAATGTTAGCAGTTGGTTTTATCTATCCAATCTCTGATAGTCAGTGAGTTTCACCATTGTTCATTGTTTCTAAAAAAGGAGGAAAATGGAGGGTATGTGTAGACTACAGAGAACTCAACTTGGCAACAAAGAAAGATTACTTTCCTCTTCCATTTATTGATCAAGTTCTAGATAATTTAGCAAGGAAAAAGTACTTCTCATTCTTGGATGGTTTCAGTGGGTACAATCAAATCAATATTGCCCCTGAGGATCAAGAAAAGACTAATTTTACATGCCCTTGGGGAACCTTTGCCTATTCAATTTTTCCTTTTGGTCTCTATAATGCTCCTGCAACTTTCCAAAGGGCAGTCATAAGTATCTTCTCAGATATTTCATATGATTGCATGGAAATATATATGGATAACTTTATTGTTTATGGTACAACATTTGAGGAAGCTCAAGCTAACTTGGAAAAGGTACTACAAAGATGTGAAAATCACAATCTATCACTAAATAGTCAAAAATGCTTCATGATTATGCAAGAAGGAATAGTACTTGGTCACTACATTTCTGCTACAGGAATTCAGGTTGATCCTGCTAAGATTGAAGTTATCTCTAAGTTACCTTCTCCTACCAAGCAAAAAGAGGTAAGGAGCTTCCTAGGCTATGCTGGATACTATAGAAAATTCATCAAGGACTTCAGCCAAACAACAAGCCCTTTATATAGTCTGTTGAAGAAAGATGTAGATTTTTCCTAGACAGAGGAATGTGAAAAATCATTCCTTGACTTAAAAGTAGCCCTTACACAGGCACCTATTCTGAAAGGACCTAATTGGTTACTTCCATTTCGTATTCATACAGATGCAATAGATTATGCCATTGGCACAATGTTAGGACAAAAGGATGGTTCAATAGAACATGCACTCTATTACATAAGCAAAAATTTGCAAGGAGTTGAATTAAACTACACTGTTATAGAAAAAGAAATGTTAGCAATCATTTACGCCCTCAATAAATTCAAGCATTATATTACTGGTTATCAGATATTTGTTCATACTAATCATGCCACAATCTAGTATCTCATGAACAAAGCAGCAATATCCGGGAGATTGGCAAGATGGTTATTGCTGATGCAGGAATTTGACATTACCATCGTGGACAAACTAGGTAAAGCCAATGTAGTTGCCGATTTCCTTTCCAGACTTCAAAGGCAAGATGACTCTGTAGTTGTTGAAGACTCCTTTCCTGATGAGAACCTGTTTGCAATTAAGGTTATTCACCCATGGTATGCTGATATAGCAAATTATCTGGCTACAGGAAGAACTCCTCCTCACTTCTCTCCTAAGGAAAAAATATTATTGGTAGAGAAAAGCTTTAACTTTTCCTAGATTGCAGATTGCATGTTTTATATTGAGCCAGATCAAGTTATGAGGATATGTGTACCTAGGGAGGACACTTATGATATACTGTATGACAGCCATGATGAGCCGTGTGGTGGACATTTTTCTGCCAAAAGAACAGCGATGAAAATTCTAAATATTGGTTACTATTGGCCAACCTTGCATAGAGATGCAGCTAAATATACCAGGAGGTGTGACAGATGCCAGAGGATGGGAAGACCAACTTGATCTGATGAGATGCCTTTATTTCCACAAGTTGTAGTTGCTCCCTTTGACAAATGGGGACTCGATTTTGTAGGACCAATTGATCCACCTTCCAATGGTAAGTCCTACATCCTTGTATGCACAGACTATGTCACAAAATGGGTAGAGGTTAAGCCTATGAAACATGCTAGGGACAATAAAGTGGCTGAATTTCTCTATGAGAAAATATTTACTAGGTTTGGTGTCCCTAGGGAAATAGTGACAGATCAAGGAACACAATTTACTTCTACACTTATCACAGCTTTAGTCAATGAATATAATATATGGCACAGGAAATCAACTCCTTATCACCCCCAGGCCAATGGCCAGGTTGAAGTCACAAATAGGGATATAGAGGCCATTTTGACTAAAACTGTAGATTTGCATAGGAAGGACTGGGCCACAAGGTTACCAGAAGCTATATGGGCCTACCGTACTACCTGGAAGACTACTACAGGATATACACCTTTTGAAATGGTGTATGGTAAAACAACTGTGATGCCAATAGAGTTTGAACATAAGACTCTAAGAACAACACTGGAGATGGACATGGATTTAACAAATGCACAAAAGGACATAATCATGCAGCTCAATGCTTTGGATGAGCTCCGAAAGGATGCCCTGCAGCACACTGAGATGATACAAAATCAGAGAATGAGGTGGCATGATAAATACATTAAGGAGAAGAAGTTCAAAGTAGGAGATTGGGCCCTGCTTTATGACTCATGATATAAGGACAGTCCAGGAAAATTACAAACCAGATGGTTGGGCCCGTATGAAATTGAGAATGTATTTGCTAATGGTTCAGTGCAACTTGTTACAATTGATCCTGTTAGATTCAAGTTGCTAGTTAATGGACACCGCCTCCAGTTATACCATAAACCAGTTTCAAAAGAGGAATTCATGCAGCAGTTCATTCAGGATTCTGCCACAACTCTTCCTACAGCTGAAGGCTTTGGCCTTGCTCCTGCAACTTCTCCGTGATTTTCTAATGCATGCTCATAATAAAGGTTTCCTTTTAAGGGAACCCCTTTTCTTCGTTTCCACTTATCGCCACATTTCACTTCTTTATCTTTCGTACCATCCATCCATTCCATTCATTCATCTCATGTCCACGTCATCCATCCACCTCATCCATCCGCACCACCCTAATTATGATCTCATTCCCAACTGTCATCTCATGCCGAAGTTGTCAACTTTCTCAGCATGTACGAACATTTAATGAAAGGTACGCAATATCTTTTGATTATCGCATTTTTGATTTATTTCATTCTATTCATTTACTGCACTGTCTGTATCAGTCATTATTACCCGATTTTCGCCTATTCCCTAGTACATGTGAGGACACGTGTCATACTCTAAGTAGGGGGCGGGATAATCCACTTTTTAAACTTGTCCTTTCATCACTGTCACAACTGCTTAGATAATCTTTCTTTATTATTTTTCTGGTACTTTCCAAATATGATTGCATGTCTTTTTCATTGCATGTTTTTCATTGAGAATCACATTCAAAAGAGAAAAAAAAAACTGCTTGTTTAAAAAGTTCATAAAGTTCTTTTTGGAAAAGAAAAGGAAATTGACGGCGGAACAGAGAAAAACCAGAGCAAAACAAGGGAAATTATTGATTTTCATAAAGGAGTTGAGTCAGTTAAAGCAAAACTGTGAACATGGGTGGTCAGTTGGTTAGGCATGAGCCTGTAGCTCATGAGTTGTTAATGCAAAATCCTCAAACGGCCCAAGCATTCAGCCTCTGTGGTTGGCTGAATTACTTCTTGAGTTTAGATGCTTTTGACGAGGAGGCTGCAGGCAAATTTTTGAGAACCCTTTCTAAAGGGGAGGCTACTGTATGGGGTCTAATAGTTGTTGCAACTGAAGAAAGAATTGCAGAAGTAACCGGGCTCCCAGCCGTTGGAGAAAATTTTTCTTCGGATGCTGCCTCTGCAAGAGCAAAATTTTCAATATCCATTGATGGACCTTTGGAGGTCTCAAAGCAGGGATGCAAGCGAGTGTCGTTGCCTCCTCCATACCCTGAATACGCTGCTCTCATAATCAGGTATTTAACTTGTGAAGGCTATTTCTCCTACCTACATTCTTACCACTTCAAATTGCTAAGTCATATGAGGCATGGATTAGTTGTTAATGTTATGAACTTTTTGTTAAACTTCCAGGAACAATGTGCCCACGGAACCCAACAGGGGAAAGATAATTCTATTGCTCACCATGGCCTCATAAAATTGTTGATTGCACGCTCTTTGAGAGATGTATCACCTCTTTCCTGGGAAGAATTTGTTGCCCAGAAGAGCCTACAACGTCTAGAACCCCCTAGAGCACTTACCCCACGGCCTCAGAAAAAGAAATAAGAAATAGCGTCCACTAGTAGAAGAACAGGGCAAACATCATCTGCTCCTATAACACCTGGTCCTGCAGCTCTCACACCATAGTCCTCTGCCCGGGTGCAAACTAGGGCTGCCAATAGGAGAGAGAGAGGAAAAACTAAGGTCGGGAAGTCATCTGGGGTTGAGCAAATCCCAAAATCTGACCCCCCTTCTCAGAAAAGGCAACGTTCTTCTCCTGCAGCTTCTTCCCCTGCAGCATTGTCTCCTACAGCAACACCTATTGCTGTCACCAGTTCACCATCATCTTTTGACAAGGCAGAACCTTATAGACAATTCAAAAAGAGGAAGGCTACGAGAGCACCTCCTGCAGCCACAACACTGCCAAGAAGAGTTTCTACAAGAACACAATGTAAAGTATCCCCTGCTTCACCTCAACCTGAGGTTATTATAATTTCAGAAGAATCTATTGAGTCTGAACCTGATGTTTCTCAGAATATGTCTGAAAGTGCTGCATAGAGTTCATTTGTTATTCTTGAAGAAGAACAAGTTGAGACAAGGGAAGTTGAGCATAATGAAAGGGGAGTACCAAGTCTTGATGACTTGGCCGCTACGGCTATGCAGATTTCGGAGGAAGCACAGTCTTCTCCACTACAGCAATAAGAATTTTTCTTGCAGCAAGAGGAAGAACAGAGTGAACCATTGGAAGTGGTCAATGAAGCCTCAATTCCCCCTGCAACTTGTCAAGCCATTGTTGTTTATAAGAAAACATTTTTAATTGAATTTTTGGAATATGTCAAAGCTACATGGAAACCGGTTACATTACAAACCCTGACTTTCCGCCACCTGGCCAAGACTAAAATGCAACAGAGTCTTTGGGAGGAGGAAAAGAAGAAACTGAAAAATAAAATTGAAGAGCAGAAACTAGAAATTTAGGAGTTAAAACAAAAGATGGATGAAATGCTGAAGGTAACTGGTCAGATTATGGAATGCAGACCACCACCCAGAGTTTATGCTTTGTGCCTCAAAGAATAGTTCTTGTAGTTTCAACTGATGAGAATTTCCAGAAATCAGGATCCTATTCTTCACAATGCTAAAGAGTTTTATGAAGCATATCAGGCAGCCCCTAATTGGCTCAAAAATTCTTTGTGTGAATTTTACCTTCATGGCTTCTTAATTCCATTTGAAACAGAGTGGAATCCTCTTCTGTATATTGGCGATATCCATTTGAGATCCCTTATGTCTTGGGCAGCAAATGAAATAAATTATGGCAGGCAATGGGAAACCTATGAAGAAGCAGAAAGGAATGAGCCTGTTCCATTGCGCTCTGAGAGTTCAGACCCTCACACAATGCTAAAAACCTGGCTTACTTTGGCATATGGTATTAATAATGATACAGCCAGAGTGAAAATATTTGATCTCAAGAGACAGGTATATGATGAATTTCAGGAACAATCATACTCGTTTTGGAGACTCTCATACTCCAGAGTTGAAAAGTGGTGGGACAGATTAACTGTTGGATTAAGAAAGTCTGAACCTCACAATCCACTAAATTTTACAGCAACTCTTAAACGGTCAAGCAAATACATACAACTAGGACTCCAAAAGAGGTTTGAATTGTGGTTGCTATTAACAGTTAGACCTCATGTGCTAATGTGGCCCCTTTATTCCTATCAGGCTACAAAACTTAATGATGACTTGGAAGCCCGCAGGTATGAAGGATGGCAGAGTTACAGAGGCTTTTGTTACAAATTTGGAGTCCCATTTCAGGGTCATTCCTCAGCCATTGATTTCAGAGAGACCACCAGGAAGTTTAATGTTGGAGGACTAGCAATGGGTTAAGTAGGGGGAAAAATGATGAGCCCAAAATATGCTCATTATCTGGATATCATGGTGTACTTTTAATACCTTCACTTCTGTTGATTATGGTTGTTTAACTCTTTTGAAACCTTTTTATTGGGGCATATCCTGTAGCAATACACTTTCATGTTCCTATAGCCGATTATGTTGACATCTTTGTATTTATTACCCTATTGACATCCCAAATGACTGGTATAGCGCATGTCATTTTTGAATGATGAAATAGATTTAAATATGTGATTAATGAATGGATATTGTGTATGTGCCATACGCCTTTTCTTTCGTATCTGTTACCTTGTGTTTCGCAGGTTGTTGAAGAAAGTATGATCGAGTCAAGCGCAGCCAATCTCAGCCTTGCAGTAAAGTCCATTTCCTGCACACGACTTCGAGGAAGATCTGGCGAAGACTCTTTGACCGAAACCATTGGGAAGGATTTTAAATGCCATTTAATCTGGAAAGAGTGGAGTGCTAGATTCTCTC
>VDFB02271358.1:348574058-348588577 GCA_007258455.2 Sequoia sempervirens | reverse complement strand
CGTGGACTATTTCTAGAAGGCTTATGCGGCTCCCATTGATGCTCCTAATCTGGTTCTTGCTAGTCTGTTGGTTGAATCGCTCCTAAACTTAATTTCCCAAAATGACAATATGGGGATTCTCAGTTTTTGTTACCCCTAAGGAGGTTAAGCTAGCCACTTTCAACATGGGGGATTTCAAAGCCCCGGGCCCTGATGGTTTCCCTCTTGCTTTCTTTCAGTCCTTTTGGGAGATCATTAGTGAGGATCTCATTCTAGCTACTCATGATTTCTTCAAATCTGGTAAGATTCTTAAGCAACTAAATCACACATTCATTGATCTTATTCCCAAGGTGGTGGATCCTCAATATATGAATGACTTTCACCCTATCAGCCTTTGTAATACTTTTTATAAAATCCTCTCAAAAAATTTGGTTAACAGTATCAAACCTCTTCTTGATAAAATCATTAGCCCTACTCAAAAAGGTTTTATGCCTAGTAGGCATATCCTTGATGCTACCATCACTACTCATGAACTAATTCATTCTATGGATAGATGCAACTATGTTGGAATGGCCCTTAAACTAGACATATCTAAGGCCTATGACAAGGTGATTTGGAATTTTGTTCCTAAAGTTCTAGCTAAGTTTGGTTTCAATCAATTAGTGATCAATCTTATTATGGAATGTATTACTACTGTTAAGTACTTTGTTTTGGTGAATGACTCTCCCTTTGGGTTCTTTCATGTTGGGAGAGGAATCAAACAAGGAGATCCCCTGTCTCCCTATTTGTTTATAATGGTGGAGGATAGTCTAAGCAGGAACTTCTCTAATATGATGTTGAAGGGATCCATAAAAGGAATTAAGGCTTCTACCACCCTTGAGCCAACTGTGATCCAACAATTTGTGGATGATACTTTTCTATTTGGGAAAGCCTCAGTTTTGGAAGCCAGGAAATGGAAAAATTGCCTCAACAATTATGCTACTTGCTCTGGACAATGCATTAACTACAATAAAAGCATGATTTACTTCTTCAACAACACTCCTAACCTGCAAAATTAGGTGACTATTGTTTTGGGCTGTTAGAGTGGTTCTCTCCCCTCGGTTTATCTTGGGCTACCCCTAACTATCAAAGAGGTCACTCCCAAGTTTTGGAATTCTATTCTTGAAAGGATTCAAAGGAAACTTGCAGGGTGAAAAGGTTCTTTACTGAACCATGTCGGTAAGCTTAAGATTCTTTCTACTATTCTTCAAGGTATCCCTATCTATTTCCTATCCATATTTAAGATACCTAGATATATTGCTGATAAATTGGAGAAAATCCAAAGGTCTTTTCTCTGGTCGGGCATTGAGGAGAAAAAGAAACTCACTCTGGTTAAATGGGATAAGGTCTACCAACCGAAAGGGTGTGGTGGTCTTGGGATAAGAATTATTTATAATTCTAACAAAGCTCTTATGGCCAAAGTTGGTTGGGATCATTTGAGGGATAGGAAGGATTGGTGTGAAATAATGAATGTCAAGTACCTTTTGAACCGGTTGTTGATTGACTGCCTTTCGGAGGCCCACCCTATGGGATCCTTGGTTTGGAAGGGTATCTATAGTCTTTAGGACCTTATGAGGAATGGGATTAAATGGAAGATTGGTAATGGTAACAAAATTAGATTCTAGGAAGATACTTGGTTGCTTGACTCTCCCTTGGACTCTTATGAGTTTAGGTTTCTTAAGGGTTAGGCCCAACATGTGTTTGGTATATATATTAGTGATTATCTTCTTGGACCCTTAAGAGCTAGGAAATGGAATGACATTAGTCTTTTCTATCCTTTATCTCCTAATATGTGTCTCCTAGCTAGAAAGTTGTAGGAGTTACTCCCTCTCACTAGGATACCCCCTACTCTCTGTGAGGATGATTTCTTCTGGATCCATGATATTCAGGGTGATCTTACTGTTAAAATTTCTTACAGATAGCTGACTGACCAGGGGGTGACCAATAATCTATGGAAAAAGGTTTGGAATAGATACATGATACTGAAAGTGAACTTTTTCTGGTGGACTGTATGTCATAACAAACTATTACTAAACTATTACTCAAGATAATCTAAGAAAAAGGGGATTCCATATCCCCAAAAAATTCCTTTTATGTAAATGCAATGAAGAATCTATCGATCATCTGTTGTTACATTGCCCCTTTGCTACTGAGGTGTGGGAGCTAGATTTTGGAAGATTAGGGATACTATGGATTATTTGCAAGGACATCACATCCTTTATTTTGAGTTGGTCCAGACCCTTTTCCTATTCACTAACTGGGAAAATATGGAATCAAGTTCCTCCCATTAGTTTTTGGTGCTTATGGAAAGAGAGGAATAATAGGATATTTAGGAACACTGAGATGAATCTGAAAGAGGTGTTCGGTATAGGAGCTTGACTCATTGGGGAAAATATCACTCTCTTCAAAGGAAAAACCCTAGATAAAGGTCCCATTGAGTTGGAAATAAGCATAGCTAAAGCTTGGCACTAGAACCTGGATGCCAACTCGTATGACAATTCCAATTTTTTGGCTAGGAGAGCCACTATTTGGAAACCCCCTAACAGAGACTGGTTTAAACTAAACTTTAATGAGGGTGCTAAGGGAAACCCAGGTAGAGCAAGCATAGGAGGTGTTATCAGAGATCACATAGGAAAGTGGGTGGCCGGTTATGCTGGGGGGATTGGTCAACATTCTTCTATGATAGTGGAAGCTAGAGCATTGTTAAAGGGATTACAGATTGTGGTTTCCTTAGGGATAGAGAACCTGCACATTGAAGGTGACTCTAAGTCCATAATTGATGCTATAAATTTTGATAGACTCCTGGGGTGGAACACTAAGGATATTCTTCTTGACATCAGATTGCTTGTGGCTAAATTAAAATTAAAGGTGGCCAGTCATATTTACATAGAGGGGAACCAAGTGGTTGACGCCTTGGCCAATTTTGGCTCTCACTGGAATTTATCCAAATGTTGGCGTGATTTAAGTCTTCTTCCGCCAAATATTCAGAGTATTATAGTAAAGGAATAAAGCCCTTTCACGACTCATGATGAAAACACATGTGCTTAGCTGGATTCTTGGGGGGTCCACAAGCCTTCTCGTGGGCTTTGTGGTCTTATTGTTTTGATGAGATGGATGATTAGCTCTATCGATGGGATGGATACCAAGTGGATTTATTCAAATTATAGATTAGAGCACGTTTGGAATAAGGAAATCATTTTTTTCTGCAGCAAGTACCGGTTGATTAACTCTAAGCTGGACCATACTTGTCATAATCTCCTTATGGGGATTTTCTTAAGATCGCGGATTTTCAAATTATGTGTTTTTGAATTTGATGTGACTTGTAATTATGAGACTAAGCTCCTCTTTGGCTTTTCCTTACCCGCTATTTTGGTTTTGCGCCTTATAGCTTCTATCTATGGTATAACTAAAATTGACCAACCTCTGATTGCTATCTTTTTAGAGATTTCTAAATATGTCCCCATGGCTATCCTGCCTAGATTTCAGAATTTTTGCTACATGGAAGGCAATCCTTCCCTGTCGATCATGTCCTTTGTGCTTAGCTGTTTATGCAAGGAATTCCTCATTAAAGCCTATGCTAAGATTGTTACCAGGAAATTATTAACTCATGTGTGTGACCTGTCCTTAGGCTTGATTCCCAAAGATTGTCGTTTGTGGCTTAAATGCCTTATTGTGGGGGTGATTTTTCACCTTGCTATTTTCTCTAACTTTTTGTTTTTTCAGGGTTCCTAGTTTTACTGTGAGCAGTGCAGAATCATGGGGGGGGACAAAGTGCGAACAAAGTCGGATAATTGCAACAAGTTTCGCAAGGACCCGCTTGTCATGGCATATTTGCGTTGAAGGTGGCATTGCTCCTCTGATGGAGAGACTTGTGGGCCACAACCCTAATCTATCAACCCAGTTCGTCAACTCTTGGAAGAATCGGCATGTGTCTGTGGGAGGCATCTCCTTTACGGTGGATGAGGAAGTGATAGCGCAAGCGACAGGCCTCCAGAGCTCTGGCATGAAGCATCCTAAACATTCGAAGACCTAGGACAATGCTAGTATGGACAAATTCTTTGTGGGTGATGAGAAACCGGTGCGCAACTAGTCTGGGTTCGAATGGGAGGCTCTTCCTTAGCCATGGAACTAGGTGTGTCTTGCATTAATGAAATATGTCACATTGGAAGGAAGGTACAAGACATTACTATTACCATTTTCCCCTGTTAAATCACCTTAGGCATAAAGTTTTAATGAGCTTTCCCTTTATTCTACTCATGGACCTTGAAAATTCAGTTGATAAATGTGTGGAGTCTGTTGCCTTAAATCCCAATGAACCCACTCCTCTTCCGCTTCACCAGGGTCTTATCCTAAGACTCTACCACTTTCATCTAACTTTATGCCCTCTGAAACCCATTTTGGCCATCCGCATTGAAGAAATTGTGCCACCCAACGAGACCAACTTATCTCCGACTGAACCCAAAGGCCCTGCCAATAAAAGTCACCCGGTCCTTGAGGTTTCTCAAAAACCCAAACCTGCTACCAAAAAAATTAAGGGTATTGAGGGAGCTGCCCAAACCAGTGTGAAAGTGAGCCTGTGTGATCTCAAGTCTACCCCTGCTAAGACTCCCAGTAAGTTTGGTCTAAAAAAGAAAGGTAAGGAGGAGAAGGAGCCTCTGAATAAAGGGAAAAATATTATGAGCAAGGATTCCTTGGGTAACACGGTGGTGGCGGAGACTGTGGTTGTGGGTTGTGATACCATCATTCAACATTTTGGAAGATTGATGAAGAACAAAAATAAAATGTTGGTTAGAGATTTGGACACTGAAGAGGAGTTGTCGAACAACAAAGATAGCAGAGTGGAAGAGGTGTCAGATGGTGAAGAAGGGGAGAAAATTAAAGGTCCCTCTTCCATTCCTGACAAGGGTAAAGCTCAGAAGGAGGTGTCGACCTCTCACTCTTCAGAACCATTGGAGATTGAGTAGAATGATCCTAACTACACTATGGGAAGAGGTGAGGAGCTTGATGTGCTGAAATAAAGAATGAAAAAAATGGACAAAAAATTCAATGGTTTGACATGTTTCATGGACAAATTAGTTCACTTTGTCATTAGTACCCCGTCAGCCATCATGATAGATGAGATGGAGATGAAGAAGGTTGAAGACCACTAGGAGTGGATCGAAAATGATTTGGTTCAGCTTCTGTCTAAGAACTGGGACAACACGAGCTAGTCTGTTGTTGGTCTATTGTTGGTCTGTGTGTTGTTAGTCTGTGTCTGTTTTTGGTTTAGTGTTTTGTTTTTCTTTCTTTTTGGTTTGGACTTTATTGGCCCTTATGGCTCTCTGTGTAAGGTACAACACCCAGTAAATGTTGCTTACTTTACCAAAAACATGTCAATGTCATTAAAGATTTGCAAAAATAAAATTAGGCCCAATGTCTATGGTTTTGAGGAAATATTAACATTCAAACATCAAGGTCCATGACAACTTCAGCAAATAGATAATAAATTCTACCAAAATTAAACCATAAACCAGACTCATCAACCACCACATGCCTTTAGAGTACAAAGGGAAATTTAATTTCTCTTTTATGAAAAAGAAGATGATATTCCCATACTTTTAAAGTACATGCAAGAATTAAAAATTGGGGCATTCAAGGTTGGCCTATACCTCAAGGATACTTGGGAGGAAAAATAGGATTTAGAGTGGTCAAATACTTGTTTAGTCATCAATTAGACCATGTGCACTTGATTAGGTGGGGATTGGGGAATAATAAAGAATTAGAGGAGGGATTATGGAGATTGGCTAAAAACAAGAATTAAATAAATAGAAATATTTATTTAATTTTTTTGAGGAAGGGTGAACATTAGAATAGGTAGATAACTAGGAAATAATTATTTATCATAGATTAGAAGTTTAGGGAGAAATGGAATAAATATTTTTGGATCAGAATTGGGATGGTGGTAATATTAATTAAATAATCATAATATTACTTAAAAATAATATATAGGTTAGAAATAAGAAGAATCAAGATAAATTTATCAAATGTGATCAATTTTAGGTGTCTAAAAATAAGTACATTGATGTTGATATCTTAAGTTTGTGAACACACCATCTCTATTGATGTACTTACTAATTATGAATCTTGAGAATTTGGCATAGGTGACTTAATGATTTTTTAGTTCTCCATGTATCTTGTTGTTTCCTAACACTATATGAAATTTCTTCTATCCTTTATTGATCTCTAGATCACCCGCCTCTTTCTATTTCTTATTCTATAATTTGCAAGCTAGTTCTACATTTGATATTCAACAAAGTCACCACTCTTAAATCAAGAATTTTTTTTTTCTTTAATAGAATATATTTTTAAAATATTAATTAAGGACTACTATCTTCCTAGAAAAGCCATAAATTCTAGTTAACTAAGGTTTTTGAGATATGAACTAAATTAACTCATATTTGGTAATGGTACCAAGATTTTCTTGTAAGTTGACAAGCTATCAACTTATCTAGATGAAATATTGTGCTAATTATAATTTTTTGAGGTGTTTTAGTTTCTCCAATTACCTCTTCTCTAATAATGGAAACAAGATGTTGATACACAAATTTGTAGGTCCCAAATCTCTAAAGCTAAAACTTCTCCTAAGTACTAGTGGTGTCAAACCTAGGAGAAAGACCTCAAACATATGATCAATTGGGGAATCAATAGACCAACTTACTAAGGTGGGTAATACCTTTGGATTCTAATCCTCCCTAAGGTGGTACTTCTAGATTATTACAAATGATGAATATGTATTGTACCACAAACTATGTACACAATGCATAATATACCCCTATTTATGTTGTCACTCGATATCTATATGTTGCTTTTCAAAATTCAAGGTTTGAACCTACTTAAAAATGAACTACCACATGAAGTGTGTAAATATGTGTTTCCCTATAGCCCCTAATGGTGTTACGCACGTCTAGACATGTGACAATGAATAAATATTATTATAAAAACCTAAAAAGGATGTTTAGATTTGATTATTTCATGTGTTTTGGAGTAATGGGAAGTTGAACATATGGCAGATGGGTGCCTATATCCAATTAGGAAAGTAGAATCTATAAATATCAATCAGAAAGAATGCAATGACTAGAATCCACTTGTAATACCTTAATCAAGATACTATTGAAGACTACACCTTCAAACCCTACACATAAGAAAGGTTGTATACATTTGAATAAGAAGATGAATGAAATTGCAAAAAATTAAAATAATATAACATAGTGATTCATGAACCATCCCATACACATCAAATATTATTTTTAAAAAAATTCCTTGCAAAATATTTACAAGGATTTTATAGTCATCTAGCTAGCTATAATAAAAAATAACACCTAGAAGTGGACACATTACACATAAAGATAATCACATAATGTTGGATCTACACATTTGATCTATTCTTCTAGGATTACAATGTTCCATTACATATCTGGGATTAAATCCATATCTTTACAATGCAAAAATATTGAAACCCTATACTAGATATTAACCCCAGTAGCCTAGAAGTTTCTTCTCCTTTTTCTTGCTTTGTAGCCTATTTAATTCCCCTCCTTTAAGTGATGAAGATATGATAATATCTCTAGATATTCTTACACATAAAGATAATCACATAATGTTGGATCTACACATTTGATCTATTCTTCTAGGATTACAATGTTCCATTACATATCTGGGATTAAATCCATATCTTTACAATGCAAAAATATTGAAACCCTATACTAGATATTAACCCCAGTAGCCTAGAAGTTTCTTCTCCTTTTTCTTGCTTTGTAGCCTATTTAATTCCCCTCCTTTGAGTGATGAAGATATGATAATATCTCTCTAGATCAATTGTGCATATTAGGAGAAGAAACATTGTCATTTGGCACTACGGATTTCATCCATTCCCTTGATGTCATCATCTTTGATACCTTCATGCAAAAATTACATCTCTAACATGTGCAAAGGATCAAAACTATTTTTCCTTTTAATTGTATGCATCTTGCACGTCAATGGAACCACTAGGATTTTTTTGTACAAGTCAAGGGGGGGCCCACAAAATGCACTAAAATGGAAAGTTGGAGATGACATGAAACTTCAACCATCATATTAATGGTTGTATGGGCACATCCATCTTCCACCTTTGGTATTGTGTGTAAACTCACACCTTTGATATAAAAAACTATTTTTAGGTGGGAAAAAAACCTTTGGAGTAGTTATAACATAAAATATAATCAGACCTAGGACGCTTATAGAGGTAGATGGGAGTGAATAGTGCAAAATGTGAGCATTTTAAAGTTTTAGGGATTGGAGGTTATGGATACCCTCTAACCAATACCATTGTTAGGGAGACTAGGATTGGGGGTATGACATTTTCATGGTCAAAAGAAGAAGATAAGGCTACCCTCACATCTTTGAATAAAAAAGATATGTGAAGGAAGCTATCATGAGTCAAGGATTAGAGATACCATGGATATTCCAATATTATTTGATTAAACAATGTCTTAACTCTCTTGAAAATAAGTCACTTATGAGGATGCATAAATTATTATAGTGCAAGCATGCACAAAGTACTTACACTATGCATAGTGCCACAAAAATGTATTGATGTATGGCTAGGGGTGGATATAATCAAGGAAGGATTTTTGCACAATGATCTCACTACATAGAAGAAATGAATTGGTGACCTAGATCTAAGCTTAGCAGGTCTTGATAAAATAATAAAAAAAAGAACAAGAGAATATTTTTTGGGATTAAAGACACTACTTTGAGAGGAACGTGAGCTAATAGTCAAGATTCACATGTTGATATATGCTTTTATAGTAATATGCATAATTAATACACCCATAGACACACAAGAAATTAAGAAATTACTTTATGAGGTTTATAACCTATTTGTCACAACTTGGGACACATATTTCAACAATATCATTGGTTGCAATATTTCAAGCTAATCCTAAAGAAACTCATGTGAAGGAAATAAAAAGAATCTTTAGATACTTGAAGAACACTCCAGATTATGGATTATGGTATCCAAAAGGTAATGAATTTGATCTAAGTGCATACACTGGTGCTGATTGGGTTGGTTGTATTGATGATAGAAGAAGTACTAGTGGTGGTATTTTCTTTTTAGGAAGCAAGTTAGTTTCATGGCATAGTAAGAAGCAAGATTTAGTATTCTTATCAACTACACATGTAGAGTCTATTGTAGTAGCTGCCTTGTTGTACTCAAGTGTTGTACAATATGTTTGGTTGCAATATTTCAAGCTAATCCTACAGAAACTCATGTGAAGGAAATAAAGAGAATCTTTAGATACTTGAAGAACACTCCAGATTATGGACTATGGTATCCAAAAGGTAATGAATTTGATATGAGTGTTGTACTCATATTGTATGAATGGAAAAGAAATAGAAGGGAGGGCATGATTATCATGACTCCATGAACATGAAGAAAAGAAGCAACATTTACCACAAAAATTCCAGCCAACACACCGAATGTATGAAACTACACGTGAACAAATTCTTTCCCTTCTTCTTTACATAGTATTCATAACTACCACATTTCTGTATCCAATCATCATCACCTTTGGTTTTGTTTTTTTTCTCCAAATTCAACTCCTTCATATTTTTTTCACATGCTACTACTTGAATCCGCTGCCATATTTTTGGGTTAGTTTATCATTTTACTTGAATCTACTGCTATATTTGTGGGTTAGTTTATTATTTTGTTTCTTTAGTTCTATGAGCATGTGATGCTATCTTAGTTTTATCTTTACATCACATTATTAACTAGGTGGGTACATTTTAAAATGAAATATAGATAAATCCCATTGGGGAATTGATTCTAATGATATATTTTCAAAGAAAATCATTGGCACACCTAATGATAATTATTTCATTACTTTGATATTCTTCCCTATCCTTCTTATTACTTGCTCCATTTTGTACTCTCTACTTTTAATATATTTTAGGATAGCTCTTTATCAACCATATTGTAGTTAATGCTCATTTTAGAGATGTGTGATAGATGCTATTCATCAAGCATTTTATTTCATGTTTTGTAGGTTTTTACATTTATGCAAGTTCATTATGAGAAGAATTGAAGAATGATATGCTATTTTGCATAGATCTAATATCCTTTAAGTGTCTATGTTAGTGCAAGTTTTTATTTTCCTATTATCTACAATTTTCCTACACTTTTTAATTAAGCTTTCTTAGTTTAATAATGTGAGTATTTGTGTGAGTCTAGTGTGAGGTGTCAACATCTTTCAGAGGAGTTACATTTACTATTCTTAAATACACTTAGTGTACTCTCCTTATTGGTTTTATTATCCACCTCCTTCATTTCACTTAGTCTATGTATACTCTCTCTCCTAGCTTTTTTTCATCACTTTGTATTTTTTAGTTTCATTTTTGTTCTTCTTTCCTGATTCCATTTTTCTTCTTGAGAACTAATTTTCTCTTAGAGAATAACTCTATAATATTGACTTCTTTAATCATCTATATTTATAACTTTATGGATTCTATTCCGTGCACTAAATATTGGCTTATCATCTATCTTGTAGATTCTAACATGGTATTAGAGAATTTTGTATTAATTTTAAAGAGCCTTCACAAATTTCCTTATTTCTTAAATTTGTATTTATTTTTGAAGGGTAGACACATATTCAGATTCATAATATTGTTCTCTAGATAGTTCATCCTTATTACAAAAAAAAATTATTAAATTTTCCAATTTGATTAACTCCATTGCCTTATCAAGAAGCTTAATTTCTTCAATAAATTTATTTTTATCAAAAATAGCTAAACCAAGTAGGTAAAGAGCCTTAGTAGACAAGCTCCAAAACATTCTTAGAATCAACTATTGAACACACACTAGAATACTGAGAGGGGGGTGAATCATTATTTTATCAAATCTCAAACCCTTCAGAGAAAATTGAAACTTAAACTTTACAACACAAATAGAAAGATGAAAGATGAACACAATGCACAACACCACACAACACAAAACCCAGAGGGGAAAAACCATAGTGAGAAATGTTGCAAGGAGCTATTGTCCTAATCTAGCCTCACAAATCAATAGTAGCTTAAAACTTTGTTTTAGGGATACAACCCAAGGAAGCTACTACTCCCTATAGAAAGGCTTAGGGTCACTCCCAAGAAAGCTAAAAATCCCTATAGAATTTGTTTTAGGGCTACAACCCAAGGAAGCAACTACTCCCTGAACTGAGAAAAACTCAAAAAATATTACAGCATGACAATCCTTTCATTGTTTGAATCTGACAATTAGGCTCAATCCTTTTGATGATTGTAATTCTTCTTTTTCCATTCTCTTTTGATGATTGTAATTCTACTTTGAAAACTTTTATGCAAATTCTTCAAATGTCTTCTCTATAGCTTACTGGCTCACTACTTTCAACCTTCAAGAATTTTTTCCTTTGTCTAACTGCCTCCAACAAACAATTAGGCACACTTTCACTTCCCTTCTGTCACATAGATATGATCAAATTGAATCTGGACATGATCTACAACTTCTACTATTTCTATTTCAATCACTTACACAAACATCATAATGCATTACTCATCCTTCATGACACACCAAACCTAGATCAACTAGGTTGAAAAAATATATACATGATATTACATTGATTACATTACATATGTCAGCCTACAACAAAGAATATTACAATTACAAGTTAGTCAATGATCAATGAACAACATGAAACGTGTAGTGGGAAAGACCCAAAAGGACTACACATAACACCAAGAAGAGGAACACGCCTTGTGAATTCCAACACATGCTTAACCTAGTCCTAAACACTCTTCACAACTTTGGTCTTCAATGAAAAAAATCCACACACTTCAAAAATTCAAATTAGGTCGACCATAAGCAAGAAAACATGAAACTTGTAGTAAGTTGACCTTCACAACATAGGTGGTATGCATGAAAGATAAAAAATTACTTTTTATTCTCCCAGATGAGTTAACATGACCCATACAACACATCCAAAAAATCCATGAACTCTGGACACAACCTTGAACTTGTGGCACATACCTTCAACATACCCTAGTTAGCCAGGAAAAGGCATAACCCAACAACACCTTTATTTTGGACCACAACCTATTCTAGAGAAACCAAAAAACACCTTGCGAAGAAAAAAAAAACATCACATGATACTCAATAACACTCACATACATCCCTTTCACAACTTCATGCAGCAACAAGTTGGCACAAGCCAACAAACATTGAAGCCAGTCATCGAAGAACACAATCCTAAACTTTTTTACCTTCAACTTTCTCTACAGAAGGACTAATGCTATGAAACTTTGGATATAGAAACTTCTCAACACTGTGAACTTAAATTTTGAACTACATAACCATATATGCAAATGCAGAGGAATACAGAACCAACTTCTACACATCTGAAATCACCTTCATAGAATCAACACAGTCTTCAAACTGTCACACACAAACACATCTTTTTGAAACCCAAATGAACTAAAACTTGGATCACACATGTTTTGACAAATCATAAAGCAACTTTCTAAACCGCGAGATCAAAGTATCAATAGTGGAGAAATGCAGATCATTTCTCAAAGACTCTAGCAACCAAATATCCATTCTGCAACACTCTTTTGACATCAACAACTCTCTTACATCAATGATAACCACACTGCAACAAACTTAGACATAGTTTTGACATCAATGACAACCAAGCTTATCAAGCTGCAACAATCTCTCCCTTTTTCATTGATGAAAAAACCATCCTCACGCCACTTTGGTGTACAAACTCTCTCCCCCTTATGTACACATTTCGCTCTCCCCCTTTGACATCAAGGAAAAAGGGAAAATGGACTTTCTCTCTCTTTTCAAGCACAATTTCTCCTCTTCAAACTCCCCCTTTGATGTGCATTCTCTCCTTTCTTAAGCAACTTCCAAGATCCCCTATCAGAAACAACCACTACATGATCCCCCTAAGAGGTAGCCACCATCAGTCTAGGAAAATGGATATGACTCGAATTAAGCCCCCTAGACAAATGCACCAACTATGCATCTAGCAAGAAAAAGGAGGGGCAATTATCCCTAACTTATATCAAAGATACTCAAATGTATCCTTTTCAAGTTCCTTTTTGAAAATGTCTACAATCTAATCCTTTGTAGGTACATACTCCAACTTGACTTCTTTATTTACAACCTTCTCTCTCAAAAAGTGACACCTGATTGATATGTTCTTAGTTTTAGAATGCATCACTAGAGATTTTTGGAAATATTGATAGCACTTGTGTTATCACATAGAATAGGAATAGACTCATCATACTTTATCTTTATATCCTTCAAATTTTTCTTCATCCACAACACTTGAGTACAACAAGATGCTACTGCATTAGACTCTACTTGTGTAGTTGATAAGAATACTAAATCTTGCTTCTTACTATGCCATGAAACCAACCTGCTTCCTAAAAAGAAAGCACCACCACTAGTACTTCTTCTATCATCAACACAACCAACCCAATCGGCACCAATGTATGCACTCAGATCAAATTCATTACCTTTTGGATACGATAATCCATAATATGGAGTGTTCTTCAAGTATCTAAAGATTCTCTTTATTTCCTTCACATGAGTTTCTTTAGGATTAGCTTTAAAGTGGTGGATGAGTTCCATTGGTGATTTATAGTGATTTCTGCCAGTTTTCAGAGCCTTTGAGATTCAACATTCAATTCCTAGGTGCACTCTGTTAGACCTTGTTTAATTCCATTTGCATTAGTTTATGTTTTCATTTCACTCTTGCATACCTCACTTTGTTTTCAAACATTACACATTTCATTAGTTTTGCACTCATAATCAATCAATTTCATCACCTAGTTGCATTTAGATCATTGCATTTAGTCATAATTTCATCTTACATTCATTTATTTTAGTGAACCACCTCAATTTTAGGGTTCTATCTCTCTCCTTTTAAGTGAAAGATCCTAAGAGTGTAAGAGAAGTCCATAGAACACCACAAAATTGATGGTTCATTTTGGTGAACCTGCATATTGAACACATTATCTTTTTGATTTTAACTGCATCTTGCATCCTAGGTTTCCTTTGCATCAACATTCAATTAGGTTTTTCTTTGTTTTTACATCCTAGGGTTTATCAAATTGCATTAGTGAAAGACTCATATAGACTTCATTTTTGCATATCAAATCATTAAAAAATTGAAAATCTGCATTTGCATCTTCATTTTAAATTTTCTAAAAAAACATAAAAAATCCATACCTGGACTCATTCGTCACCTTGGGCGAATCAGTCCAGCTGCATTTTTTGCATTCAAATTTCTGGCATTTTCACAATTTTTCCTACATTTTTGTTTCTTGTTACTACCTTCTTGTTTTAGTTTATATAATTTCTACACCAAGTGAATAACCTAGCACTTCCCCTAGTTCGGCACTTGCAATTCTTCCTTAGGACAGTCAACCGCCCTCGCAATATACTGAACATGATTGGGGCC
>VDFB02271358.1:348556620-348573958 GCA_007258455.2 Sequoia sempervirens | reverse complement strand
AAAGAAATAAGGCAAGTCCGCCATGCTTAGAAATGTGAAAATTAAATTTTTTTACCTAAGTATGGGCTTTGAGAAATAAAAAATGTATGCTTAGCCCTTGAAAATTTCGCCATACTTAGAAGAGATAGAAATATTTTTTCTAAGTCTAGAACATTTTGACAAACGACTTAGGAAGATGTGAAGAAAATTTCGCCTGTGGCAAGAAAATATGGCCAAATAAAATTGGACGAAAGAAGGTAATGGCGAAATAAATTTGGAAAAAGCAAGAAAGTATGGCCAAATAAAATTGGACGGTGGAAATTATGGCAAGAAAGTTGGAGAAAATAAAATTCGCCTAAGGCATTGGCAAGAAAATTTCGAAAAATCAAAATTGCCTTGGACAAAAATAATTCGCCATAAAACAAACGGGTTGGAAATGACACATAGAATAATTATTTTAATTATTTTAATCATTTATTTTCCAACGCCCCAAAGAGATAAGTCTTAAAAAATTCGAAATTGGAAAAAGAACAAAAGAGCCTTGTTGAACTGGCATTGAAATTGGAAACTTTCCCGGACACGATTGTTGAGGATAAAACTTGCCACTCGGAAGCAAAGTAAAAGCTGAGTTTAAATTCAATTTGAAGGAAACAATGAAATTTGCTAAAAAGATCGATTTTCTCACCTCTATAATTGATTTCACTTCTCATTTGCATAATCATTCGATTTTGAGAAGAAGAGTTGTGAGAAGAAACTTGTCTAAGGCAAAAGAGTTGAGAAAATCCGCAGCAAAGTGAAGGAAATAAATTTTTACCAGCTTGCATTGTGATTGTGATCACTTCTCCAGAAGTCACAGGAAAATTTGCTTTGTCCACTTCATTTTGACATGAACTTCATTATTTATTTTCTTTCCAGCTTTATTTTTTTCACGAAGTCTAATTCAACAACTAGCTGGAATTTATTGCAAAGTGATTTAAATTTCGAATTCTAAATATTTTCTTTGCCTTTTCATTGCAGATTTATTTTCAAAGCGGTAAAGATGAAGTTTGCCAGCAAAGGCGTGCAGATGCAATCAAAGATCAAGTCCAAGTGGGAGCACGTTGTGGACACTAATCTTGGCCACGTTGACATTGAGGACTTCAGGAAGAGAATGTATGGAAGCGATGGACGTCTACCTTCGCCAATTGCTATAAGAATGATGCGCAATGGGATTGTTCACGCAGCTGGTTTTCCGCCAGCAAAAGAGTGTCCGGAACTAATGGTGGAATGCGCACTGCACTACAATGCACGAGAAAGGCAGATAGAAGCTCCTGACGGAAGAGTCCTTGCCTACTTGTCCGAGCTAGCTATCCAAGAAACTTTCGGAATCCCAGTCTACAACCGAACATCTTATCGCACCAAGGAGGAAGCACTCAAGCTTTACCAGAGCCACCAGGATCTCTGTGCGTCCAACATAAACAAGAATTGGTTACTGAAGCCCAAGCCTACTGCAGGAAAGATGCCGAAAAAATTGGTCAGAATGCATTTTAAAGAGGAGTATGGCGACATTGTCTTGCTGCTAGGATGGTAGGCAACCCCCATGGTGCACCATTCGAGAACTGGATGTATTATTTCGTGGATGAAATAATTACTAGAGTCAAGATGTTCAATTGGTCCAGAATGATCAGTGATAGCCTCCACGAACAGTTGGTCAACCTGGAGGAGACCAAGACATTCCACATGAGCTCTTATGTCATATATTCGCTTGCGAGGTATTACAAGTATTTTGGCTTGATTTGCAAAGGAGTGGTGGGCAATGGCGAAGGACAACTCAAGGCATATGACTGTTATCCGCAGCTGCAACTAAAAGAAAAGACACATTTCCGACGAGCTCATGATGCCTTTTTGATGTACATCACTCGGCTCCTGCAAGGCAGAACGTATCAGAGACTCGCCCATGAGGCCAAGAGTTTGATCAGCCGATATGGATCGTGGTTTATTCAATTTCCTAAGTTCACGTACATCAGGATCCAGGGATTCTCCGGAAATCCTTATAGACTGCCCATCTATCCAACCAACAAAATGGTCTTGCTGGAAGTGCTAAGGCAATTGGAGGCATACCAAAATATTCAAAGGCCAAAACAAAAGGCAGCTGTCACCTTTCCTTTCTTCATCGGCAACATGGAGGAATCATGTCCAACAGCACAAGCAGCGGAGATTGCTCGACTGGAGATCCAGAATTATCCGTTCCTGTCATACAAGTCCAGAAATAATTTCGATCCACTCCATCACATCAAAACTGTGGACGGAGAGAGATACAAGCATCGAGTGGACTTAGAGGACTTCTGGGCTAATGCAGCCGATGAATATGACGTGAGGAGGAGGCTGTGGTCAAGATTGCCACTAAGCATGATAAGGGCAACCGAGCTTTTCAAAGTGCCTGATCAACTACAGGATGATGGAGTCTATTTGCAGCCAGGCTTCAATGAAAATGGGCCACTCCCCCCTATGAGATGGTTTGAGCCTGAGATGGGCGACCTGGCGACACTCATGCGGCCCGTTTTCAAGTATTCTCAATGGTGGATAGATCGGCGGGTAGAAACTTTAAGGGCGAGGAATGTGCAATTCACCTATGAGTTAATGGGCGATACAGAGTCCTGTTCTTCAAATGCTAGTGCCTCTCGTGGAGATGGACAACCAGATGCTGCCAACTTGAAGAAGAGAAAAGAAATTGGCAAATCTACAAAACAAGACAAAATGATAGATGAAGGGCCTTCTCGAAAGAAGCACAAGTCTAGACCTCTTCAGTCGGCTACTTCCAGAAATATAGAAGAAATACTCGCCATGGATAGAGAATCTTTGGAAAATGTCAGGATTCCTTCCCTCGCCGAAGATGTGGAGCCAATGCAGCTGGAAGACGATGCTCAACCTTCTCCTGCAGGCACTGAGATCCTAGAATCAGATAATGATATAGATATTATGGAAGAAGAATTCGAGGAAGGAATGATTTCCGCCCTCAAAGGGATCCAGGATGACCCATCTGTGCAAGAGATTCTGAATGTGCAAGAACTCCATAATATGCCAGAGACGCAGGAAGAGCAAGAAGTGCAGGACATTCAAGAAGTCCAAGGTCAACAAGAGGACAGAATTGAGCAGCCAACCATCCCAGAGTGGCTGAAAGAAAGATTGAAAAGAAAGGCGCCAGCAGAGGTACCTGAGGAAGAAGATGATGACACGGATTTCTTGGCAAGGCTAGAGCAAGTTGCCCCGAAAAAGAAGGCCAAGAAATTTTCCACTATCCAAAGGGATGAGGCTGGCAACCGCACATTACAAGTTGCAATACCCACAGCTGACAAGTTCCAAGATGAGATTGCCCCGGAGGAATACGCCATCAAGACAATTGACATGGGTCCGACAACAAAAGGGCAGGAGATTGAGGACTTGGACAATTCCGTGGCCACCATTAAATCCAGGTTGGAAAAGGAAGTGGCGAAGAAAAAAGAGTATAAAAAAGAAATTGAGTGCCTAAAAGACTACATCTAGCACCTGACCAGGCCACTGAATGAAGGTGACCAAGCAGCGCTTCTACCTCCAAATTCTTCACAAGAACCAGTTAGAAATTTTGAAGAAGAATTGACTACGGCGAAAGAAGCTAAGGGTTGGATGGATGAAAGGAAAGAAGAGCCGTTGGCGTTCGCGGAGAGACTAGCATGTGTGTATGAGCAGGTTTCCTTTTTGTTGTCACGGGTTGCAGACTTAGCAGAATCTTGGGGTAGCCTCGAGGACATTCAAGACAGGATTATCCCATGCATTCGAGAATTGAAGGGCATCTCGAAACAAAAGTTGATAGATGATGGGATCGTTGAGGCTGGAGCTGCATATGATTTCAATGGATGGTATTATGCTCTGATTTCATGGAAGGGAGTCCTGGAAAATGTGAAGCAAGATAACATCAAAGTTGAAGAACAGGCGAAAGAGATTCGGAGTAAAATTTACTAGATGGCTGCTGATATACTCGACAAAGATGTTGTTCGGAAGAAACATTTGCGGCCAAAGAATTTAAAGGAACAAGTGCAGAAAATTTTCTCCACGATCTCCGGGCCACTCATGAGAGAAAACTTCACCAGGGTCTTCAACTTCATAACCATCAGAAATTCTTTCTTGCTACAGGAACCAGAGTGGGCGGCCTCTTTTGCAGGATGTGTTGAAAGCTTGGACTTGCAGGAG
The DNA here is from genome assembly GCA_007258455.2 of Sequoia sempervirens. Lineage (NCBI taxonomy): Eukaryota > Viridiplantae > Streptophyta > Pinopsida > Cupressales > Cupressaceae > Sequoia > Sequoia sempervirens. The sequence continues at coordinate 348,569,773 of VDFB02271358.1, read as the reverse complement.
TACAATGTCAACGCGTTGCCGGACATTGCCATGGAGGAGGTCAGCTCGATCGTGTCCAGGTTCGCCGCACACAACACCGCACAAATGGATAAGGATGCCACTCCAGATGTCTAGGGTTTTCTCCAGTTAACTGGTTGATATTTTGGAAACCCTAATTAGGGTTTAGTTGTGTTAAATCTGGGCCATTGATCTCATTTCAATCTTGGCCGTTCATTGTAATTCTGAAATACTATATAAACCCCCCTCGCTCTCTTTCATTTCATTAGAGATTAGAATGAGAATTAGAATTGGAGATTAGAAGATTAGAATTTAGAGCAGATTCAAGAGAATTAGATTGTAGAAAATAAGAGAGAGTTTATGAGATTGTTGTGAGAACACTATTTTGATAATAAAGCTCAAAAGCATGAAGTGCCTTGAATCCTTGATTGTCAAATAAAGAAGCCGTAATAATGACATTTCTCATTTAGTGTAAAATTTTGAATTAGAAATGTATGTTAAAAGAAATACGGATTGATAACGGAGAATTTAGTAAAACCCCACTATACTTTGAGGGATGCTTTCATCAATGCAAAGTTAGGACTGAGCTTTTTCGTGGATGCTCAACTTTGATAGTTTTACTGATCTGATGAAAATATTCACATATGAAAAAAATCATAAGTACACCTCCTGCAAGATTGCACTTGTTTCCGTAGTTGTCGAGCAACGGGCGGCGAGAGTACAGCCATTTGGTTTTACGACCTTCGCCCTTTGATTTCTTAGAATAGATAGGATCTCTCTAAAACCTTTACCCTTTTTCGCACCTTTCTTTATAAAATCAAAAATCCAAACGATACTCAGTATCTATGTCTCCGCCGAAGTTCACAAAAGTAAGTCCCCTTTGTCATAACCAGCAAATCAGCATCAAAACCATTTCGGTGCCTATCCAGCATTCATTCTAAAGCATTGAACACCTACCTATATGATCTTACTTAAAAATCTGCATAGAAAGTGAAGTTTTCAAGAGGGGGAGGAGCTGCCTTATTAATTTTATTCTAGTAGGATGTTTGATGTGTCACAAAAACACGATCAACAGACTCCGCAATCCTTTTTTTAAGATAATACGCTGTTTACCTATATCAAAAAAATGAATATGAATGAGCAAGGTAAGGCAGGATTTCTCATAGACTTTAAAGGAGATACACAAGACTGATACATGATCGCTGTGAAATCACACTCAAGGTATACAGGCATTTGATCAGTTTTGACATAGCTCTGATCAGCTACAATTGGAAAATGCAATAAATGATAAAATACTTAACTATATCCAAAAACGTTAAGCCAGTAAATACAAATAAGATCCATGGCCATTCACAAGAATAAGGCCAAGGGGAAGTAAATCATCATTAATAAAAATGAAGAAAATGTTAGCATGGGGCACAGTCAAGCTGGCTCTGAACATGGAGATATAGAATTCAAGCACTGTGAATTACAATTGTCATTTTTCATGGTGAAGATTCTTCCCTTACATGATGAAGCAAAAGAAAATGTTATGCACCTGCAAGCATGTCAAAGATCTTAACTTGGCGGGCCTTTTCTGCTGCTTTTTCAAGGAGAAGGGAAGTTCGAGCCTGAGTAGCAAATCGCACACATGAAGATTCATCAGCACCAAAGCATGCCTTATGTATTAATAGATGTGGTAACCATGAAAAGTGTTTTTATATGGAAGCACCATTCACCTACCTTAGCTCGTTCCTGAGCTTCGATTGATTCTGCTGATCTGCTCTTGGGAGATATATTAACTACTGATTCTGGAACCTCCTGTAAATCACCACTAATTTCTCAGCTTCTATGTAATACGAGTTTAGAATTTAAAGAGCTTTTATGCATGAAAAACAGAAATTCTGTTACGAAAATCAGCCAGACCTGTGGCAAAATGTGACGACACCTGTTCAGATTGTCCAGAGGTCGTACTCGAGCATTAGGAGGCTGAAGTCCCTCAGTTCGAAGTGCTTCCAAAGGATCAAAGTCTGGCTGGAGTTGAACATTACATTAGAACAGTAGATGCTTACTCAACAGAATAAGCTTTAAAACATATTAATTAGGAATGTCTACAAAGTGTAAGGAAGGAAAAAATGACCTTTATCAAAATACATTCAAGGAAAGTATAAAATCCCCAGCACAATATTCCCTTACTCTTTTGTACAGCTAAACAAGCTGTGGAAATTAAATGTCAAACAGACACAAAATATATGATGGTCTTCCATTAAAATCGAACACTACATTTTTTATTCAATGATTATAAAGAAAAGTGAACACCTGATGATAATTCAACTATCGATCAAAGTTACCAAACACATGTTTAATGCTTTGCCATCAGAATATTACATTGTGTAGTGAAGCTATTTTAACATTGCCAAAGACAAAAAAGCCCAATAGAAATAACCAAAATCGTGATTAAAATTTCCCTTTCACAAACATTTGATGGCACATGCCAAAATTCACCATACTTACCCATTTATTCCTAGGATGTAGATTGCAATACAAGATAGTAAAAAACAAAGAACAGATAATACAATAATATGAAAGCAAGAACTGAATTCTAGAGGAATGTAAACTAATTTGGTGACTAGGTTTTAAAGCTTTCATTGATGTATTCTTCTTAATTTATTGTTAAGCCATCAGTTTTTATCTTTGTTGGCAAAGGTCCTCTGACATTTATAGGGGTTTTCTAGTTTTTGCTTCTACAGAAGTTACAGAAGTTCCACGCTATTACACCATTCTTTTGCTCTCTCTTTTGAACACAACGCAGCAATTGGAATTTTATCACTAATTGAAACATCAAAGAGCCTAGAATATCACTCGACAGTTGAGGCCATTACAAGAAGGGATACCAAGAAATTTGAATTGAGTAACAAGCATTGAGGTGGCATGTAGTCTGTCCAAGATGAAGGTTGATGAGTTGAGAGGTCCTCTGTATCAAGTTGAGGAAAACTTGAAGATCTCTAATGAAAATCTAGAGAAAAAAAGAGTAGATGAGTCTCTATGCTTGAACCGAATTGGGTCACGATGTTTAAAATAGTCAACCAATTAAGCCAGTATTCTCATTCAACTAGTCAAACCAACTAATATGTAATTTTATAGCATTTTCTTTCACTCTTCAAAAGATAATCTTAGTCAAGAATAAAGTATCAATGATGCAATGGGGTCTACGGAACTTGCAAATGGTTTAAAATGATCCATAGTCCTTGCCATTAAACACAAGTGCATTAAGATCCTAAGAAAAACAAAGGAAACAGGGATCAGTTCTGACAGTGATAGCACCACCCGTAACAGCAAAATTCTTTCTTGGTTTTGACTTGGCAAACCAAAATATTAATCGTAATTCAATTAATCAAAAAGATTCAACCAGGAAAATTTTGGGAAATTAAAAAACACTGAAATTTTCATAAAAACGGAGAAGAAAAAAATGTTTTTATTTTGTCTGCCACAACCCAAAGGATTTTCTTTTGCTTTTTAAAAAAGAGCAGAAGTCTGGAGATGGCAGCCCCCAATGGGGTCAAGAGGCAGCACCCCTTGTAGGGTCCAGAGGCAGTGAGGTCACATGGACCTTCATGGTGCATGCAATTTTTCACAATTTTATTGCTTTAAACCAAGCTCCAAGCTGCAAACCCTTCCAACTTGCATTCTTTCTCTCTTCAAATGATAATCAAGAATAAAATATGAATGATACGCTGGGGTCTATAGAACTTGCAAATGGTTTTAAAATGATCCATTGTCCTTGGGATTAAACACAAGTGCATTAGGATCCTAAGAAAAACAAAGAAAACAGGGATCAGGTCTGACAGTGATAGAACCACCTGTAACTGCAAAAGCCTTTCTTGGTTTTGACTAGGTAAACCAAAAGATTAGTTCTAATTCAATTAATCAGGATTCAACCTGGAAAATTTTGGGAAATTAAAAAACGCTGAAATTTTCATAAAAATAGAGAAAAAAAAAAAGAAGTGCTTTTTTCATCTGGTACAACCCGAAGGACTTTTTTTGCTTTTTAAAACAGGAGCAGGGATCTGGGGATGGCAGCCCCCAATGGAGTAGAGGGGCAGCATCACTTGTAGGTGTTGAGGCCATAAAGCTCCAAACCCTTCCAAAAAATACAGGTGTTGAGGCCATAAAGCAGTAATTAGACCCTGACTGCATGAGAATGAAACAGATATTCTCTGAAGAATTGAGTGCCCTCAAGTACACCCCAATTGATCCAATGTTTGGTTACTTCAGCAAAATCCAAATCTACAATGTAAGAGTGAGATTTTGACAGAACATTCAAAAAACAAGCATTTTATGGGCAGATTGAAAAAATCACATGAAAAAACAGCAATTTATTTGCAACTAAACTAGCATTGGGAATTGTGCCAACAATCAAAGAATCATGCCAGCAATCAAAGGAAAAAATTAGTTATCTGATATGAATCAGATTGACAACTATGCCAAGTGGCAATTTATAGCAACAAATCACAATTTATTAAAGATTTTTGCTACTATGGTTCAACCACCAGTTGTAGAAGGGTGGTAGTTGTAGGGCCACCAGTTGCAGCAAGCGGTCATTGTGTATGACCCCTGGGAATTGCGGAATTGGAATAACAGTTGCAGATGTGTCATGGCAGTTTCAAACACGTGGTGGTTATGCCCTATTGTATATGGCGGTTTGCCAGGGAAAAATAGACACACAAAGCTTCAGTTACAAAATGTTGTCTCTTCCAAGTCTTGACTTTTGAGTTTCTTGTTTCAATCATAATCTGAATGTAAATGATAAAACTTACCTTAAGAGGTCATTGTAAAAAATCTTGTTCTTCTTTCCAAGCAGTTTTAGAAGTGAATTGGTACATAGTTTGCTGAGTCCAGAAGAGAGGTCGGTATATATGCAAGTTGCAGAAACTTGCAAGTGTTAGGGAATTGGTGTAGTGGAGATTGGTGTCCTCAATTACCACAAACATAGTAACAAGATAAGGCAAACTGCTTTTCTCTTCTTCAGTTTCTTCCCACAGTGGGTTCTCAAGTGTAAAACTCTTGTGGTATGCTTTATTTTCGTGTTGCTTTCAGTTTCCTTTCTAGTTCACTCACTGCATAGAAACAACTGCCTATCTCCATTCTTTTAACTTTTAAGCATTTAAACAACTCATTTCTAAATACTATATTCTAATATCTCCAATGGGATCTGCCCTAAAATTCTGATTTTTATTTCTGCTCAAACCCTAATTCTGATTTCTGATTTTTATTTTCTGATTTCAAACAACATATCATAGCAAACATACAAGTGAGCAAACATGACAAATAATACATGCCAAATGATGCTGCCAATTGATATTCATATCAAACATGAGATTCACCATGAAAAACACAAGATAGGGTATCCAAATGCAACATACAGATATGATTTTCTGTAGATAACTTCTGCTGTTACAAACTGAATACATTCTGACTGATTTTGCCAGCGGTAACCCTGCTGGCCTCGCGTAAACATGCCAGCCATATGCCCAGACTTCGGCTGCCCCCATAAATTCACATCTGAAATCCGCTTTGATTATATGATACCAAATATATGCGCCAGTCCAAATATCAAACCCTAGATGCGTAATTCCTCCCGGTAAGGGCGAGGCTTAAGCTGGTAAGAACCAAAATGGGATACGCGTAATGCACGGCGGCGGCGCTGTGGCATGTGACGGAATTTCTTTAGAGGGTGGGTGCACGCTTCAAAATGTAATGTACGGGTATTATTTTCAAAACATATAAAATCATGATATATTGCCATTTTGCGTTTCCGCGCTAAAAACAAGACCAAATTGGGAGAACACCACATCATGCATGCCGGAACAGAACTTAGAAATCCGTACCATGTAAATATAACAACTTTGAAATACAATTATAATTGAATTCACCCTGAATATCAATCTCCTTTCGCAAAGTTGAATCGTTACTTTACAAAGTATTAAGCAATTATACTGAATTCATTGTTCATTGGTCTCAACACGGAAAGCCCAAAATACAATCAACAGTAGGTACCAGCGGGTCACTGGTGAAGATGTGATACTCAACACTAAAAAGCTTCAAAAACTCTTTAAACTTGTGTCTTCAGATCTCAGAAATCAGTCAACATGCCACATCGCACCGCAGAAAATCGCCGTTAAAAAACATTGGGATCTCGGTTTATTTTAAAATATACTTCCTAGAGTAAAATGTGAAAATTCTTGGTCGATATTGGAGCTTTTGCTAAGTATCCTCGGTCTGATGTTATCGCAATACTGCAAGATCTGCAGAATCAGCAGAGCGGCTATGAGCTTTATTCTGATAACTTTAGTTGCAGCTTTAGGGTTTGCCACCCAACACGCAAAATAGGCCTCAAGGTGGCGCCAGGGTCTTTGCTCTGTGGCACTCCAAGAAGTGTAAAACCCAATGCAAATCACGGGCTCACAAAATGCCACAATAATTCTGCTCTAAATCTGATCTGCAAATCTGATTATGCAATGATGCTCCAACCTCCAAATGTATCCAATGAAGTGCAAATAGAACTCCGTTATGAGTCCTCCACAAGGTGAGTTAGGCTTTCGTCCAACTCCCTTTTATGCAATAGGGTTTTCGTCCTAAAGCATATGCTAAATCTGCTCCTAAGGAGAAGAAGTCTGCTGAAAACGAATTCCTTGAATGATGATTTGAAATGCCCCAAAGACCTTATATTTATACTAGTTTTTCCTTCTCCTCACAAGCTCGCCGACCTAGGCTTATTTTCAATTTTTATTTTATTTTTTGTTTTGTTTTTCCTCAAGAGGGCTGACCCCAAAAAGAATTCTTATTTTATTTTATTTATTATTTATTTAATTTTTTTTAATTTATTTATTTAAAATATTATTATTATATTTAATTAAAATATGAAAACTAGTGTTCAAAAACACTTTTTCCCGCCTTTGCACAATTTGAATTTCAAATCAAATTGGGGACATGACATATATGACTTTTTCCTCTTGAAAACATGAGGATAACAAGTTTTTCTACCAAAATGTTACATTAAGAATTAATATTTGTGTTCACGAACTAGCTATGAGATATACTTATTAATTATGAATTAGATTGATATCAGAGCAATTATGTACCTTTTTTTAAGTTTTATTGTATGGGTGACAAATTTTATAGGTTGATGGTCATTACAAGAGAAGCTTGTGCAAAACAAAAAGGTAGCTTGGTTCCTCTGTAGCAAGAGATATCCATCAAGAAGTGGAATTGAGAAATGAAAAGAAAATCCAAAGAAGAAGAGACGATATCTCACAATGAGGAAGCAAGATTTCTCAAGTTGGAAGAAGGTGAGGGAAGTATTTTCTCAATTCATAGGGAATCTTGGCTGGTTGGAAAACATTATGGAAGCACTCATAAAAAGCTAGAAGTGTCCATGGAGGGTCCTCAAACAAATAATGAGCTATGAAAAGAGTATCCCAAGGCATGACAATCCAACACCACCAACTCCCCCTCTATCCAAAGCAAGAGCCAAGATCAAGATCCCACCATATGAAGATGAAGTAAATGCCGAGAAAACTTGACCATTGGTTGGCTCAAGATAATACTTCAATTTATAAGGAAACAAGCACCTATTCATAAATGGGATGAATTTAAGAAGTTAATTAAGAAACAATTTTATACAATTAATCGCCTATTCATTGATGAGGTTAGTATAGATGAGTTTTTTCTTGATATCTGCTTTGGTCTTTGTCAAACTAAAAATGTATGCTAGAGATTTATCTTCATGAGAAGAGCTAATACGCACCATTTGGTCAAGAAAGGGAAGGCTACACCATCAACGCAGATGAAGGAAAATCACTAATCTCCTTGATAAAAACTTGTCAAGCCAAAAGGTTGATTAATGCTAGTGGGAAGTTCGCTCTGCTTCTTTTGAGAGATAAGCAAAATAATGTAATAGTTGAATACAAAACTCCGCCTAACATGTTTACTAGCAAAGAGCAAAAACAAGTGTGAGAATTGTTACAGCAATTTAAGGAGCTTTTCCAAGAGACTAACGGTATGCCACCTAGGAGAGAGATGGAAGATGAGATCTAGTAGTTGCTGGATTGATCTCTCCCCACTATTGGTCTTTGTTGACAGCCACTAATGGAAGCAAGTGAACTAAGAAAGTGGTTAAAATCTTCATTAGATCGAATTGTAATCCATCCTAACACTTCTCCATGCAATTTTCTATTGTTATTGTACCTAAGAAAGATTGATTATTGGGAATGTGTATTAATTGTCTTCTGGAGGAATTTTGAATAATTGCATGTATAATAGGAAATTGTATGGTAACAACCTTATATTGTTGAAGAGTTTCTAATAATAGATGATTGTTGCACAAGCCATAATGATGGCAGTTACAAAAGATGCTAACAAACAAATGAAATAGGAGTTACACTATTACATTATTACATATTATTTTAATAGACTATTAATAAACTGATGTGATCTGTATGGACAATGGTTTCTTTTTTCATTAAACAATGCTTCCATTTCTTAACTGCTTCAAAATGTGTATAATATTAGTATATTTATAGCATATTAGAATCTGTAATAATGTGATAGAATAACTCCTATTACACTTGTCTATTAGCATCTTTTGTAACTGTCATCATTATGGCCTGTGTAGTTGTCATCTATTATAAGGTTGTCATCTCTCCCTGAGATAAGCACGCTCTTCTCTCATCTCATTCTTTTTTTGAAGTTCAGAAAAGTTCTTTTGAAGGAATTTTTCATATATCCTTTTGAAGGGTTTTAGGAAAAAGAAATTGGGTTTGTTTATTCCAAGATCACAATTAAAATTTTCTACCTAAAATTTAAAAAGGTGTTTTTCATATATTTTCAAAAGGTTTTAAATTTTTTGCGATTTGCGATCATTTTTTTTAATAAATTGGGTTTGCTAAATAACTGGCCAATATTCATATCTAGTGTTGTCAAAGTCACAAAAATTCACGACAAAACATTATAATATATGGAGTCACAAGATACTCACCTATGTCACAAGGTTTGTGTTCAAGTTCAAGTTCAACAAGGAAAAAAATCGGATTAAATTTGGCAATGAGATAAAGTTCAAATAAAAAATCATTATTAAATTTGCCTAATATAAATTTGAAATTTTTTTTATAATAAGAAATAAATCCACAAAATTGTCAATATAGGTAGACACTGCTAAACAAATTTGAAATTTATATAAAACAATGCCACATTTATAAACAATGATAAACAGATTAAAGTTAAACCATAAGAAACATATGAAATCACAAATCATGATTGCAAAAATTTGTTTTTTGTCAAAAAATGACAATCAAGAGTCAAGACTCTAAAACTTCAAAAATGTTCCAAGTCATCAAGAACACTTGGTTGAGTTGAAGCAATATCATCACCACTAGATGCACTATTCCATTTATCATCAAAAAGTCAAGCTCATCTGTAATTTCTCTGTCTTTTGGAATTTGTTGGATTTGTGAAGAGGTGGAGTCTTTTGCTGATTTATTCATACACAATTGTAAATTGTTGTGAATGTAAACAAGATCTCCCAACTTTCCAAGTAATAACTTGTTCCTCTTTTTGGAATGAATGTGGTCAAACAAATTCCAATTCCTCTCAAAGCTAATGAATTGTTCGTTGACTCAATATTTGAATCGCAAGGTATTTTAGTTCAGGGATTTGTGTTTCGTAGGCCATCTACCATTTCTACCCAAGGATGTCAACTCGTGACATGTTATATCAGCTACTGGAATTCCAAACATTCATTTTGTTGTCTTGTATTTCCAACACTTGTCTCTAGTTAAGCCTACAACCGTTTGATCTAGTTCAAACCTCTCAATGGCTTCATAAAGCCTTGCCATAACTTCACAATCACTTTGTCTATCAATGTGAAATGGCTTAGGCTCCAAATAACAAGTTGTTGCATAGAAAGGTGTGTGCATCATTCTCCTTCTAGAATCAATTGTATCCCATATCTCCATGTAGTTTGCTTCCACATTATTGAGTGATTTTTGAATAGCTTCCTTGCAACAATCCTGTTGTGACCTTTTCACACATCACCCCGTTCAAAATGGGGACCCCCTAATTTTTGCTTCGTTTGGGTCTTTTGGCTTGAGTTTGATTGGTTTTCCTGTTCTCTCTCTCTTGTTTTGTCTATCTTTCCGAGGATGTGCCTGTCTGAATTGAAATTTTGGCTAAGTCTGTAGAATTAGGGTTTGCTTTCTTCGCGCAAGTTTGAGGTCAATTTGAGTTGGTTAATTGCATTCTGACTGCTGCATCATGATTAAGACACTTCAAACTGCTTGCCTACAAATTTTGAGCTGAAACGGACAACTTGCTATTTTTAGCAGTCCAGGCTTCAGGAGCCAATTTTAGGGTTTGCATGTTGGAATTTTCAATGCATGTCTAGAGAATCTTTCTGGGTTTTTCAAGACCTTCGCGATGATATAACATGCAAGCTGAGATATTGATTTTCGACAACTCAGGCTTCAGAGGCTATTTTTGGGGTTTGCATGCGAAGTTTTTCAGTGCATGTTTGGAGAATATTTTTGGGTTTTCCGAAACCTACGCAATGATATAACATGCAAGATGAGATGATAACTTTTGGCAGTCTAGACTTCGAAAGCTATTTTTAGGGTTTGCATGTTGGAGTCTTCAACGCATGTCTAGATATTCTTTGTGGGTTTTTCAAGAGCTTCGCAGTGATGTAACATGCAATCTAGGATCAAGACCTTTTTGCAGTGTTGTCTTCGAGAGAAAATTTTAGGGTTTGCATGCAGGATTTTTCAATGCATGTCAGCATATTCATCATGGGACTTTTAAAAGAACTCTGACAGGGTACTTTTATAAAGCCAGAGGTGAGTCTTTTGAGACTTCTTGTTTTGTGGTAAAATAGAATAAGTTCTTTGGGTTTTGCAGTTTGGCTGAGAATCTCTCAGTGTGTGACGGCTGCAGCACCAAGTGCCTTCGTTAGTGCTGCTGGACCACCCACTATTTTGTAGGGAATCACTCACGCCAGGCACTTCCTTATCCACAGACAACTGACGCCTAGCGGGTCCAGCAGGAAGTCATTTGATGGTCAGATTAGGGTTTCCAGCTTCGAGACCCAAAATGAAGGATCAAACGCCAGAATCTCTGAAAACTGGTGTATCCCATTGCAATCAGTATCTTTCAAGGAATCCACTGGTAAAATTTGAAGGCAATCTGAGCACTTACTATTTATAGTAAGTCACTTCTAAAACAGGCTATAAATAGCAAGTCAGTGAGAGGCACCAATGTGAACAAGTCAGTCAACCCACGAGGACCCCATGGAACAAATTTCACGTCGAGCAAAGTTGCAGAAGTCCTAAAATCAAGCAGTTACTATAAATAGTAAGTCACCTCCGGAAACAAGCTATAAATAACAGGTCAACACAAGATGGCAGTGTGAACAGGCCAATTAGATCATGAGGATCCTGTGGCGCAAATTTCAAACCAATCCAAGTTATGAAAGTACGAAAACCAAGGGGCTAACTAAAAATAAAAAGCAGGGCAAGCGAGCTGGAAAAATGGCTAAGGCAGGAGAAAATTCCTCTAGACCCCTCTAAATGCGCCCAGTCTAAGTCATGAAGAATTCCCCCTCACCCAGTGAAATGCACCCAGAGCTTGGAGGAGGATGGAAGAGTTTCTAAGTCCAAAAAATTCCTGTACCACCCTCTAAATGCGCCCTCGTTCCAAGAGGATGTTGGATGAGGAAAATTAACTAAGGCAAAAAAAAAAATTCCTCCATGACCCCTTAAATGCGCCCATGCTCAGTGAGGAGGGTTGAAAACGTCTAAGGCAATGAAATTCTTGCTGACCCCTCTAAATGCGCCTTCAAGAAGATGGAGTTGGAAGAAAAGTTTCTAAGGCAAGAAAAATTCCTGCCCAGTCCCCCAAATGCGCCCATGCTAGAGGCTAGCTTGGAAAAAAATTTCTAAGTATAAAAAAGTTCCTCCTCCACCTTGTAAATGCGCCCAAGTTGTGGTGATTGATAAAAAAAACTTTTTAAGTATGATAAATTCCTCCTACCCCCCTCATATGCGCCCATCTTGGGAGGGTGATTAGAAGTTTCTCCAAGGCATTGAAAATGGAGGTTGGTCACCTTGAATGCGCCCAAGTTGAGAAGCTAGTGTGGCAAGTTTGCCTAAGGCATTGGAAATTTCTCCTAATCACCTTAAATGCACCCACCTTGAGATGGAGAATGTGCTAAGTATGAAGAATTCCTACAGACCCCCTGATATGCGCCCAAGACGAAGTTGGCTGAAGGCTGAAAATTTTTAAGTATGATAAATTCCTCCTAGACCCCCTAAATGCGCCCTTGTTGGTGATGGTGGTGGAAAATTTATAAAAAAATGGAAGTGCTACCTAGCAAATGCGCCCTCCTAAGGAAGATGTTTGAAAATATTTTCTAGGTGTTTGCAAATGGCAGGAAAAAGGTCCAAATGCGCCCATCTGGTGAAGAAGACTTGAAAAATATTTTCTAAGTGATGAAAATTTCCAACTACACCCAAGGAGAAAGAGTAAGAATAAATTGAACTGAGAAATATTTTTCTAAGGTATAAAATGCAAAAATTGAATGTACCCCTCCGTCTGTATACACATGAATTTTGTATTTTCTGAGGGGAATTTTCTTCTGGGTACTGGATATATTCGACAAGGAGTTGATTTTAAAAAAATTCACGCCTCACCGAAGACTTTAAGATGTAGATTTTACTCTGGCACCTGGTTGATGAAATTTTCTAGAGGAAATAAATTATTTCTAAGGCAGATGGGTTGGAAATTTGGCTAAGGCAAAAGGGGGTATCATATTGGTTGGAAAATTTTCTAAGGCAGAGAGAAATCAAACAACACCCTTCAAGGCACGCCCTCAAGACAGATGAAAGTTTCTAAGGCATCAAAAATGAGCATCGAGGAGGATACATGGTCAAAGTACGCCTATGATAAAAGAGTATGAAGAAGGCAAAGTTTGCTAGAGAAAATGATGAATTCTATCTGATCCAGAAGTCAATCAGACCTTGAAAGTCAGAACATGGAGATCAAATAAGTGAAGAGATTTTATATTATAAAATGCTTTGATGCTCTTCTTTTGTTTGCAGGATGAACGTCGGGACCAAGGTAGGAGGAG
>VDFB02271358.1:348496004-348547359 GCA_007258455.2 Sequoia sempervirens | reverse complement strand
TGATATGAATCAGATTGACAACTATGCCAAGTGGCAATTTATAGCAACAAATCACAATTTATTAAAGATTTTTGCTACTATGGTTCAACCACCAGTTGTAGAAGGGTGGTAGTTGTAGGGCCACCAGTTGCAGCAAGCGGTCATTGTGTATGACCCCTGGGAATTGCGGAATTGGAATAACAGTTGCAGATGTGTCATGGCAGTTTCAAACACGTGGTGGTTATGCCCTATTGTATATGGCGGTTTGCCAGGGAAAAATAGACACACAAAGCTTCAGTTACAAAATGTTGTCTCTTCCAAGTCTTGACTTTTGAGTTTCTTGTTTCAATCATAATCTGAATGTAAATGATAAAACTTACCTTAAGAGGTCATTGTAAAAAATCTTGTTCTTCTTTCCAAGCAGTTTTAGAAGTGAATTGGTACATAGTTTGCTGAGTCCAGAAGAGAGGTCGGTATATATGCAAGTTGCAGAAACTTGCAAGTGTTAGGGAATTGGTGTAGTGGAGATTGGTGTCCTCAATTACCACAAACATAGTAACAAGATAAGGCAAACTGCTTTTCTCTTCTTCAGTTTCTTCCCACAGTGGGTTCTCAAGTGTAAAACTCTTGTGGTATGCTTTATTTTCGTGTTGCTTTCAGTTTCCTTTCTAGTTCACTCACTGCATAGAAACAACTGCCTATCTCCATTCTTTTAACTTTTAAGCATTTAAACAACTCATTTCTAAATACTATATTCTAATATCTCCAATGGGATCTGCCCTAAAATTCTGATTTTTATTTCTGCTCAAACCCTAATTCTGATTTCTGATTTTTATTTTCTGATTTCAAACAACATATCATAGCAAACATACAAGTGAGCAAACATGACAAATAATACATGCCAAATGATGCTGCCAATTGATATTCATATCAAACATGAGATTCACCATGAAAAACACAAGATAGGGTATCCAAATGCAACATACAGATATGATTTTCTGTAGATAACTTCTGCTGTTACAAACTGAATATTCTGGACTGATTTTACAAAGAACTCAAGGGCTCAAACATGCCAAACATATGCCCAGATTTCTGCTCTACAAATTACATCTGAAACTATGATTATACATACCAAATATATGCAAAATAGTCCTCAAATATCAAACCCTAGATAGGCGAAATTCCTCCTTGGTAAGTGCTTAGGCTAAGTTGCCAAATCGGGTACGGATACGTGGGTACGGGTATGGGTATGGTATGCCGGTATGACAATTTTTTTTGGGTACGTTTGGGTATGTCTGTACATTAAACATATAAAAATCATAGATATACATATTTGCAGCCTAAAAAGTAAAAACAAGAATTGAATTTAGAATACCACATATCATGCATATGCTAAACAGAACTTAGAACTACCATAAATATAACAAATCTGAAATACAATTATACTAAATTAATTTGATATCAATTTTTCAAAACCTGAATGTTACGATAGGTATATAATTATATTGAATTCATTGTTCATTGGTTCAACATTTAAAACAAAATAATACAATTAACAGTAGGCATCATATGGGTCATTAGGAAGATACAATTAACACGAAAAAGTTGAAAAAAACTTTGAAATCTGCGTCAAGACTTTCGGAATCAGTCAAACATTGCACATCGACCGGAAAAATGTCAAAAAAACGTCGAGATTCGTCTATTTTTTAAAATACGTTTCAGGAGTAAAAAATGCAGTACCCTGGTTGATTCCACAGGGTTTTTACAAATATCCGATTCGCATACGTACCAATACCCGGAATCGGCAGAGCATATGAGCGATTCCGATAACTTAGTGCTTAGGGTTTGCTGCTCCAAATAATGCAAAATAGCCCTCTAGAGGTGGGCGCTCAGGTCTGCTCTAAGTGGCACTCCAAATTAGGGCAAAACCCTAATGCAATCTGCTCACAAAATGCCACAATAATTCTGCTCTAAATTTGATCTGCAAATCTGATTATGCAATGATGCTCCAACCTCCAAATGTATCCAATGAAGTGCAAATAGAACTCCGTTATGAGTCCTCCACAAGGTGAGTTAGGCTTTCGTCCAACTCCTTTTTATGCAATAGGGTTTTCGTCCTAAAGCATATGCTAAATCTGCTCCTAAGGAGAAGAAGTCTGCTGAAAACGAATTCCTTGAATGATGATTTGAAATGCCACAAAGACCTTATATTTATACTAGTTTTTCCTTCTCACAAGCTCGCCGACCTAGGCTTATTTTCATTATTTATTTTTTTCCTCAAGAGGGCCGACCCCAAAAAGAATTCTTATTTTATTTTATTTATTATTTATTTAATTTTTTTTTATTTATTTATTTAAAATATTATTATTATATTTAATTAAAATATGAAAATTAGTGTTCAAAAACACTTTTTCCCGCCTTTGCACAATTTGAATTTCAAATCAAATTGGGGACATGACATATATGACTTTTTCCTCTTGAAAACATGAGGATAACAAGTTTTTCTACCAGAATGTTACATTAAGAATTAATATTTGTGTTCACGAACTAGCTATGAGATATACATATTAATTATGAATTAGATTGATATCAGAGCAATTATGTACCTTTTCTTAAGTTTTATTGTATGGGTGACAAATTTTATAGGTTGATGGTCATTACAAGAGAAGCTTGTGCAAAACAAAAAGGTAGCTTGGTTCCTCTATAGCAAGAGATATCCACCAAGAAGTGGAATTGAGAAATGAAAAGAAAATCCAAAGAAGAAGAGACGATATCTCACGATGAGCAAGCAAGATTTCTCAAGTTGGAAGAAGGTGAGGGAAGTATTTTCTCAATTCATAGGGAATCTTGACTGGTTGGAAAACATTATGGAAGCGCTCATAAAAAGCTAGCAGTGTCCATGGAGGGTCCTCAAACAAATAATGAGCTATGAAAAGAGTATCCCAAGGCATGACAATCCAACACCACCAACTCCCCCTCTATCCAAAGCAAGAGCCAAGATCAAGATCCCACCATATGAAGATGAGGTAAATGCCGAGAAAACTTGACCATTGGTTGGCTCAAGATAATACTTCAATTTATAAGGAAACAAGCACCTATTCATAAATGAGATGAATTTAAGAAGTTAATTAAAAAACAATTTTATACAATTAATCGCCTATTCATTGATGAGGTTAGTATAGATGAGGTTTTTCTTGATGTCTGCTTTGGTCTTTGTCAAACTAAAAATGTATGCTAGAGATTTATCTTCATGAGAAGAGCTAATACGCAACATTTGGTCAAGAAAGGGAAGGCTACACCATCAACGCAGATGAAGGAAAATCACTAATCTCCTTGATAAAAACTTGTCAAGCCAAAAGGTTGATTAATGCTAGTGGGAAGTTCGCTCTGCTTCTTTTGAGAGATAAGCAAAATAATGTAATAGTTGAATACAAAACTCCGCCTAACATGTTTACTAGCAAAGAGCAAAAACAAGTGTGAGAATTGTTACAGCAATTTAAGGAGCTTTTCCAAGAGACTAACGGTATGCCACCTAGGAGAGAGATGGAAGATGAGATCTAGTTGTTGCTGAATTGATCTCTCCCCACTATTGGTCTTTGTTGACAGCCACTAATGGAAGCAAGTGAACTAAGAAAGTGGTTAAAATCTTCATTAGATCGAATTGTAATCCATCCTAACACTTCTCCATGCAGTTTTCTATTGTTATTGTACCTAAGAAAGATTGATTATTGGGAATGTGTATTAATTGTCTTCTGGAGGAATTTTGAATAATTGCATGTATAATAGGAAATTGTATAGTAACAACCTTATATTGTTGAAGAGCTTCTAATAATAGATGATTGTTACACAAGCCATAATGATGGCAGTTACAAAAGATGCTAACAAACAAATGAAATAGGAGTTACACTATTACATTATTACATATTATTTTAATAGACTATTAATAAACTGATGTGATCTGTATGGACAATGGTTTCTTTTTTCATTAAACAATGCTTCCATTTCTTAACTGCTTCAAAATGTGTATAATATTAGTATATTTATAGCATATTAGAATCTGTAATAATGTGATAGAATAACTCCTATTACACTTGTCTATTAGCATCTTTTGTAACTGTCATCATTATGGCCTGTGTAGTTGTCATCTATTATAAGGTTGTCATCTCTCCCTGAGATAAGCACGCTCTTCTCTCATCTCATTCTTTTTTTGAAGTTCAGAAAAGTTCTTTTGAAGGAATTTTTCATATATCCTTTTGAAGGGTTTTAGGAAAAAGAAATTGGGTTTGTTTATTCCAAGATCACAATTAAAATTTTCTACCTCAAATTTAAAAAGTTGTTTTTCATATATTTTCCAAAGGTTTTAAATTTTTTGCGATCATTTTTTTTAATAAATTGGGTTTGCTAAATAACTGGCCAATATTAAAATCTAGTGTTGTCAAAGTCACAAAAATTCACAAAAAAACATTATAATATATGGAGTCACCAGATACTCACCTATGTCACAAGGTTTGTGTTTGTGTTCAAGTTCGACAAGGAAAAAAATCGGATTAAATTTGGCAATGAGATAAAGTTCAAATAAAAAATCATGATTAAATTTGCCTAATATAAATTCGAATTTTTTTTAAATATAAGAAATAAATCCACAAAATTGTCAATATAGGTAGACAGTGCTAAACAAATTTGAAATTTATATAAAACAATGCCACATTTATAAACAATGATAAACAGATTAAAGTTAAACCATAAGAAACATATGAAATCACAAATCATGATTGCAAAAATTTGTTTTTTGTCAAAAAATGACAATCAAGAGTCAAGACTCTAAAACTTCAAAAACGTTCTAAGTCATCAAGAACACTTGGTTGAGTTGAAGCAATATCATCACCACTAGATGCACTATTCCATTTATCATCAAAAAAGTCAAGCTCGTCCGCAATTTCTATGTCTTTTGGAATTTGTTGGATTTGTGAAGAGGTGGAATCTTTTGCTGATTTATTCATACACAATTGTAAATTGCTGCGAATGTAAACAAGATCTCCCAACTTTCCAAGTAATAACTTGTTCCTCTTTTTGGAATGCATGTGGTCAAACAAATTCCAATTCCTCTCAAAGCTAATGAATTGTTTGTTGACTCAATATTTGAATCGCAAGGTATTTTAGTTCAGGGATTTGTGTTTCGTAGGCCATCTACCATTTCTACCCAAGGATGTCAACTCGTGACATGTTATATCAGCTACTGAAATTCCAAACATTCCTTTTGTTGTCTTGTATTTCCAACAATTGTCTCTAGTTAAGCCTACAACCGTTTGATCTAGTTCAAACCTCTCAATGGCTTCATAAAGCCTTGCCATAACTTCACAATCACTTTGTCTATCAATGAGAAATGGCTTAGGCTCCAAATAACAAGTTGTTGCATAGAAAGGTGTGCATCATTCTCCATCTAGAATCAATTGTATCCCATATCTCCATGTAGTTTGCTTCCACATTATTGAGTGATTTTTTAATAGCTTCCTTGCAACAATCCTGTTGTGACTTTTTCACACATCACCCCATTCAAAATGGGGACCCCCTAATTTTTGCTTCGTTTAGGTCTTTTGGCTTGATTTTGGTTGGTTTTCTTGTTCTCTCTCTCTTGTTCTGTCTATCTTTCCGAGGATGTGCCCATCTGAATTGAAATTTTGGCTAAAACTGTAGAATTAGGGTTTGCTTTCTTCAGGCAAGTTTGAGGTCAATTTGAGTTGGTTAATTGCATTATGACTGTTGCATCATGATTAAGACACTTCAAACTGCTTGCCTACAAATTTTGAGCTGAAATGGACAACTTGCTATTTTTAGCAGTCCAGGCTTCAGGAGCCAATTTTAGGGTTTGCATGTTGGAGTTTTCAATGCATGTCTGGAGAATCTTTCTGGGTTTTTCAAGACCTTCGTGATGATATAACATGCAAACTGAGATATTGATTTTCGACAACTCAGGCTTCAGAGGCTATTTTTGGGGTTTGCATGCAAAGTTTTTCAGTGCATGTCTGGAGAATATTTTTGGGTTTTCCGAAACCTACGCAATGATATAACATGCAAGATGAGATAATAACTTTTGGCAGTCTAGACTTTGAAAGCTATTTTTAGGGTTTGCATGTTGGAGTCTTCAACGCATGTCTGGATATTCTTTGTGAGTTTTTCAAGAGCGTCGCAGTGATGTAACATGCAATCCAGGATCAGGACCTTTTTGCAATGTTGTCTTCGAGAGAAAATTTTAGGGTTTGCATGCAGGATTTTTCAATGCATGTCAGCATATTCATCATGGGTTTTTCAAGAGCTACGCAGCAAGGTAACATGCAGGCAAAATTGATCACTTTTCAGGAACTTACTGTTTTAGCTAGTGCCCGCATGCAGTCCAATTTGCTGGGTTTTTCTGGGTCTTGTGAGATCTCTCGGGCTATGTGACATGCAAGCACATCCGGTAGCTGATTGGTCACTTTTTCGGACACTTACTATTTTTAGCAGGATCACTCCGGCAGCTGCCCAGCACTTCAACATCACGAACAGAGCGACATACAACAGAAACAGGGTCAAACGGAGATCATTTGATCGACATGCAAGTCAGATTAGGGTTTCTAGCTTCGGGACCCAAAATGAAGAGTCAAACGCCAGAATCTCCAAAAACTGATGTATCCCATTGCAATCAATATCTTTCAAGGAATCCACTGGTAAAATTTGAAGGCAATATGAGCACTTACTATTTATAGTAAGTCACTTCTGAAACAGGCTATAAATAGCAAGTCAGCGCGAGGCACCAATGTGAACAAGTCAGTCAACCCACGAGGACCCCATGGAACAAATTTCACGTCGAGCAAAGTTGCAGAAGTCCTAAAATCAAGCAGTTACTATAAATAGTAAGTCACCTCTGAAAACAAGCTATAAATAATAGGTCAACACAAGATGGCAGTGTGAATAGGCCAATTAGATCATGAGGATCCTGTGGCGCAAATTTCAAACCAATCCAAGTTACGAAAGTACGAAAACCAAGGGGCTGACTAAAAATAAAAAGCAAGGCAAGCGAGCTGGAAAAATGGCGGAGAAAATTCCTCTAGACCCCTCTAAATGCGCCTAGTCTAAAGGTGAAGTGAGGCATAAGAAAAAATGGCTAAGTCATGAAGAATTCCCCCTCACCCAATGAAATGTGCCCAGAGCTTGGAGGAGGATGGAAGAGTTTCTAAGTCCAAAAAATTCCTGTACCACCCTCTAAATGCGCCCTAGTTCCAAGAGGATGTTGGATGAGGAAAATTAACTAAGGCAAAAAAAAAAAATTCCTCCATGACCCCCTAAATGCGCCCATGCTTAGTGAGGAGGGTTGAAAACGTCTAAGGCAATGAAATTCCTGCTGACCCCTCTAAATGCGCCTTCAAGAAGATGGAGTTGGAAGAAAAGTTTCTAAGGCAAGAAAAATTCTTGCCCAGTCCCCCAAATGCGCCCATGCTAGAGGCTGGCTTGGAAAAAAAATTCTATAAAAAAGTTCCTTCTCCACCTTGTAAATGTGCCCAAGTTGTGGTGATTGATAAAAAAAACTTTTTAAGTATGATAAATTCCTCCTACCCCCCTCATATGCGCCCATCTTGGGAGGGTGATTAGAAGTTTCTCCAAGGCATTGAAAATGGAGGTTGGTCACCTTGAATGCGCCCAGGTTGAGAAGCTAGTGTGGCAAGTTTGCCTAAGGCGTTGGAAATTTCTCCTCATCACCTTAAATGCGCCCACCTTGAGATGGAGAATGTGCTAAGTATGAAGAATTCCTACAGATCCCCTGATATGCGCCCAAGATGAAGTTGGCTGAAGGATGAAAATTTTTAAGTATGATAAATTCCTCCTAGACCCCCTAAATGCGCCCTTGTTGGTGATGGTGGTGGAAAATTTTCTAAGTATAAAAAAATGGAAGTGCTACCTAGCAAATGCGCCCTCCTAAGGAAGATGTTTGAAAATATTTTCTAGGTGTTTGCAAATGGCAGGAAAAAGGTCCAAATGCGCCCATCTAGTGAAGAAGACTTGAAAAATATTTTCTAAGTGATGAAAATTTCCAACTACACCCAAGGAGAAAGAGTAAGAATAAATTCAACTAAGAAATATTTTTCTGAGGTATAAAATGCAAAAATTGAATGTACCCTTTCATCTGTATACACATGAATTTTGTATTTTCTGAGGGGAATTTTCTTCTAGGTACTGGATATCTTTGACAAGGAGTTGATTTTAAAAAATTTCACGCCTCACCGAAGACTTTAAGATGGAGATTTTACTCGGGCACCTGGTTGATGAAATTTTCTAGAGGAAATAAATTATTTCTAAGGCAGATGGGTTGGAAATTTGGCTAAGGAAAAAGGGGGTATCATGTTGGTTGGAAAATTTTCTAAGGCAGAGAGAAATCAAACAACACCCTTCAAGGTGCGCCCTCAAGACAAATGAAAGTTTCTAAGGCATCAAAAATGAGCATCGAGGAGGATACATGGTCAAAGTACGCCTATGATAAAAGAGTATGAAGAAGGCAAAGTTTGCTAGAGAAAATGATGAATTCTATCTGATCCAGAAGTCAATCAGACCTTGAAAGTCAGAACATGGAGATCAGATAAGTGAAGAGATTTTATATTATAAAATGTTTTGATGCTCTTCTTTTGTTTGCAGGATGAATGTCGGGACCAAGGTAGGAGGACTTGAAGTGATGGAGCGAATACTTCGGGATAATATTGCAACTATAGGATGAAATAAAGTTACGTGTTTCAAGCCCCTCCATGATGTCTCACTTGCGTCCGAACCATGAAGGGAGATGTTATCAGAAATAGCTAAGTGTTGGAATTTCTCCTCAAAGACCCAATATGCACCCAACGCAGTCAGGCGAATGGCAAGCGGGAATGATTGAATCCAAGAAAATCTTTCAAGTTCAGAATGAAGGAAAAGATGAAGGCTCAGGCGTTGAAGAGTTGAAGAGTGACAACTAAGAAGAAGATCATCCTCAAGCACTAAAATGCCCTCAAGACTAAGGAAGAAGTTGAAGCCATGATGATCAAACTCATCCAATTTGCAATCAAGGAGAGGAACAAGAACAATGCGAACGCGTCTATGGAAAAGAATCTTCTCGAAGGATGGTGGACATTAATTGCTCATTTATTACCCCACTCTTCTTGGTGGCGGTTTTTAGGGTTAGGGTTTATGTGGCTCAATCTGAGCCATTCATTGTAATTGAATCTGAGTCGTCCACTGGATTTGGCCAGCTATAAAAGGGACATCCCCCCTCATTTGTACATCATTAGTTAGAAAATAGAGATCAAGAGATAGAGCATAGAGAGACAGTTTAGAGTTAGCATAGTTTCATAGCATAGCATAGTTTGAAGAAGAAGGAAAGTTTTACCTTTGAAAACTTTGTAAGAAATTGTTGTGAACACTCTCAATAAAAAGAGTTTTCATTGATGATGATCTCGTCTTTTGTTGTGAGTAGCTAGCGAGGTTTCTTCGTCCTTCTACTTCAAGTAGGATTTTAAAGCAAAGTAGCATAAATTTCATTTCATGCAAGTAGCTAGTAATCGTGGAATGTGGTGTTTGATTCAAGCAAGTTTCGTCTAATCCATACCACTAGCGAGCCTACTGACGGTGGGTTTGCCATGCGTGGTCGACTGGAACCATTTGAACCTAACTTCAATTACGATTCACATGTTGTCATGCATCGTTGTGATGGTGTCTTTATGTCGAGTTGTGATTTGAAAACCTTTTGATTATTCCCTTGAAGATTGCACCGACTCCGTGGAAGCTGTCCAACGCGAGGCAAAGCGAAGTTCGGTTGGGGCTTGCTAAAGTTGAGCTCCACGTCCCGCACCTTAGGATAAAACTTAGACTTTCTAAACCCTGCACTTATTTAAATTCAGTATATTTCTAGTTAGTATTAGGAAATTTGCACTTACCTGACAAATCCTTCGAACCATATAAAAACCCTTAGTCTTTAGTCTGTTGTCTACTGTCGAACAACTACGTAAGTCCCTTTGAAATACCAGCAAATCACATCAAGCCAACTGAGACTATCCACTGCATGAAGGAACCTTGGAGTTAAATGCATGATCTCTCTCGCAATCTTAGCATGCAGGAGACTTTGTTCAAGAGAAGATAGAGTATCTGTTGGGAAACTTTATTCTGTGTTGGTGCGGTCACGAAAAAAACACATCAACAAATCCATGCTCTCATAAAGCATGCCAAGAAAAGGGGTGTCACCATCAACCATACGAAGCGCATCAACCATTGGTCCACACATTTAAAACTTTTGTTGCACTTTCCCAAAAACTATTATTTAAATAACTTCCTCTTTGATCTTCCCCTTAGGATCTTTTGAAAGAGAACAAACCTCCCATTCATTGGAACTGTTAGAATTTAGTACATGACATAAATAGTTAAATAAATAAATTAGGTTTTGGAAGTTATATTTCCATAATTAGTTTCATACGGGAATAATGGCCTTATAAAGGCAATATTATGTAATAGATTTTTAGTGTAATATGAATGACTGAAATTTGATTCGAGAGCAATCTCGTTTTTTCTCTCTCATTTCAATATGGTATCAGAGCAAGTTTGCTTGACCTCTCTATTTGCCTTCCATTCGTTTGTCTTCATCCAAAGCGGTTCATTCAAGGGCCAAGCAGTGCAGACCACATGTAACAACCATTGATGTCCGTCCACCATTCTTGCATTTTATCAACAAAGGAGCAATGCAAACCACATGCAAATTTGTGGCATTCATCACTCATTTGCATTTCTTCTCTCTTTCCATCTTGATCACTCCTTCCATTGTTTGTCCTTCATTTTGTTCATGTTCATATTCAAAATCTGAAAAATAAAAAATAATATCTAAAGTTTTGTAGAAGAGCGCAAGCGATTGAGAAAATTTTTGTTCAAGAACATTGACTCATTATTGGGAGGCGCATCAATATTTATCGGGCATTCTATACTGCTAGTCATTTCTATGGATTTCACTGTGGCTTTATTCTATTGATTTCACCGTGGCAAGTTTAAGTGTCTTGCCAAGATCGCACAGCATCGATAAAAGTGTTTGGCATTTGAGTTTGCAAGGTTGCGTGGGGCTGAGAGGAGATGAGAGCGTGCAGGAAAGGAGTGGAAGTTGAAAGGCAGAGATACCATTTGCCTAGGCTGCGCATGAAACAAGTGAAACATCAAATTATATCATGATCTATGCCTGATTTTATTTCTTTGGTTTCATGTTTGGACAATCTACTGGGTCAAGTGTAAATTCCCCATTATTGGCCTCTATTGGGAGCCTGTAAGAGGTCCTACAATTGTTGGCATTACTTATTGGTAAATTTTCAAGAGAAAAGTTGCTAGCACATCATGAGGTATCTGCTGTTGTCACTTCAATGCTTGTGCCAATTAGACAAGAAAATTTTCCCCATTTCCAAATTGGAGAAAGCCGAGTCTTTCTAATATAGTTATACAGCTTTTGCAGCAACATTTATTATAATATCTGGGTTCAAACGCACAGAGGACCTAAACTATAAATAATGTTGTACAAGTTGATGAATATCTGAGGCACTGTGCACAGAATCATTCAATATTAGAAGCGTTTGGAGAGAACCCGATACCAAAATCGCACTTATGCATATACTTCAAATTGTGTCGTGCTTGCTCACAGCAGATCGCATCCATCATTACTGGCGCCATCTATTGTGAACACTGGAGACACTCAAATAACATATATCCTCATACTCGTATTCATCTGGGCTGAACGTATTTGGAAATTTGTTTTGAGCAATTAGGGTTTATAATTTCTAGTTTTTCTCTATGTCAGTACTAAGGGGGGGTGTTAGAATTTAGTACATGACATAAATAGTTAAAAAAAATAGTTAAATAAATAAACATGTTAATACTTATTGTTAATTTATTAAATAAATTAGCTTTTGGAAGTTATATTTTTGTAATTAGTTTCATATGGGAATAATGGCCTTATAAAGGCAATATTATGTAATAGATTTTTAGTGTAATATGAATGACTGAATTTTGATTCAAGAGCAATCTCGTTTTTCTCTCTCATTTCAATAGGAACAAATAAAAAATCTTCTTGTTTTCTCTTTAATCACCCTTTTCAAAGTGATATAAAATGAAATAAGTCTTGTTTCACAAGGCCTCGACAACTCCCTAGATGCATGTTGCGTATAAAGATTCAATGTGAGAGTGATTTCTTATAGAATTTGTAATTGCTCTCCCTCTGTGAATTGCTTCATATACCCATGCAAATTTAGCCAAGTCATGAAGTAACAAGTCTAGACAATGGGCTCCAATATATTTGTGTACTTCTCTACAATCAACTTCCCAGCTCCCACACAATTTGTTGAGCTATCAATTACTACTTGAACCACATTCTCCACACTTACTTCAAGAATGGCTTCATCTAATATTTTTTTTAATTATACTATGAAGTTTTCTTATGGTTCATGGTGTCAATCAACTTCAAAACAACACCACCTTGACAGCAAGCCATCAAACATTAATCAATGGCCTCTAATAGATATCTAACCATTTATCGTTCAACATAGTGCAACCTATTGTCTTCCAAGAAGCTTTGACATCAACTAATTTCTCAGTCACTCTATCTTTTGAACTCTACAAAAGAATTGTTTTGAAAGCCTCTGAAGAGGGAGTTTTGTACCTTTTGCCAAACCTTGCAACTTTCTTAATTGCTTTCCAAAAATGTGTGTTCCTAGCTACATTGGATGGAATGGAACTTGAATAAAACAAATTAGCTAATGCATCATTCACATGTTTTTCCACTCGTTTCCACAGGCTGTTCAATGTTGCACCCCCTATCGATCCACCAATCGAGGCCTTGGACATAGCAGAAGAGGATGATAGAAAAGATATTGGGAACCTAGACACATCCTTCTCAATTCTTTGTTTCTCTTGTACTAACTTCACCTTACTTACAATTGAAGAGGAATGTTCTTTCTCTAAAGCAGCTCTAATTTCTAGAGTCACTTTCTTACATGGAGTAACACCTCCTCCCGCACCCCCTTGTAATGCTAAGCAAGCGGTCCATCACCCCTGTTAATGATTCAATAAAAGAATGCTTACACAAGTTACATTTGAGGCTAGCACCATCCTAGGACACATGTTTCTATCCCACAACTTTTGATTTTGGGGGAGCCATTGAATTACAATCTATATGTTTTAGAAGATAAATAATAACATTTAATATTTAAAATTTTAACAATTAAATATTAATTTCAAAATTTGACATTTAAAATATTATGTAATAATCACCCCTAATTTATTTTTGAAAATTACTTCAATTGAAATAAGATACAAAGCAAGGTCCTTTCCACATTTTGATCACCCAATTCCCAAGATGGGCAAAGTGAGAGCATACGGCATTCAAGACTATACAATTAATTAAAATGCATACAACTAGATAGGAAATGCACTAAGCGGCAAGTCGACCAATCTCACTTATTCAATAAAGTGCTAATGTAATTGAAAAGAAAGAACACTACATCCTTATTCAGCGGAGTGTGATTACAAAGCAACCACTTATTTAGTGTGGTGAGTAAACATAGCACTTCCATTTTTCAGTGGGTAAGAAAATACAAACTCTCCACTTATTCAGTGGGATAAGTAAAACAATGCTTCCACTTGTTCAATGGGGTAAGTAAGTCCAACAACTTCCCACTTATTTAGTGGGGTAGATATATACATCAATGAGCAAGCCAAACTCACTGGAGGTACTACCATCCAATGTTTACAATGTAATATAAAAGAAATACAACATCATATAACTCCTGCAACACTTCTTGAAACATGGATAATCAATGAAATCACGAACCCAACAAGAAGAATACCTTAGATAGGTGATAATATGGTAGATTGCAGGTCTAGTATCAACTTGTAACATGCTACAACAAGGCTGGACGGTGAGATAAACACCCAAAAAACGCCTCCACTTGTGCCCAACACACTGGACCAATTGATCATGAGCAGAAACAACACCTCAGAGTATACCCAAACCCCACAACATGTTGGAAGAAGAACATCAGTCTGGAAACTGATATCAGACTTGTGCAAGTCTAATATAGTGCTGGTACAGCAAGTGCAACACCACTAAATGCATCACAACTCCACCAAAATGCAGAATCTCAATGCCAATTGTTTGGAAAGGAGTAGGAAGGACTTGGCGCCCCCAAACCAGCGATAACACTGCAAACTTGATAGCAAACACACCAAAATCTGCAACTAAAAAGACATCGAAAATCTCCATACTTGCAACCCAGAAACTAGAACTCTTCTTTGCAACTCACTAGTGATTCCTGGATGAAATCACACTAACTAGCTAGGGGGTTTTCATCCCCGAAACTAGTAAGCTCAAGAGGGTTTTCGTCCTTAAAAAAATTTTGGAAGAATTCAAGTTTTCTCCAACAGCAAAAGCAAATTACATAACATGGCTAACCTCTCAAATGAGCCCTCAACCTCCTTTTATAACTTTTGTGGAGGGAAATAACCAATTTTAAAATATAATAATTTATTTTTCCCTCACAAAGACCTTTTTGGAGAATAAATATTATTTTTCATGAGAAAAGACCCCCAAGCCAAGGCATCCAACTTGAAACACAACTTAACACCTTTCTAACGAGCTATTACACTAAGCTGTCCCTTTATTATTTTTCAACATTAGACAACTTAAGTGAATAATTAATTAATAACTCAATAATTAACCCAAGTTGCACAAAGCACCAAAATGATATAATTATGCAATTTAGATCATACCAAAATGATCCTGAGGTCATAAGACGATGATCTGAAGCAACCGAGTGACTTCCTAAAAATAGCATGCTCCTCCAAGAAGTTTGGAAAGCTTCGAAAAAGTTGGAAATCAATTAGGAAAGCATTATAAGGCTCAACAAGACCAACAAAGCTCATTACCAAGAACCAAAGTCATTGTTAACCAATCCTAAGCACTCCTAGAAGTTT
Source organism: Sequoia sempervirens (assembly GCA_007258455.2). Lineage (NCBI taxonomy): Eukaryota > Viridiplantae > Streptophyta > Pinopsida > Cupressales > Cupressaceae > Sequoia > Sequoia sempervirens. Next base: position 348,532,386 of record VDFB02271358.1, on the reverse strand, counting down.
GGAATCCTCTCCAACTCACCAAGTAGCTTACAGAAAAACTTGGAAACTGAGCTAATTGCTCACAAATCATTTTGCTTAAAATGGGGACATTACATATTAACAAGTTACTATCACAAATTTCTAATCAAATAAAGAATAAAAAACCTCACAAATATATTTTAAATAAATTTTTAACATTGTATTAAAATAAAAATACATTTTAAAATTAAACTATTAAAAGTTAGTTTTAATATTTTTAAATATAATTTTATAATTTATAATTTCAATAAAAAATACAAATTAATAAATTACAATTATAATTCTAAAATTTAAACTAATTATTTTAAATTTATTAAAAATAACATAATAATATATTTAATTTAAATAAAATATAATAAATATTTTTAAATATTAATAAGTTTAGAATTTTATATAAATATCTAAATTTGTTAATAATAATTTCTATATATAGTAAATAGAAATTATTAAAAATAAAATAATACTATATTAAATTTGAATAAAGTATCATAAATTTAAAAATATTAGTAAGTTTAAAATTTTAATTTTAATATTAAGCTTTATTAAATTTTATATATTAAAAATTCAAAATCCAAATTAAATATTTTTAAAAAAAAATTATTATTATTAAATTGCAATCAGAGGGACCACTCTCATTATACTACATAGCAAAACTTCATTGTTTTTGGTTTGAATTTGAAATTCATAAGTATCTCCTTTTTTATTCAAAGGATTATATCAGTTTATCCAAATTTTGCATACTTATCTATCCTAATACATAATATTCAAAAAACTCATTTTGTTAACTCTATCAAAGTTATCGTCTACGAGAACCTTCATCCATTTAATGCCTTCATTTGTTTTCCACCCCATTGCCCACTTCAAAAATTTCAAACCCTTTGCTGCCGCCTCCTTTCATTTATATTCATTCTTTGGCCACCCTATTGTGACAAAGGGTCGCCACTATGCTTCAAGCCTTCAACTACTCTATTCCTCAATATCATTGTCTTGTCAACCAGTGGTAAACTTGCTCCATACACTGCTTTGATGATTGTATCTTCCAATCCATCCAAAAAATTGCTCCTTATCAATGCTTTTGCCATTCCTCTCATGGTGTCTTTATCCTCTTCCAAATCGAACATTACTACAATAAACATGGATGCAAAGCCTGTATTAACCCTATACCTATGATCCATGCATAAGAATTTGTCTCCCATAATCCATTGTATGGCATAAGGGAGAATGCAACTATTGGTCTTAAAAACTAATATCAGTCTCTTTTTTCTACGATTACCACGATAAAAGCCATTTGTCTATACCTGCAAATTAAACACAACTATATCCATCTTGTTCAAAGATTGAGAGGTGTGATAATAGTAATTGTGAATGGCATTGCTAGTATTTCGAGGTGAACCCATTACCACCATTAGTTCTACTCTATATGCCTTTGTTCATAATGAACTTATGCCAAGGATCCTACTTTGGCACGAATGAGATCTTACCACATTATGGTAAGTTAACCTCACCATCCTTGTTGTTGTTAAGTATTCTTTCTTTTCTTCTTTCTAAAGTTTAAGCAATTGAATTTGACATTTCACATATAATCCTGTCTTTTAGGCTACGCCATTGATCAAATTGTGTATCTATTGTAAACTATTCTACCCTTTCTATTGCCCAATCAGCTAATAAGTTTCCTTCTTGGTTTATTTCTCTATATATGTGATTTATGGAGAATTTTTCCAAATCATCCAATACGGGCCATAGGGCATTATTTATTTTCCAATTCTAATATCCTCTCTTTTTTACTACATTTATTATTATCATTGAGTCTCCTTCTATCTCAACTTTCTTACATTCATACTATTGACAATCTTAGAGACCTAGATAAGAGCTTGGACGTTAGCTTCACTGTTAGTTCCTCCTTTCAATCTCTTCAATGTTGCCGCTATTAATTTACCCTACTCATCTCTAATTATACATTCGGCTCTTGATATTCCTAGATTGCCTTTTGAAGCTCCATCAAAATTCAATTTGAACCATCCAAGTTTTAGGACATTCCATTTGGCATCTATCCTTAATATAGCAGAAAAAACTTTGTTTTTGATTAGGGGACAAACAAGTTTTGATGGGACCCGAAACCCAATACAAGAAGGTTTTGAAGGGACCTAAAACCCTTTACAAGGCAAAGAAGCTGCAAGAGAAATAATCAGCAAACCAACCACAGCCCATTAGCAGCAACCAAGCATAGATATTCTGAACAATACATGTTGCAACCAATAGGTTCTGAAGGGACATAAAACCCTTTACAACCAGGTTTTCACCGCATCCTAGAACCCAAAGAAACTAACAAAAACCACCTGAAACAGTCAGGCAACAAAGCACCCAAGTTGCATCAAACCATCTGCTCAATAACAGAAACACCAAGCCATTAAAACGAAGGCAACAAAAGTCCCCAATCAAAACAATCATTCCACCAAGATTCTCAACCTCAATACGAGAATTACAAGGCAGAACAAAGGGAGGAAAAATCTCTTTAAAACACTAATCCAACCAAGATGCCAACTCAAACTCCATAAATGAAGGAAAGAGCACCCTTCTATAGGAAAGGATTGCATGAACACTTTTTCCACCAAATCCAAAGATCATCAGCAGCCACAGACTCCACCTCAAAAGGTTTAACTCCCAACTCAAAAGGGACAATAGCTGAGAAAACCAAAGCAAGGAGCTTCCACCCAAACCCACAGCATCCAACTTTACCTCTATAGAAGAGGAATCCACCTCAATAGGATCATTCTTCACCTCTGTAGAAGAAACAGGATGTAGAACCAAGAGCAAAGCCACCATACCAACAGAAAAAATAACCACACAATCCTTCGGCATACCTGGCATCATGAGTTTAAAGAGAAACAAGAACAACAAAATCATCTGGGTCTTGAGGATAGACAAGAAAAATAACCCAGCCGACCACCAAAGAGCTAGATAAAGAGCATAACAAAATATCATATGGGTCTTCAGAAAAGACATGAATAATAACCCATTCGACCCCCAAAGAGCAAAAAAGATCCTCCAACAGCAAAAAACCATCTGGGTCAGCAACCCAGCCATGAAGAAGAGAACCTCATGAAAGATCATACAGATACAACTCTGTATGTAGAAGAAAATAAACCCCAAAGTTCCAAACTGAAGAAAAGCACAGAGAAGCATAAAGGGCTCCCGAAGACAACCAAAAGAAACACCAACTTAAAAGTCAGTTCCAATAGCAGAAAGCGCCTCCAAAAGAGAGCCCAAATCCAAGAACAAACGACAACCCCTTTTGATAATGAGGACCAAGTCAACCACAAAGGGTACCCAATAGCTCTAAAAGAGAGCCCAAGCAGCAAAACCAAACTCCAAGAGCCTTGCAGCACAAGCATGCACTTCACCACCAACAGCCAAGGCTGATCCTGAACAGCAAGGGAAGCCAAGCAAACCCTACTCCCAGCAAGCACCACCAAAACAGAGCCAGCAGACCAGAGGCAAAAAAACCCAAAGCTCCCAGGCACGCACCACGCTTCACGAACCCAAACCTTAGCCACAGCATCAGGAACCAAACCAAAAGAGAAGAATGATAGCTCCAAATTCTTCCCGCCCACACCCATTGCAACTCTATGGTCAGTCATCCCAAGACAAAGTCCAGAAGGAAACATAGCCACCAAAGACAGAGCCCCACCATCGCTCTCGAGCAACATGGAGCCAACAAACAGCCGCCACACCACAGAACCAAGCATGAGCAAAAAAGCTAGCCCAAAAAGCCGGCAGTCACAACCTCCACAAGCCAAACCTAGGCAAGGATCCAAGAAAAGGGAGGCATCCACAAACTCGAACCAAGCCTCAACGAACGCGAGCAGGCCGAAAACCCACTCTCCATCACCGTCGTCATCCTCAGGATCTCCATCCTCCCCGCCTGCTGCAGAGTTTGAAATGCCTCTCCCGCCGCTACCACTCCCTCTCTCCATCTTTCAATTGTTAATCCCATTAATGACATTAAAATAAATAAATTTTAATTTATTAAATGTTAATATTAAAAAATAAAAGCAAAACAATAAAATAAAATAATATTAAATTTAAATTTATTAAATGTATTTAAGAAAAATTCAATCTAAATAAAATAATATTTAATATTTAAAAAAGCATATTATTAAAAATTTAAAACGAATGTATAAAAATTTTATAAAAGACAAATAAATCAATAAAAACCCTAGAAATAGAAAATTAAAATGAGAGGAGGCCTACCTAGAACACTCAGTGTTGGCACAGTCGCGACTCACAAACTTGCAGAAGATGATGGTAACATGAGCCTAAGGTGCCTACAAACTTGGTGATCTATATCTCCTTTAGATTTCCTATTGAGTGCTCAACCCTTGATAGATATTCACTTGTGGCCTTTAACAACGTCAACGACTACAAGCTATAGTTACTCACTTACAACAATTGGTCATGACTCACTTGCAAAGACTGGTCACAACTCACTTGCAACAATTGGTCATGACTCACATGCAAAGATTGGTCACAACTCACTTGCAACAATTGGTCATGACTCACTTGCAAAGACTGGTCACAACTCACTACAACAATTGGTCATGACTCACTTGCAAAGACTGGTCACAACTCACTTGCAAAGATTGGTTGCAACTCACATTCAACTTCACCTAGAGAGTAGATCAACTGGAAACAAAATATGCTTCATAAGGAAATCTAGCCCAGAGTTGGTTGAGTGCCTATCATTTGTCATTTTCTATTTGCAGATTGTGTTTCGACTTTCGACTCATCTAGACATTAATTTATAAGAAAAATCTATCAAACCCTAATAAAAAAAGTTTTTAAAATATATTTTAATGAAAATGTCTTCACCTTTTTCCATACAAATTTAAAGGTGCATTACAACAATTTTTATGTTTTTTTAATGTTCACCAAATTTTGAACTTTAAGGATGAAATTTGACAAATCTTGTGACTAAGATACTCAGTATTGTTGAGCTTCAAAAATGTGAATGAATCCTATTAGGCACAAAAACTAAGCCTATCGATAACCCAAGTGACTATGACAGACATCATAGAGAGGCTAAATTGATTCTCAAATTGTCAATATCAAATAGTTAATCTTAGAAGCTCCAAATGCTACACCTGCACATGCACTATGAGATTGTTTGAAAAATAAATATAAACTCTTCAAGAAAAGTAAAATTCTATACTTCAATAATTTGGTATTTCCTACTCAATTGTATGAGTGTGTCTTTGTCAAAGCATCTTATGAAACTGAAAGATCTTGAGGATTAGCTTGTCACAATCAACAAATTGGTGGACGAGGAGGATATGGTTGCTCTAGTCATCAACAACCTACCACCCTCCCATAAAACTTTTTTAGTGTCTCTAAACCTATTGAAAAAAACCAAACTTTGACCTTTGACAAGGTTTGCTCATATTTGCTCCACAAGGAACGACAACAGAAGCAGATAAGTGAAGTTTCTTCTACGAGTTTAGAAAGTGCACTTGCTACACAATCTCAAGGTACAAACCACAATTCTCTTTCTTCCACTTCATAAACATGGAGAACAGGACATTACTCCTATTGCCAAGAATTTGAGTATGTTAAGAATGATTGCAAAAAAAGATAATATGATCTATCCCACAAGCAACAAATCAAACTAATGTGGCAAATACTATTGAGGAAGATCATGATAAAGAATTTGCATTGATGGCTTTGTTAGACAGTGCTAAAAGTATTTGTTGGTTCTTTGATTCAAGTGCATCCAAACCCTTTACATATAGAAATAATTGGTATGTCATATTTATTGCTAATGATAGTCATAGGGATTCTACTTTGCTTAGTGAGAAGAAACCACAAACAATCAAGGGATAGGTGTTGTTAGAATTGTACTTGATAATGGCATCAAACTTTTAGTACAGAACATTAGGTATGTTATGGGTTTGAAACAAAATTTACTCTCTATTAGCCAGAAAATTTTAACATTCTAGTTCAATTCCATGGAACAAAGTGTGTGTCGTAGCCAAACTGCTTCACAAACTGCTGCACTTGTTGCCCGATATTCTGCTTTTGTACCATGGATATACCTTAGTACCTGTTTTGTTGCTTTACAATGACACATCTTTGGTTCTTGCATGAATCATGAAAGATAGTTAACAGCCAAACTGATATTTGGTCTAGTGTAAGTCAAGTAAATCAAACTTTCAATCATCTATTGATAAAGAGTAGCATTTACCTGAAGAGATGGATCAGAAATAGATAACTATAATCCTCATTCCATAACTATAGACATGGGTTTGGAATCCATCATTATAAACTTCTCGAGTGGTGTCTTGGCATATTTTCTTTGAGATACAAAGATACGGTGATTAGTTTGCCATACCTCTAAGCCGAGACAATAATGTAGTAGCCCAAGATCAGTCATATCAAATGCCTTCTTGAGATCATTTTTGGTTGTCTCAACCAATGTTTTTGAGCTGCCTATGATTACTGGGTCATCAACATATACATTAATAATCACAATCTCCCCCCCTTGTTCCTTGAGGTAGAGATTTGGATCATATGGATGCCTATTGAATTCATGTTTTAGCAAATGTTCATCAATTTTAATATACCAAGCTCTAGGAGTCTGTTTGAGACCATAGAGAGATTTAACAAGTTTGCATACCTTTTATTCTTTACCAGGCGCGATGTATCCCTCTGGTTGGGTCATATAGACCTCCTCCTTAAGGTCTCCATTGAGAAATGCGGTCTTCACATCCATTTGATACAACTTCCATCCAAACTGTGCAACTAAAGCAAAAATCATTCTAATGGTTTTGATCTTTGTTGTGGGAGCAAATGTTTCTTGTCAATCCCTTCTTTCTGAGCATATCCCTTAGCTACAAGTCTAGCCGTATACTTATCTATACTACCATCTGCCTTATACTTAGTCTTGAATATCCATTTAAATCCAATGGCTTTCTTACCAAGTGGTAGATCAACAAGCTCCCAAGTCTTGTTTTTATTAAAGATTGATACTCTGCATCCATAGCCTCCTTCCAAGGCTTTGATTCTAATGCTTCCTAAACATTAGGTGGTTCAAAATTATCAACAACTGAACTCGTTAGTGCTAGATTTACCTCATTACGAGCCATGCTACAAGTCCTTGGTCCTGAAGTTGAAGTGTCTGGGACTCCATCTATCTTTGCATCGCAAATGGTACTAGTATACCACTTAGGCATAGGTCTTGTGATATTTGTGGGTGTTGAGTTAGTTTGATTATCAATATCCTCATTATTGTTCCCATCCAAGTTGAATATAGCACTATCAAGAGCAAGTGATGATGTGGAAGTTGAACTTCACTCACTCTTCTCATCAAAAATGACATCTCTACTAATGTATATCTTCTTTGTGTTAGGATCCATAAGACTATATGCCTTAGACTCACTACTATAACCAAGAAGAGTACATTTCATGGATTTCTCATCAAGCTTCTTTCTTTGTTGTTTAGGAATGTGCATGTATGTTGTGCAACCAAATACACGAAGATGAGATATAAATGGTTTTACCCCTATCCATGCTTCTTCTGGTGTGATGCCATCAAGTGCTTTGGTTGGTGCACGATTCAAAAGATAAACCATTGTATGCACAACTTCAACCCAATATGCATGTCCCAAGTGAGAATCCTTCAACATGCTACGTACGATCTCCATGATTATGTGGTTACGTGTAATAACCCAACCTTAATTTTTTCAATTTGCACCCGTTAGCGTTAGCTAAATAATAATGATTAACAAATAAGTAATCAACCCTCCACTTTTTGATCACCAAGATCCCAATGAGGGCAAGGTGAGAGCATACAGTGAGACGGGGATCTTTTGCATAAACTAGAAAGCAAGCTAACTGTAAGCAAACACCTTCCACTTTTCAATCACCCAGATCTGGAGGCAAGGTGAGAGCATACAGTGGCAAGGCTTACAATAATTGAACTCCTAAGCAAACCACATCTTCAGTGGAGTGAGTAACCAAACCAAGTGCATGAAGGGAAATCATCCACTTATTCAGCGGGAATTACAACAAAGCAAATGAACACTTGGCGGCAAGCCGACCAATCCAAAGCAAAGTCATTCGCTTGTTCAGGGGGCATAACATGAAAGCAAACTAAAACTCAACCACTTATTCAACGGGAGTAGCATGTAAAATAAAGGAAGCTCAACAACTTACTCAGCAGGAGCACCAATTGTTCAGTGGGGTTAGTAATGAAAATACAAGAGCAATCACCAATAGTGTTGCAATAAGCTTATTATGAAAATGTTTCAGTTCATCACATGCTGATGCTATATTAGGAAAATGATAGAATTATGAAGCATAACTCCCTCCAAAGATGCTCCAATGAGAAAATAAGAACTCCCCCACAAAATACCACAAATATACCTCAATATGAAGTCCCGAAGTGATGGGAGTTGGTCAAGAAAATCACTGCCACAAGTCTGATGCACTTTTCCAGGTCTGATACAACTAACAGCAGTCTGATATGACCAACCAGCAAGCTCCCAACTCCACCAAAACACCAAAGAACTCAACCAAGGTGCAAGCTATGCAAGGGACGAGTCTAGGCACCCTCAAATCTACCCAAACAGCAATGAAAAGGTGGTATTTGAATCCAACAATAGCAAAGGTAGTTGCAACAGCAAAGACACCCTCAAGGCAAGATGTTCGGCCCTCCTAGAGGGGCGATCAGCTCCAATAAATCCAAAACTCCCGCAAAAAATCTGCTCTCTTGCATAAGGTGGCGCCCAAGGATGAGGAAACACTTGCATCAATACCCACAAAACGTTATGCCCTCTTCCAAATAGCACAAGTATAAACGTTGGTTTTGCCTAGGTGAAAATTGTATGGCCAACAAGCATAAATCCTCTAAGAAGCACTCCCAAAACACTCCAAACCTTTGCACAAATAGTTATTATACCAAAACATAGCTAGAAATCATCATAAGTAACCAAAACTGAAAACAAACCATCACCAATAAGCTCCAATGGTGATTACTAAATGCAATCACACTCCACCAGCTAGGGATTATCTTTCAAATCCGAAACCAACAACCTAAAGAGGGTGTTCGTCCTCAAAAGATTCAGGAAAGAACACTCTAGTCCCAATCCGGCAACATAACTTTATCTCCAAATTGCATGATCCTCAAATGAGAGCTCAAATGCGTTTAAATAGGAAATGAGGGAGAAATTAGGGCAACCATTTCAAATTCCCTTTTCCCTCCAAATGGAACACCCAAGTCCAAAAAGGAAATAATTTAATTTTAAATTCAATAATCCTTCATCTAGGCATCCACTTTAGCATGATTAAAAGAAACACTTTTTAAAAACAACTTAAAGTTACCCAAGCTAGGCATGGGGGTCCAAAGGGCCTTTCTTGACTTTATAACTTAATAACTTTAAGTTGCAATATTTCCCTTTTCGAACTCCAAGACTGGTGGAAGCACTGAACTGCCAAAATTGGCAGAACCCAATGACTAAAACTATCACTACTGCCAGAAATAGAAATCTTGTGTTGAACTACTGCTAGAACCACTACCAAAAATAGCACTTACTAAAAATAGCATACTGTTAAAAATAATAAGTGTGTCCAAACTCAAAATAAACCCAATCTGAGATGCAACTGTGACTTACTAAAAATAATAAGTGCTAATAATAGACATTGCTAAAAATAGCAGTTACTGCCCACCGAGGATCTCAAAAAACCAAGAAAAACCCAAAAAACTCTCTGACAATCATTTGCAATCACTCCCTGAAAGTGCTCGTAAGAAACCTCTAAGAATCTTGGAATCCCCTTAAACGCTTCCGAATAGCCTACAAAACTCTGGAAATAGGCTAATGATCACTAAAAAGCCTAGGACTAAAAAGGGAACATTACAGTCCTCCCTCCCCAAGATTGCTTGTCCTCAAGCAATCGCAAGTCATGCACTGATTTATTCCAAATTAAACTCAATATGACACCAAGATCCCAAATAAGTCTAGGGAATCTGTAGCTTCCCTCACTTCGAACACTGTTTTGTTGGGTGCCTACCGATGTAACCTCCTGAAGAAGTTCCCTTGTAAATAAAGCAACCAATCTCAACATGACCTTAATCAACTCCCTAGAGAATTGCTCTCCACAATTGCAATCCTATGGCACCATACAAGTAAACTTGAGACAGTTAATTCGAACTTCCTCATTTTCAACTTCTTGCACCTTACCATCATGGTTATAATTGAAAAGTAAACTACTGTCCAAAACATAAGTGCAAGTAAACGAATTAGAGAAACAACTAATTGGTGCTTGAACACTCCTCCAACAAAGATCCCGATAGCTCAAACTCAACATTCCCTTCATTTGAAGCCACAAGTCAATCCTACTAAGGGGCTGAATGGACTAAAAACATGCAAACTTGTAGCCTCCCAAGTCTGAAATTGTCAACTTGTGGTCTGATTTTTTAAAAATCAGCACCCAAGAGGAAGAACAGCTGCTGTCAAACTAAAAACCCTTAGCCAACATGACTTCTTTAATTATGCCCTTGGCTGGAAATGTCCTCTCAGGTGTCACCGACTCAATAATGTGCCATATTTTGCTCAAGATCTCCCTCCAATCCACTTGTATGAACATAAATGAACTCATAGGATGACTATAAGGAAGAGTAACAGCAGCATTTTGTTCACGCCTATGATCCTGGGTATGGTAAATCTTCCCCAAGGTGAGACCACCATGTTTGTGTTGTGCCACTCTGTTGTTCATGTGTGCCTCATCAGCCAGCATCTCCTCCAAAATAACGTCTCTCATGCAGATCACCCAGGAGCCATAAACAAATTGCCCCACCAAGGCGCTGGGATTTTTGTAACCAACATACACAATTACACCCTTCATAAACTCATCCTCCCGCTTCCCATGGAAGATTATGACACCTTTAACATCTGTTTGCAAGTCAATCATGAGAACATCACCATCTAAGGAGCTAAGAGCAATTGGTGTCTCCATACTTCGTCCCAAAGAAGGATTAGCATATGTCAAATCAACTACTAGTCTGAGAAATAGATCGTCAAGTGAGTGGAAATCATGTTTAGGCCCTTGTCTTTCCACTTCCTTATGCCAAATAAGTTTTGAACTTGCATTATCTACCACTATTCTAAAAATTTCAGCAAGCTCAAAATCACTTTTTGGAAACTCCTCAAGGTTAGGCATGATGTAGTCTCCATGTTTCAACACATCCCATGTGGAAACTTCATCTTCAACCTCACTTATGCATTCATTATCAAGTGACCTTCTTGGAATATTATCAATCACAAAGATTGGCTCATCCTCATGATTTGATCTCAAATCATCAATGAGCTGAAAACCACATTCTATCTCATGCTTGGAAACTTCACCAGGATCCCACAGCTTTCTATTGTCACTAGATATTTCATCTTCCATCACAAAGAGGGGGTTATCATAAGTTGCCTCTGCACCCACCTCAAAGAAAGGATTATCAAGAATTTGAAAATCATTCCTTTTCTCTTGCTCAAATCCAACTTGCCGATCCAAATCTGCACATGCAACTTCTGATTTTTTTGGAAACCCTCGAAGTCAAACTCCTCTTGAAGACTATCAAGCTCATCAATTACTTGCTTGATTTCTTTAGCTCTTTGTTCATTCTCTTGTTCCCTGGAAAGCTTGGTATCGGCTAACTGATCTTCTACCTGCATTAATACCATCCGAGTATTTTCTAACATGTCTTTTGTTGAAACAAGCTCAAGAGAAAGCTCATCCACCTTTCTCTCCCTTTCTTTGAACACGCTAATAGCCTCCTTTGCAAATTCAATGGCATTATCTCAATCTCTAATCAAGTGTAGGTACTCTGTTTTCACCATTTCCAAAGAGTCTTTGATAAGATGCAAGTTTTATGAAGTGACTCTCCCCTCAACACCTTTCTGCATGAGGATTTCAAGGAACTTGTGAGTGTTGTTCAACTTTGTGAGGACCCGAATCTCTTTCTCATTGGTGACCAGGAGTTGATTCTTAAATTCACATAACTCCCTAGGTCTTTGTTCAACCAAGTGACTTGGTTCTTCATGTAACAAAGATTTTGAAATATCTTCATTATCAGGAGCCATATGATCTTCTAAATCTACTTCCTCCTCACAATCACTTTGATCAAAAGTCATGGTAGCACCCAACTCAAACCATGAGTCATTACTAAATGCTGATTTAAAATCCTCGTCAAGCTCCATTTCGTCATGCTCTTCTACTGAATTCTCTAAGAAGTTGAACTGGTGTTCTTCATGTATAGGAGATTCCCACTCAAAATCTAGATTGCCATCACTAGAATGATGAAGATGCTCCTCAATAGGTGTTGTTTTGAAAATTTCAGTAGCATTAAACTCTTCATTAGTGGTTGCAATCTTCTCAAAGAAATCATTTTGGAGCTTCGCCATATAAGCTTCTTCATTAAAGACATCTTCTTCTTCAATAGCATCCTCAAGGCTTACATTGTGCTTTGAGATTTGAACATCATCCGGATCAAAAGGAAATTCATCCCATGTAGGATCCTGTAAGGTAGGGGGACCGACCATGTTCGAGGCCCCAGGTCACAAAGGGCCAAGAGCGGAAGGCTACCCTAGCTTACCTCAGCTAAAAGGGGTGTTAGGAAATGCGGGACAAGAATGATGAGGACTTTAGGCCCTTCAATCACTTTGTGGACCCGAAACTCGGAATGGGGCTAGGCGAGAGGTTTTTGGGTTCAACACTACACCTTAGGAAGCTCTCTGCCCGAGGATGAAAGCGCGGTCCCAGGACGACAGCGCGGCACGCTGACATCTCTCAAGTGCGTTAGCGTCCATATGACAAGAGGACTAAAAAGACAAGGTTAAACTCTAGAAAATAGACTAACGGCCTAGCTAACTACTTCCAAAGGGCCACAACAACGCTATGAAGTAGACAAGATATGCTCTAATATGATAAAGTAAATACACAAGAGTTAGGGTGGCAAGAATAATCTCACAAAGGAATTCATTTGCCAGCTAGCTCCCAGTAGCACGTTCACCTACACACAAAGAAGAGGGAAATTTGGTTGGGGCTGTTAAGGGGTCTGCCTCAGTCAGACCCCCGCTCTGGTGTTTCCACCTCCACGGATAGCCAAGTTTGCAACGATGGAGAAATAGTATGATAAAGAAGGAAATGAAGTGAAGAACACTAAAACACTACAAAACAGTAAATGTGCTTACTCAAACAAGTAATAGAGGAAAGGAGTGGAAAACTTACCACCTCCACCAAGAGCACTCAAGGCTAATGGGGGAGAAAATGAGAGTACTCAAGCCTCTGCTGCAATGGTGTTGTCCCACACTTGCTCTATTGAATTGATGGAGTGATGTTGTTGCTGCTATGGAGTGCAAAAGTGTTGCTAAAAGTGCTTGGGAATGCATGAAGTGAGTGCAAGAGAATGTGAAGAAGTTAAGTTGAAAGCTTAGAAAATGAAATGCATATAGAAGGAGTGAATTTGAAGGAGAGAATGAAGAAAACAGCCATATTCGGGGGGTCGGTCGGTCGAAGAGGGCGTTACAAGTCGACTACCAATGAGAAGTGTAACGCCTCTGAAGGCTCCAGCCACAGGAATCTGCCAGGGACGTAAGCACGTCGCGCAGATGTCAAAGCGCCGCGCGGACATCTGCACACCTCGCGGGCGTCCCCGACAGAAATTCCTCTGCTGACGCTCAAAACAAGCGCCGAGTGGAACGAAGGCAGCGGGCTTATGTGGAATTTAGCTTTTGAATTTGGTTTTCTAAAGTGGAGTAGGGCGAAAGGGGAATTTGCGTAAGGGGTGCAAATTCACTCCTATACAGATCCTCATTATGCTTAGGTGCCAACACGCCCGGATCCCATGTGCTAAAGGGCTGACTGCTCTATTCAATAAAAATGTGATCACCGTAATCCTCATGATCGGTTGCCTCTGTGATTAAATCACTCCCCAACACCCTAGAACTGGCATCATGATAGTCATTCTCCTCCATATCTTGCAATGTTGAATTAGTCTTATCCAAAACTCTTCGTTCACCACACACTGAAATTTTTGGACTGCCATCATATGTATGAAAAACATCCATCTCAAAGGCACCCAAACCACCATTTGATTCCTTGCCAAGATAAGGTAAGGGTGATGAAGCAATGCTAGGCTCCCTTAGAGGAATAACAAACGACCTCATACCTTCTAGAAGCTGATCTAACATGGTTGGTTTGTCAATCTCCATGGTGGTAACTTCCTCAATCTTCATGTGCTCTTCATTTACAGCTTCAATAGGCGACTTTTCTTCAATCTCATAGTCATCTTGAAGTGTCATGTGCTCCTCACTTGTAACTTCATTTTCTTTAGGACTTAGAGTCCAATCTTCAATGCATGTTGACTGATTTTTTCCTTCCTCATGCTTACTTGTTGGCTGCAAACCACAAACAAGTACTTCTTCTTTCTCTAACCCTTCTTCACTGGTAGCTTCTAAGTTTTCTTTCTTTGTTCTTCGAATGTACTTCACCAAGCCCATTTTTTCAGGTCTCAATGTCACCACTAAACTCAAGAAAGAATCAAAAGAAACCTGTTTTTTAAACCCATCTGGCATGCTTTGATACTCTTCAAAGAGTTGGGACGCCTCTTGTTCATAATTCCTCTTGATCTGATCTTCAACCCTGCTGAAATCCATTGTCATAACTATGAATTTTTACTGAATCTTCCAACAGGCTGGCAAGAACTTGGGCTTTGATACCACTGTAATAACCCACCCTTAATTTTTTCAAATTTGCACCCATTAGCGTTAGCTAAATAATAATGATTAACAACTGAGTAAGCAATCCTCCACTTTCTGATCACCCAGATCCCAATGAGGGCAAGGTGAAAGCATACGGTGAGAAGGGGATCTTTTGCATAAACTAGAAAGCAAGCTAACTGTAAGCAAATACCTTCCACTTTCTGATCACCCAAATCCCGATGTCAACAAGGTGAGAGCATACAGTGGGAAGGCTTACAATAATTGAACTCTTACACAAACCACTTCTTCAGTGGGGTGAGTAAGCAAACCAAGTCCATGAAGGGAAATCATCCGCTTATTTAGCGGGAATTACAACAAAGCAAATTAACACTTGGCGGCAAGCTAACCAATCCAAACAAAGTCCTTCACTTGTTCAACGGACATAACATGAAAGCAAACTAAAACTCAACCACTTATTCAGCATGAGTAGCATGTAAAATAAAGGAAGCTCAACCACTTATTCAGCGGGAGCACCACTCGTTTAGTGGGGTGAGTAGCAATGAAAATACAAGAGCGGTCACCAATGGTGTTACAATAAGCTCATTATGAAAATGTTTCAGTTCATCATATGCTGCTGCTATATTAGGAAAATGATAGAAATATGAAGCATAACTCCCTCCAAAGATGTTTCAATGAGAAAATAAAAAATCCCCCACAAAATACCACAAATAGACCTCAATATGAAGTCCCGAAGTGATGGGAGTTGGTCAAGAACATCACTACCACAGGTCTGATGCACTTTTCCAGGTCTGATACAACGTAAGAGCAGTCTGATATGACCAACCAGCAAGCTCCCAACTCCACCAAAACACCAAAGAACTCAACCAAGGTGCAAGCTATGCAAGGGACAAGTCTAGGCACCCTCGAATCTACCCAAACAGCAATGACAAGGCAGTATTTGAAGCCAACAATAGCAAAGATAGTTTCAACAGAAAAGATGCCCTCAAGGCAAGATGTACGGCCCTCCTAGAGGGGCAATCAGCTCCAATAAATCCAAAACTCCCTTAAAAATCTGCTCTCTTGCATAAGGTGGCGCCCAAGGATGAGGAAACACTTGCATTAATACCCACAAAACGTTATGCCCTCCTCCAAACAGTACAAGTATTAATGTTGGTTTTGCCTAGGTGAAAATGGTACAGGCAGCAAGCATAAATCCTTTGAGAAGCACTCCCAAAACACTCCAAACCTCTACACAAATAGTTATCATACCAAAACATAGCTAGAAATCATCATAAGTAACCAAAACTGAAAACAAACCATCACCGATAAGCTCCAATGGTGATTACTGTATATAATCACACTCCACCAATGGTTTTTTTTGTGGCTAATATTCGCCAATTGGCTAATAGTTGAAATTTGGGAATCCAAAATTGGCTAATAGTTTGAGCTATAACGTAACTTGAATCACCATATTTTTGTAAAATTTTATTATAGTCTTATTTAAATCGCCAAAGAATTTATTTTATTAAAAAATTTAACTCAAAAAATTCGCCACAATATTCGATACATGATTAGATCAAATTCGCCACAATATTCAACACATGATTAGATCAAATTCGCCTAAATTTTATAAGTTATAGTAAAAATCTATATTAATTCGCCAATAGTATATCATAATTATTAGTTGCTTTAGGACCATATTTCCAATCTTTAGTTTCCACCATTGATTTACAATATAATCTAATGGCCCTTGTTGTATTCTATGAGGTAAAATGTACCCGCGATCTATAATGCTCCTGGGGCCCACAATTTCGGCTCTCATGAGCATTATAGATTGGGGGTACATTTTACCTCGCAGAGTACAAGGGTCATTAGATCAATGATCCAAAAGAAATTTCGAGCCCCATGAGAATTACAGATTGTGGGTACATTTTTTGAAGAATACAATGAGGGTCATTATATTATATTTTAAAACAATGGTGGCAAGTAAATATTATAGTCTACCCCTTAAACCCATCGATAATTTCCACCCTCAAGCCCTACCTTTCCATGAGAATTATTTTTAGATTGGATGGATTCGCCATCATAATTAATGCATTTTCCTATTATTTTTCAAGATTCGCCAATTTTTTTTACAAAATTTTAGTGATGCAAAAAATCGCCAATAAAATTTTAATTTTTTTTAAAAAAGAAAGATTCGCCAATAGAAGTTAATATTTTTTCCTAAAAAATGAAAGATTCACCAAGATTTTGTATCTTTTTTTGAGTGGGGTTTCTTAAAGTTATCATTGCTCCACTAGCTAGGGATTATCTTTCAAATCCGAAACCAACAACCTAAAGAGGGTTTTCATCCTCTGAAGATTCAAGAGAGAACACTCTAGTCCCAATCCGGCAACATAACTTTATCTCCAAATTGCATAATCCTCAAATGAGAGCTCAAATGCATTTAAATAGGAAATGAGGGAGAAGTTTGAGCAACCATTTCAAAAAATTCCCTTTTCCCTCCAAATGGGACACCCAAGTCCAAAAAGGAAATAATTTAATTTTAAATTCAATAATCCTTCATCTAAGCTCCACTTTAGCATGATTAAAAGAAACACTTTTTAAAAACAACTTAAAGTTACCCAAGCTAGGTGTGGGGGTCCAAGGGGCCTTTTTTGACTTTATAACTTAATAACTTTAAGTTGCAATATTTCCCTTTTTGAACTCCAAGACTAGTGGAAGCATTGAATTGCCAAAATTGGTAGAACCCAATGACTGAAACTGCCACTACTGCCATAAATAGAAATCTTACACTGCACTGTTGCCAAAACCACTGCCAGAAATAGAAATCCTACACTGCACTGTTGCCAAAACCACTGCCAGAAATAGCACTTACAAAAAATAGCATACTGTTAAAAATAGTAAGTGTTTCCAAACTCAAAATAAGCCCAATCTGAGATGCAATTGTGACTTACTAAAAATAGTAAGTGCTAAAAATCATAGTTTACATACTCAGACTTGGAGAGTACTCGACAAACCCAAAAATTTTGACTCGGCAAATACTCGACAACTTAAAAAGTAGTAAAATTTCTTATAAAAACACTTTTTCTTTGCAAAATTTAATTACAAAATGTATCAAATGAGTCTAAAAACCATGGCTCAATTTTAATAATTAAAAAAATTAATTATTATTAAAAATAGTTCATGTGATATAATTTTGATTTCCTTCATCAAAATTAACATTAGAAATCCTCCATTGATTTGATGATTATTTTATAAAAAGTAGTCTACAATAGCACCTCAACTTCCATGAATGACTAATATTGATGTGTAAATTTCTCAAACTTTAATCATAAATAATGCTTCTTCAGATCACATGCATATATTGTGTTTCTAAGTTTAGTGCATTTTTTTTCAAACGTCAAACGTGAAATAATGCAATAATGAAATAAACTAGACCAAAAATGGGGTCAAACAAACACAACAAATCACGAAATAAACCAAGCCACAAATCACACCAAACAAACACTGCAAATCACGAGTGACTGGTAGAAAATAAACGAGGTTTTTATAGGCTACTCGGTGAGTAATCGCCGAGTATGTAAACAGAGCTAAAAATAGCAGTTATTGCCCATCAAGGATCTCAGAAAACCCAGAAAAACCCAAAAAACTCTCTGGCAATCCCCTGCAATAACCCCTTCAAAGTGCTGGTAAGAAAACTCCAAGAATCTTGAAATCCCCTAAAACACCTCTGAATAGCCTATGGGACTCCAAAAATAGGCTAACGGACACTGAAAAGCTTAGGGCGAAATAGAGGACATTATAGATGTTTAATATTTGAGTATGCCCCAGGACGTACTTGGGCAGGACCCATGATTCCAAAAGATACCTAAACCAGTTCCAATACCAGAATAGTAACAATACAGGTACGGGGCCTCCAAGGGAGTACACAATAGTGAACTTACGGTCTAGAGAACATGGCATTAGATTTTCTCAGGCTGCTCTGCATATGGATTCAAATAGGTTGACAATTAGAAAGACAACTTAAAATTGTGTAACTAGCACCTGCAATATTAAGAGTTGGAGTGGGTTCACCTATATGGAATATGAATGCAAGCCAATTGAAAGTGCTTTGCTATATGAGAAGAAAGGTTTTTCCATGAAGTTAGACAATTCTGGAATTTTTTGGGGTTTGAAAGCCTACAAGAAAAAGTCTATCGGCTAATTAAGATTGTATCAGCAGCAGTTGGTTGGTGCAGTATGAAACAACCTGCAAGTTCATTATCTTCAACAGGATCTGAAAATAAGATAGCGATGATAATAGTATGTGAGGCAATATAGTTCAGAAATTAACTTGACAACTTGGAAGGTGAAAATTTAGTCCCGCACCTTTGCTTTCTGTTAATAAGAATCTAGATGATTGGGAATCTATTATTCCCTGCCATGGCTAAGCACGTATAGATATAGCATCACTTCATGAAAGGATTAGGTCATGAAGGCGAGTGGCAGACATTTGATCAAAGCACTTCACAACATTAAATTTCATGAACTCCAATATCAATTAGGAATCCTCCCAAATAGTCATTATGAGGGAGAAAATTTAGAACGATTCCTGTTTGGCATCCATGTAATCACTCAAGTCATTCCTACATTACTGTCGTGTTGACATTCATTGACACATTTTTAATATAGGGTCTGATTATTCTGTGTCTTATGAGATAGAATGTGGTTCATTGCTGTCTTATCAGATGTCAAGTGGTCCACTAATGTCTTAGAGTTGGCTGCTAAATTAGGACGTGATATAGTGGATATACTATGCTTCTATGTAAAGTTATAAACCAAAACAAATCAACCTTAGAAGTTAGATCATTTTAAGATTTTTCAATAGATTGATGATTGTGTAGTGCGTCATGGTGTGATGTCTTTGTAGATTAGGATCACCTTGCTTTTGAGGACCGTTATTTTCTATATATGTGCATATTGTACCAAATGAAAGTTGACAGATAACAAAATTAAATTGTGCTTATGGGTGCCATCTCTTCAGTGTTGGATCTCAATGAATATTGTTCAAATTCTTTCAAAACTTGCAGGTATGTTGAATATCTGACGGAAGCTGACATGTTGTACTTTGTTAGACTGCATCAAATGTTGACCTACTAATATTAAGTTGAGTGTTATTAATGATAATAATCTATTCTGCTGTTATAAATGATCTACTATTAAATAGATGAGTTGCTCTTGTGATTCCTTGTCATCACATGGGATCTAAATTGGGCATATTCCATGTAATCAAATGGGGCATAACAGTACTTTTCCTTGTTCAAAATGAACATCCTTGTTCCAGATGGTCAGAGCTCTAATATTTCCCCTCCTTGTTCGAGATAGACTGAGCTCTGGTATCATAAGCTTCTTGGCCAAGATGGACCCAACACAGGTACCGTGACTCATCCAATATAGAAAACTCTCTGTACTGAACCAATTGATTGCTTAGTAAATTGTTTATTGATTTTTAATGATGGACAGTGGAAATTTTTTTTTTTTTAAGTCTTGGATAAATGATGCCCCGTTGTGAAGATCGTCAAATGATGCCTGCCTTTGGACACAGCTTGGGCACGGTTTCCATCTGTCATGAAAATATTGTGTTCTATATTACTGATGTTCTACAGGTTAATAGGTTATGACTTATCAGCAGATAAGAGTGTTTCCCAGCTTTTATTGTTTTCTAATATTTCTTCTTGTTAAGGCCTGCAGATATCCTAGGTAGAATAGTCCATAACATAGGTTGTAAGTTCTTTGTGAAGCTTCTGGAAATAACTTGTAAGGAATATCCAAATTTAGTTTTTATCTCGGAAGAGCACTATTCCCTGTTATTTATATGAAGGCACTACAAATAATCAAAATAATAGGAATTGTCCGAGGGCCGAAGACTGAGAGGGATTAATAGGGCTCTCTATCTTTGCAGTCAATAAGCATTGTGTACTTATCTAAGTAATTTGTTTTTGATAGGTAAGTTCAATTCAATGCCAACAAATGTTCATGTTCATTATATGTGTATTTCCCTCCCCTTCCCAAACTCAATCTTTAACCTCATCATCTTCTGTTTATAAGTGAATTCAGTTCAAAGCCATCGAGGCTTTTCAAGGCCTCGTCTTAAAGCTTGTGAGCTTTTGACTTGCGTGGTATAGCACTCGATCAAAAAAGAAAATCAAGTTTATGATACTCTTAACTTGAAATGGAAAGTTCAAACCATTGAAGTCGAGACAATTTATAATTACAGTGACTTGACAGAGAACGCGAATTTACTTAAGTTGAAGAACAACTGCAGTTCACTAAAAAATTGCCTTGAACGCATACCGAAAGGAAATCCAAGTGCGGTGGCACCTCCTCAGACGTACTCGTCACACTCTCATTTTTGCCATACATGCCTGGATCGTCTTCTGCCGCCATTTTGGCTCGGCTTAAACCCTCCGTCGATGGATTTGAATGCCCGCCATATGTGGAAGTGTAGCCGAAGATTTAGATTTGAACTCTAGATGAGTAGAAAAGTTGAACAAATCAATCAAAAATAAATAAATTTTAACCTAATTTTTTGGATTTTTTATTTTTTATTTTTTGGATTTTGGTATGCATTTCTTTGTGGTTATGTTCTCATTAGTTTTCAATGGGGTCAAATATTTTATTTACATGTTTCATTGTATTTATAGATTTTGTAGTCAAATATTTTATTTATATGTTTCATTGTGTTTAAAGACTTTGTAACAATGAATTAGACAGCATTTTATATTTAGGTGTCCACTTTATTAAGAGATAAATGACAAGTTTTATTATCATTTGAGAGAAAACCATAGTTTTCTATGAGATGTTGCTCATGATAAAGATCAAAAATATATAGCTCTATTCATAAAAAGATGACCCAACATATTCTTAAGAGTCACCAACACAATTCTTGTTTCAATATTCACTTTTAAAAAAAAAATTCAACTTTAATTTTTGATACACGAACTAATATATTGTGAATTATGATTTATATTTATTCTTACAATTTTTTTACTAAAATATATTTTTCATGTTGTCTCATTAATTTGATTTGGTTACTAGTGGACAATAATATAAAAATTCCAAATGTATCAGGCTATATTCTTCTAAGGGATAAAGTTGCATACCTTGCACTTTTACATCCTAGTTTTAGACCATTGTGTTTGTGTTGTAAATACATAATAATAATAATAATAATCAATTTAAATTATCTAACACAAAAAATGAACTCCTATTTAGAATTTATTAGTCAAAATTTTATTACAAATTGTATTGGTTTAGATTTGTCCACATCCTTAGCTCCTCTAACACCATCAATAAGGTTATCTAGTACAACCTAATTCATCTCATTCAAAATTCAAATCTGACACTTCAAAGTTGACTCTTCCAAACATTGGCATTATCCCATCAACTTGTACACCAAAAAATTTCAAGTTGAGTGAACATGCACATAAAGAAAGTAAAGATCTTCAAAAGGAATTATAAGATCATTCAACCCAAAAGAAAGTTGTAAAGCTACATTTTTTGTATTTAGACATTACATTTATACATCATTATATCAAAATTTTACATCTTCATTATCTATCTAGTGTGATTACAACACCTTGATCATCATTTAAGGGGCTTGACTATTACCAAGAAAAATCTAGAACTTTTCACATTTTGAAGTAAGCTCGAGTATACTTTTCAACATATTTTTTTAGAACCAAGTCAAAATTTGAAGGCACAACAAATTCTAAAGGTTGCATCAATGGATAACTTGACACAACACCCCAAGGATTATGCTATATGGCACAACCTTGTCCATAGTTGCATGTCAGATAGAGTTATGTTATGTCGCCTTATAATCTCTTATCTATATTATGATTTATGAATATCCATCTTATGACTTATGATTATTGTCATCTATCACAACAAATCAACAAATAAAAAATAAATTCAAATCATCACCTCAACAAAAAATATAAGCACCTTATACTTCCTCAATTGGATAAGCTACTCAACTCTTGTATCAAGATCTAATTGATTATTCATATTTTATTATTATTTTGATTATATCTAGATCATCTATAGGGAGATAAATTGCCATAGGGAAGCATTAGTTATCCTTTAAGTTCTAAATCAAATGAGTGGGATTATATATCATGTTCAACAATATATAACTCAAATAAATAAACTATTTATTTATAAGATTCAACCAAATCTTGCACACCTAATCATGACTAACATAGTCATCTCCTCATACTCTTAATTCTTGGTACTCCCATATGATTAAAAAATATTAATTAAAGAGATATTTAGTTTTGAACCAACATTTTCATAATAATCTTATGCGAACCCTTCATTATGTGATTGGGTTAGGGTCATTGATAATTTATAAGGATAGAGGTATATGTTCTCTCAACATTTTTGATAGAAGTTATTGGTATATTACTCAAAAAAAGTATAATTAATCATACAAAAATAATATAGATGCACATGCCTCCAAAATCACAGCAGGGGATATCCAAGAAAATACTCTCCTAAGGAGAGAGAACGGGTATCCGTTTTGATTTTAGGTTTGAGACCTCGTTCCTAAACAGATACCCGTTCCTATTGGTATTTTTTTCCTAAAACTTTCCCTCTTTGTGGACCCATCTTCTTGCACTTACAGGTTATTCATAATTTAGGATTTCTTAACCTTCTTCAAAATTCTTTCTTTCTCTATTTATTTTATGATCAAAATTTAATATTAGAAAAATATCAATTCCATATTCTAGTACATAAGTTACTTTATGTAAATAGCTTCATAATGAACAACTAAGGTATCCACACATCAAGACCTAATAGATGAAGCCTTGTAGTGGTTAAATTATATTTTTGAGTTTAATTTCCTTTCAAGAGAGATATAATCTATTAGAATTTTTTTCTAAGTTGAGGAGTCTTATACACTCATCAATGGGTCCACTAAATATATCCTTTTGAGAAACTCATTTTTTTTTAATGGAATATGGTGTGACTCTTGGTTTGGGGGGTTTGCATTTTCATAAGGAATTTTCATTTTATTCGAAGTATATTTTAGTAACTCATCGTTAGTTAGTAAGTTTCATTAAATAATGTTGAGTTATTGTTAGGGATCCAAATCTACACCCTAATGCCAAGTTGTGAACGAACTTAGCAGGTTTGGATGTAACATGGGACTGCTTTCAGGTTGTGGGTGTCCTATTCGAAAGTAGACCTCTGGATTATGGGTCAGCTTCCCCTTTTGATGGTTTCATCTAAACTATTCCTTGCTGGGAAAAGGGAAGAAAGAAGCATGAAAAGAAAACTAACCCCTGTGGTGATGCACCTAATATGTTTTCCTCGAACTTGTACAGTTGATTTTACACACATGAACAATCAACAACTTAGCAATGGCTTACACAACTCGAAACTTCATATGCCTTTGCATCAGTATTTCATAACAAGGCTAAAAATGTCAAGGACAACATCTAGAAGGAAGAAAAATACATCTTCACAACTTAGACTCTACCCTGAACCAACTCAACACATGTTATGACCTGCAAGTTCATATTAACTGCATAAAGGAAAAGATAACAGGACAAAATCAAAGGGAAAACAATTTTGCCATAAGATTTCATCAACCATTTCTAAAGCTTTCACAATAAAACAACATAATGAGAAGGTAAAATATATTAACTTATTGATCAAAAGGTGTTACACTACTGCATAAGTCTACAAATTTGAGTTACAATGTTGTCCTTTGCCTAGAAAAGGCTCCAAAAAGCTACAATGCCTGCAGGAAGAAAGAAAAGAACCCCTCCAAAACTCAAATCTCAAGATACTTAAGCCAAAAAATGAAACCAATAGCCCACACAAGTCCTTCTAGAAACCCTAGGTCGGATGAAGCACAAAAGCCAAAATGGAAGCTTCCAAAAGTCCTCCAAATGCAGAAAAGTAAAGCTAAGTCCAAGGTCACACTGAAGGTGTGACAAAACAGCCTCCAAAACAGTCAAAACAAGTCTTCCACACTTTCTGCATGTTGGTCAACATTCCTCCAAATTGCTCACATGCCTCCAAACTGGTTGAGTCACACTTTTGGTGTGCAAACATGTCTTCAACCACACCTTATGACTTCAACACATGTTTTTATGTTTTGCATTAAAAGTAACATTTAGACTTAAGTGATTTATAAATTATCACTTAAGTTAAATATTTTACATTTTCCACAATAAATGCAAAAATAATAATTATTATTTAATCACCCTCCTTGAAATACATCAATACCATCACTCCAAATGTTTGAAAACATTTGATCCAAACTCACACCCTACATTTTAAGGCTATATTGACAAAGTGATTTTACTAATTTCACTTGGTTAACATCTTAAATTTCCAAATGTGTGCAAAAAGGGCCAATGGTTCAGCCTATGTGAGTGATCAAGGCAAATTTGTTTAATTCTTTGAAAGACTTAGCATATTCAAAAATCAATGAAGGAATCAAAAGAATGTGTGGTTTTCAAAATGAAGCATAAGGAAAAAATGCCTAAGTTATGAGACTCACCATCAACCACACAACACATTAAAATGTGCTTCAAAATTTTAAAAGAATGGGAAAAATTCCCATTGGCCATTCCAAAGATAGGGTTTTAACCCTAACAAAACAATGAAGCAAAGCAAAAATAACACTTCATTTTATCAGGCTTCTGGAGGAAGCTTTCCTGCCGTCATGGGATTTCAAGCCTGCATAGAAAATGGTGTTCCTAGGCCGATTCTTGGCATATTTCATGATGAAAACCACATAAAATAATAGGTAATTAATTTTTTCAAAAAGAAACTGTCTTTTTATCATTTTTTACCAGCCATATCATGCCTTGAAGCCGTGGCTATAAGTGCTTTTCTGATTATTTTGTTGGTTCATTTCTTCTTTGTGGTGATTCATCCTTCCTTAACCGCCATTAGTGACTTTATGCAGCTCAAATGGAAGCCTTTTGTATGAAATTTGCTTGCATACCTTAATAAAAATGGTCGACCTGTTCAAGTGAGCTTCCTTTCAACCCCTATCTTTTGATTTATAGTAAATAGAGCTCATTTTGAACCTCCATTGAAGCATACTCGTCAAATAATGTTAATTTCCCTCTGCATTTTGCATCTACACAAAGAAACAACACATTTTTCATTTTTTTTTGTGAGAAAATATGATTCCTTTGTTCGTGGTCATAAGAATGCAAAATGGGTTCATATATTTGTTATTTGCTCTTAAAACCTTCATGATAGCCTTTTGAAAGGCTTTGTGTTTGTAATTTCAAATCAAACCCCAAGTGGGTTTTCTCACAATGTAGAAAGCTTGCAATTTTTGTAAAAACCCTAAGTGGGTTTTGTGCTTTTGAAGAAAACTTGTAATTTTTTACCACAGTTGTAGAGAAAATTGGGTTTTGAATGCTTGAGCTATTCCTTTTTGAAAAGAAATGTTCTGGGATTTTGATAGCATGGACGTAAGTGGCTCATGATCTGATTCATCTTCATATCCCACCCCTGCTGAATTTTCAATATGCTTAACATTGGCTTGCTCTCCACTAAAACATAACTCTTCCTCTTCTTGGAAGATTCCTTATTACTATCTATTGTGGAAGACTTTTGCTTGTGAGATGTTTTGAATAATTTGGTTCTAAGTGGCTCTTCATTCATGTTATCTTCATCTCGCAGCTCTATTGGAGTTTCATCATCCTTAGTGTCGGAGCATTCAACTCTTACCTTCCTTTTTTCTTGAGGTAGCCTTAAGGCCAAGCAACTCGAGCTTAAGATTAATTTGGAGATACTGATAGACCTAGTGATTCTGCAATCAAATGGCTGCACTTTCTCTTTTCTTTGTGCTGCTAAAAAAGCCCCTTAATTAGACCTTCTTGCTCTTTGCTAAAAACAAAGTTCCCCCTCAGCCATTCCTCTAGTATAATCCCTACTATTTCCTCTATCCTTAGAATAAGCTCGACTATTTCCAGCATTAGCTTTACTGTTGCCACCTTTTGATGCCTTGAAACGATGAACATAACCTCTTGTTGGTACTGGTGACTCATGTGAACTCAACTTGTGCCCTTTTACAAAATGTATTGAACCATGGTCATCAGTTGCATACTCTTCAACTCTTGCTTCTGAATTTGGCTTGCTTTGACATTTGATCTTGAATCAATATGAATGTCTTCCACAACATGTTTCTCTGGACTCATGTATCTTACGTTTGGAGTGAGCTTCCTCTCAATGTCATCCATTGTTTCATACAACATCTTCAATTTCACTTGCTAGAGTAATCTCCCTCTTTGTGATAAGGCTTGTCACCTTACCTTTTGCTCCCATTTGAGTAGCTCTTCTAGTGCGATGGAGGTAATCTATTGGTGTATGGGGAAAATCAAACATAATCACATGATCAACAGCCGAATCAAGTCCCTGAGCTGCCAAATTTGTGCAAACTAATGTAGGGAAATCACCATCATCACTCTTGAACTTGTTGATATTCTCAACTCGCTTTTCTGCAGGCACTTCGCCGTGATAATTCACTGTCAGCACTTGATTTTCATCCAAAAAATTATCAACTGCACAACAGGAGCCCAAGGTATTACAGAAGACCATCACTTTATTTTCCTTTCCAAGGCTTGGTTCTAGCACCTGTAAAAGTGCCTCAAGTTTGTTTCATCTCTGGAAAGCTTTATGAAATCATGGCATGCAAATGCAATCCTTTTGTGTAAATTTGATGTATGTATATGAATTATCCCTTCAAATTATTCATCAGGTAGCTTTTGGACAACATTTGTAATGGTTGCTCTATTTTTATGATGTAAACATGTTTCTTTTAAGCTGGTTGAGTTTGTTCACACCTTTGACAATGTGCACCTTGCCCACAGTTTGGTTTGGATGATCACTAGAGTCTTTACAACCACAAGAAGGGTTATTTTGTATGTTTATCTTCACATCTGATGTTGTCAAGTCACTGGATCTTAGAGCATCAAAATAATTAGAGCCATCACTTTGCAGTTGGAATAAGTGAGAACTTTTGCAAGATGAAACCCCAAACACTTTGGTTGGAATTTCCCATGGTAACAAATCATTGTCTGAAAGTTGTTGAATAGAATTGTCAAAACTATCTAAATCATCACCACATTGTAGTGAATTCTCTGAATCTTTTACATTTACAGTTGTTTGATTATAATCCTGAACTTTTCTTCTCTTCTCATCTCAGCACTCAGATGATTGTTCATCTAATCTTCTTTTAATTAAATTTCCATCGAGTTAAGATCCAAATTAAGTTCTCGTTCATTTCCAACTGCAACATTGCATCAAATTTTGTTGTGCATTTTGTTGCATGTGTGTCAATTTCTTGTAGTAAATTGTTTTTTTACCTCACTTTCAAGTATACTAATTTTAGATAGAGAATCCACTTGCTCATCTCTAAGATTCTGTAATTCTTTATGTAGCTGTTTTTCAGATGGTCCACACTCTGCATGCTCATGTTTTAGTGCTTCATAGTCATGCTCTCTTTGCTCGATCTCTTTTTCCTTGTCAGTTTGTTGATATTCATTTTGTTGGCTCTCAAGTTCAAAAATTTTGTTGAAAAGTTGTCCATTTTGCTTCTATAGATGAAGTAATGCATTACCAATGCCTCCATGTTCTTCCTCCACCTCAGATATTTGTATGTCTCACTATCTTCTTGTGTATTCCATAACAATACTTTCTACCCCACATGAGTTTGCTACCTGGTCTCCACAACATTTTTTTACCTTTTGATCATGTGTAACACATAAATTGTCTCCTCTCTTTGATTCTAGCAGGCAAACACATGTCACCTACGTTGGTGACCTGAAATCTCACCATCCTATGTGATGTGTGGCTATCTAATAGGGTTAAGCTGAGAGGGACCTGACAATACCTGGATTGCTCCCTCATTATTTAAGAGATGCATAATTGAACTTGATGCATCTTGTGAATCTGATAATGAAATTTGATCAACTGGTGTGATTACATGTTGATTTAATGCATTGATAACATGGATATCTTTGATCAAGTTGCTCAATTTCCTATTTCTCTCAAAGCATGTTGAGCTCTACCCTCGTGGGAGCCACATTTACCCCACATGTTGCATTTAACTAAATCAGAACAGTAACAAAACTTGTCCTAAATCTGCACATGAAGCAAACAAGTTAGAAAAATAGATGCATATTTTGGATGTGTTTGATGACTTCACTATTTTCCAGGACATCCAAGGTTTGCATGCTTATTTAATGCACTTAGGGATCAATTTATACATGCATAGGTAGGTGTTCATGTAAGGTTCGATATCTTTCATTGCTTAAAGCATTGCTCTAATGTCATTGTGATTGCCATATGTAGGAGCTAGGAGCACTACGGAGCTGGGAAGGACACAAGCAGTTCGGGGTAGCAACAAGACGAGATGACACCTTCAAAACCAGTCATTCACAGGCAATGACTGGCCTCCACCCTTATATGCACATTTATTTGTTTACTTATTCATGTATAAACTATTCTTTATTTTCATTGAATAAGTAAAGTTAGTCCCTTGGCTTGTGAGGGACATGTACACTTCATGATTATCAATAAAGATTACATTTATACACATATGATTCTCTTTTCTCATTTGTTGTAATTGCAACATTGGAATGAAAATGTAATCTGTTTCATTTGACAATATTTATCAGGCAAATTGACTTGACCTAGCAAACTTATGGTTTATCTTTTAAATGTTTAAACAAACAACACAAAAAGAATAAACACTAAACCTGATTTCAGCTGAAAGCTAAAAATCAAGTAATAGTTATAACATCCTTCTTCAAATTCTTCTATGGTATTGATGGAAAGTTTTATATACCATTGAACATTTTCTTCGACACATTGATGTATTCAAGATTGGGGAATTTTATCGAATAGCCTAATCACACAACCAAAATCTAATGTTCAACACAAACCAATGTTTATAAAATAATTGAAACTCTAATTTTATTTTTTGATAACAAAATTCTAACATAGGAGTATAATCAAATCATTTATTGATCTATGTCACCCTTCTACAACTCACCAAAGATTCCAAAATGCATGCATTAATCTTCATTTATCCATCAATGCCTT
The DNA here is from genome assembly GCA_007258455.2 of Sequoia sempervirens. NCBI lineage: Eukaryota > Viridiplantae > Streptophyta > Pinopsida > Cupressales > Cupressaceae > Sequoia > Sequoia sempervirens. Next base: position 348,502,498 of record VDFB02271358.1, on the reverse strand, counting down.
GGAAGTTAAATCAAATGTGATCTTACATATTACAAGAGCCAAATCATTGTAGAAACATTGAAGTGTGGTAGCAGGTTGGAAGTCCATACGTGCATAAAAAATATGGAAACATGTAGATGTAGTTGCAATTTAAAATTCCAAAATCGACTAGTTCAAACAAGAAATCCCACTTCAGATCTAGTTGGTCGATAAAACTTTGCAATCGATACATGGTGACATCATCATCCTATTGAAGTTAGTTGACATCATGCTAACATCATTGGTGGAACTATTCATTTGAATTAGTTTATTAACTTTTCAATGTTTGGTGCACTTGAGTTTACTCATAAGTTTAGATGACCGTGATGAATACATAATCTTTTGTTGGATATAGAATTTATAAAAGAGGCAGATGAATAAAGAATTCTTGCATGCTAGATGAATTTAAATTTTTAGCTATGTAGAAGAATCTATTAGTACTGGATTGTGCAAGTAAATTCATTGGAACTAGATAAAATTTAATGGGCTAATACAAAGAAACTAGTTCACTTGACTAGGAAATTTCCACGAATGTGGACAAACCTTTCAATGTCAGGTGTGCAAAAAAACACATTAGAACCTATTGAAGATGACTAGTTTAGTGATAATTCTCCACAAAAGCCCGAACCAAACCAAACATCCACATAAGGCAAGTTTAGTAAAAACCTAAAAGTCTACAACCAGTCAGACTAAAAACTTGCAAATCCATAACTTAGCCAAATTTTGTCCACTCTTCACCAAATTAGACCTACTGACATCCATTAAGATCCTCTACAAGATGGCATAATTGTATTTCTCAAATCATTTCTTAAAATCCTCCTGAAGCAACCAACCAAACTAACAATACCTGAACTAAAAATAACTTTATATCAAAAGGAAATATTTTTAGTTGATGCAATATTGCCTATGAACCCAAATTCTCCTATGTCAAACATGCCAAGTATATTAAATGTTTCATGATTTGCCAACTTAGGAAAAAAATTCTAATTTTAGAATTAAAATTACATACTTAGCCAAATTTACAACATTCATCCAAGAGGATTCATCTATAGGTTTGTTCTTCCAACAAACTAGGTATTCCATGTTTAATTTTTTCCTCTCATTTTATTAGTCACTCAAGAACCAATCACCTAATTTATGTCTTCAAATTTATTTTTAGGAAATTGATGTATTCATTCTTGTGCATCATGCAAATTTGTATGTGGATCCCCTTGTGTACTTGTCTCCTCTTAATGATGCTTGTATAGATCAATAATATTGAAGATGGGAGATATTTCTATACATGTGGGAAGTTTTATTTCATAAGAATTGGATGAAAACTTCATCAACACCCTATATGGGCCTATCTTCTTCTATTTCAATTTATTATGTGTTCCATATGGGAACCTCTCCTTTCTCAAATGTGTCATAACCATATCACCCACCTAAAAATATTATTCTCTTTTATACAAATCAACTTGTTCTTTGTATTTTATTACACTCTTCTCCAAATTATCCTTCACTTTCCTATATATCTCATGAATGTAATCAACAAAATCCTCTACCAAAAAACTCTTCCTACTCAATTTTGCACTATGCCTTAATTCATCAACACCCCTGGGCTATATCCATCAACAATAGAAAAATGATTTTTCCAACACTCATATTGAATAAATTATTGTAAGAAAACTCTTCCTAATCTGATGTCAAGTCCCACTAGTTTGATTTATATTGTACCAAACATCTCAACAAGTTTTCCAAACTTCTATTTATGATTTCAATTTTCCCATCAGTCTGGGGATGATAGGTTAAACTAAACCCTAACTCGATACCCAACTTCTTCCATAGTGTATGTCAAAAATGGCTAATAAATTTAGTGTCCCTATCTAAGATTATACTCTTATGCAATCCATGTAGCCCAACTACCTCCTTGAAAAAAAATTGTTATGTGGGATGCATCATTAAAATCTTGACATGGTATGAAATGAACCATCTTAGAGAATCTATCTTCTACAAAAATATTGAATCATTGCCTCTCTATGTTTGAGGCTTGATCCCAAAACAAAATACATGTTTATGTGCTCCCACGATATCTTTGGTATAGGCAATTTTTTATACAGTATTATATTTTGCCTTATTCCTTTTACATGCTGGAAAATTCTAAACCCTTGCACTATCTTCTTCACATCTATATTCACCCCAGGCCAATAATATCCTTCATTTAGTAGTGCTACTATTTTTTCTACACCAAAATGTTCACTCAGACCTCCACTCTACTTTTCTCTTATTAGGTTCTCTCCCATAGAACCCTTGGGTATACATAATTTCTTTCCCTTAAAAAAAATTCATTTTGAATGAAATACTCCAATCATGGAGTCCTATCCTTTTCCACTAGATTCTTACTAGTTGTCTATGCTTCCTTAAAATTAGGATCATTTGGATACAACTCCCTCATTGCATCAAAGCCAATAACATTGACTCTTAACTCATTCATTAATAAATACCTCATGTTAAGTGCATCTGCTATCCTATTGAAACTACCACTTCTATATTTCAAAACAAGAGTAAATTTTTAGAAATTCTACCCATTTCATGCATCTATAGTTCAACTTACCTTGACTATTAATGAATTGCAAGGCATGGTAGTTTGTGTATAGTAAAAACTCATTAAGTAGCAAATAGTGTCTCCATTTCTTTAGGGCCTACACTATAGCAGAAAACTCTTAGTCATATAATGAGTAATTCCTCTTTGTTTCATTTAACTTCTCACTAAAGTAGGAAATGGATCTTCCTTATTGGGTTAAAACTCCCCCAATTGCACTACCATGGAATCATAGTCAACCTAAAATACTTTACTAAAATTTGGCAACACTAACACTATTTTTTTGTCACCTTCTTCAATAATTGAAAGATCTTCTCTGTTGTATCCATCCACTTAAATTATTTCCTACCATCTTTCATATTCTATGTGATAGGTACACATATTCCACTAAAATTCCTTATGAAATTCATGTACAAGCTCGCCAATCCATGAAAACTTTTGGATTCAAACATAATTTTAGGTGAAGACCAATGTACTATTGCCTTGACCTTCTTTGGGTCCATCTTCAACTTTTAATTAGACACCACAAAACCTAAGTATACTAGTTACCTCTTCATGAAATTCACAAGTAATTTATCTTTTTTAACTTTTGCAAAATTTCCCTAATATGCACTAGATGCTCTTCCTTTGTCTTACTAAAAATCGATATATCACCTAAATATACAATCATAAATTTTCCAAGAAAAGGTTTCAATACCTCATTCATCAGCCACGTGAAGGTATTTAGGACATTTGTTAATCCAAATGGAATTACCAGCCACTCATATCAACCATCCTTTGTTTTGAACACAATATTTCATTCATCACCTTTTTGGATCCTTATTTTATGGTATCCACTCTTAAAATATATCTTGGTGAAGTGTTTAGCTCCCCTAAAACAATCCATAATATCATCCATTTGAGGTAAAGGAAATTTGTACTTGATAGCTATATTGTTTGTGGCTCTTGAATCTATACACATCTACCATTCTCCATCCTTCTTTGGTGTTAGTACTACAAGTACAACACATGGAATTAAGCTTTCTCTAATGAGACCTTTATCTAATAACTCTGACACTTGCCGATTTATCTCCTCATTTTCCATTGGTGTCATTGTATACGGTTCCTTGTTTGGAAAACTAACCCCTGGTATCAAATCCATGCAATGACTTATGCTCCTCATTGGTGACAATCCATCATGTAATTCCTTCATCAAAATTTATATAAAATCCTCCAAAATTTATTGTACTTTCATGGTAACTTATTCATTCTCCTCTATTGTCCTATTTTTTGTCCTAACCTCTACAAGCTCAGGAATGAAAGAAAAACATATCATCTCCTTTCTTAAATTCTTAAAAAATTATTTCCCAATTACCAAACAAACTTCGGGATTATTTTCTACCTCCTCATCCTTATCCTTCGAGGGATTTAATGTATACTCCTTCCCATTCTTCTTAATCTTATAACAGAACTAGTCTTACAAGATCATGAATGGTTTACCTATCATATAATGTGGCATTCATTTTTAGAATAATATCATGCATTATTTCATCCTTATAACTACCAATATGAAAATCACCAGACATTGTTCACTTACCAATAATTAGTGTTCCTTTTTCCCAATAAACTTTGTAGGGATTAGGATGCTTCATCCTCTTTAACTACAACTTCTCCACCATTTCCTCTAGCACTATATTTCTAGTGTTGTCACTATATATGATGACTACAAAATTTACCTCTCTAATTATATTTTGGTTATAAACAAATTTCTTCTTTATGTTGGTTCTTCTCTCTCATTTTCTATTTTCAACATAATTTTTCTTAGCATTAATTACTTTCCATCCTTTAGATTTTCTCCTTAGGTAAGGCTACAGTTTCATCTTTTTCTTGGGACACATAGATTTTGGCCTACTTACCTTTACTATTTCTAGATTGTATTTGAGTACATTTAAATGACCTTTGTCTAGTTTTACCACATTGGTAACTGTTGAAATTTCACACCCCCTTATATAGCCCGTCAATAAAATCCAATTTGTGAGATCTTCCATGAGCCATCTTGTATGAACCACACCTAAAAAACCTAAAAAATAGTTATGTGTCAAAGTTTTGTACTTTTTGGTTTTTCCTTGTCTTCATACCTACATGCCTTTCCTATCGCTCTCAAACTCCTCCTCTACACTGTTTTCCCGTGTTTCGGGTTTTGGCCATCAACCTTAACCCTTAACCCTTACCACTTATCTTTCATAAGCCTTAAATCTTCCCTTTGATCACCAAAGTCCTAATGAAATGCTTAAAAAATTACTAAGTCACAAATTTTGACATTGAGGATCGGCCTTATTCCTTACCTCTTATCATCTTTCATCTTAATGCATAAGCATTCCTCCCAACCCGATCCTGACACCTTTTCACTTTCAATAATTGGGCCTTTAGATCTTTACAATAAGATATAAGACCCCCTTTCAATCCTCGATCTCTGATGTTATCTTTGGATTTTAGCGTTCAAGTCTTTCCCTAATCTTTTATCTTATCTTTACGATAAGACATAAGGTTTCCTCTCAACCCCTAACTCTCGACATTTCTCTTTCTTCCACACTCTTCCAATATTTTTGCTAACCTTTGAATCTTTTGGCATTCTTCCTTCCCTTCTAGCAAACATCAAACTTGATGCCTAACGTCTGATAGGTGGTCTTTCAAGGATCGTGGTTCTAACATTCATTTTATGTGGTATGTGGTATGCCCGATGTTCGACGTCCAATGAGGTTTCTCTTTAGATTTTTGGGATCGTGGTGTTCTTCTCTTTAGCCTTTTGACAAGCATTCCTTGCCCGACCCGATGCTCAATGTTCAACGAAGGTTCCTTTTTTGAGGCTCTAGACCATTTAATTCTCAACACAATGGCTCTTTCGAACCCGAACCTCTGATATTACTTTAAAAGGCATTTTTTCAAGCCATAAATCACAATTAATACCCTATGACTATCCTCAAATGTCCAATCCCAATTTATAAGGTGATGGAGAGGGTATTTAATGCTTTAAGTATAGTTTTGGAGAAGAATTCTACTGCCCATGATCATTTATTGCATGCAAGTGTCCCTTCTGCCAGTGATCATGCCTAGATCACAGTTTTCACAAGAGATCTCCATCCTTCTATGCATGTTTGTAGTAGCAAATGCGAAGGAGTGGGTGTTGAGTGTTAATTACTCTTCTTCCTAGGCACATTTTTTTTTGGTTTCTATATTGTATAAAGGGAAACATTATGCTCATTGTAAAGGGTTCTTCTTCTGAGCTCTCCCTAGGGTTTTCTTTGGTAGACATTGCAACTCTTGTATGTTTAAATTATAAAATTGGATTTTATACCTTTGTATTAATGAAAATCACAAATTTTACCTCTTCTCTCTTTTAGATATGTTGTGTATGGGTGATCCCACAATACTGGTTTACAATTTTTTGCCAAATTGGACATTGGACTAAAAAAATTTAACTAAATCTTCACTTTCAGGGACCTATAGCGACTAAACCATGAGGAATTTGAAGATAATGCAAACTAGTGATTTGTGACATTTTGTCTGTAGATTCTAAATATATTTTTTTCAAAAATTTTGGAATCATATTGCACTTCTTTTTCCATCTCCTTCAAAAACTAGTTTTTAACAATAAACACCATTTTTAAAGAGTGATGTCACTGGCTAACACATAACTTTTTTTTTCTATGAATGATAAAATTATAATTTATTCAAATTTAGATTTCTAACTATGAGATCTAGTGCATGGAATTGGTTTCATAGCATTTCATTGAATATTTTTTTCTTAATTAAGTTTCAAATTCAAACCTTTTACAATTTAGACATGATTCACTGGCTAAAACATAACTTTTTTTGTATGTATCGAAATTCAATTTTATTTTTTTTGTTGGATCAA
>VDFB02271358.1:348402570-348486693 GCA_007258455.2 Sequoia sempervirens | reverse complement strand
AATGTCCTACATAATTTGGTTAGCATGCAAAGTGCATCGTATATATCGAAATATATCATAATAATAATGAAATTGTACATGAGTCTTACAACAACAAGAGATTCGTTGCTTATTAATTCTAACATAAAAAGGTTTACACTTTTCGAATGATCTTTGACTTATGCTAATATTCAATGGTAAGATTGAAGCATCTAAATTTTTTTTATATAATTCGGTTTGAGTCATATCTAAGAGATGCTTTGGATGAGGTTCACGAATTTTGGAACCCACCCTTAATTTTAAGACATCTCTAATGTGAGGTGATACTCTTGTATTATCATGCCAAAAGTTTTCGATTAAAGATTTAATTTCATTAGTTAATTTCGTATGCGATCTTAGAGAGTCTACCAGTCTACCACAAAAACTCCAACATTGATTAATTAGATCATTTTCAATACTTTCTCTTATTTTAGCAGCTCTTATCAAAGTTCTAGGATTTACTTTTATACATTTACTAATCTTACTTAACATTCTTTTATTTGAAGCTGCTTTATCAACTAGAGTAGTTGTTATTGCATGACGAGCCACATTCTTATCTTTTGATCAACTTTTCTTACCTATAAAATCAATAGCATTAGCAACACCAGATATGACTTGTTCTACCTAATCATTCTTCTTTTTGGTTTTACAAAACACCTAATTTTTTTCATCACTTTTCTCTCTATTTTAAACATTCCCACTAATTTCAGACGGCTGAGTCAGACATTGGAATCCTAATTTATTTCTATAAAAAACATTTTATATATTCTATTTCCATAAGTTCTAATTTTTCTCAAAGAAACTTTACTACGAAGGTTATCTAGCACATCTTTTTCAATTGTAAAAAAACATTTTCACCTTCATCCATAGATGGAGTTTCATTTTCATTCACACAAGGGGTTTCATTTTCATTTTCAAATGTAAAAGGGATTTCATTCTCATTTTCATCAATATTAGGGATTTCATTCTCATTTACATTCTCATAAGATATAATTTCATCATTTTCTTGTTTCTGCATTGTTTCAACCCTAATATTATTGATTTCATCAAGTGTGTATCCAGCTTCATCTAAACAAGCAATATCAATATTATAAAAACTTGGGTTTGAACACATACCTGGATAGATTGTTTGAATAGGTGCATTTTCCATATCATTGGGAGGTGGATTTGAAGACACACCCGAAGTTGTTTGCATATCATTCAAAGTTGAAGTTGAAGGCACAGTTGGGTTTGTCTCCATAATTGCATTTTCTTCCATATTCACCATCTCCACATTTGCATCATCTACATTCATTTCATCATTCATGGCTTCTTCTTCAACATTCTTGGAACTAGATGCTTCCAAATATTTCATTTGATGAATCATTTCTCTCCTTTCCCTTTGTCTTTTTGCCTCCTTATCTTTATTTGCTTGAATTTCTTCGGGTGTCATTACCTTTCTACATCTTTTTTTTTGTCTTTTCTTATCACCCATGGTTACCAAACCCTCTTTGATGACAAAAACAATAATTCAAGAAACCTATTTTAAAATTGCCACCTCCTTCAAATATTCAAATTAAACTATGTACTATGAAGATCATTTTTTCTATAAACTCTGAAGTACAAAATCATTATGAGTACATCCAAAAATTCACTTTTTCCAAATCTTCTTGTAAAAAGTTCTTGCACTTGATTCCACTTCAGAAAATTTAACTTGCACTTTTTCTCTTCCAACAATTTGAATAGAATATGCCCTGCACAAGACAAATTTGTAATAAAAAATGCAGAAAATGACACTTTCGGACCGTACTACAGAAAAGGAATGTTGCAGGAAAATTGTGTTTTACCAGTATTTTCGAAATTAGGAAAAATGGCTATTTTAGAAATGCGTACGCGTTATTTTCAAAAAACGCGTACGCGTTACGGTTTCCCAACGGCCAAAACGTAACGCGTACGCGTTCATTTAAATAATGCGTACGCGTTTCTATAACGCATACGCGTTTTCTATAACGCATACGCGTTATTTAAAAGTTGAACTCCCATACCAAATCCAGCGCTGGTTTTAGGCTTGGAAAAGGCTTGGCAATCCGAGCCTTAGCTTTTGACCTGCAACTAAAAAACTAAGGCAGATTGAAGAAGAATGTCCAACTTTGACAACATAGATGATGGACTTTTTTTTTGAATGAGTCTATAAAATTAAAACCCATTAGAGAACACAATGTCTACTTTATAAATATATAATTTTTGTTAAAATTGGATTACATTTGCTATTTTTTAATTAATTTCTAAGCAAACTAGGCCTTAAACTTGAAATATCAGGTTTTTTTGGTTTTTTAATAACTTTGTATTGGTTGAGTTTCTTGTAAAAAAAATTATATGGGACCAAACTTCAGACAATTCTCTACACAATGAAAAAAAGAGTCAAAAAATGTTTTGTTTAGGTCCAATTATGTTGTCCGTACACGTTGATTTGAAAAAACATCAATTAAGGCCAATAAAAAATTAATAAAAAAAAAAATATTCAACCAAAAATTACAAAAAAAATCCAGCCCAAACTTCATGTTGTTAGCTCTCTTTTCCTAAAAGGAATTAGCAAAATAATTTTATTTGGGTCAAAAAGTGTTGTCCGTACACCTGCTTGGTATGGTAAAAAAACAGGGACTTTTAAAAAGTGGTTTTTATAGATCCTTATCAAAATTTAATTTCTATAAACTGGGTATTTTAATAATTTACATATTTGGAAACTAGATTCAAAATTATAAATTTCATATTACTGACTTTTTTTAAGATTCATTGTGGAAGTGCCTCAAATTTTCAGTCCAAGTGTGACAAATTATGAAAAACAAAAAAATAAAAACCACTTTTTGAGCTTTTTGTGTACCCAACTTCTTGCATCAACCCAGCCCACACAAGTCCTTCTAGAAACCCTAGGTCGGATGAAGCACAAAAGCCAAAATGGAAGCTTCCAAAATCACTCCAAAAGTCCTCTAAATGCAAAAAAGTAAAGCTAAGTCAAAGGTCACACTGAAGGTGTGACAAAATAGCCTCCAAAACAGTCAAAACAAGCCTTCCACACTTTCTGCATCTTGGTCAACATTCCTCCAAATTGCTCACATGCCTCCAAACTGGCTAAGTCACACTTTTGGTGTGCAAACATGTCTTCAACCACACCTTATGACTTCAACACATGTTTTTATATTTTGCATTAAAAGTAACATTTAGACTTAAGTGATTTATAAATTTTCACTTAAGTTAAATGTTTTACATTTTTCACAATAAATGCAAAAATAATAATCATTCTTTAATCACCCTCCTTGAAATACATCAATACCATCACTCCAAATGTTTGAAAACATTTGAGCCAAACTCACACCCTACATTTTAAGGCTATATTGACAAAGTGATTTTACCAATTTCACTTGGTTAACATCTTAAATTTCCAAATGTATGCAAAAAGGGCCAATGGTTTAGCCTATGTGAGTGATCAAGGCAAAAAAAATTAATTCTTTGAAAGACTTAGCATATTCAAAAATCAATGAAGGAATCAAAAGAATGTGTGGTTTTTAAAATGAAGCGTAAGGAAAAAATGCCTAAGTTATGAGACTCACCATCGACCACACAACACATTAAAATGTGCTTCAAAATTTTAAAAGAATGGGAAAAATTCCCATCGGCCATTCCAAAGATAGGGTTTTAACCCTAACAAAACAATGAAGCAAAGCAAAAATAACACTTCATTTTATCAGGCTTTTGGAGGAAGCTTTCCTGCCGCCATGGGATTTCAAGCCTGCACAGAAAATGGTGTTTTTGGGCCGATTCTTGGCATATTTCATGATGAAAACCACATAAAATAACAGGTAATTGATTTTTTCAAAAAAAATTTGTCTTTTTATCATTTTTTACCAGCCATACCATGCTTTGAAGCCGCGACTGTAAGTGCTTTTCTGATTATTTTGTTGGTTCATTTCTTCTTTGTGGTGATTCATCCTTCCTTAGCCGCCATTGGTGACTTTATGCAGCTCAAATGGAAGCCTTTTGTATGAAATTTGCTTGCATACCTCAATAAAAATGGTCGACCTGTTCAGGTGAGCTTCCTTTCGACCCCCATCTTTTGATTTTTAGTAAATAGAGCTCATTTCGAGCCTCCATTGAAGCATACTCATCAAAGAATGTCAATTTCCCTCTGCATTTTGCATCTACACAAAGAAACCCCACATTTTTCATTATTTTTTTTGAGAAAATCTGGTTCCTTTGTTCATGGTCATAAGAATGCAAAATGGGTTCATATATTTGTTATTTGCTCTTAAAACCTTCATGATAGCCTTTTGAAAGGCTCTGTGTTTGTAATTTCAACTCAAATCCCAAGTGGGTTTTCTCACAATGTAGAAAGCTTGCAATTTTTGTAAAAACCCTAAGTGGGTTTCGTGCTTTTGAAGAAAACTTGTAATTTCTGACCACAGTTGTAGAGAAAATTGGGTTTTGAATGCTTGAGCTATTCCTTTTTGAAAAGAAACGTTCTGGGATTTTGATAGCATGGATGTAAGTGGCTCATGATATGATTCATCTTCATATCCCACCCCTACTGAATTTTCAACATGCTTAACATTGGCTTGCTCTCCACTAAAACATAACTCTTCCTCTTCTTGGAAGATTCCTTATTACTATCTATTGTGGAAGACTTTTGCTTGTGAGATGTTTTGAATAATTCGGTTCTAAGTGGCTCTTCATTCATGTTATCTGCATCTCGCAGTTCTATTGGAGTTTCATCATCCTTAGTGCTGGAGCATTCAACTCTTACCTTCCTTTTTTCTTGAGGCAGGCTTAAGGCCAAGCAGCTTGAGCTTAAGATTAATTTGAGATACTGATAGACCTAGTGATTCTGCAATCAAATGGCTGCACTTTCTATTTTCTTTGTGTTGCTCAAAAAGCCCCTTAATTAGACCTTCTTGCTCTTTGTTAAAAACAAAGTTCCCCCTCAGCCATTCCTCTAGTATAATCCCTACTATTTCCTCTATCCTTAGAATAAGCTTGACTATTTCTAGCATTAGCTTTACTGTTGCCACCTTTTGATGCCTTGAAACGATGAACATAACCTCCTGTTGGTACTGGTGACTCATGTGAACTCAACTTGTGCCCTTTTACAGAATGTACTGAACCATGGTCATCAGTTGCATACTCTTCAACTCTTGCTTTTGAATTTGGCTTGCTTTGACCATCTGATCTTGAATCAATATGCATGTCTTCCACAACATGTTGCTCTAGACTCATGTATCTTACGTCGAGAGTGAGCTTCCTCTCAATGTCATCCATTGTTTCATACAACATCTTCAATTTCACTTGCTAGAGTAATCTCCCTCTTTGTGATAAGGCTTGTCACCTTACCTTTTGCTCCCATTTGAGCAGTTCTTCCAATGCGATGGAGGTAATCTATTGGTGTATGGGGAAAATCAAACATAATCACATGATCAACAGCCGAATCAAGTCCTCGAGCTGCCAAATCTGTGCAAACTAATGTAGGGAAATCACCATCATCACTCTTGAACTTGTTGAGATTCTCAACTCGCTTTTCTATAGGCACTTCGCCATGATAATTCACTGTCAACACTTGATTTTCATCCAAAAAATAATCAACTGCACAATAGGAGCCCAAGGTATTACAGAATACCATCACTTTATTTTCCTTTGCAAGGCTTGGTTCTAGCACCTGTAAAAGTGCCTCAAGTTTGTTTCATCTCTGGAAAGCTTTATGAAATCATGGCATGCAAATGCAATCCTTTTGTGTAAAGTTGATGTATGTATATGAACTATCCCTTCAAATTCTTCATCAGGTAGCTTTTGGACAACCTTTGTAATGGTTGCTCTTTTTTTATGATGTAAACCTATTTCTTTTGAGCTGGTTGAGTTTGTTCACACCTTTGACAATGTGCATCTTGTCCACAGTTTGGTTTGGATGATCACTAGAGTCTTTACAACCACAAGAAGGGTTATTTTGTATGTTTATCTTCACATATGATGTTGTCAAGTCACTGGATCTTAGAGCATCAAAATCATTAGATCCATCACTTTGCAGTTTGAATAAGTGAGAACTTTTGCAAGATGAAACCCCAAAAACTTTGGTTGGAACTTCCCGTGGTAACAAATCATTGTCTGAAAGTTGTTGAATAGAATTGTCAAAACTATCTAAATCATCACCACATTGTAGTGAGTTCTCTGAATCTTTTACATTTACAGTTGTTTGATTATAATCCTGAACTTTTCTTCTCTTCTCATCTCAACACTCAGATGACTGTTCATCTAATCTTCTTTTAATTAAATTTCCATCGAGTTAAAATCCAAATTAAGCTCCCGTTCATTTCTAACAGCAACATTGCATCAAATTTTGCTATGCATTTTGTTGCATGTGTGTCAATTTCTTGCAGTAAATTTATTTTTTTACCTCACTTTCAAGTATACTAATTTTAGATAGAGAATCTGCTTGCTCATCTCTAAGATTATGTAATTCTTTTTGTAGTTGTTTTTCAGATGGTCCACACTCTACATGCTCATGTTTTAGTGCTTCATAGTCGTGCTCTCTTTGCTCCATCTCTTTTTCCTTTTTAGTTTGTTGATATTCATTTTGTTGGCTCTCAAGTTCAAAAATTCTATTGAAAAGTTGTCCATTTTGCTTCTGTAGATGAAGTAATGCATTACCAATGCCTCCATGTTCTTCCTCCACCTCAGATATTTTCCTGTCTCACTATCTTCTTGTGTATTCCATAACAATACTTTCTACCCCACATGAGTTTTCTACTTGGTCTCCACAACATTTTTTTACCTTTTGATCATGTGTAACACATAAACTGTCTCCTCACTCTGATTCTACACGCAGACACATGTCACCTACATTGGTGACTTGAAAGCTCACCATCCTATGTGATGTGTGGCTATCTAATAGGGTTAAGGTCAGAGGGACCTGACAATACCTTGGATTACTCCCTCATTATTTAAGAGATGCATAATTCAACTTGATGCATCTTGTGAATCTAATAATGAAAGTTGATCAACTAGTGTGATTCCATGTTGATTTAATGCATTGATAACATGTATATCTTTGATCAAGTTGCTCAATTTCCTATTTTTCTCAAAGCATGTTGAGCTCTACCCTTGTGGGAGACACATTTACCCCGCATGTTGCATTTAACTGAATCAAAACAGTAACAAGACTTGTCCTAAATCTGCACATGAAGCAAACAAGTTAGAAAAATAGATGCATATTTTGGATGTGTTTGATGACTTCACTATTTTCTAGGACATCCAAGGTTTGCATGCTTATTTAATGCACTTAGGGATCAGTTTATACATGCATAGGTAGGTGTTCATGTAAGGTTTGATATCTTTCATTGCTTAAAGCATTGCTCTAATGTCATTGTGATTGCCATATGTAGGAGCTAGGAGCACTACGAAGCTGTGAAGGACACAAGCAATTTGGGGCAACAACAAGACGAGATGACACCTTCAAAACCATTCATTCACAAGAAATGACTGGTCTCGCAACATTGGAATGAAAATGTAATTTGTTTCATTTGACAATCTTTATCAGGCATATTGACTTGACCTAGCAAACTTATGGTTTATCTTTTAAATGTTTAAACAAACAACACAAAAAGAATAAACACTAAACCTGATTTCAGCTGAAAGCTAAAAATCAGGTAACAGTTAAAACATCCTTCTTCAAATTCTTCTATGGTATTGATGGAAAGTTTTATATATCATTGAACATTTTCTTCAACACATTGATGTATTCAAGATTGGGGAATTTTATCGAATAGCCTAATCACACAACCAAAATCTAATGTTCAACACAAACCAATTTTTATAAAATAATTGAAAATCTAATTTTATTTTTTGATAACAAAATTCTAACGTAGGAGTACAATCAAATCATTTATTGATCTATGTCACCCTTCTACAACTCACCAAAGATTCCAAAATGCATGCATTAATCTTCATTTATCCATCAGTTCCTTGGAAGTTAAATCAAATGTGATCTTACATATTACAAGAGCCAAATCATTGTAGAAACACTGAAGTGTGGTAGCAGGTTGGAAGTCCATAAGTGCATCAAAAATATGGAAACATGTAGATGTAGTTTCAATTTAAAAATCCACAATCGACTAGTTCAAACAAGAAATCCCACTTTAGATCTAGTTGGTCGATAAAACTTTGCAACCAATACATGGTGACATCATCATCCTATTGAAGTTAGTTGACATCATGCTAACATCATTGGTGGAACTATTCATTTGAATTAGTTTATTAACTTTTCAATGTTTGGTGCACTTGAGTTTACTCATATAAGTTTAGATGACCATGATGAATACATAATCTTTTGTTGGATATAGAATTTATAAAAGAGGTAATGAATAAAGGATTCTTGCATGCTAGATGAATTTAAAGTTCTAGCTATGTAGAAGAATCTATTAGTACTAGATTGTGCAAGGAAATTCATTGGAACTAGCTAAAATTTAATGTGATAATACAAAGAAATTAGTTCACTTGACTAGGAGATTTCCATGAATGTGGACAAACCTTTCAATGTCAGGTGTGCAAAAAAACACATTAGAACCAGTCTAATACATTAGAACCTATTAAAGATGACTAGTTTAGTAATAATTCTCCACAAAAGCCCGAACCAAACCAAACATCCACATAAGGCAAGTTTAGTAAAAACCTAAAAGTCTACAACCAGTCAGACTAAAAACCTGCAAATCCATAACTTAGCCAAATTTTGTCCACTCTTCACCAAATTAGACCTACTGACATCCATTAAGCTCCTCTACAAGATGACATAATTGTATTTCCCAAATTATTTCTTAAAATCCTCCTGAAGCAACCAACCAAACTAACAATACCTGAACTAAAAATAACTTTATATCAAAAGGAAAGATTTTTAGTTGATGCAAGATTGCCTATGAACCCAAATTCTCCTATGTCAAACATGCCAAGTATATTAAATGTTTCATGATTTGCAAACTTAGGAAAAAAATTCTAATTTTATAATTAAAATTATATACTTAGCCAAATTTACAACATTCATCCAAGAGGATTCATCTATAGGTTTGTTCTTCCAACAAACTAGGTATTCCATGTTTAATTTTCTCCTCTCATTTTATTAGCCACTCAAGAACCAATCACCTAATCTATGTCTTCAAATTTATTTTTAGGCAATTGATGTATTCATTCTTGTGCATCATGCAAATTTGTATGTGGATCCCCTTGTGTACTTGTCTCCTCTTAATGATGCTTGTATAGATCAATAATATTGAAGATGGGAGATATTTCTATACATGTGGAAAATTTTATTTCATAAGAATTGGATGAAAACTTCATCAACACCCTATATGGGCCTATCTTCTTCTATTTCAATTTATTATGTGTTCCCTATGGGAACCTCTCCTTTCTCAAATGTGTCATAACCATATCACCCACCTAAAAATATTATTCTCTTATATACAAATCAACTTGTTCTTTGTATTTTATTACACTCTTCTCCAAATTATCCTTCACTTTCCTATATATCTCGTGAATGTAATCAACAAAATCCTCTACCAAAAAACTCTTCCTACTCAATTTTGCACTATGCCTTAATTCATCAACACCCCTGGGCTATATCCATCAACAATAGAAAAATGATTTTTCCAACACTCATATTGAATACATTATTGTAAGAAAACTCTTCCTAATCAGATGTCAAGTCCCACTAGTTTGATTTATATTGTACCAAACATCTCAACAATTTTTCCAAACTTATATTTATGATTTCAATTTTCCCATCAGTCTGGGGATGATAGGTTAAACTAAACCCTAACTCGATACCCAACTTCTTCCATAGTGTATGTAAAAAATGGCTAATAAATTTAGTGTCCCTATCTAAGATTATACTCTTATGCAATCCATGTAGCCCATCTACCTCCTTGAAAAAAAATTGTTATGTGGGATGCATCATTAAAATCTTGACATGGTATGAAATGAACCATCTTAGAGAATCTATCTTCTACAAAAATATTGAATCATTGCCTCTCTATGTTTGAGGCTTGATCCCAAAACAAAATGCATGTTTATGTGCTCCCACGATCTCTTTGGTATAGGCAATTTTTTATACAATATTATATTTTGCCTTATTCCTTTTACAAGTTGGAAAATTCTAAACCCTTGCACTATCTTCTTCACGTCTGTATTCACCCCAGGCCAATAATATCCTTCATTCAGTAGTGCTACTATTTTATCTACACCAAAATGTTCACTCAGACCTCCACTCTACTTTTCTCTTATTAGGTTCTCTCTCATAGAACCCTCGGGTATACATAATTTATTTCCCTTAAAAAATAAGTCATTTTGAATGAAATACTCCAATCATGGAGTCCTATCCTTTTCCACTAGATTCTTACTAGTTGTCTATGCTTCCTTAAAATTAGGATCATTTGGATACAACTCCCTCATTGCATCAAAGCCAACAACATTGACTCTTAACTCATTCATTAATAAATACCTCCTATTAAGTGCATGTGCTATCCTATTGGAACTACCACTTCTATATTTCAAAACAAGAGTAACTTTTTAGAAATTCTACCCATTTCATGCATCTATAGTTCAACTTACCTTGACTGTTAATGAATTGTAAGGCATGGTAGTTTGTGTATAGTAAAACCTCATTAAGTAGCAAATAGTGTCTCCATTTCTTTAGGGCCTACACTATAGCATAAAACTCTTAGTCATATAATGAGTAATTCCTCTTTGTTCATTTAACTTCTCACTAAAGTAGGAAATGGATCTTCCTTGTTGGGATAAAACTCCCTCAATTGCACTACCATGGAATCATAGTCAACCTAAAATACTTTACTAAAATTTGGCAACACTAAACTATTTTTTTGTCACCTTCTTCAATAATTGAAAGCTCTTCTCTATTGTATCCATCCACTGAAATTATTTCCTACCATATTTCATATTCTATGTGATAGGTACACATATTCCACTAAAATTCCTTATGAAATTCATGTATAAGCTCACCAATCCATGAAAACTTTTGGCTTCAAACATAATTTTAGGTGAAGACCAATGTACTATTTCCTTGACCTTCTTCGGGTCCATCTTCAACCTTTCATTAGACACCACAAAACCTAAGTATACTAGTTCTCTCTTCATGAAATTAAATTTCCTGAAATTCACAGGTAATTTATCTTTTTTAACTTTTGCAAAATTGCCCTAATATGCACTAGATGCTCTTCCTTTGTCTTACTAAAAATTGATATCACCTAAATATACAATCATAAATTTTCCAAGAAAATGTTTCAATACCTCATTCATCACCCATGTGAAGGTATTTAGGACATTTGTTAATCCAAATGGAATTACCAGCCACTTATATCAACCATCCTTTGTTTTGAACACAATATTTCATTCATCTCCTTTTTGGATCCTTATTTTATGGTATCCACTCTTAAAATATATCTTGGTGAAGTGTTTAGCTCCCCTAAAACAATCCATAATATCATCCATTTGAGGTAAAGGAAATTTGTACTTGATAGCTATATTGTTTGTGGCTCTTGAATCTATACACATCTACCATTCTCCATCCTTCTTTGGTGTTAGTACTGCAAGTACAACACATGGAATTAAGCTTTCTCTAATGAGACCTTTATCTAATAACTCTGACACTTGCCTATTTATCTCCTCATTTTCCATTGGTGTCATTGTATATGGTTCCTTGTTTGGAAAACTAACCCCTGGTATCAAATCCATGCAATGACTTATGCTCCTCATTGGTGACAATCCATCATGTAATTCCTTCATCAAAATTTCTATAAAATCCTCCAAAATTTATTGTACTTTCATGGTAACTTATTCATTCTCCTCTATTGTCCTATTTTTTTTCCTAACCTCTACAAGCTCAGGAATGAAAGAAAAACATGTCATCTCCTTTCTTAAATTCTTGAAAAATTATTTCCCAATTACCAAATAAAACTTCGGGATTATTTTCTACCTCCTCATCCTTATCCTTCGAGGGATTTAATGTATACTCCTTCCCATTCTTCTTAATCTTATAACAGAACTAGTCTTACCAGATCATGAATGGTTTACCTGTCATATTGCCAAGGTTTTCCCAAAATAATGTGGCATTCATTTTCAAAATAATATCATGTATTATTCCATCTTTATAACTACCAATATGAAAATCACCAGACATTGTTCACTTACCAATAATTAGTGTTCCTTTTTCCCAATAAAATTTGTAGGGATTAGGATGCTTCGTCTTTAACTACAACTTCTCCACCATTTCCTCTAGCACTAGATTTCTAGTGTTGTCACTATATATGATGACTACAAAATTTACCTCTCTAATTATATTTTGGTTATAAACAAATTTCTTCTTTATGTTGGTTCTTCTTTCTCATTTTCTATTTTCAACATATTTTTTCTTAGCATTAATTACTTTCCATCCTTTAGATTTTCTCCTTACTTAGCTAAGGCTACAATTTCATCTTTTTCTTGGGACACATAGATTTTGGCCTACTTACCTTTACTATTTCTAGATTGTATTTGAGTACATTTAAATGACCTTTGTCTAGTTTCACCACATTGGTAACTGTTGACATTTCACACCCCCTTATATAGCCCATAAATAAAATCCAATTTGAGAGATCTTCCATGAGCCATCTTGTATGAACCACACCTAAAAAACCTAAAAAATAGTTATGTGTCAAAGTTTTGGACTTTTTGGTTTTTCCTTGTCTTCATACCTGCATGCCTCTCCTATCGCTCTTGAACTCCTCCTCTACATTGTTTTCCCGTGTTTCGGGTTTTGGCCATCAACCTTAACCCTTAACCCTTACCACTTCTCTTTCATAAGCCTTAAATCTTCCCTTTGATCACCAAAGTCCTGATGAAATGCTTAAAAAATTACTAAGTCGCAAATTTTGACATTAAGGATCGGCCTTATTCCTTACCTCTTATCATCTTTCATCTTAATGCATAAGTATTCCTCCCAACCTGATCCTGACACCTTTGAATTTCAAAAATTGGGCCTTTAGATCTTTACAATAAGATATAAGACCCCCTTTCAATCCTCGATCTCTGATGTTATCTTTGGATTTTAGCATTCAAGTCTTTCCCTAATCTTTTATCTTATCTTTACGATAAGACATAAGGTTTCCTCTCGACCCCTGACTCTCGACATTACTCTTTCTTCCACACTCTTCCAATATTTTTGCTAACCTTTGAATCTTTTGGCATTCTTCCTTCCCTTCTAGAAAACATCAAACCTGATGCCTAACGTCTAATAGGTGGTCTTTCAAGGATCGTGGTTCTAACATTCATTTTATGTGGTATGCCCAATGTTCGACGTTCGATGAGGTTTCTCTTTAGATTTTTGGGATCGTGGTGTTCTTCTCTTTAGCCCTTTGACAAGCATTCCTTGCTTGACCAAATGCTCAATGTTCGACGAAGGTTCCTTTTTCGAGGCTCTAGACCATTTAATTCTCAACACAATGGTTCTTTCAAACTCGAACCTCTGATATTACTCTAAAAGGCATTTTTTCAAGCCATAAATCAAAATTAATGCCCTATGACTATCCTCAAATGTCCAATCCCAATTTATAAGGTGATGGAGGGGGTATTTAATGCTTTAAGTATAGTTTTGGAGAATAATTCTAGTGCCCATGATCATTTATTGCATGCAAGTGTCCCTTCTACCAGTGATCATGCCTAGATCACAGTTTTCACAAGAGATCTCCATCCTTCTATGCATGTTTCTAGTAGCAATCAATGCAAAGGAGTGGGTGTTGAGTGTTAATTACTTTTCTTCCTAGGCACATTTATTTTTTGGTTTCTATATTGTATAAAGGGAAACATTATGCTCATTGTAAAGGGTTCTTCTTCTGAGCTCTCCCTAGGGTTTTCTTTGGTAGACATTGCAACTCTTGTATGTTTAAATTGTAAAATTGGCTTCTATACCTCTGTATTAATGAAAATCACAAATTTTACCTCTTCTCTCTTTTAGATATGTTGTGTATGGGTGATCCCACAATACTGGTTTACAATTTTTGGCCAAACTGGACATTGGACTAAATTTTTTTAACTAAATCTTCACTTTCAGGGACATATAGCGGCTAAACCATGAGGAATTTGAAGATAATGCAAACCAGTGATTTGTGACATTTTGTCTGTAGATTCTAAATATATTTTTTTCAAAATTTCTGGAATCATATTGCACTTCTTTTTCCATCTCCTTCAAAAACTAGTTTTTAACAATAAACACCATTTTTAAAGAGTGATGTAACTAGCTAACACAACTTTTTTTCTATGAACGATAAAATTATAATTTTTTAAAATTTAGATTCGTAACTATGAGATCTAGTGCATGGAATTGGTTTCATAGCATTTCATTGAATATTTTTTTCTTAATTAAGTTTCAAATTCAAACCTTTTACAATTTAGACATGATTCACTAGCTAAAACATAACTTTTTTTGTATGTATCGAAATTCAATTTTTTTTTTTGTTGGATCAAAGACATCAATATCTAGTGCATTGATATTTTTCAAATTTTTTTGATAATCTACTATTTTTCCACATGTGCAGAACAAAGAGCTTGATTTTTGGTGAAAACCTATGTTTAATCAAACTAAAAAATACATAATAAAACCAAAACATATTAAAATTATATTTGTTGGATAGCTCATTCTGAGGACTACCATCATCCAGTTGGGTCTGTGAAGTCTCCTCCATTTTCATCCTCAACCTGAGCTTCGAAGGGAAAAATTTTGCAAAAATTTGGTGCAAGAAGGGGAGAAGGTGGAAAAGGGGGGGTTACTCAAACCCCCC
Organism: Sequoia sempervirens; assembly: GCA_007258455.2. NCBI lineage: Eukaryota > Viridiplantae > Streptophyta > Pinopsida > Cupressales > Cupressaceae > Sequoia > Sequoia sempervirens. The sequence goes on along the minus strand of VDFB02271358.1, from coordinate 348,471,838 downwards.
TTCGAGCAAACTCCCCTTGACCTTTCAAATGAATGGGGGTTGCTCGAAGGAGGGTTCGAGCGAACCCCCCTTTTTTCAAAATTTCTCTTTGTTTTTATTTTGGAAAACGTGAAAAATGAGGGACTCATCATTTAATAGGGTTCGCTTGAGGGGGGTTCGAGCGAAACCCCCAAAACCCAAAATTTTCTTTATGGGGGCATTTTTTGTAATTTTTCTTCCTCGACGAAATTGTAAACTAGTTTTATGGGATCACCCTTATGCCCTTTACCTTCATGTTTAAAGGTTATTTTGTTATCTTTCATGCATGCATGTTGTGTTAACTAGGTTTGCAGGTGTTGTTTGTGAATGCCTTCATTTTTTTCCAACATCTTGCTAAACCCTAACCTCCATATTTTCCCCTGGAAGCTGCTAAAATAGATAATTATGTAAGTCCTGCTATTTTCATTAATTCTTTGTGTAGTATTGAGTAGGAAGAAACATTTCTAGCTTGGTGTATCACCTCCCTTTCCCATTTATGCATTCTTTCTCCCCTTTTCCACTGTGAGCTATTAGAGTAGGGTTAGTGGTAGGATTCCATGTGTTGGGTTGGACCAACACATATGTACTTAGGTTAGAAGAGGAAGCCAACTTTCTCTAGAGATCCAACCTCATCTGCAACGTCCCACACCTTGAGGTTGATTCTATTGTGTCGTTGGAATGTTGAACCTATGTTCAACAAGGTGTGATTTCGTGTGACAACAATTTTTGGCACACCTGGTGGGACCAAGTTTAGTGAGCTTTAATTCATTATTTTGAAGGATTTGGTGTGTCCCTCCTCATCTTTCCTTTTAGGGAAGTTCTATAAAACATCGTAGCGACTCTATGATAAAATCTACTGGCTCAAGCAATGTAAATTCTCCCCACCAGCCATCACTATAGTTTTTGACACACTCAGTGGGACACCTTTTAACTTCTCAATTAAAAGTTTATCATTTTCATTATTGACATTTGGTGTCTGTAACAGTAGTTTTTTCCTTTGGAGGCAATATCATCACACACTTGGTGACTATGCACTTAGTGGGCGACTCTTCAAACCCAAATTTGGGTGACTCTATTAGTATGTACCCAAAAATATTTGTTTGAGTAGACCTTGGCTCTTATTTAAAATCATTGTAAAAAAAATCCTAGCTTTCCTTGATGCTTAAGAATGTCAAGATATGATGGAAAGTACATGTACACCCCTCCATATCATGAAAGGGCCAACCATGCACTTCCCTAACAACAATATCAAGCTAGAAATTCCACCAATTTTGCTTCTTAGAACCCTGTCATGGTGGGCTATCAATCTTTTCCAAATTCTTACCACCCACCCCCCCTTGCTCAATATTCTTGGCAACCAGCCTATAGTCAAGTTTATCACTGATAGGACCATTTTGTTTCCAACTAGTCTCCAAGCATTGACACCATGAGCATCAGGGATAAAATGTTAAGCTTCCATAGGCAAATGAGTGAGCTTGACAGAGGGTAGGGGTATAGTTCACAACAACCCCAAGAGGTTCCATATTTTTCAAACCAAACTTGTTACTCTCCTAGTCAACCCCAAAATGCTAATAGTGTGGAGATGAGTGAAATCAAAAGCACATTGTTGGCATTCCATATAAATATTTGGATGCTATCAAGGAACAACAATAATTCAATTCACAATAGGAGAAGTTGGCTTACCAGGCCTACCAGGGACAACAATAATTTTTTCCACAACAAAAGGAGCTTATCCATCAAACTCATTTTCAATATCAAGAGAGAAGATTAGTGGATATATGAGTAGCGGATGGAGATCCAAAGAAGGCAACAAGAAGAGTGTATTACAAAGTAGATTGTTGCTATGGAAGAGTAGATGAGGCTATTACTTGCTCAAGCACAAAGGCCAGAGGCTCAACCAACCCCTTGTATCCCTAGTTTCAGGAAGACGCCTCTTACAACCCCAAACTAGCATACTAAAGAGGAGGTTCGTAAGTACAAATTTCCAAGTTTCAAGAAAGATAAGCCTCTTGAAACTTTCAGAAAACCTCCTGAACCATTAGGAAAATCTCCCATGTTGGAGATTCCAATTTTTAAGAGCCTTCATCCCTCAAAGGTGTGTAAGGGGGAAATCAGGATGATAAGGAAATCAAACATAAATGAACTAAACAATATTTAATTCAAAACAAAAGACAAATTCCATAGCCATTACTCATGAAATGAACAATATAAATTTCTGAATTCATTGAAATCAAAAAATGTAAATAAGAAGCATACAATGAATTCAATTAACTAATATTGTTACCCATCTCATGTCGAAGTGTATTCACAAATGATGTTGAATCAAGATCAATGGTTGAAAGCTATTGAGAAGAATTAGATTGCTTAGTTAGCTTCTGTGATCGAATCAATTAAGGATGTTAATTAATCAATAAGAGGAAATAGATTACCTAATATGTGGAATTGAGGAAATCAAGTTGAGCTTTAAGTGGGATTGAAGAATAGATGGATTAGTTAGGAAATAGATGAATTAGTCAGCCGATCAGAGTGAGCAATCGGTGGTCATAATTTGCTTAATCATAAAAGTGGTTGAGGGTAATTAATTAATTGAATAATTAATTAAGATTTTTTTAGTTGAACATGCAAGTCATGTTTGACTTTAACAAACAAAGTTGTATTTGTTTTGTCGACCTTTTTGGATGATGTTTGAATAATTTATTTAATTATTCAAGTTTAGGGGAAAGTGATTTAATTAAATTATTAAGTATTAATAATTTAATTGGTTTAAGTGAATAGTGTAAATTAGTGACATAATTAAACAATTGATGATATTTAATTAATTAGGAAGGATAAAGTTAGATTATGACTTTATTAAATAAATGAAATTTAGTTAGTTAGTCAGAAATGATGAAAAAGTGAATTAATTAAATAATTTAAAGATTATTCAATCAATAGAAGAAATTGGGGTTTTTTTTATGTAAATGATGTGAAATACAGTGATATTAGGTGATAATGATGTCGATGATGAGAAAATGTCATTTAGGATGTGTGATAAGTCTTAGGTCATTTTTACATGTCTACATTTTGGCCCTCTTTGAGACAAAGTACCGGTTGCTTTGTTTCAAAGAATTTGATGTTAAGATAAAGATTTGAAAAAAATTATATGCCCCACTAAGCCCCGATGGTCAGTGGAAAGATGGTAAGATGTTGGGTTGCCCCCTCAAGAGATTGGCCAAAAAATCATTTTTTTGGTCAGGCTCATGACAAGGTTCTATTTCAATTCAAATGCATAGAGGAAGAAAAATTAAGCTTATAGGACCCTCGGTATATTTCAGATGTTCCTAGGAGCTCCTAATTTCAACCTAGGAGGGTTTCCTAGGTAAAAAATTAGGGCTTGGGGGGTTAAAATAGGTAATTAGCGTTTAATTACCTCATTTACATTCTCTGCACTTAGTAAATTCTTGTATCTGGATTCCTTGATTTTGTGATTATCGAGTCACGATGCCAAGGATTGCGAGAGCCCCACATCATGTAGAGTCAATTCATGAGTTTGGGAGGCCCATTGGTGTTAGTGTGGCAATATGTACCCTCTCCTTTCTTGTTTCCATCTTTTCGTTTTTGAGAAATAAATGCCAGGGAAAAATTTAGGTGATAGCGATAATTTCATGAAAATTACACTTTTGTGTTGTTCTTGTCACTTTTGATGTTTGTGAATGTTCCACTCTTGCATATTTCTATTGCCTTTGATTGAAATGCTCGCTTTTGCTCCAGATATTCACTTTTGGTTTTCACCTTTGCTTAAAAATTTTGCTATTGACTTTCTTGGTTTGAAATGGCCGCCATTGTGAAATATGTTCACTTTTGAGAAATTTGTTCGCTTTTGCCATTTTTATTGTTGTTGAATTTATTTATCACTTTTGACAAAAATAGGTCTGTTATTGACTATCTTGACTGCTTTTGACAAAAAAGTAATTGTTTTTGTTGTTTTTGGATGTTTGAGCCAATTTGTTCGCAATCTTAGATTTGTTTCATGTTTTCATAGAAAATTCTTAACGTTGTGGGTTGAATGTTTGCAAGCGGTTCTCAAACTACTTTACTCAAGAGAGCGATGACCATGTGAGTTGTTTGATTTGATCACTGGTTTCCATGAGCTTGAGTGGGACGTACTTGATGTTGTTGGACTACGACACATCTGCTACATGCTAATGATTAGATGCCACAAAGTGATGATGACTGCCCTCATGGAGAGATGGCACTCTAAGCCATCATATTTTCATTTGTCAACTGGCGAGGCCTCCATTACCTTGGAGGATGTATGGAGGATTCTTCGTATTTCAATTCATGGGGATCTCATGACCTATTCTGTTAGATAGGGTACACGAGCTATGCTACAAGTTCTTGGTGTTAGGTATCTTCGGGTTGTGGAGTTAGAGATAGACCTGTCTCCTTTCACGAATCCTGCTTCTTTAGTTCTATGTGCTTTGGTCTCGGGGCTTGTCATTCCTAATCGGCAAGGTCAAAAATTTCTAGTTGGTTGGGGTATATGTATTCAACAGATGTTCGAGCATAGTACTAGGTATGCATGGGGCCCATGTCTCCTTGCACATCTATACAGAGACATGCACGAGGTTGCCTACTAAGGAGGTGGTTCCATTTTGTTGGTGTTACATTGCTACATGTGTGGGCCTAGGAGCACATCCCAGTGATAAGACCATACGGTGTCATAGATCGGGATCCATAGGATCTGTATTCCTATACATATGGTGATTTTCTTCACTACACTTAGCCTAGCTAGCTATCTTACTGGCGCCATGTTATAGATGATATGCCTGGTTTCGTTTGGAGGCCATGGTTAAATTATGATGTGTGACATGATGATCAGGAGTATCTTTTGTTTTGTTGGAAGACTCATTGGTTGATCGATCATGTTCATTCTTTGCTTGAGCGTTATTTACCCGATTGAGTTCTTCACCAATTTGCCAAGCAACAAACATGTTTTCTTGATGATTACTAGGCTCGCTTCGAGAGGACTACCTAAGAGGTCAGGGTGTGGGGTCTCCAGGTTGATTCTAATGCAGCAGAGCAGAGTTCAAGGCACTTTCCCCATTTTGATGGGGGTGGTCTGTAGGACTGGAGGACCCAGGTACTACACAAGATTATGATAAGTGGTGGGCTTGTCAGATTCCTCTTCATTTCATAGATCCTATTGGTGGTGCACCAACTGTTGGTAGAGCAGGTATTACTAGTCATAGGGGTGAGAGATAGTGACTCAGGATTGCTATTGAGCAGCTTGATAGAGTAGGATAGGATGGGCAGCAAGATGAGCAGGATGATCCTATGTAGCAAGATCAGGCACAGGGTCCTCCTCCTCCACCTAGGGATGCAACAATGATAGCACAAATTATATAGTTAAAAACAACTAGAGATGTAGAGATTGTTAAGAGATAGTCTGTAGAGGCACAAGTTATTGTTTTGACTGTGGAGCGAGATGCTATGAGGCAGGAGAGAGATGCTACTAGATAGGAGCTTGCCATTGAGAGGCAGTTGAGATTATCTGTAGAGATTTCATTGGCCTCATATGTTCCCATGGCTCAGCATCAGTCTAAGCGAGAGCAACTGGTACAAGGGGTGACATATTATCAGACACTTTACGAGGCTTTCAAATTTAGAGCTCAGTGATGACCTCGTTTCAAAGAGCCTAGCACTCAAACCGAGGCGAAGTCAGGTGGTCATTTTGTCAGGCAGCCAAATCAGCCTCTAGTTATGCCACAACCATTACCTCATCGGAGTCATGATCATCAGAGGTCCCCCCTTTGGACGACCATCAACACTGACGGTTCTTGATCTTTTATGATGTATTTTGTATTAGAGACTTTGTAGACATGATTTGTATATACATTCATTGGCCCAACTAAGGCCTCGTATATATGTATTTTTTGTATATGATATCACACATGTTACTTTATGATGAATGTGACATTCTCAGTTTTGATGATATATATATGGGATATACCATATTTCGATTCAACTTTATTATGTGTAATGAGATGATTATGGATGTTGATGTTTATATGCTTATGTTTTATACTTTTTTGATGTATGCATATGATGTGGATGGATGGATGATTTATCTATCTATATGATAATGATGTTTTATTATGTATATGATGCATGTTGATATATGATGGATGATGATATCTTATATATGCGACGTATGATTGTACATGATGTGTGATGTCTTTATTGCTTTACTATGGTCATGATATGTATTGGTGAAATTGTGGATGCAAGATGGATGTGGTACTAATGATATTATGATGCATGATGGACCTGTTATTTATAACAAGTGTTGGATGATTTAGAGATGGATAGAAATTTGATGTTGTTAGTTACTGATGATTTTTTCTTTTTCTTGCATAGAGGCTTTGTATCTTTTAGCAATCTTGTTGATGTAGCAAACAAACATGATACACCAAAGTATTAATAACCAAGGTGGCTTTGTATCAATTGTGTGGACTTTGACTTGACACACAAAGAATATTCGTGCTCATACTAGACATATGGAAACCCCATTAGAGTATATGGTTGAGTTGTGTTAAAACTGTTTGGACCAGTTACACAAAGAGGTATGAAATACTAACATGCAACTACTAGGCGAATTGTCTCAAAACAACTTCCATACACAAAACAAAGCAAGTATTCGTCATGGTAGTATCACAAAAACATCTCACAAATAGTACAAACATAAATCGACATTTAATGCCACCATTCCTTCTTCTCTAAATCCTTATGGACATCCTCAAGAGATCCTAGGAATGTGGTATTACGATAAATCAAAAGATAAGACTATAAAAAGATAATCAATGTTGCAGTATCACTTGCCATAGTAGTTTTGATGTTTCATGATGAAATCTATTGATGGCGTCTATTATAGGAATGTTTTATCCATTAAGACTCATGTTTAGGATTGTTGATATGATTTTCAAATGGGTATGGTAGCCAATACTTAGGCATTGTTTTCACTTGATAGTTGTCTAATTGTTTCAATCTTCACTTTGGAATTTTTGATTTTGATGTTTGTTTTGTTTACGTTGGTAAAGGGTGATTGTGATGATTGTTTATTATGGATGAAAAGTTTATTGTGGTAAATATGATAATGGAGGTAGGACCTTTTGATTTTATGAGTTTATCTGATGTTGGTTTTGTTGTTTTTTAGGATTTTTAGAAATAAATAGGGGGACCTAAATAGACTAACCTAGTGTCTTGGGGGCTTATCAGATATTAGCCTTGCCTACATGATGAACACAGAGACATCATAGTTCAACTATGTTGATTGACATGATTTTGGAGTTTTCTAACTTTTATGAATGTTTTTGGATTTTGATAAGATATTTGAATATTTTCCTTTTGAATTTGAAATTTTGGGGGACTAACTATTATCACCTAAGTATGCACCCTTGCTAAGATGTGGAAACTTAGCTTACTGGTGAAACATTGGATCTCTTCCAGGTTTGTGGGTCACCTATGACGGAAGAGAACCTCCAGAGAGGGTTGGTTCCCCTGGTTCTATCACCTATCTTAATTTAAACTACTCACTTGATGGAAAAAGGTAGAAAGAATTGCTTGAAATGAACCTACTACTAAGGTGATGCACCAAAAATGTGTTATTTTCAAATTTTGGACTGTTGTTTTGAACATAAAACTAATCAGTTTTCTAGTTTTTTATGCACAAAAAAAGTGTTTGACATATCTATGTATAAGTGTTTCACCAAAAGGTCTATGTTTCTTGCAGTTTTAGAAAGGAAGAAAGTATGTTTTTATTCGCAACCTAACACCTGTTTGAACTATGACACAAACGATAACCTACACAAATATGTCTCCTCTGCTTTGAAATGACAAAAATAAGATATCCATTTGAGGATTCCAATATGAAAATCATCGAAAAAGACATCAATTACCTCATAAACATAACAAAATAGAACTTTGAAGGCCAAAATGCTCATTTTATTGATAGAAGATGCTCTTGCAACCATACATAGTCTGAAAATCTATATTTCTTGTTTGATAACGTGTTACAAATAGTTTATTTTCAATATGAAAACTGAAAATGTGAGTTACAATATACAATAAAAGATAGAAAAGAAACCTTTTCAGTTTACAATGTTGTTTTTGAAAAGTGAAAGAATTGATTGATAATGAAAGAAAGCCCCTTTTTTACTATTATACGTTGGAGAGGATGTAGGACAACATTAAAAATTATTAAATTCTTCCTTTATGACTTTTGTTGACTTTGCCCTTAACCTAGTCGCTTGAAAACTGCCCTTATCTCATGCTTTGAATGCTTCAAACCTCTTGGTGGCGTTGGAAAAAGATAAGATTGACCTTTCGACTATTATCAACTCCTATATATACTCCTTGACCCACCTATATGCTTTCACATGTGTCTTTTATGTTCAAATTGCCTCCTAAATGCATCTCAACTGCTCTTCCAACTCATCAATTGACCCCTATATGCCTACAACTTTCCAACTTTCTTCATAAATACCAAAACTATCATGTCCCATGATGATAGGACATGTGAAAAGCTTTGAAAAAAGGTCAAGATCTCTCTTAGGTCATAGGAGAAACTTAAGGACAATATTTTGACACATGTGTCACTGAATATGTCTTTTTTCCATACATTCTCACTTGTTCAATATGTTGCAGGTTTGTATTTATTTCAAACTGTTAGCATTTTCTCAAACAATTTCACCAATAAAGTAGCAAATATCATTTCCCCATTGCTTGGTACAGGTTTGCCATGTTTTGTCACAGGCTTAGCATTCCTTGCTCCTTTCTTTGACTGCCCTACAACATCAACAAGCAATCAACTTCTTCAAACAATTCTTTAAAGTGTAGACTATTCAAGAAGCTCTTATTCATTAGATTAAACAAGCTTTACAAACTCTTTGATATTGGCACTTCACAAGCTTGTAGGTTAGCCTCATGCTTGCCTTGACTGGTATGAGTTTAATCTCTACTATTACTAATAATCTCATTATACCCTAAGGCTATGGGATTGCATTTTTCTTGCTTTTACTATCCTCTAATAGCACTGTCTTCAAATATTTCCCTTCAAGATTTATCCATATTGATAATGACTATGAAAGAAGATCCATAAAAAAATGTCTTATCTTCAAGATGTTCATGGTTTTCCCTCTTAAATAGACTGCCCTTTTCTCTAGTTTCTTGACATTTAGAGAACTGTCTTCTTGCATTCTTGATTTCCCTATGAATCCTTTATGATTCATCTTTCATGACTGTACCCTTGAAGACAAAACTCCCTTCCCTCTTGTATATACCTTGCCAGTGATCAACATTGTTTCCCTCAAGGTTCAGTTTGATTATCCTCTATCCACAATTATTGGGACTGTCAAGGTCTGCACAGTCCATTAACAATCTAAACTTAGGCCAAAATTACTCATAGATCTCAAAGGTTGACTCAACCATTTAGAGTTCATTTGAGGGCACACTACTACAAGGTCACAATCTATAATAGCCCCATTGCACATTCCACTGTCCACTAATACATAACTATCCCCTTGTCAAGGCTTAAGGACTGTTATCCTTTGTGTCTTCATGCTCTGTGCTCTAGATTTACCCATTCATCACCATAGTTTCTCTATGCATAGGTCACCCTTTTGATGGATTTTTGACCTCTTTTCATCTCATCATGAATGAAGTCAGAGTAAATCATGGACTATCTTCAACTAAAACTTGATCAATGTCCTCCATTCTTTTCACAATCTAGTCATAATACTTCATTGGCATAACTATAACTTTATGATTGAAACTGCTCCTTTTCCTTAACACTCCTGTGTTCATGCACTCAACTATTCTACTCATTCTGACCTTGCAAAACTGCACATACAAGAACTTAGGCATGTAGCACACCATCTTGGTTAGGACTGTCATGACTCATGAGCAATAAGCTATACTTTCATTTACCATTTGTAGTGGCTGCCCTTGAGTTTATCATTTGTGACTTTTTTTATGCTTCTGACTGCCTTCTTTGATTAAGACTCTCCCTTAAACACGTGAATTTGATGGCCTTATTGTAGATTGCCACCATCTCTTTTAGACTAGTCATTTTCTTGTGTATGACTACACCATGATAGTGTTCATCACTTGAAACTCTCCCTTCTCTTATTGGTGTCTTTCAAAATCTTGTACAATCATGGGCATGTAATCTCTAACCCTTTAATGTTATTAGGTGTCTCATGGTTATTGGATGTCCTCTGTTCCATTCAATAAGACCTTGGCTAAGGATGTAATCTACCCCTTGCTTCATCATTCTCATAACCATGACATTCCTGGGACTATGATACACTCCTTATACACTAAACTTCTATTGTAGTCACATGTAGGTACTCAAGTGCAATGTATATACTATATTTTTATGATTGTATCCTACACCTTTTAAAGACAATCACATTGCTTCTTTCGGTGTCCTTGATGCCTAATTTTTTTTTAACATTGTCATGCCAAAACTGAGTTTATGCTTTAATCGTTGTATTTTGTTCTCCATATACTATCATTCATGAATGTCAGGGTCACTGAACTTTGTTTTCATTCAACCCTTGGATCACTTAACACACCTACTTTAACTCTCATTTCAAAGATAACACAAACACAAAGACTGTCATATCTACCTTCAACTTTTTATCATTCCTCAATCAAGACACAATAAAGCAATTAGGACTGCATGCTACACCTTTCCACCATGTTTTCAACTCTTGTAAATCATCTCAAATTAAGGTTTTTTTTGTAACATTAAAATTGAGATCTAATGCTACTGTCATGCCTATGATTCATCAAATGTTGTCCTTGATTTTGATTAAGTCCAACCCTTTAATGACTTTCCAAGTTGACTATCCCTCTACAAAGATTGGACTGCCTTTAAAATTTCTCTTCAAGACAACTATCCTTTCACAATGGCTGTAAGATAATCGTGTATCATCTATCAATGCTATCCACACTGCCTTATAAGGTGACTCCCAAATTTTGAAGAGATTCTTTACACTTTTCCCCCAAGGATAGTCACTAACCTCCATATTAAATCAACATCATGCATTGGATTGACATGCTAAAAGGTCTGTCCGTTTTCATTTTCTTGTTGTGCATATATACTATTAAATAGTTATGGGACTACTTTTCCTTGCATTTTTGCATTGACTATCATAACACTGTCCTCATGGAGCATGTAAACCTTTTGAACCTCTATTGATTTTCATGAAGACCCATATTGATATAAAGGCATTTTGTCCTTTTTCCCTAATTTCTCATAATAAGATCTATTGATTTTCACTCATTTTTCTTCATTTGCTATGACTATCCTATGCAAGGGTGATTGTCCATTGTTTGTGTTGTCACTATTATTCTCAAGCATATTTGACTCTCTTCATGTGATAACTTCCATTTTTCTCTCAAAACAATATTTGTTATTTGTGCAGCCTTAAAAAGAGATTCTACAATGGTCTCAAAAATAAGCCTGCATTGTAATCATTTTCCATTATCGCCTTTGTTGTTTTGGACAACAGGCTATTCACTTAAACTTTCTCTCATATATAACTCAGTGAACCAAGAACATTTGATAAATTTTAAACTCAAGGTAAAATAAAGAAAGTATGTTGCAACAACCTATCTTATGCTTTCATCAATAACCTTGGGTACACATTTTAAACATTGTGACAAAGATAACAAGATAAAAATCTTGGACACAACCAAAAATCACGCAACAGATAAGCTTATAGGTGTAGTGAATCAAGTATTTCAAGGCTTACCTTTAAAGGTCTATGAAAACATGGAGAAAGAATGCATAAAGTTTTGAAAATCTTCCATGCTTTTTTAGCCTCATTCCATATCTTGCTCATTCCATGCAACATGCTTCCTCAAACCTGATCAACATGCTGCAACGTGACAGATTCAAAACCCATTCAAGATAATCAATTGGTCTAATGAATCCCACTTCTAATGTAGTTTCTATAGTTCTACCTTTACCAAAAGTGTTATAAGTGGATGAATCTTCCATAGATTTTTCTTGATGGGTTTAGCTCCAGGGAATACGGCTAGGTGATGTATAACTAATGTTGGATCTAGCCCTGGCATGTCTATATATGTCCATGTGAAGTTGATTTTCCTTTCATTGATGAATACTGAGAATTTCACCTTTTCTTCAGGATCAAGTGATGTTGCATGATATGTGATTTTGGGTGTTTATGTCGTGCCAACATTGATAGGTTCGACATCTTCAACTAGGAGCACTGATTTTTCTTGATATTATGTGGTGGGGAGATTGAATGTTCCATCTTTGGGTGCATCAGAGAGGTTTTCACCTTTAGATGCATCCTTTGTTTTTCTCTTTTTTGGATCCAATAAAGCCACGTTGTGGTTTTCTTTAGGGGACCTCTTTTCTATTTTAAAATTTTGTAGTTTGTTTTTGTAACTAGAATACACAATCTCCCCTATGAAATATGCTCCTTGATCTAGTTCCATTACCAAGCCTGCTTTGTGATCTCCTTGTGGTATATTGGTTCAAAGTCCCATGAACTTCTCAATAGCCTCACCATTTTGGAATGTTCCCAAAATCAGCGTATGATGTTGTTGGTCCCAATCTATCAGTTGTGGGTAGTAGAGGGGTAAGTCGTCATTGTTATTTGTAAAGCTTATGAAATTTATCAAAATGGTCAATATAGCTCTGGTATCATTCTCGCATTGGGTATCTAGGTCATCTTTGCTAGAAGCAAGGGAATCCCATTCATACTTGTTAGAGTCTATTTCATAAGTACATTCTTTAAGTATAGGTTTGCTAGGTCAGGTAGGGATTATACTTAAGCTAAAGCTTTCAAATAGGTCCTCGATTAGTAAATCATTGTTTATAAGATGGTAGGTGTCCAATGTCTTAACGTTAGTAGAAGGATCTCCTTTCTCAAAAGAGGTATATTTAGTGTTTGGAGTAACCACGTCTATTGAATCACAACATAGTCCCATGTTCTTCTTTCTTTGTTCCACTCTAATAGGTTCCTATCTACCTTGTTTGTGTCGCCCAAGGCCACCTTTTCCAGTGTATCCCATTTGTTTAGCCATTTGATACCCTTTACTACTAGGGTCAATGGGAAAGGGTTGTAGTTGTTTTGGTTCTTCTTGTTCTTCTTTGTAGATCATTGATGAGAGGTCTTCTTTGAATATTTCCTCATCTTTCATATCTCCCCACTTGGTAAAGATCGTGGGTTTGACTACCATTGTTACTTCTTAAACATGTTTGATATCCTTTCGCCCTCCATACACCTTTGGTGTTGGGGGAAGCATTCCAATGTAAAAGGATTGATTGAAATGATAGTTTTCGTTACCCCTATCAAGTACTTGGATATTGGTATCAGATTTAGGTACCTCAATTGGTGATGGTGTAGTGGAAGATGAAGCTAGTGAGGATGGGTCAATGTATGAAAATGAGTGAAAAGATATATCATTGTTGGGTATTTATTGGATTTTTCTATACTTTTCCTCCAATTTAGTGCAGTAATGGAAAGGTTTGAGGTTGACATATATGGTAATTTCCTTATTGTCATGAGGAAACTTTAGGCATTGATGGAATGTAGATGGTACTACTTTCAAAGCAAGGATCCATGGTCGACCCAAAATAAGGTTGTATGGAAGCTTGAGATCTAGTACTTGACAAGTAGTTTCTATTATCATTGGTCCTATCTAAATAGGTAGCCTGATTGTGCCTTCTCAATTGTGCTCCATGTCATCGTAATCTTTGATGGAGATGCTCTTGATTTTATCTATGACATCGTCAAAGTATCCCAGTTATTTCACAAATTTTAAGGTACAAATGTTTAGACCTGCACTATTATCTATGAGCACCCTCTTGACTTTATGTTTGTGGAAACCTGGCTCTAAATAAAGAGCTTGGTTGTGGAAATATTTTTGCAAGAAGGTCTTTCTCATAAAATACTAAATGTTAGGTCGATGTGATATTGTCAACCATGGCTTGAAATTGGTTAGCATCAAGGGTGTTTAGGATTGATGTTTCAATAAGGGCTTTTTCCAATATCTCTTTATGTGTTGGAAATAGTTTTAGAAGCTCCAGGATGGAGATTAGGGCTGAATTTTTCTTAAGTTGGTCCACAATGCTATAGTCAGTTGATGGATTACTTGTGGCCTTTACTTGTGTTGGTGCTCCTTGTATGGTTACTCTTCCCCTTTGAGTAGTCACATTACATTCAGGATCTTTTCCCCATATGGTTAATATTCAGATAGTATGATCATCACAAGAGATATTTCCTAGAATGGTGTCATCTCCATAAGAGAAGGCGACCTTATGATAATCCTATTCTTTTCCTTTATTGTTTCCCCTATAGTGGTCAGGAATTGGATCCTTGTAAATCTTTAGGTCTTTATTTCCAGGACGAGGTTCGTTGTCCACTTCTCCTTTTTTGATCAAATCTTCCACAATGTTCTTAAGTCTCATGTAGTTGTTGGTGGTGTGCCCCTTGATTTTGTGAAATTCACATTTATCATTCTCATTATACCAAGGGGGTTTGAAGTTTGGTTCCTCATAGTTTGGTATGTCATTTATCGTGATGAGGTTCTTTTTGACTAGTTTATGCATAATGACCTCGAGGGTTTCTCCTAAAGGAGTAAATTTCCTTCGTGGTTGGTCATATTATCTTGGTGGTGTCCTTTCATTATCCCGCCCTTGGTTTGTTTCTTGGTTGTCTGGTTGATTGTTCTATTGATAACCTTGTTGTGTTGTTTGAACATGATTCTGTGGCATATTGGGTGTTTGCACATTATGTACAACCCTAGCGTCAACTACTTCGTCATTGGTTACATTCTTATTTTTCGCCCATATCTTGGGTTTGTCATTTGATGTAGAGGGTTGATCTTTTAGACTATAAAGTTTGATTGTTCCTCTTTCAATAAGTATACCCTTTTTAGTGGTTTCCTCAAAATTATTTGGACATAGTACTATTTGTAATTGATATCTGCATGTATGTTGGAGATAAAGACATCGACAAGTTTCTCTAGAACAAACCACTTAATTTTGCTTTCTTTGTGTCTCCATCTCTAGAGGTATGAGGCAAATTCCTCCCCTTGAATTTGCTTGATTATATAGAGATCTGTGATTTTTATGTCTTGTTTGATGTTATATGAGAAATGGGTGACAAACTTTTCTGACAATTCGTCAAATGTTATGATACTTGGAGGTAAATGAGAGAACTAGTCTATAGCGAGCCCATTGAGACTCTGTGGAAAAAGTATCATCAAGTAGGCATCGTTTTGTTGTAGTTCCATGCAAGATACTGAAAACTCACGTACATGCTCAATTGGATCTCCTTCCCCCCTATACTTGTCAAATTTTGGTATTTCGAAGCCTTTGGGAAAAGGTACCATGGATATATTTTGATCAAACACATATTGACAAATGTATTGGAGAGCATACCTCTTCTTAGGTTTTACAATTTGCATATCTGATGTCCTTTGATTGAGTGTTTGAAGCTGCACATTTATGTCATTGTTTCGTGTGCTTGTTTGAGGATTCTGGTTATTGTAGATATGTTGTCCCATGATGTTTGTTTTGTTGTAAATTGGATATTGTGTAATCATGGGATTTTGAGGGCCATTTTGCACATAAGGCATGTTAAGTCCTTGCTAGGTACCTTGATATTGACCTTGAGGTGTTCCTTGGTACTGATTTTGTGTTCCTC
This sequence comes from Sequoia sempervirens, assembly GCA_007258455.2. Classification (NCBI taxonomy): domain Eukaryota; kingdom Viridiplantae; phylum Streptophyta; class Pinopsida; order Cupressales; family Cupressaceae; genus Sequoia; species Sequoia sempervirens. The sequence continues at coordinate 348,456,089 of VDFB02271358.1, read as the reverse complement.
CTTGTTGTTGTTGATGATGATTTTGATGTTGGGTTTGTTGAATAAAGTGTTGTTGGGTTTGGGGTATACCTTGGTAGTTCACTTTGTGGTATCCCTTGTTGTTGTGAATGTTGAAGGTTGCCTTGGTAGTTTGTTTGTAGCACACCTTGTTGTCGTGGTTGATTTGGATAAAGGTTACCTTGGTATTGCATTGATGGTAAACCTTGTTGTGGTTGATTTGGTTGAAGGTTACCTTGGTACTACGTTGAATACAAACCTTGTTGTGGTTGATTTGGTTGAAGGTTACCTTGATACTACATTGACGATAAACCTTGTTGTGGTTGATTTGGTTGAAGGTTACCCTGGTACCACGTTGATGGTAAACCTTTTTGTGGTTGATTTGGTTGAAGGTTACCTTGGTACTACGTTGAATACAAACCTTGTTGTGGTTGATTTGGTTGAAGGTTACCTTGATACTGCATTGACGATAAACCTTGTTGTGGTTGATTTGGTTGAAGGTTACCTTGATACTGCATTGACGATAAACCTTGTTGTGGTTGATTTGGTTGAAGGTTACCCTGGTACTACGTTGATGGTAAACCTTGTTGTGGTTGATTTGATTGAAGGTTACCTTGATACTGCGTTGATGGTAAACCTTGTTGTGGTTGATTTGGTTGAAGGTTACCATGGTACTGCGTTGACGGTAAACCTTGTTGTGGTTGATGTTGTGGAAATTGCCCTTGTTGATTTTGTACGTTGTTAGAAGGGTCAATGTGGGAAGTGTGTTGGGGCATATGTTGCCTTTGTGATGGGTTACCACTTTTTTGGTCCATTAGAAAGTTCCACATGTTTTGCATAGTGTTATGTTGTGAAATGTTTTGGGATGTGTTTCCTTGATATTGTTGTGCTACGACTGCTTGTTCAATTTGAGATAGTGGTCTAAACAATGGGTTGTCTTTGGGTTGTGTTGGATCATTGTTTTATTAAAAAAACGGTGCTATGTTGGTGGTCATGGTTGGTTTTGGAAGTTGTCTAACTAATATTTTTATCTCCAAGTGGAATAAGTTTTGGATCTTTTAGCATGTCCACATTCAAGTCAATTGGTAGTTTTGCACCACATTTTGTGACTATGAGGAAATACTGGTTTGCATTTATCCCAAGCATCTTATCCATAAGCTTTTGCATCTTAGGATTTTGGGAGTGCTCTATGAGTCTTTCTTCAGTAAGTTCCCTGTCACTATCCTATTCTTCTATAGTTTAAGTTTGAGAATCATGAGGTTGGTTTTTTTTATCAAGTCCTTCTTGATGCCTAAGAAGTACTTCAACCTCACTAGGGGGTTGGTCTTGGTTTTCTTTGAACATGGGTTCCTTTTTGAGGATTTTTAAGGTCACTTGGTTTATATCCCCATGGGTAAGTTTCCTCATTGGTAGTGTTGTTGGTTTTCGGCGCACTTGAGCTATTCTTGTTGGATTCCATATTTTTGTGTTGAGATTGCATAGTTGTCATAAACAAGTGCCAAGCTTTGTGAAAGTTGGGTGATTTTTAACTATGAAATGAAATGTTGCTTTGTTTTTGGGATTTTTTCTTTTAAAGAAATGGTGTTGTGTTTTTGGGATTTCCATTACCACACAAGAAGTGGTAATACTGGCCTTTCAATCACAAGATCAACTTTTCATTCCTCTTTGTCTAGGATATTAGCTGCGTTTCTCCATTGAGTTGGTGTTTCCTTTTTCTCAAACATAAAATTTATCAAACTACTGATAATGTCCGATTGTTCACCTTCAATTTGCATGAGATTTGGTTGTATGATAGGTACCGTAAGATCTGGTTGTTGAACTGGAGTAGTAGGATGCCAAATGGTCATAAAGTATTAGCTTTTCCTTGATATTTTGATCTTTTTCTATTTTCAAAAAAGGATGATGAATGATGATGATGTAAAAAAAAGTGTTGGTGTTATTTTGCTATGGTTTTCATGATACTCAAGACCCTAAAGTTTGAGTGATGTTTTGGATGCTTTTGGAAATGATGCTATTTTTGGGACTCAAAATGTTGAAAACTTGGATCGATATTTCACTTCAATTTTTCTAGAGGATATGTTTTGAGAATCTACTTGAACTAACCTTGAGGTTCAAGCAAGTGTTGATATCTTAGAATTTGAGAGTAAAGGAATAATCCAAGTTGTGTTTTGATTTGAATCTTAAAACTAGGTTAGAGTGTTTGATTTTGCAAATGAATATGGACTAATATAAATATGATGTGTTTTGGAGGTCTGACTGTTTTCATTCTCACAAGATTTAACCAGTTTAAGATCAATCTTTGATTTTCACTAGAAAGTAGGGCAATAGCGACAATCTTTAGAACAATAGTGGTAATTTCTAACAAAAGCAGGCAGATTTATGTCAATAGCGACCAAGTCTGAAGGACAACTACAGTAAGTTTAATCAAAAGTGGCCTCTATTTGTAATTTTTCTAACTAGTGAACAGTGAAGGAAAAAGTGACATTTTTGGTCAAAAGCGGCTAGATTTAGGTTGACTGCAACTAAAAACTTAGGTCAATTGTGGTAATTTTAGAATCAATAGTGGGAATTTTAGGTTAATCGCGTTCTATTTTTCAAAAGCGGTAAGTTTTGTACAATGACTGTTAAAAACTAGAGAGCAATAGAGACCTTTTTAGATCAACTGTGACAATGTTTAGGTCAACAATTTGGAAAAAACAACATCAATAGCAGTTTGTATGTAGGTTTGTTTTCCAATTTCTGTTTTGACAACAATTGTGGATAAGTTTTGTAATTTTTTTGAAGTCTTTGTTTGATCTAATTTGTTTTGAGAACTCGGAAAATGATACAATAAAACACAACAATCAAAACAATTTAACTCTAAGTATCTATAGTCTAGGCAGGTTTCTTTCCACAAAAGCTCAAAGTTTGTGAAAGTCAAAATATCAAAACCATAGTTCCCAATGTTGACTTTGGTCTAAAATGTGACGTGAAATGTAAGCCTAAATATTTGGAAACCTTTAGAGATATTTTTATAAGATATCTTTTAAGGAGTGCAAACATAGGGATCTTTTCAAAGTTATTCACACTAAGTCCAAAGGGTTTGAAATTTGATAACCAAGGTCAATGTTTGTTTTGATGTGTTCTTATTAAACCAAGAAAAGTGTTTGATGTCCAAAGTAACGAAGAATTTTGGCAACTTTGTGAAGACAATCATTACACCCTAGAGATAGGCATGTTCTTTTAGGTGGGCTTACCTCATGCCCCAAAGGGATGATTTTACATGCAACTTATGGAGAATGTTTTAATGTCAACCATAAATCGGACTTGGTAAGTAACTTCTCGGAAGTAAATTCTGATGCACCACTTTCAAAGAATGTTTTGGATAAAAAGGGTGACCTCTACTACATTGGTTCTTAGACACTGCTCAGGGGATCCAACGCTTTGCTAGCGCCCAACAAGCCACTTAAGGCTTTAACCAACTTACTCGGGGATCTATATACCCAATGGTACCTCCCCTTTCTTGAATGGCGCCGACGACAAAGTAATCGCTAATTAGGTTGTTTGGCATTTAGCCTTGACCATTTATATAGCGGGTTGAGGGAAAAACCACTTTGAGTCACCTTTGAGTTCTCCAATGCGGGATGTGTCTCAAAGGCAGGCAATCTAAAGGTGATGCTTGAAATGAAACAAGTGTGAAAATCAAAGTGCTTTTTGTCATCCAAGATTGCTGAAAGACACGAAGGGAGAGGATAGAAACTTAGTTTTCCAAGCATGGAAAACACAACATACAATTCATCAAAATATTCTTTTTAAGCCCCTCGAGTGGTGCTATCCATAAAAAAATGAATGAAGTGTGAACAAGATAGTAATTTGTTTTTTATGTGCACCAATTTTGAAGTATTATGGATTTCAAGCAAGTAGATAGCAATGTGCAAATCATAAATGTATTTGTTCAGTTTTAATCACCAAAATTGAGTGTTTCTAATGGCCTTGTCTTAATGTGTTCAACAAAATAAAATCATTCGTTTCATCAACATAATGAAAGCGTTGGTCAAAAGAAAGCATTCCATTTTATGAGCACCAAAATGAAGTGTTGTTCTAAACTATGAAAGCCCTTGAAAGTTCATTTTAAGACACCAAATTGAAATGTGCAAGTTGTGGGGTTCAATTTTATAACACCAATTCGAAAGATTTTCTAAACTAGGAAAGCTTTTGAAAAGTTCATTTTAAGACACCAAATCGAAATGTGCAAGTTGTGGGGTTCAATTTTATAGCACCAATTCGAAATATTTTCTAAACTAAGAAAGCTTTTGAAAATTTGGATTTGGACCGTTCGCCTTCTTTATAATAAAACCATTAGTTGTTCTTAGATAAATACATGCCATGCTCCTAGAAATTCTGCATAATCAATGTTAGCAACTTTCAAACACCCAAAATAGTCATCTATTAGTGTTAGAAATTAGAAAATTTGTTTGTAGATTTAAATCAAAAGAACAAAGAAAAGAGTAAATGTTAGTCAAAAGCGGTCCGTTTATTTTCAGCAACTACGGTCCTCATTGTCAAAAGTGGCCCTAATAGGTGCAACTGCGAACCTATCTTTGGCAAGAGTAGTCCAAATGTCAAAAGTGACCTTGTTTTTGAAGCAAAAGCAGTTAGTTTTTTCAATAGTGATTGTAAAAAAAGCAACCACGATTGAAATGAAGAAACGATTGCTTGAGATTCTTGTAGCGTTCACATAAAAAAAAATTCAAGTGCATTTATGGAACCTACAACTACTCAAAATACACTCAAGGAAATGCTAATGTCAAGGACTGAGGTCCCACCAGGCGTGCCAGAATGTGTAAGGGGGAAATCGGGATGATAAGGAAATCAAACATAAATGAACTAAACAAGATTTAATTCAAAACAAAAGACAGATTCCATACCCATTACTCATGAAATGAACAATATATAAATTATTGAATTCATTGAAATCAAGCAATGTAAACAAGAAGCATACAATGAATTCAATTAACTAATATTGTTACCCATCTCATGTCGAAGTGTATTCACAAATGATGTTGGATTTCATTGTAACAATGCAAAGCCTCCATTATGCGTTTGCAAAAAGCTCCCAAATATGTGTTAATGGTGATCGAAGATGTGTGTAAAAGCTCTCAAGAAGTCGAATGACAATTTAACATTACTTCGTTGCACAAAAGATGTCAATTCTCCTATCATTTTTTAGGATGAAGAGGATTGTTATATAGATTTTACAATTTGAGATGAATGTGCAAGATTATAACAATGTTGAATCAAGATCAATGGTTGAAAGTTGTTGAGAAGAATTAGACTGCTCAGTTAGCTTCTGTGATTGAATCAATTAAGGATGTTAATTGATCAATCAGAGGAAATAGATTGCCTAATCTGTGGAATTGAGGAAACCAGGTTGAGTTTTCAATGGGATTGAAGAATAGATGGATTAGTTAGGAAATAGATGAATTAGTTAGCCAGTTAGAGTGAACAATCGGTGGTCATAATTTTCTCAATCATAAAAGTGGTTGAGGGTAATTAATTATTTGAATTAATTAATTAAGCTTTTTTGAGTTGAACGTGCAAGTCATGTTTGAATTTTACAAAGTTGTATTTGTTTTGTTGACCTTTTTGGATGATGTTTGAATAATTTATTTAATTATTCAAGTTTAGGAGAAAGTGATTTAATTAAACTATTAAGTATTAATGATTTAATTGATTTAGGGGAATAGTGTAAATTAGTGACATAATTAAATAATTGATGTTATTTAATTAATTAGGAAGGATAAATTTAGATTAGGACTTAATTAAATAAATGAAATTTATTTAATTAGTTAAAAATGATGAAAAAGTGAATTAATTAAATAATTTAAAGATTATTCAATTAATAGAAGAAATTAGGGTTTTTGATGTAAATGATGTGAAATACAGTGATATTAGGTGACAATGATGTCGATGATGAGAAAATATCATTCATGATGTGTGATAAGTGTTAGGTCATTTTTACATGTCTACAAAAGGAACCTATACTTACATTACACAGTCTTAGCCTATTATTCCATATGAACAACCCCCTCCAGAACCCCAACAAGCCTTTCAAGAGATTTTAGATCATTTTTCTTTGTGTGATATTATTTCACTTTACAAAGGTGGACATGTTGTTTAGAAAGGAATCCAGTTAGAAGAACAAAAGAGGGAGATGTTTTAGGTAGAGAAGGAGCAACTTGTTGTTTGTGAGCTCTCATGTGCTCTAAAGAATGAATGTTTTGACCTAATGCAAGAAAAAGTTGAAGATGACCAATTGCAACAACAAAACACTGAGCAAGTGGGGAATGATGATGAAGACGAGGAACTGGTCCCCCTTTTTGATGAGCTCCCTTATTTAATTGACAATGAGGAGGAGATCCTACCCATGCCTACATTAGTAGAAGCCTCAGGGTAGCAGGGGTTTTATTTTATGAAAGAGGAGATCGAAGGGAGAAATTTTATGATAGAAGAGGACATGGTGGAAAAATTAGGCCATAGACCTAGGGTTGTTTTAGTCAAACTTTTCTTGCAAATTAGGAAGGAGAGCTACTATGAAGTCAAAACCATCCCTCTTATATAATATCAAAAGGTATAAAGAGGACCTCTTTTGGGATGATTTAGAGGTATTTTGTTTAAACTTGGATATCAGACCATCATACATTGATGAGGAAAATTATGGGCAACATATATGTGAGGTTGTGGCAGTAGAGAATGCAATGGGCACATCATGTCATGAGTCTATCTTTATTGCAGCTAGTTGCCAAGAAGAAGAAATAAACATAGAGAGACAATCTGAAGAATTTAGTTCTTCATTTGAAGTGTCTCACAAACTTGAGGTATGTGTTGATGAGGTGTACATGAATGCATGTAATAATGATGTATGTTGCTTTATTCATCCCTTAATGTAGCAATTTTGAATATGAGGTCTTCATCTAAGATGAAGATGTAACTTTTAGCATTGGGGATAAGGTGCCTGAGATAAAATGTTTCACATGGGACCAATATACTAAAAATATCACTATTGAGCAAAAACACATTTGTCACTTGAGAGTAGTGCTCTCGTTTCTCAAATTGATAGTATGCTAGAGCTTCAAATCTTTTCATTTGAAAAGTGCATGAGGAAGGTCTTCCCAATGCAAATCAACAAACAAGATTAGTATACTTTACAACACCATGTGAGTTGGAAACTTTATCTTTTTATTTTAATTCATTCAATAAGGAGGTCAAAAATTATGACAATGGCTTACCCTTGTGTGAGGAGAGTTCCCTTTCCTCTATAGAAGGTTTCTCCCTTGATGTTGACCTATTTTTAGAAATATTCACCCTGCTCCTATATGTTTTCCTTAGGCACCATTGTTGGATGAATTTGACACTTGCTTCATATGGCTACCCTACAACAACAAAATTTATAGTGAAGTGGTCCTTCACCATACAGGTATTTTGTGTATCCCTTTGCATATAGGTGGAGGTTTTCAATGGTTGCAACTAGGTAAAGATTGTAACTATGGTCCGAGGGAGATCAACTCCTTCAGAAGAGTTATGTTTGATAGAGGCATATTTTGTAATTTACATCTTGGTAAATCCATATACATATTAGCTTACTTGTTGCTTTTCCAAGAAGTGTGGTTACACACCCTGCATTCTCCTTAAGGGAATATATGATCCTAGATGTTTTGTTTTCCTCCGAATGCAAGCATGTATATGTTTTATTTTTTGAGGAGGGTTAGTTGCTACAATTGCTATGTTTGACTCTATGCCCAATGGACTAATAAGACCCTCATATTCCATGATTAGTAAGTAATCATCCCACAAAAATCACCAATTTTTTTGACATTTCATGCCCCCTTATATGACCCATTAGTAAAAATTGATATGAGAGATCTTCCATGAGCCATCTTGCATGAACCATGCCTAAAAAACCCAAAAAATGACTATTTGTCAAAGTTTTAGAATTTTGAGTTTTTGTTTGTCTTCATACACATATTCCTTTCCTATTGCTCCCAAAATCCTCCTCCTTTCCATCACTTGCTCAAGTGTTTCAGGTTTCATCCATCAACCTTAACCCTTAACCCTTATTGCTTCTCTTTCATAAGCCTTAAATCTTCCCTTCGATCACCGAAGTCCCAATGAAATTCTTAAAAAATGACTGCCTCAAATTTTTGGACTTCGAGGATCGACCTTCTTCCTTACATCTTATCATCTTTCATCTTAATGTATAAGCATTCCTCGTAACCCCCGATCCTGACTCCTTTGGCTTTCAACGATTAGGCCTTCGCCTTATCTTTTGTCTTATCTTTGAAATAAGATATAAGACCCCCTTTTCATCACCAATCTCCGATGTTATCTTCAGATTTTGATATTTGGGTCTTTCCTTAATTTTTTGTCTTATGTTTACAATAAGACATAATGTTTCCTCCCAACCCCCAACTCCTAACATTTCTCTTTCTTCCACACTCTTCCAATCTTTCCGCAAACATTCAAATCTTTTGGCATTCTTCCTTCCCTTCTTCCAGCAAACGTTAGGCCTGATGCTCAAAGTTTTGTAGGTGGTCTTTTAGGGATCATGGTTCCAACATTCATAAAATTATGTGGTACGTGGTATGAAGTAGGCCTAATGTCTGATGTTTAACGGGGTTTCTCTTTGGATTTTTAGGATCATGGTGTTGTTCTCTTTACCCTTTTGAGAAGCATTCCTTGGAAGGCTCGATTCCTAATGCTTGGCGAAGGTGCCTTTTTTGAGGATCCAAACCATTTAATTCTCATCACAATGGTTCTTTCAAACTTGAAGCTCCAAAAATACTCTAAAAGTCATTTTTTTGAGTTATAATAGCCATTAATGGCCAAAAACTCTCCTCAAACATCTAATCTTAGTTTATAAGGTAGTGGAGAGGGAACTTAACGATTTGAGTATAGTTTTGGTGAAGAAATGTGATTCCCATGCTCATTTATTGCATGCAGGTGCCCCTTTTGCTGATGATCATGCCCAAATTGTGATTTTCATGGGAGATCTCCATTCTTCTACGCAAGTTTCCAACAAAAATCAATGCAAAGGAGTGGATGTTGATTGTCGACTACTCTTCTTCCTTGGCACATTTCTTTTTGGGTTTCTATCTTGAATAAAAGGAAGCCTTGTGCTCATTGTAAAGGGTTCTTCTTTTGGGCTCTTCGTAGGGTTTTCTTTGGTAGATATTACAACTCTTGGATGCTACAACTTTAAAATTGGCTTCTATGCCTCTGTATTAATGAAAATTACCAATTTTACCTCTTATCTCTTTTAGATATGTTGTGTATGACCTTTACCTTCATGTCTGAATGTTTTTTTTTTATCTTCCATGCATGCATGTTGTGTTAACTAGGTTTGCAAGTGTTGTTTGTGAATGTCTTCCTTTCCTTCCAGCATCTTGCTAAACCCTAACCTTCATATTTTCCCCTAGAAGTTGGTAAAATAGAGATCTATGTAAGTCCTTATGTTATTTTTTTAATTCTCTATGCAGTCTTAAGCAAGAAGAAACATTTCTAGCTTAGTGTATCACCTCTCTTTCCCATTTATGCATTCTTTCTCTTTGTTTTACCTTGTGAGTTGTTAGAGTAGGGTTAGTGGTGGGATTTCATGTGTTGGGTTGGACCAACACATTTTTACTTAGGTTAGAAGAGGAAGTTAGCCTTCTCCAAAGATCAAACCTCATTTGCAAGGTCCCACACCTTGAGATTAGTTCTATTGTGTCATTGGAATGTTGAACCCATGTTCAATAGGGTACAATTTCATGTGACAATAATAACATGTACCAATGGATCCTCTTCCTCTTCCAAAATTTCCTCATCTTCTTGAATAATCACCTCTACCTCTGGGATAACCTTCTCTTCATATAGCTTCTAGAGTATAAAAACTCATCTAGGAGGTGCTAGCTTCTTCTTGTTTACCTTAACCTCTTCCACCACTTGATTGTCCTTTTCCATGTGAGTACCTCCCTCCACCTTTGGAGTTGCTCTATTGTTACCTAGCCAATTTTTCTTCTACCTTCAAGGCATATTGGTAACCTTCTTCTTTAGTTTACAATCTAATCATGCTAATCTCATCTTGAATAGATAATCATAGACCATTCACATACCTCGACACCTTCTCAACATCATCATCAACATGTCCTTCCATAATTCTCAATTTATAAAACTCTTTTGTATATTCTTTTACACTGGATTCTTTCTATTTTAGGTTTTGTAAGTTTCTAAACAAACTTAGGTTATAATTTGTTGGTATGAATTTGGCCTTCAACTTGGTTGCCATTATGTCCCATGACTTAATCTTATCTTTGCATATTATTTGTCTCTTTTTCTATAGATGTTCCCACCATAAAGATGTGTACCCTTTCAACTTAGTACAAGTAAACTTCACTTTATTTTCATCCTCTATTCCTTCAAAGTCAAAATACTTCTCCATCTTTGATATCTAGTCTATAAGTTATTCAAGGTTTAAGCTACCATTATAGCAGGGAAGATCCAATCCAGAATTGTTACTGATTTTGGACATGGTTTTCAAGAATATTTCTTCTCTTTGGTCTACTTCACCTTTGTTTTCTTTATTTGCTTCACCTCCTCTTTCTACTACTTCTTCTTTGTCTTCACTAACATCTTCAATGTGTAATCCTCTTCTCTATGCTACCTCTATTGCTTCTAATATTGTTTTAGTTCCTCTTATAATTTATACAATATCCATATCACTATCTCATAGTGTTGCTTCTCTTCATCTATGTCCTCTATGTGTCATGTCTCCACAAACCCTTTTTAGTTGTAGGTCTTTTCTTTCTCTTACCTGCCCACAAAAACTTTCTCTAGGGTTTCTTCTCTTGATATAAACACAACAACCCTCGCTTTCAAAACCTCACTCTAATACCACTTGATGCAATTAAGATCAGCGAATTCTATTGAATAGCCCAATCATGCAACTAAAATCCAATGTTCAACATAAAACAATATTTATAAAATAATTGAAACCCTAATTTTATTGTCTAAAAGTAAAATTCTAATGGAAGAGTATAATAAGATTATTTTTTGATCTTTTTCACCCTTCTACAAATTATTGCCTTGTCACCCTTCTACAACTCGTCAAAGGCTTGGAAGTCAAATTGGATCCAATCTTGGTCATTACGACAACCAAATCATTACAAAAACGTCAAAGTGTAGTAGCAAATCATAAGTCCATTAGTGCAATAGTAAGCTAGAAACCTGTAGAAGCAATTTTAAATAAAAAATTTGTAATCAACTAGTTCAAACAAGAAATCATGCTTCAAGTCTAATTAGTCAATAAAACTCTACAAGCCATACATGGTGACATCATCATCTTACTGAAGTTAGTTGATGTCATCCTGACATTATAGGTAAAACTATTCATCTAAACTAGTTTATTAACTTGTTAATGTTTGATGCACTTAATTTTACCCTCAAAAGTTTAGATGACCATGGTGAACCCACAAACTTCTTTTAGATATGGAATTCTTGAAAGAGGTAGATGCATAAGGAATTCCCACAAGCTAGATGAATATGAAGTTTTCAATAGCGAAAAAAATCCATTAGTACTAGATTGTGTGGGGAAAGTCATTGGAATTAGATAAAATTTTATGTGTTGATACAAATAAATTGATTCACTTGACTAGGAGATTTCTGCAAATGCAAAAAAACCTTCCAATGCTAATCGTATAGACAAACACATTATAATTGGCCCAATACATTAGAACTTGTTGAAAATTACCAATTTAGTGACAATTATCCACAAAGGCTCGAAGGAGACCAAAAATTTTCATAAATCAAGATCAACACAACTTGAATGTCTACTTTTGGTAACAAGCCAAAAACTTGCAAAGCAATAACTTAGCCATATTTGTCCAATCTTCACCAAATTGGACCTGCAGACACCAATTAAGCTTATCTACAAGATGACATCATTAGATTGCCCAAATTATTTCTAGAAATCCTTCTGAAGTAACTAACCAAACTAACACTACCAAAACCAAAAGCAACTGAACCAAAAGGAAATATTTTTGGTTGATGAAAGATTTCTTGTGGACCCAGATTCCCTTGCATTGAACATGCATTTTTACTCAACATATCAAATAAATAATCTACACTAAAATCTAGAAGATTTAATTTATAAATTGGGGTTATGAACCCCTCAAACCATTCATTAATAATGACCTTTAGATTTGACAAATCCAAAGTAGAATTTGGTTCACGAGTTAGAAAATCAATTGGCCAAGCATCCTTGCTTCTAGAAACTAGCCGAGTACTCCTACTTCTAAGCTCTCCCCTATCAAAATCAATTGATTCTTTATAATCCTTTACCTTTTCTACTATCTAAGTAAATTTTCATTTTTATTTATTTAATTAGGGTTAATGGATTCTCTAATTTTTAATGTTAGTGAACACCATCTATCTATTAATATATTTGATTCTAGGGTTTCTAAACTTTTAGCAATTTCCCTCTCAATGCACTCTAATCAAAATTTCCTATCCTTCTCATTCCTTCTATGGTATCTTTCCTAAAAATTCAGAATCCTCTCCTCATTAGTATTCATCTTAAATACCATCTCTCTTCATTTTTTTTTATTAATTTCCTACTATCTCCTTTATTCGTGTGCACTTCTAATACATTTTTACATTAATCTAGTTACTCATCCTTAATGAAAAACTATACTTTTCTCAACAATCACATCTTTTTAATATTCCCCCCATTTCATTTGTCACCCCTTAGTTTCCACTACACAACATAAAAATTGTTTCCCTTTTATCTCTAATTACCTTTCTCTAAAACAATCTCACCACAATGCTCCTCTAGATTTAGTCCTCTCCTTGCCATCCACTATTAGGGTCCAAGAAATAGAACCAAATGTTCACAAGAAATCATAGATTGGATCTATGATATTAATATGTTATATTATAGTTTACCATAGTGTGATAGATAAGGAAGGTAATCATAACATGTGTAGCAGATTACAAAATAATACAAAGGAAAATAAATCATACACTTAAATACACCATTCATACATATCAACTCTATATATTTATCCAATATTCATCATATCATAATACATTGTCATGTTTCAATTGCATTCATTATTCTCTTTGATATCCTATATATTTCTCTCACTATTCATTTATCTCTCTTATATACTCTAATATCATGTCTTAGTTAAATCATCTTTATGATATTGCATGCTATCTATATATTATCTATGTCTATCTATTGCATATCTTATGTGGTACATATATCTTCTTTGTATTTGTGCCTCTCTAGAGTTTTTGCAAGAAAATTATATGTGACACTAAATTGTTCTAGCGACTCGCAATGATTAAGTATTTTTATTTTGCTCAAGGATATGTTTCTTTTATTGCCATGCTTTGGTACTCTTGCAAATTTTTGTTATTGGTCTCCCTTTGGAGTTTTCAACCAAATAGGAATGAGTCAACTATGTCCTACCAATAATATGAAGTGAATTCATCCAATGGTATCTACCACACCTACAAATTAGTGATCAAACAATGTCACCTCACATAGAAGGATATAGTACCCTACAAGTTGTGATGTGAATGATGAACCTCTTGATAGCATGTTCATCCCCTAGAACCATTTTGTATCCATACTATAGTATAGTCATAATCATGGTTTACTCAACTACATAAACCCATTAAGCTCCACACCAAAGCCCATCAATGACTATTTAGTACTATGTAAGGCACCTCTACCCTAATGATCAATGTTGTTGACCTTGTTTTGATAAAAAATACTTGTGTTAGCAACCCCTATCAATTTGCATAATCACTTATAATTTATTAAGGGAAAATATAGTCTCTTCCCCCTATTATTCAAGAGGTGAGAAGCCCTTATAGTGAAATATCCCAAAAAAAAACCTCCTCATCAAATATCAAAAAGGAAAACCAAAACTAAACAAACCATAATGACCAAACCAAAAGAAAATTCAACTACTACCAACATTACCTTTCAAATAAGGTACCCATTCTCCATGAAAGAAGTTAATTTAAAGATATGGGAATATTCCTTCATCCTCTAGTGGGTCCTCTAACCTCTATTTTATCCCTTAGACTCTCTCAACTAAGTTGATCCAAAGGGACCTATAGAAGACATGATGTAACCTATCTATATTTGATGGTACTCATAGCATGCAAGCATAGTGTTATAATGACTAGCATGGTAATCACAAATAAATTTCCCATTTGTAAATTCATAGCAATATCAAGGTGTTGAGTAGTACCAAAATAACCCCAATTACAATAAAATTTTCTAAAAATGAGACAATATGTCTTAAAATTGAATAAGGTGCCATAAAATATAAATTAATTGATCACATGCCTAAATAAAAAATAACCATAATTTAAATGAACACAAAATATTTGTTATGTGAGCTTGTACTCTAAATAATACAATTTTTTTTAAAAAAGTGCACATATGGGAGTATAACTCGTAACCTCATCCATTTAATTCTTAAACATGCATCTTACAACCAACCACCCTATAGATCAATGGTTATAATTCTTTTACATAAACCTTGCATATTATATAACTATTTGTAGTTTATATATGTATGTGTATAATATTATAGTGCTAAGTTTATCACTTCATACGTCACTTTGCAAATAAATCACATCCTTTTATGATTTTATCTTGTTGAGTTCATAAAAATGATTTTTTTTATCCTTATTCATTGGACATCTTTCATTTTTGCACTCAAATTTAAAAAATTAACTTAACTTTCTCAATACCAAATTTCATGGTTTAATTACCCAATTATTACATCACCCAATATGTGAAAACCCACTTTGAAAGTTTTAAGAGAAAAAATTAATTGTAACCATAAATATCAATTTGGAATTTACCACTTACTCAACATTGTAATGATTGATTATATGGTTATTTGAAAGAAAAACAACATTGATTCAAATTAGCACAATCAACAATCTACATATGGATCCCTTGGTAGTTAAGAAGAAAAATAACATTGATTTTGAATCGACTTTTTTTATTGTATTGGCTAATATTATTTATATTTTCTAGAAGGGAAAATAGAAATTTAAAAAATTGAAGGGGTCACAAATCTTCACCAATCAACCATGTTTCCAACAAGCCTCAATCATCCATAATAGCTTTAATAACTTTCTTCGGTGAGAATTCAAGTAAACCAAAAAAAATTATTGATAAAATTGAAACGCATAACAAATACAAAAAAAAAATTACACTAGAAAAAAATTATTTAGCTTCCTTCCATTCCTTCACAACCAACCAACCAATTTTTTTTTTTTAAATATTAAAATAATACTAACAAAGCATGTTTCTCATAAATGAAATACACACCCCATACAACTACTATTTAACTCTATATATAAATCAAAAACATATTTAGATTACATGACCCAACAACATGTAGTTCAGGTGGTGGTTCTAACTTCACAAAAATGGTGAGCCCTTATATCTATTATCATCATTTAAATTTTTCTCTTAGTTTATATATGCTACACTTGATCTCATATTTCACCATTTATAAGTCTAGATTGAGACAAAAAGCTAAAAGCAAGTGTAGGTGCTTATATACGTGAAACTTCCTCCTTATTTTATTTTAAGAAGTTTTACCTATCAATTAATATAACACGCCTCTCCCAAAGTGGTAAATATGTAAGTCCCAAAATAAAATGGACCAGTGTAGCATATTTAATGATGACTAAGTATTCTAAATAAGGATAAAAATAGCATAAAAAACTTGGTAGCTTAACATGTCTCTTACTAGGGTCCAATTTGTCAATATTTTAAGACCACCCAATCACCCTAGTATCTACCTTGTGTTATTGCGATTTTCACATTTCTCCTCCTAACTCAAATTTTTATTTTTTGTGACTTAACTAATTTGTCATAGAATTTGATATGCTTTCACAAGTTTACAAAAATATGTGAAACTTCATTATAGTATTCTTGTCTTTTAACTTAATATTCTTGCCTTCATCATGATAGTTATATTTCTTTTTGAAAATTTTATTATTGTCAAATGTTGTGATTTATATAAAAATTGACAAACTCATGATTCTAATTTCACATGTGATTTTCTTTTAAAATGCTTGTTTTTTTTTACTCCTTCCATCGAACTCAATCAAGATCCATTTTCAACATGCATGATTCCTTCCAAAACTTACAAAAGTATAATTTAAACTATTTAGAAGGATCTAAAATTTTATTGTTTGCAACTAGTACTTTATTGGTAGTTTTCGTACTCAACCATCTAGTTAATATTATAGGAATCCCTTACATCTTTGCATACTTGGCCATTATCTAGCTAAATTTATTTTAGTATGTTTGTTTTCTTTCCTTTTACCTGCGGAGAGTTATCCATGAATAGCTACTCAAAAGGGCAAGGATCTAAAGAATATAAATCCTAAGGATACACTACATTTGAAAATCTACTTTGAATTTATAGCCTATCTAGCTCTAATTGTGGATGTTTTATTTTATGTAGTTTGATGTAATTATTTTATTACATATTAAAAAATATTAGTTGTATTAGTTTGAGTTTCATTATTTAGTATATGAATTATTAATGCGAGAGAGGTAGAATAGGAACAATTACTTCATTTATTTCTTTGCATTTCTTATTGTGTATTTATCATTGTATGCATCTACTTTTGCTTTCATTATATGTAACCATTTATTCTACTTTCATTTTATCAAAAATTGTAGAAGGCACTTATTTCTTTGGGAACAATGGTGCAGGAGCACCTGGGCTGACCTCCATTTTGTTTGTCACCAATTTTGGCTTGTACCTGATCTTAGCCAAATCAGGGTATTAGTGTGTTTGCTTTGGACCTTAGAAGGTCTTGGTTGTGTGTGGTGAGTTAGTCACTAGGACTAAAGTCATCATTAGTTAATCATTGTTGTTAAATGTTGCTTTATTTAGCTCTAGACAGCTTATGTTGGAATGTAGGGTATTAAATGTGTTATAACCACATGGTCGTTGTTAGAAGATTCCAAGAGACAGTTAAGGGAGTTGTTGGCTCGAGATCAAGGTGTTAGAGGTCCTAAGATTTAGGATCATGACATAGTGATAAGTTGCAAAATGTTGTTGTAAAGTTGCATGACAACATTTGTGGAATTGCATGCAACTTAGTTGGATTGGATTCCCTGAAATTTAGGAATGTGGGATCGATCACCATCCCTGGAAATGTGGCAAAGGCATCTAAGTAGAGGTGTGGCTCGTAGAGAGCAGTTAGATTGCATTGTAAGCAAGTTTTGGTGTGAAGGAATAGTGAATTTTTTGCATTTCCTGTGTTTACCCGTGTAACTTGAGAAACAGAGTTCTTAAAGGCACTGTACATACTGATTTAGCATTGTTTTTGAGTTCTTAGAATAGTTTTGAGTACCATTCATTCTATAATCTAGTTGCTTAGAGTAGATTTGTTGTCTTGAATCCATAGTTTAGAGTCTAGAGGTTTGTAATTGTAGTTTTGAGCAGTCAGTCTTCTCATGGCTCCCCCATAAGATCTAACCACAGGATCTCCCTGAAATTAGATTGAAATGACAGGGGAGCCAATTACTTGTAAATATTTAGCAGTAGGAAGTATAGGGAATTGAGCAAAGATTTGTAAAATCAAACCCTAGGCAAGCTAGGACAGTCCGGTTAGGAGTTTGATAGAGAAAATTGGAAGAACTTAGGCAGGGGTTACAAGTACTGTACGGAAGAAGCATGGTCTCAGGTAGGGAAAGACAAGACCTTCACATGGCAGAAGGATTGAAGCTTCAAACAATCCATTAGGAGTAGATTTGAAGGAGAAAGCAGTGAAACCCTATGAATTAGGTCAATTAGCCCTTTCTACCCTTGATTGTAGGAAACCATTGTACGGGTGAGACAGAGGTCTGACACCCTGTGAAACATTTAAAGGTCCAAAAAGGGTGTCTGGAAGTGAGATTTATTTGCTAGGTTGTTTGACAAGTTTGAGCAAGAAAAGCCAAAAAGTGACTGGTAAGGGCTACAAGGAAATAAGCCTATTCAAGGCAAAATCTTGAGATCGGGTAGATTGAGGACTGAAGACCCTCCAAGATGCATTCAATTGAATGTGAAATGCAAGGAAACAGTGTCTCTAGCACCCATGCAAGTAGTTCAAGCAAGATGATGAAGTTGGCACTTAGATTCTTCTAAGTCCAAGAGAGAGTAACCAGTTCAAAGGTGGTGTTGGTCTTCCAAAGGTAAAGCACAAGTGGTAAACTCTTTGAGAAGAGTTGGAGCAGGACTAGGATAGTCATCTAAGCTCAACAAGAACCCATTGGTAGCAGGTTCCAGGAAGGAGACAGTGAAAGGTCTTCTAGGAGATTGTGCAAGCAACCTTTTGGTTCACCATACACCAAACAAGTTCTATTATTTTCCTCTTGAGGAATAAAATTTACATAAGTACCACTACACAACTTGAATTTCAAGGATGATATTAGTAAATTGCTTAGTGGATAACATGTTCCTAGACAAAAAAAAAATTAAACATAGACTAATCTACAAGAATCCTATGATATATTAAGATCATTGTTTGAATTTAGTTAGAGAATGCTTTTTACCTACCTTTTTCTTTGAACTATCAATTTTTATTCTAATAATTAATAATGATTCCTTGTCTACAAAAGATTCTTCTTTACGTGAAAAAAAAAATTAATGGAAAAGATGGCTTATTATAAGAGATTTTTCTATGTAGAAGATTTCACACAAAAGTTTCATTTCCATAAAACTCACACACAAAAAAAAACATTTTTTCATATTTGTTTTTTATTATGGGAAAAACAGGTTTTGATGGGACCCTGAAACCCAGTACAGACAAGTTTTACAGGGACGTAAAACTCAAAGAAAGAGAGAGTTGCCTAAAATAAAAGACACAAACCATCGGTAGCCTAAACTATAGCAGCCATATAGAAAAAGACAAGACTACACGAGCTGCACGAAATAGGTTTAGAAGGGGCCTTAAACCCTTTTACAAACAGGTTTTGATTGGGACCTTAAACCCTTAGAAACACTTAACCATCACCTGAATTAGCTAGGAATCAACAAACCAATGGCTTTGAACATCCTCATCCAAGCCCAAGAACATTGAAACACTCAAGGAAGACACCACTGAGCCAAGAGAGACAAACATCTTAATGGTGTAGATCACCATCAAACCCCACATAGTAAAAATATACAATGCATAAGCTTTTGTATAGCACCAATCCACGCGCAAAGCATCAGCTTCCCTACAACACCATTCCACTTGCACAATAAGAATCTGCAACGCATCAACTTCAGTGCAACACCAATCCATGCGCAAAGCATCAACTTCTTTACAACACCATTCCACCCAGTCAACCAACCCAACCTCCACCTCTAAAGGAGAGGATGAAGAGAAACCCCTTACCACCAAAGCCACAACTCTCCAACCCAAACAAGCTCCGCCTCAATAGGAACCGAAATATGGGAGGAGATCTTCTTGCCAACCCAACAACATCCATCTCCACCCCAATAGAAGATGGTTCCACCTCAAGAGGAACAATCTCCCCTCAATAGGAGACACTCATTGAGAATCCCAATGGAAAGGAACTTCAGAAGAAAGGGATAACCCAACATCCCTTACCATCACAAGTTTTAGGTACCAGCAGGAAGAAGCTAAAAACACAATAACCAACTCACAAAACTGGGTCCAAAGAAAAGAAAATAAGCATAGCCCAACCACCAATAAGCCAATACAAATCAGAATAATATTTCCCCCTTTTTTCCTCATAAGCTTCATAAACACAAATGAGGCCACAACAACTTACATAAACCGTAGAGAATATTGGGTTAAAAGAAAAGGAAATAACCCAATCAAACACCAACAACAACAGACAACCCTCTGCAAGAAGCTCACACTAAATCCCTTCAAATAAAGAGTCCTCCATACAAGAAAAGGGGAGGAAATAGCTTTATTAGAGAGAAAAGACAACAAAAACTTTAAAGGGACATCAAACTTCCCTCTAATAGAAAGAAACAAGGAAGAAACCCTCAAGAAGAAAAGCATGAGGCAAAGATCATAAGAAAGAACCTCCAAAGCACCCATGATTTTAGCCACACCAAACAAAAATAGTAGTAGCTAGCACCAATCCGTCGCAACCCAGAAGCACGAAAGCAACAACTTGCCCAACCACAAGTCACCTCGAACTAGTAAACCGTCTGCCTCCTCTGCCCTGTAGCAAAGAGGGCACCCAACAACAAGCAACAAAACTGTCGCATCCCAATTGGACGAAAACAACCTACTCCACAACACATCAAGCTGACTAGAAAATGACAAAATCCAACACCGAGTTGCCGCAACCCAAAAGCATAAAAACAACCTGCCCAGCCACAAGTCGCTTCCTGCTAGTGTTCCATCTGCCTCCTCAGAATCGTCTCCCTCCCCACCTGCATCATCTCCAGATTTCAAAATTCCCCCTCCACTCCTCTTCCTGCTTCCTCTCTTCTCCATCCTTTTGTTATGATAGTGCAGTTGAAACGTTGTTCACTTTGGGATGTTTAGCATTTTTTCTCATATTTGTTAATTTAGATGAGTTTTTATTTAAAAAAATATAAAACTAAAAAATAATTTCAACATTATTTTTACCAAGTTACTTTAAAATATTTTTCTTACAAATAGCTAGTGTAGATTTCTAAATTTATTTGTTATCAACAAGTTCTGTAATTAGACCATTTGCTTCATTTAGTTCAAACATATTATTAAACATTAAAAATACTAAAAGACCCATAAAAAAGATAAAACAAAAATAATTTTCAAATGCAAATGCATCTAAGTAGAAAATTACTAACAAATTTCAACTAAATAAACATGTAAGCATGCTTTCATTGAACCATCTATGCAAAAAAAATTATGACCTTCTAGTCTTATAACAACCTTGAATCTTGTATGGACATCACTTACAAAATTTTAGTGGATGCATTCACTTCTACTCCCATCCCACCTCTATTAATAAAAAAACATCGTTAAAAATAAGAGAGGAGAGAAAGAGCCCAACAAGTACTAACAAGAACCACTAAACTCCTCAATCATCCACCAATCATCCATAGTGTCCCACTTTCACATTTTTGTTAGATTTTCATCATCAATCATCTTCATCACAATTGTAAACTTACACTTGTCATCCACATAAGAGGACTAATTCAATAGAACCCTAAGAAATTACATGTGCCTCATTTTAATATGTGCATGGACCAAACATGTTCCACCAATCATGTATCCTTTACCCAAATTCAAATATATTTACCAATTTGGTTGACTTGTTTATCTTTTGGGGTTAGTTCCTTTCCATCTACTTTTTTGAGGTTAGGTTGTTTTAATTTTCCATGGTTAATAAATATGGGTCCATGTTTCATAAAAAAAAATGTAATTATGAAACTAACCAATCCATTTCTATAATTCATGAAAACAAATGTTGAAATTCCAAAATTTAAATTTGGGTCCAAGCCAAACCCTTCTTAAGTGATTGTTATAGCTAGCTTGAATCATAAAATCTTTAATTTGCACCCTTTAGATTTGTATTTAAGGACTAACCCTAATTCATGTGGAATAATCTAACAATTATCATTCCTATTTACATCATCAATCAAGAAGCACTGTCAAAGCATCAATACTCAATGATCTACTTGCATCAACATCTAAGAATTTGTGTGTATTTTTAATCATGTCCGAAAGTTGTTAAATTGATATCCTAGGGGTTTAACCAAACGAGAACAAATCCTTTCCTATCAAACTATTGAGTGGTGTTCTTAGACACCACCTCCCTTAAAAAAATGTTTCAACACATCAATCATCTAGAATCATTATTATTTGCTAGCTTGAATCATAAAATATTCAATTGCACCCTTTAGATTTGCATTTAAGGAATAACCCTAATTCACTTGAAATGATATAGAAGTTCTCATTCCTACTTGCATCATTAGTCAAGGAGCACTGCTAGAGCATCAATACTCAATCATCTACTTGCATCAACATCTAGGAATTTGTGCATGATTGTTTACTATTTTTAATCATGTCCAAAATTTATTAAATTGATATCCTATGAGTTTGACCAAATGAGAACAAATTCTTGCCTATCAAACTACTCAGTGGTGTCCTTAGACACCACCTCTCTTAAAAAAATGATTCAACACATTAAGACAAGCTAGATCTACGTAATAAAGTAAATGAGTTCATATCCATGAAGTAGAATTTAAATCAACAAACTAGGCTCAAAACCATAGACAAATTATTTTTGTAGTTATGGAAGTGAACCACATAGACAAACATTCATTTTTCAAATTCTAAGAAATTCATTTGATATCTCAATTTTTCTGTACATTAATAAATCATTATGAAACATCTTGCACTACATATTACATTACATCTAAATTCCAACTAACTACCTTTATTTTATCTTATAGTATTTAAAAATCACTGCACTAATTATCCATAAAACATTATGTAAAAGAGTGGAGGGTCATACAATAATCACAATTAGTGTAGAAATATTAAAATTATTAGTGCATAAAAACAAACTTGTCTTAAGAAGATCTAACTTATGTAAACATATCACACAGATCAACAATTTGTGAAAATATAATTAAAAGATATTTTTAAAAGAAAATAATTAGATTACATAGAAAACAATGTCTCTGACTTTATATAACAAATTATAATATTATAAAAACATACATCGAAATTGAAAATATGTTGGTGTGAATAGGGATATTACCTAACTAGTTCCACTATTAGGTCCCTTTAACATCCTATCACTTAAGTTTACCTAGGTTTCACATAGGATTTTATCACTTTATGTCTCATATCATAAGATTAAGATACTTGTCATAATCTTACGTTGACTTTTATCATTACGTCCTGAGTCATAGGATTAAAACACTTGTCATGATCTTGTCTAATCCCATGTTTCACCTCGACTATATAACCAAGGGTCTCTCTCACATTGTACATTGATTCTATTTGCATTCATTGATAAGAATGTCATTTATTCTTGTCATATTGATCTTTTGAGTATTTTGTGCTTTCCATAGACTTTTAGATCTTGGGTGGCTATCTCCATAGCCAAATCTTACAAAATTGTCTTCGAATTAAATTGTCACAAACAAAAACATTCAATCCATCAAAATCACTTTAAAACATACTAGTAAGTACTTTAGAAAAATCTCATTAACTCCATTTAAAATTGAATGAAAAACCTCAATGTCAATGAAAATTATATATGAGAGTGTCCTCTATAAAAACCTCAATGTCAATGAAAATTATATATGAGAGTGTCCTCTCACCTAATATAGATTCAATCCACTTTAGGACAACTTTTATCTACTTTTTAGGAACGATGGCACCCAATACCTAGTGCATGAGAAAGGGAAAGGGAAGAATGTCCTTTCCTACTTGTGTCCCGCAGCCTACAAGTTATATAAGCTAATTACTTAGGTATTGTTTGGATATTGAAGGGATGGACTTTACACGTGTCGGATAAAGCGACTAAGTTTGAATTAGGTAACGATTGACTACTTTGACGGCATAGCACGTGTCACCAAGTTATGTAATCATCGGCCTATTCATGAAAAATAATAATTAATTTGTAGTGGCAGGTGACGTCACAAGTGCATTTGTTTTCTAAAAGCTACACCTTTTACGTGTAAAGTGACTTATGAACCTATATAGGAGTTGCTTGAGCAGTATAATTAGTTATTTTGTGGGTAATATTTCTTATGGCCTATCACTAGTTATATGATGTTAAGTTTCAAGAGTAAAATATGATAAGGGTTTCTTAATGTTTTTTATTCTTTAATGGTTGGATGTTTAGTTTAGATATTTTAGTGTCGGTTAAATATTTTTTAATTTTTATATGGACAAATTTATTTAGGTGATTAGTTTTTGCTTTGAGTAAAATAAGTTATATTTTATTCATTTATGAAAAAGGTTTGTTTTGGGATTTGACATTTTTAAAGATCTTAAATGATTTATAAAATTTTAAGTCAGCGATAAATATTTTATTTATAGTCACATGAATAGATCTTTCTAATCTATTATTTTGTTTTTGATAAAGGAACAAACATGTTTTAAAGGGATCCTGAAACCCTTAACAGTAAGAAAGCGAGAGATAGAACATTAACAGAGCCCAGACAAAAAACAAAACGCGACCCACAATGAAGAAAACAATGGAAACCAAGGCAGCACAACAAAAATCCGACAAAAAACCACAAAACAACCAGCCACTAGGCCAGATTCTTGAGGATCTCTGCTGCCTCCTGCTCCAATTTGTTCATATTAAGTGCAAACTTCTTGATCTCCTGGATATTCACTAAAGCTTGGTCTGCCTTCCTTTTCAAGTTCGCTCTGGTCCTATTGCTCAGCCCCCCACTATCCGGCTGACCTTCCTCTTTGTCCACATCAACAAACACAATAGTCCTAGCTTGATAAGCATTTTCCAGATTCTCCACCATGGTATTCATGGTCTTAGCAGTGGATTTTAAAATCTTATGGCTCATAACCAACACTTTGTGGAGAGAATCTTTTATTTTCCTCAGCTGCTCCTCCATCTCAGACTGCTTGCCTTCATGGTTGCTTTCAAAATTTTGTAACTCATCAATAGTTTTCTTGAGGCACTCAACCATATATTTCTTCTCCTCTTCTATCCATAAGTTAGTGGCCCTAACACTACCTATGTTATTATTGTCATCAACTTTCTCCATTTTACTGCTCATGGCTCTCTGGTTTAGTTTAATCTCCTTAATTTCAAAGAACACCCATCTAATTAACCTGAAAAAATCCACAGACCCATTGCGGGCTATAGCAAGAATATCGGCAAGGAATTCTCGTTCCTCCTTGAAGTAGTGATCCTCTTCCTTGAGATCCATAGGAAAATAGGGCCTCTCATCTTTGTCAGTAGCAGGGTAGCTAGAGCACTCCAACGACGAATTCGATTGCGATTCCTTGTCATTTACATCATAGGACGGATTCTCTGAAACCTTTCTCTTACCCTTCTTCTGGGGAGAATCACTAGATTTCACTTTCCCCTTAACAACAACCCTATCTTTAGAAGAGGGAGTCTGGTGGGACAGAGCCGACATGGCTTTAAAATGATCATAAATAAGAACAAGCAAGCCTTCATGGAGAATGGAATGCCTAGTAGGGTTCCATCTATGGCTTTGCAAGCTGGCGTTCAGAGAAGAGGTGAGGTAGAAAGGAAAAGAAACCCCAACCTGATGCCTGAAGTGGTTGAGGAGAATGAAATGGTACCCGAAGACTCTTGTGTAATGGCCATCTAGAGTGACATACTCCATTAGCACGTTCAAGACCCTCCTCCAGTGCAAGACAATCCTCTCTGAATCGTAATAACTTCTAATTGTCCTTCGTAGATCCTCCCTCTCAACCTCCGACTTTGGAAATTTATTGACCGCCTGGTTAGAAAGCTTTCTATCCCTGTAGAACTTAATACCTTCCATAGAGAGGCCCATAACCTCAACAACTAACTGCTCATTAATGACCACTTTTCTACCAAACAAATTTATCTCACCATCCTTCCAACCTTTGGCAAAAATCCTAGTAACCTCTAGATCCCAGCCATGGAGTTTCTCAATGAAAACAGTAATGCTGCCCTTCTCCAGCTTCTCCCAAAGCTTCGGATTGTTCCTAAACTGTTCACTACTCATCAGCTCCACCCTGCGACTCTCGTCACCCATGTTGGTTGTCTTGCAGGTAGGAATAGAAGACTCTAGAAACCCAAAAACACAACCGCCCAAAATGCCCAGAAAGCATGCAAAACTCACATCACTCAAATGGGAAATAATATAATTACACTTCGGCCAAATATGAGTGATGATTAAATCGCAATCCCAAGATTGCAGGAAAGGACACTTAGCCATCATTCGGGGGAATGGGGAATTGCACCTTCTTGTGAACACGGTCATACATGATTAAGGCCTTGACATCAGCTTCCAACTCATCATACCCCTGCCACCTCATCTTTTCCTTAGCTTTAACACCCTTGTTGGTAAAAAAGTCTGCCACCGTATTTATTTCCCTAAAAGCATGTGAGATATAAATTTTCTCAAAATTATTAATAATTTCCTTTGAAAGGTCTATCCAATTCTCTATAGACCATGATGGTTTCTGAAGGCCCTTTAAGCATTGAATTATATTTTTCGAATCCCCTTCAATCCAAACATTTTTGAAATTCAATTGGCTAGCCAACTTCAAGACTTCAAACACTCTAGTAGCTTCGGCCGCATGGTTGGGCTGAGTGCCTAAAGGGAGCGCCATAGCCACAATAAAGCAACCATTCTCATCCCTTATCACACCTCCACTCCCGACTGGCCCAGGATTTCCCTTGGCCATGCCATCAAAATTGATTTTAACCTAGCCAGGAGGAGGGAGACTCCAAAAGATGACATCTCTAGGTCCCTTGGTAAGATTGGAAATATTGGTCATGTCCACATTAATCTTCCAAGCTTCCGCCACTCTAATCTCATACTCTTGAAAGCTAACCTTACCTTTACCTTTGTTCCTTTTATTGAGCAAGTTAAAGTTTTCACCCACAACTCTTATAATCTTTCCTAAGACCACTTCCTCTGAAAGAGCCACATCCCTGAAAATTCTATTATTATGTTATTTCCAAAAGCCCTAGGCAAGGTGAGGGAAGATATAGTTCCAAAGTAGATTCAACACCCGATTATTTAAAGGGACCTTCCACTGGTTGTAAAAATCCAAGATAGTTCTAGGAAAAACCCAGTTGAGATCCCACATTTGCAAAATCCTGCACCATATAGCATGAACAAAGGGACAAATGAGGAAAAGATGTGAGGAAGTCTCCACCTCTGCACAACACAAGTAACACCTATTAGGAAAGGAGAAACCCTGCTTACAAAGATTATCATTAGTTAACAGTTTGTTCTGAAGGAGAATCCAAGCAAACATATTGAATTTCAGAGTAAGGTTGTGCACCCACACCTTAGCCCAGGCAGGCTAATGGAGGCTAGAATAACAAGAGGCCACCGTAGAAGAGACAGATTAGATCCCTGAGGAGGACAACTTCCGGACCGAAGAGTCCTCCCGACCTTGCGAACTAAGCCTAACCGAATTAAGAAGAGCCTGCAAAGGTTGAAGATCCAGACTAATTGAGGAAATATCAACCCATTGATTATTCCTCCAATAATCCTCGACCAAAAAGCAAAACATGGATTTACAGTCCTCCATATGATTCCTAAAGGTCAGGAAATTACATAGGTGATCATTACCAATCCACTAGTCTTCCCAGAACCAGATTTTCTTGCCATCTGCCAGTTTCCAACAAGTCTCTTTACCAGCAATTTCCCTGGCCTTAATGGTGTTGTTCTAGAGAGAAGAACCGATGGGGAGATTCTGAGAACTGAGAAAATCTTTAAAAGAGTCAATCCCCCGCAAATATTTACTGCACTAGATAGTATTCCATTCATGAGTGTCTGCAAAAGTTCTCCAAACCTGCTTCGCCAGAAGGGCTTTGTTAAACACTCTAATGTTCCTCAAGCCAAGACCCCCAAACTTCTTAGGTTTGCACACATTCTCCCAAGCAACCAACGAAATCCTCTTCTTCTCCTCAACCCCCGACCAAAGGAAACGTTTCTGGATCTTTTCTATGATCTGAACAAACTTGGCAAGAATCTTAAACAAACTAAGGGCATAAACAGGCAAATTCTGAAGAGAAGCCTTAAGTAACAAAACTTTACCAGCTTGACTCAAGAGGGCCCCTTTCCAGCCATCCAACTTTCAGTTAAACCTG
Source organism: Sequoia sempervirens (assembly GCA_007258455.2). Taxonomy (NCBI): domain Eukaryota; kingdom Viridiplantae; phylum Streptophyta; class Pinopsida; order Cupressales; family Cupressaceae; genus Sequoia; species Sequoia sempervirens. Next base: position 348,428,260 of record VDFB02271358.1, on the reverse strand, counting down.
TCCACAAGAGAAATCTAGAACGAATCCAGAGGTTTGGACCCTGAAGGAAGACCCAAGTAAATGGAAGGAAGAGAATTAACACCACAGCCTAAGATGTTTACTATCTTCCTTTGTCTATGCTTAGGGGTATTGAAAAAATAGAGAGAATTTTATCCCTCTTAATTTTTTGCTTTGATCCTTCCTCATAAAGGACAAGACAACTCTTTATTGCTCTGACTTCACCAATAGTAGAACTTCCCATAAGCATTGTGTCATCCACAAACTATTGGTGCGAACAGGCCAGGTTTTTCGAAGATGGTTTTAACCCTTTCAGACTGCCTTCCATCACTTTTTTATGCAAAATCCTTCCTAGAATTTCCACCATAAGGGTAAAGAGAATAGGAGACACAAGATCCCCTTGTCTAACTCCTCTCGACACCTTAAAAAAATGGGAAGGAGAGCCATTGATGATCACTGAAGTACTGGTGGTAGAAATCAATTCTTGTATCATTTGCAAAAATCTTTCAATGAATCCAAAATCTTTTAAGACTTTGATTAGAACATCCCAGTCCACCCTATCATAGGCCTTAGCCATATCCAGCTTGAGCAAAAATCCTTGGTTTTTCAAAGCTTCTAGAGAGTGGATATTCTCATGAACTGTAATAATAGAGTCCAGAATCTGTCTTCCAGGAACAAAACCACTTTGCTAGGAAGAAATCAACAACAAAAGAATCCCAAGAAGCCTAGAGGTAATCACTTTAGAAATAATTTTGTAGAAAGAGTTGCATACGCTAATTGGGCAGAAAGAATCAAAAGCATCAGCACCAGGGAATTTAGGAATGAGAGCAATAAAAGTAGCATTAAGCTCTTTCAACAATTTCCTAGCTCCCAAAAACTCCTTAACAACACTAATCACATGATCAACCACAATTCCCAAAAGACTTGGAAAAAGAACATAGGGAACCCGTCTGGGCCAAGGGCCTTGTTCCCTTCAAAAGAAAGAATTGCCTTCCTAACCTCTTCCTATGAAGGGATAGCCGTCAAGAATCTATTTTGATGCTCATTCAGAATATTAGGAATAGCCTCAATAAGAGTTTGTTGAGCACTCACATCCAACCCCTCTTCCGAAGAAAGAAGGTTAGCAAAGAATTGAATAGCCTCACTCCTGATTTGTTCCTCCTCAATTTTAACCCCATTCTTCATAATATAGGCTATACGATTGGAGGCCCTATGATTCATAGTGGTCAGATGGAAAAACCTGGTGTTCTTATCCCCAGCTGAAAGCCACACTTATCTATATCTCTATTTCCAGTAATCCTCTTCTTTTGAGATAATATCATGGTATTTTGAAGGAATTTCATTTTCCTTAGAAAGGGAATCTCCCACATAACCTTCTTTCTGAATTCGGTCCTGAATGTCCCTTAAATCCTGCTGGATGGCAGCCTTAGACTAAAAAATATCCCCAAAAACTTATAACTAAAACATAAGATTGAAGATTGAAATTTAATAATATGTTTGCATGTGTCAATGCAAACTTTCTAATAACAAGATAAATTTTACTAATGATTTGAATGATAATTGTGTGTCCCTAAGCTTGAGATTTTTTTCTTCAAAATAATTATTTTTTTACCTTATAACCCATTATTTTGTTACTAATAACTAGAACATAAGATTGAAGATTGACATTTAATAATATGTTTTACTAATGATTTGAATGATAATTGTGTGTCCCTAAGCTTGAGATTTTTTTCTTCAAAATAATTATTAATGACTGAGTTAAAAATGCATTTTTTTATGTTGGTGAATCATTAATTTAACAAGCTAGGATATCTAATAATAAAGTAGCTACTTGTTTAAAAATAATTTTAAGATTAAAAATGTATTTGTAATGCAACATCGGTTTCAAAAACTAGACTTATTAATTCTTAGGTCAGTTGAGTACATTGTATTGAGTTCATTGTGATTAGTCTTTTTAATAGGATTTTAAAATGTTTAAATTCATATATAGAATATAATATTGTCTTGTCAACTTCCAAGATCATGTAAATAGTGTTGGAAATTCATTAGATGGGACTATTTTTATTTGTGACTTTAAACATGTGAAAACATCAATGAGAAAACTAATCACAACTTGGTTGCTTTTGAGAATTCACTTAATTATTCAATATTATAGCTTATTAATTTTTTGTTAACTACTAAGGAGACATGTTTTAAACACCACAATCATTAATCTATTACATTATGAAGAATAAATTTTAAATATAATTATGAAAAAGAATGCACAAATTTGGGCCTATTACATATAGCATTAGAGCTAAGATTCAAAATTGGGCTTGGAAACTCTATATTTTGTCTTGATAAATTCATGTTGTATACATAGATGTCACTATATAATGAAGATGGAACCACCCCCAATGACAAGACTATGCATAGTCCTTGAGGAGTGGAAACCAAGAAACTATCAAATTTCAACATTGGGAATTCTCCAATGCTTGATTATTATTAGGCATTAGATGTTATAATGGCCATGATCAAAGAGTACAATAAAAAAATAATTGTGTTAGAATATAAAGGCTCAAAGAGATATAGGGTTAGCTCAAACCATAAAAGAGAAATGTGAAATTAGATAAGGACCTCATACAACTAAATTTATTTGATGGGTCCAACACTCAAATCTAGCAAGTCAAGAACTCTATGTAGACATCAAAATATCAATATGCTCCATGTATTTGATTAGATTCCTACACATTTCAAGAAAATTAGGAAAAATGTCTCATCCTTTTTTTTCAATAGTGGAAATTCCCATTCTCATCTTTCTCATAATGAATAATATAGATCAAAAATCTCATGAACATAATATCTATTTCACTATCCGTATCCTTGAAGGTCTTTCTCAAGTTGAGGATAAAGTACATTTAAGCCATAAATAATCTACAACAATATTTCTCTAGACGAAAGTATAAAATATCACAACTTAAATTCAAGAACATATGGTTTCAAGTGCCTAAACAAGCACAATTCAATAATGAAAGACTTGATAAGCCCCTATCATTCCCTAAAATTCTCTAATTCATCAAGTTTGCTTGGAATTTTTAAGAAACACATCAATGAAATTGTTTCAAGCTACTAAAGTGGATGGGCTACAATGACCAAGGCCTCAAAATCCATATGAAAGACCACGTAATCCTCCTCTAGATAGGGATGAGAACACACAACAATGGTCCAAGGATACACTAGTGGTTTCTCAAAGAGAGAAGGGTTCATATTATCCTCACCATATTCTATCATTGATAAAACATCTCTTTTACACTTTTTAATCCAACAATTTAAGTGTACCCACTTGTGCAACAAGAAGTTCTAATATAGAATGGACTCCATGTGTACCCTAGTATTGTGTTACACTTCAATAGATTCAAACCTCTTGGTAGTGTATTTTTTGAAATGAACATCACACATGTGTGCAAACATATTAGTCACCCTCTACAAAATGACAACACCAATCATAGTGTAAGTGTCATCATAAGTAAGAACACACCGCTATTTAAATGCACAATTGATAAATTTATCCATGATCAAAAAAAATCCTATATAACATCCCTCATTTTTTACTCTTTTGAATAAAAATGTTTCAATAAATAATGCGATGATTTAATTGAAATACTTAATAAATAAATTATCATTATTTTTTTAACAATACTACGAAGATATTTGTTGATTAACAAGAAGTGTTATACTATTAATCAAGATAATTAAATTAAACAGATTAAATAAAATTTTAGATAAGTTAATAGAAATTCTATAAAATCATTTGTCCATAAAAAGAAAGTTCAATACAAATAACAATAAATTACAATTAACATAAAAATTAAAAATACATTAACCCAATCCAATCAAACTCCCTATCATACTACAAAATAATACTATTTCTATTTTAAACGAGAAATCAAAGTCATATTTAGGACACATTCTTTTTGGATATGGATTTCCTACTTTAAATTATCTTCCATTCACTCACCTTGAAATTAAAAATTAGAATATTTTATAGTCTAATTTTTAATTTTGATTTAAACAAAAGCTTTCTCCAAAATTAATTGTGAGATAATTTTATATTAAAATATAATTAAAACCAATATTTAATTATAAATATTTTGGTGAAGAATGTGCATGAAAGAAAATATATTCTTTTATTTAGATTCTTATAATTAGAAAATAAAATACTATTTTCTTGATTTAACGTTTTCTAGTAAAAGTTGAGAGCATAAAGGTAATGCTTTATAAAATATACAAGACACTTTTCGTTCTAGCAATCACACTCTTTTTAAGAGGTTTATATATTTTAATTGCTTTTTAGATTCAAATATTTTAGCATAGAGAGTGTTTGGATTGTTCCTTAAATCCAAGAATTGCTTTGGAAATATGTTGGATTGTTTTACATGGAATTTCTATAGAATATTTAGTTTGGTTAACCAAGTTAGTTTAGGGAATTTCTTGTGAAATTATTATTGATTTTTGCATGCAAGTATTGTGATTTTATGGTTGTTTGTGGAATAACAGAGGAAAAATATAAGATTTGATGCGAAAATAAATTTATGAGGAGTTTATAACCTTGTAGATTAAAATAGTTTTATTAATTACAAAATAATATTGTAAATAAGGTAATTAATTATAAAGGTTATTTGGATTATATCTTTGTGAAGCAGAAACAATAATATGATTTTAGTTTTTGAATATAAGAATAAAAAAATAGAAATAAGTATAGAAAAATAAGAAGCGGAAGTTAATTTCAAATTAGAAGTGATCATTTAAAAGACAATACTTAAAATTTAATCATGAAAATAAAGAAGAATTGGAAGCCCACTTAAAAACCTAGATTAAAAAATATGAAGATAGTATTGTTTGCTATTATAGCTAAAAATACTTATTAATTTTTTTGTTGAGACCATCAATAGATGTTGATTTTGAACTCTAGACATCATAGACTTTTGTAGATAAAAAATTAGGTGTTTTTATTTGTATATGGGTGTGGCCATCCTTTATATATATATATATATATATATATATATGAGTTTAAAGAGACACCTTGACTATTTTTAGGTGTGACAATCGTTCTACATAAAAAATAATGGTTACCATAAGAGCTAGACATAGTTGTAAGATAGTATTGTTTGCTATTATAGCTAAAAATACTTATTAATTTTTTTGTTGAGACCATCAATAGATGTTGATTTTGAACTCTAGACATCATAGACTTTTGTAGATAAAAAATTAGGTGTTTTTATTTGTATATGGGTGTGGCCATCCTTTATATATATATATATATATATATATATATATATATATATATGAGTTTAAAGAGACACCTTGACTATTTTTAGGTTTGACAATCGTTCTACATAAAAAATAATGGTTACCATAAGAGCTAGACATAGTTGTAAGATTTTTTAGTGCCATTAATGGTCACTTAGCCCCAAGATAATGAAAAAATAATAATTTTTTGTTACAAATGATTAAATTTATCCTTACTTTTGTGATTAGATCTATAATTGTGATTAGATCTATAATTGTTTAAGTGGAAAAATATATAATATTTTACTATTGGAGTGGCCATGAACAACACACTTAATCCTTAAAAGTTAGGAGACAATGTATGAGTTATATATTAGGCTTACACAATAGTGATTTTTTTTTTTTAAATAATAAGACCTTGAAATAAAAAATAGATTATTGTAACTATTATTTCAAATGTTAATTTTTGTTTGAAATAAATTAAGTCAAAATTTTGGCACTATCAATATGAAGTTGATTAGATGTTTGCAAGTTAGTTAATTGTCTCAATAAATTTATCAAGTTCTAAGATAAATTTTAGGTGGTCATATACTACACTAGTTTAGTATTCGTTTTAAAAATAAAATTTTCTATTTTTATTTTAAAACACATTAAAATTGAGAAGAAAAATCCAAATGTCTCTTAAAGAAAATATGAGAGGGCTTTTTGTGCATGTTTATGAATATAAAAAAAACCTATCTTTTCAATTTATTATTTATCATTTAAAAGAAAGTAAAGGTAAATGTAATTTGAACCCTAATAACATTTAATCTTACTTACATAGTCTAATTTTGGATTTGAAAGTGTCACATAGATTTTCGATATGAATATCTAATTTTTTGGTTTGGAACATATTTGGCTTCTATTTTCTATCTTTAACTTCTTGACTCAATTTGGATTGAGATCATACTAGTATCATTATGCTAACCAATTGATGACTAAGCATGAATAGAACTCAATCTTGTGATTCTACAACATTTGAGTTTTCTAAGAATTATGTCGTCATGTGTGTGAGCCTCGTGCTATTTTGATCCCCATTCTACAATCACACATGAGTGTGATTTAAAGGAATTTTTAACATGTAAGTGTGAAAGAATTTATAGGGATTATTCATGTTATGTCTAAACATTGTTAAGATGTGAAACTTTCATGAGAGGTTCATCTCATGGATTTTTTCAAAAGGTAAGATGTCTTCCCAAAAATCAGGGGTTCTATTTCAAAATCTAGACACTAAAAATCCATTATTACATTGTATAAACTCATTCTACATTATTTACCATTAATTAAATAAATAAATTATGTTATTTAATTAACTAGACTAACTATATACCTCTGTTGCAGCCTATCATAGCATTAAGATGGCTAGAGACAAGGGGATCTCAAAGCTCCGGATAGAAGGGGATTCCCTAAATATTGTCAATTTCCTAAGGAAAGGGTCCCCCCCTCTTGGACTATTCAAAATCTCATATTGGACGCCCTTGCTTTAATTCGGGAATTTGATGAAATTTATATTTCTCATGCTTATAGAGAGGCGAATTCTATGGCTGATTGGATGGAAAATTTTGGGGTGATGTCTGCAAGGTTTTGGGAAGTGAATGAAATCCTTCCTATTGAATTAAGCACTCTAATCCATAATGACATATCTTAGCACGTTGGCATTGGCCACCTTCTCGGCTTTTGGAATGTGTCCAGGCATTATGGAGTTTTTTGGTTGATTAGACTCTTTGCACAGATGATGCTTATGGGAATTTGTGGGCATTCAAGTCTGAGTTGCATGAACCTCTTGTTCATAATTGCTCTTGGTATCGTTCCTGGTAGAAACACATGCTTTTTGGGTGTTCATCTCCATCTCGCCTCATTGTTTTTCTATCTTTGTATGCAGTTCCTCTCTGCAAGTGCAAAGCTCTCGATGATGGATGGGGATAGGTGCAGAATGAAACCTATTTCTTATGAAGACCTCAAGGTTAATGTCGACGTTTGGGATATTCTGCAGAGGGGTGGCGTGACCTCTTTCATGGAAAGGTTGCATGGCTTTAAGGCCAACATTTCCAAAGATTTCATTGATGCTTGGCATGGCCGTGTGCTCAACATGTTTGGAAGGGATACCATGATCAATGAAGATTTCATTGTGGAAGTGACAGGTATGTCATCGGAAGGTAGGAAATTCTACAGGGATAAGAATCTCTTGTAGTCGGCCAAGCAAAAAAATTTCAGGGACAGAGAATGGACTAAAATGGTTAGATTGGACTATGGTGGGTATGATAGGACCAAGATAAACCTATCTAGAAAGATGTGGTGGTGGCGTTGATGCGGTACTTTACCCTCGATGGCAGATACATGGCGTTGTATGGTCAACATTTCATTTTGTTGAATCACTTACGGCATGGTAAGCTTGTTTCCATCTCATTTTACCTTTTGATGTCTTTGGAGGAAGGAATCTCGAGTTTTAGGAAGAACCCTAGGAACCCTTTTATGCATGAGGGTCTGATGTTGCTCATTATAGATTTTATTAAAGCTAACTGCATTATTGAAGCTCCTCGGTCCCCTGTTTCAAAAAAGAAGAGGAAAGGGAGTGGGAAATTTCAGGTTGAGGATATTCTGAAGAGTGAAGGAATGAAAATTGAAGAGGAATCAGAGGGTTGGTCTGATGGATACAACACAAACCTTGATTATACGCCCTTGTCTAGAGGGAAGAAACCCTCAACTTCTAATGCCAAACCTTCCCTCTCGCGCGTCAAACACAAACTCAAGGAGGCTTTTGTGGAGGGTGCAGAGGAAGGGCTTTGTAGTGGTAAGAAGGCCAAGGGTCGTTCTAAGGATGTTGGGGATAAATTTTAGGAGGTGGCGGAGGATTTCCAGGGTGTTGGGATGGTGAATCCAGGGAACTCAAACCTGGCTTTTGAAGGTGTCAGTGGGTCCCCTCCTACTGGTAAGGTGAATTTTGTTGTTAATGTGGATGAGTTTGCTCAGGTGTCGGTGTCCAAGGATAGGGGCAAGGCCAAGTTTATCCCCGACGTGTCTCAAGATGAGGATCCTCCTACTGGCTCGCAGCAGGGCATGGGTTTGTTTTGGGGGGCTATGGATTTTTCGTAGGTGTTTGGTATGGTGAAAGAAGGGGCAAATATTTCTTTTAATTTATTGATGTGGTTGGTTCAAGAGGTTCAGGACCTCCACAATAAGCATGACACTATTGCCTATTGCAACATTTCCACTCTACGCAATCTTAAGGAGAAGGACTCCATCTTTGGGTTGGCCAAGTCATTAAATTATAGTATCGGCTATGTGGTGGACGAGCTGGCTAATCTGAAGAAAGACTATGGGCTAAGGATAGCATTAATGGAAAAGCATAATAGATAGCTTCGTAAGGACATGGACATAATTGATAATATTAGCAGGGAGAAGTTGGAGGCTTTGACTGAAGGTATGGTCTTCCTCAACCAGAAGGAAAAAGAATGGACAGGCAGAGGATTGTTTGATGAGCACGTGAGCAAGGATAAGGGGGAGAGTGCTATCATGGAAATGCAGACCATGGATCTGGGAGTTGGACTGAGTGTACGTACTTGGAGTAAAACTAAGAAGTGCAGAATTGTTCCTAGCCAGGATGTGGAGGATATTATGGAGATGCATGATAGGCTGGCGTCTAAGGATATGGAAGCGGCAAGGATGCTCAAAGAACTTCTCTAATGGTCATTTTTCCCTCTGTTATTTTTTGTTGTCTACTATTTGTTTTCGCTAATGGTATGTTGATGTTCTGGTAATCAACTTGTTTTTGGTTTGTTGGGTGGGTAGTCCTTTGTTCTTTTCTGCCACTATTCTTTTTTGTATAGGGTTTCAAGTACCCTTCAAAACCTATTTATCGTTAATAAAAAACTAGACTAACTATATACCCATTCACCATGCCATTTAAAAAATAAATATTTTCGTATTATAAATGGCGGAGCGGCAGCAGCAGGTAGGGTTTCAGAAGCACAGAGATCTGGCTTACAGCGTAGGGAGTCAGGCTCGATGGCCTTTCAACAAACGGTGGAACTGGAATCCTCAGAATTCCAGATGGGCTGGTAAAAATCAGGCTTGGTAGGCTCTGGTGAACAAGGGCTTTAGGGCTGGGTTCTGTCCAAACGAGGGCCGAAATGATGGGTTTCACCCTAAGAAGGGGGATAAGTTCAGGACATGGCATCTAGCGGAAAAGGTGGACTTCAGGAGGGTGGAAGGAAAGTTTTGGAGGCCGAAGGCTAAACCGGACATTGTTGGCTCGAGTCAGGTATCTCTGAATATCTCTATAACAACTTTATCCTTGCTGCTCTTAGATAATAGTGAATGGAGTGATACTGTTAGGTTCTTAAAAGCAAAAGCTTTCTTTATGAAATGGGGGGGGAAATGGCCGGCTTTTGCAAAAATAAGGGCCTGGTGTGATCAAACCTGGGGGAAAGAATGTGAGCTGAAAACTTTGGAGAATGGCTTTTATCTGGTGATTTGTAAATCAGCGCAAGACAAAGACTAGATAATTGATAGTGGCCCTTTTGAAATGGATGGTTTAGGGTTTCTTATTAAAGATTGGACCCCCGAACTTTAATCCTAATGAGACTTTTCTAGCGGAAATCCTGGTATGGATAAAACTGAAAAACCTTCCCCATGAATATTGGGACTTGGAAACCTTGAGAAAGATAGGTAGTAAGTTAGGAAGCTTTGTGAAGTTTGAGGAGTCGGTTGATAGATCTGATTTTAGTATCTATCCCAAGATATGTGTTATGAGATAGGGTATCCACACTTTTCTAGAAACTATCGAATTACACACTGGGGAAGGTATTTGGCGTCAGAAGTTAGAAGTTGTTGCTAACCCTTTTGAATGCTTGAGTTGTGTTGGAAAAATGGTTTCCAACAATGGGTGTCATCAAAGTGATAAAGGAAAAGATCTCGCTCAAAATTCCTTGTCAGAGGAAATTATTAATCTTTCAGAGGTTAGGGTTCATGAAAGTGATGACTCTCTGCCCTGGATGTCGGATGGCCCTTGGGGTTTTTCCAAATCGAAGGCAGAAGAGTTCCAGGGTTTTTTGAAAGCAGAAATAGATGCTATTTTTGCGGGTACTAATAATGGGCTTTCCTTGGGATCAGCTCAGTTTCTCTCAGCGGATAGCTCTACAAAGTCGAATTTGGGGCCAGCGGAAGGCTATACCATGGATCTGGCAATGGGGATTTCTATGGGTTTGGAAGACATTAGGAGTGAGAATGTTTTTATACCAAGGCAAGAGGCTACAACACTTTTTACTGAAACACCCGTTGTGGAGCATGTGGGTTCAAAGGTTTGTGATTCAGCCAATATTATTCTGGGCACCTCCATTGTTCCAGAGTCTAGGCATAAGGAGGAAATTTCCATGGAAGCGCGGAAGAATCAGTGCAACTGGGTGCACCCAGTAGAAGATCTGGTTTTGGCAAAACATATTCAGGAGGATTCTGATGCCTTTGCTGGTGAAGCTTCAATGATGGAGGATCAGTGTAATGAGTTGGATGATCAAGTCTTTAAGGACATACCAATTTCTCCTATAAGAAATCTAGATAATGCCTTTGAAGGAGTTTGTGACAGTGGTGGAAATTTGTATGATGCAACTTCAGAATCTGATTCGGAGGAGGATGGGGGGGAGGATGATATTTTGGGATTGCATGGCAACATTAATATTGTTGAAAAAAGAACCATAGAACAAACTCTAGCTCAAAACAATAAGGTGAAGCTAGGGGAAAAGAGGAGAGGTCCAAAAACTAACAGAATGAGGCTGGAATTGGCAGGTAATGCAGCGGGTCAAAGCAAATTAAGGTCGGGGAAAGGCTATGCCTTCCCCCGACAGCCATGAAAATCTTATCTTGGAATGTCAGGGGTTGCAATGCCTCTGACAAGATTCGTTTGATCAAAAGATGTCTTGATCAAACGAGACCGACTTTAATGTTGCTCCAAGAAACAAAGGTAAAAGATTCGGATGTTGCTCTTTTCTCAAGGTGCTTTGCCCGTTGGAATTGCACCTTGGTAGGGGCTAAAGGTGCCTCGGGTGGTCTGGGTATTCTTTGGAATGCTTTTGTGGTTGATGTCCGGGTTGTGAGACAGGAAAAAAACTGGCAATGGATAAAGGTGGAGTCTATTCAATTGTGCAATTCCTTTTTTATTCTTAATATTTACGGCCCTAGCAATTCTGCTTAGAAGAAGGAATTATGGCAAGGTATATCTATGCATTTAAATGTAAATAGTGGTAGAAGGTTCATCCTAGGTGGTGATTTTAACGCTATTTTGTGACCGTCTGATAAATCTGGGGGCGTTTGTTGGGCTGGGCAGAGTCAACAGGACTTTAGTGACTTTGTTTTAAACAATGGGTTGTGTGAAGTCCAGTTTAAGAGAGGTGAATTTACTTGGACTAATAGAAGGAAAGGTTTTCTAAATATTGCGGAAAAATTAGATAGATTTTTCTTGGCTGGTGATTAGGCTTCTGTAAACTGGACGAGTGAGGCGAAGATTCTACCCATTTCTGGTTTGGATCATTATCCAATTTGCTTAAGGATGCAGGAGGATTCAACCCCGGACAAGTGCCCTTTCAAGTTTGAATCGATGTGGTTTAGGGCTGATAATTTCAAGGAGTTGGTTAAGGCCTGGTGGGTGAACGCTCCAAGTTGGACTGGCTGTAAAGCGTTCATCTTTTTTAAAAAATTGCAATATGTTAAAGAGTGTTTAAGAGTGTGGAACCGGGAGTCTTTCAAAAACATTTTTAGTGAGAAGCTGTTGATTGAAAAAAATCTTAGGGACCTACATGCTAAGGTCATTGAAAATGGGATGAGGGAGGTGGACTTTGATTTGGAGAAGAAGCTGAATAAAGATTATTCTGAAGTCCTCTTGCGTGAAGAAATCTTCTGGCGCCAGAAGTCTAGGGAAACATGGCTGAAAGATGGGGATAGGAATTCCAAATTCTTCCACAATTCTGTTAAGGTGCGCAGATCTATTAACAAGATTTGGTCAATAAAGAATGGTTTAGGGGAAACTCTATCTAATGTGGATCAAATTAATTCGGAGGCCGTCAAGTTTTTCTCAGATGGTTTTAACTCAGGGGTTTCTGGTTCTGATTCAATGAATAATTTATTGGATGTTATTCCTTGATGTATTTCTGATATACAAAATGAGATGTTGATGGCGGAGGTCTCTTTAAAGGAAGTGAAGAAGGCTTTGTTTGGTCTAGGGGGGACAAAGCCCCTGGACCTGATGGTTTCCCTGCTATTTTCTTTCAAAGGTTCTGGGATCTTTTTGGTAGTGATATCAAGGAGGTGATTGAAGAATCCAGGAAAAATGGGTTGATTCTTAAGGAGCTAAATAACACCTTCATAGCTCTAATTCCGAAAAAGTCTGAGGTTAATACTTTTGAGACTTTCGTCCTATTTCTTTATGCAATACGATCTATAAAGTTATTGCAAAGGTTATTGCTAACAGGTTAAAATTGGTGTTGAAATCTGTAATTTCTGTTGAACAGAGTGGATTTTCTCCAAATCGGTCAATCTTTGAAGGTGTTATTGTAGCTCATGAAGTCATACATTCAGTTCGAATGGCAAAAATTGAGAAGATGTTGGTCAAGTTGGATATAAGGAGAGCTTATGATGAGGTTGATAGGGGCTTTCTGCTGAAAGTTCTTGAAAAATTTGGTTTTGAGGCGGCTTGGCGGGCGTGGGTGGAAAGCTGCATTAGCACACTGCGGTTTTCGGTGTTGGTTAATGATAGTCCACAAGGTTTTTTTGATTCTTGCAAGGGGATCAGGCAAGGAGATCCAATGTCACCTTTTCTTTTTATTATTCTAGCTGAGGTTTTGAGCAGATTGATTTCTCAAAAGCGTAGTGAAGGTCTATGGAAAGGTATCAAAGTGGCAGAGGGAGTTGAAGCTATTTCACACTTACAGTTTGCTGATGACACTTTTTTATTGGGGGACGCCTCTTTGAGAGAAGCCCGGGTGATGAAGAACACGCTTGATATGTATGGTTTGGCTTCAGGCCAGTGCATCAATTGGCGAAAATCCGAAATTTTCTTTTTTAATACCCCTCTTCAACGTCAAATTGATATTAGTCGGATTCTTGCTATGAAGATTGGTTCGCTTCCAAGTAAATATTTAGGTATCCCATTGTTTGGAGGGGTGAATAAATCTTGTTTATGGAAGGACCTTGTGTACTCTTGTATGAAGCGAATGGATGGCTAGAAGAGTAAATGGCTCACCTCCGCTGGAAGAATTCTTTTGCTTAAATCGGTGATCTCTGCCATCCCCATTTATTCTATGATGTGCCTGAAAATCCCAAAGAAAATTCTGAATTCTATAGGGCAGCGTATGAGAATTTTTTTTTGGAATGGGGCAAACGATGAAGATAAAATTCCTCTGCTGGCTTGGGATAAGATTTGCAAGGCTAAGGTTAATGGTGGTGCTGGTATGAGGAACTGGCAGTTGCTTAATGAAGCTCTTGGGGTGAAGTTAGTGTGGAATCTTTATGCTAATCCTGATCTTTTATGGGTTAAAATTCTAAAGGCTAAATATCCTGATTCAAATGAGGAACATAGAATTTTTACAATTCGCAATCCTCCTAAAGGATTTGCGATATGGAATTTTATTGTGTCTTGTAGACCTGTGATTCTTAATCATCTTTCGTGGCAAATTGGCAACGGGGCGAAAGCTAATTTATGGGAGGATTCTTGGGATGGTTTACCAAACATTGGTGAAGGGCCTGATCTGGTAGCTCTTAAATAGTATTTCTCCCAAAAATGGAGTACGAAGGTTCGAGATTACTTGACTTTAAAGCAGGGTCCTTTGGGTAATGAATGGGTGTGGAAGGATGTTGTGGGGGATGGTCTTTCAGAGGCGCAAATCCAGTGTATGCAGAGGTTGTTGCATGGAAGGAAGGTTTGTATCTCAGGGTGTGAAGATAAATTGATCTGGTGTGGATCATCTACTGGCTCTTATTTGGTTAAAATAGGCTACCAACTTTTGGATTCTTTGGAGAGGGAGATTTTTTGGGCGAAAGACTTATGCTGGAATAAGCATGTTCTTCCAAAAGTAGGAACTTTCGCTTGGTTAGCTGTTAAGGGCAGAATTTTGACTGGTGATAGGCGGAAACATTTGGGTTTTGCTGGCCCATCTAAGTGTGTTTTATGTGACAGGGCTGAGGAGTCGGTTGATCATATGTTATTACAATGTGAGATGGCTTCAAAGTGTTGGGATCATGTGCGACAAAAGTTGGGGTGGCAAGGCCCTATGCAAAGGACAGTGCGTGAAGTTTTTGAAAGTTGGCCCTGTATGATGAAAAGTTCCTTTTTGTCCAGTATTTGGGTGGTGACGCCCTCCTTGGTGATTTGGGAGTTATGAAAGAAAGAAATAGGCATATTTTTGTAGAGAAAAGTGAATCTTTACAAAGAGTGCTATGGCGTATTGAACATAGTATTGAAGAGGTTGTGAGCAGTGCAGTCTCTTGGCCACAAAATCAGCGCATTCCTTTCTCTATGGTGGATAGGCGAATACAAAGGGAATGGCCCAGCATCCGAATCAAATCTTGGCCGGGGTCGGTTAAAGTAAAGTCTGTTTGTGAGTCTAAAGCTATGGTGAGTTGGGTTGTGCCTATGAATGGGTGGGTTAAAGCAAATTTTGATGGGGCAGCCAAAGGTAATCCTGGCCCATCTGGTGCTGGTGTGATTCTTAGGGATCATCTTGGAAATACAATTGCCTTTGCAGCAAAAAAGCTTGAAGATGGAACGAATAATTTGGCGGAAGTTAAAGCTGCTCTTATGGCGGTAAAACTAGCAAAACAGTTTGGAATTAAGAAATTGCATTTAGAAGGAGACTCTTTAATTATCATTCAAGCCATCAGATTAGGGGAATCGAAGGCTTGGCATCTTCAAAACTATGTTAAATCTATTGCACAAGGGTTGGAAACCTTCGATGACTTTATGGTTAGTCATATAAAACGAGATGGGAATAGGGAGGCGGATATTCTCTCTAAGTGGGTTGTGTCCTTTGAGGAAGTTGAAAAATTGACCGTTGAGGATTTTAGGGATGTT
Source organism: Sequoia sempervirens (assembly GCA_007258455.2). Taxonomy (NCBI): domain Eukaryota; kingdom Viridiplantae; phylum Streptophyta; class Pinopsida; order Cupressales; family Cupressaceae; genus Sequoia; species Sequoia sempervirens. The sequence continues at coordinate 348,412,899 of VDFB02271358.1, read as the reverse complement.
TATATTCTTTGATTTTATGGGGTGGCGTGAGGTTGTTTTTCAAATAAAAGGCGGATGTGGCGTTTTGACTTTTCTTAGTTGTGGTTGGCTTAGATGGCGGCTTCTAATGTCGCGGGTGGCTTTTAGGGATTTGTGTTCTTTAGGATAGTAAGTTTAATTTTATTTTCCTCCAAGTGGCAGTCCGTTTGAAGGTTGGGAGGTCGATGACGGGTACAGCCTGCTGGCAAAGGACGGGGTGGATTGAAATGGCATATGGCTTTTAAGGCGGTCGCAATGTGCTTCTCATTTTCCACCATGTAGTTTGTGTTATGTACTAATTGTCTTTTTTTAGTGTTTAATTGCAGCCGACGGAAGTACCAGTTCTGGTGCGTGTTGGTTACAAATGGAGGTAATGTGGGGATTTTCTACAAAACTGCAGTAGAGAGGATTTTTTGGACCTCCCACTATGAAACGTTTGAAGCAGGTGCTCAAAGTTCATTGAAACGAGGTAGTGGAAGCGGTGGTTGGGGTTTTAGGTCCGCAATTTATGGAAGCGTCGCACAGGGGTCGTCTGAATACTGATATAGCTTCAATGGTTTTTGCGTGGGAAATGGAGCTGGAAGAGGACGGTAAGGAAACCAAATGGGTAATGCTCAAGCTTTTTGATGGAGCGCTATTAGGAAAATTGGAATCATTCATGGAGTGGGCTGTGCCAGGGGTAGGCTTTGACGTTTTGGAAGGAATAGAAGATATGGACGAGGCCACCGAAGAAGGTTTGATACCGTTTATCAGGTGGAGACGGCGAATGGACAAAGAGATGTATAAACAAACAATTTCGGCGGCTTGGGAGAAGCTGAAAACAGAGCTCCATCGTCCGATTGTGGCATTGCGTCAGGTGAATGTAAGGGTGCCGTGTTAGTTTCCTCGGAAGAAGCGGGGTTTGAGAAGGAGACGTCGTCGAGGCGGGAATGTTTCTGGAAGCGTGGTATAAGGAAAGGCTTTGTGGGTTTTTTGTTAAAGGGGGAAAAAATGGGCTTTAAAGCTATGGAGTGAAAGAAGCGTGGATTTTGGTGCAGACGGGTGCTCGCGGGTGGCGATGAAATATGAACAGGTTGGATGTCTTCAGGCTCCTAGTGGTGCTCAAAATGGTTTTTTTGGTTTGACGCGATGGTGCTTTTTTTTGTTGTTGGTAGCTGGCTGCGGTTCTCAAAGAAAAACAGAAGGATGGGTGGTGCCATGGAGGCGAAGGCAACACAAATAATGTTAATTTCCATTTTTTTGGTGTAAAGGTTTAATGGGTTTCAATGATTATCAGTGCTCAGGGGAGCTTTTTTATGATCTGTGTTCGTTGTAAAGCTCGGGGGTTTCTTTTTAAAGCTATATTGTAATTTCCTTTTATTATTAATAAAATATCAACTTTTACCGATCAACAAAAAAATAAAAATAAATAAATAAATAAATATTTTCCACCCACTTTATATTCCAAAAATTCATGTCACTCATTTAAATATTTTTAAAATTCTAAAGCAAAGCCAATATAAATTTACATCCTAGCCATTTCATAATAATTAATTAAATCATGGTCATCCAAATGGTCACCTCTTTCTCACTAATAAAATGACAAGAGAGAATTCCAATTAACTTTCCATATTATCCATTAATATAATTCAATCAATCATGTCCCTCCATTTTTGTACCACTTTGCCTCCATTTTCACCAATTAAAAAGTCAAAATCATGTCAATTAATCTCAACCTTCTATCTTGAGGAAAATATCATGTCTCCATTCCCTCAATAATTGTTCTATAAATCCATAACAAAGTCAATCGTCTCAAATAAATGTCCTTGGGTAGGTGTATATTATTTCTTTGAGGACTCCAAGAGAAATCAAAATCTTTATCAAGCATCCAAGAGCACATCAAAGATATAAAGGTCTATATCTAGTAAGAATTAATTGTTTTTTTCATTTATTTTTTACATTCGTTTCTTTAATCTATAAAAATTAGTAACTAGACTTAAAGTAGGAGTTATATTTATTTACATTTCTCTTTATTTTTCTCTAGATGTTTTTATTGTTACAATCTAGCTTGCGGGTGGGTTTCTTGTCCCTATCCAAATTTTATGATTGCATTTCATTTTGACATGTTTTTTAGACCATAGTTTCTCTAGATTGATGCATCCATATTATGTCTCAATTCAATTATTAAATAATTGGGGTATTTATTTAATAAATATTATATCTATTATTTATTTTATAGGGGTATTTTCCCCTTTGATTTATTATGTTTTTTTATTAGTTCTAGTTTTATAAGGGTCTTTGAGTTCGATGTGACTCTAGAGGGGTAATGTATTTGCTTGGGTTCTTTGTGGGTGCTTGTTTAGATGGGTTTGTGTGACTTCTTATCCTCTAACTGGAGTTTTGGCATTATTTTTTTCACTAAGTGATTGTAGGAGTCTTATTTCTCATTGGTGTCTAACCAAGTCTTGCAAGTTATTTTCTATTTTTTATTTAAAAGGTTTTTCTAATAATATGTGGGTCCATAGGTAAACTGATGAACAAGTGTTTAATTTTTGACACATATATTTAATAATTAAGGTGTCTATCACACCATTTTATGTATCCATTTCATTAACTATTTTCTATAGGGCGACATGTGTACACAAACTTTAGCATATAACCCTATGACATTTTTTTTGGTAAATATTTTTTCTCTATTTCAATGTATCTATTTGTAGACACTTCAAATTGTCTTGATCAATATTATGCATCTGAATTCGATTTTTAACACCAATTCATCCTAAATCACCTCTTTTCTAACTATTTAATTAAATAATCTAAATTGTTTAATTAAATTTATCATTTCTTTCATAGAATAAATATGAATATAAGAGTCTAATGAATCAAAAAACATGAAAAAATATAGGAACTATTAGTGTGAAACTCATGTCTACAAGTGATAGTCCATGATAGAACAATGCATAGTCAAAAAGGCAAGAGGACAATCACAAAATCCTGTCTACTATTGTTATTAAATGCCAAGACATGTATGAAGATGAAAATCCCTTTGAAGTCAAGATGAAGACCCACACACAAGATATAGAAGATAGTGAAATAGAAAGCTAAGGGTAGGAGTTGACACAATCATTTCAAATGGAGTATGATGGTCTCAAATGATAAGAAGATTACATAACAATGGTAGTGTCCCTTGCATTCAAAATCTAGTTTTCTTACCTAAATTCTTAGTCTATCACACAACCCTAACCCTAATCTAATCCAAAATGGCTAAAAATTGGTAGAACATGTTTTAAAAGGTCACAATTTAATGGAAATAAAAAGGAACTCATACATTAGTGAAGGAGCACAAGCAAAAAAACTTAACAAACACATTTTAGGACTCCATGACCACCCTAGACTTACAAATGCATAATTAGAGCCACCCTGAAACCTCCATTACTACACAAACCATAATATTTACCATGCACTTAAAGCTCACATAACTAAAAATAGTCTTAGACTATTGACTTAGACTTAGGATTTGAGTATGAAAATATTAAAAGTAGTCCAAGGGTGCCCATTTTCCCATAGAAATAGATTTCAAACTTAGCTCAACATTTGGTAGAAGACTATTTTGGAGAGGAGCGGTGGAAATAGGCGCGAAGGCTGTAGTTTGAAATCTGTAGACGATGGAGATGCTGAATCCAATGAGGATGATGGAGATCTGAATTTTGCTACTGGTTATGTGGCCTTGCTGCTTGGGGAGGCACATCTTCTAGTGTCTGTGCTCTTGCTGGGCGTTACTGGTTGTTGTGCAGTTCTTATGGTGTTACAGTTTGACCTTTGGGAAGCCTATGGCTTCTGCTTGCTTGGCTGGACTAAATCCTTTGTGGTGCCTCTTGTTCCTGTTCGAGATCCTTTCTGGAGTTATTTGAGTCAATCTAAGGCTGTTGTTTTGATTGTGGGTTATAGGCTTGTTATTGAATGGGTCCTCATTTTTTCCTGTGGGTTTTTTCCAAGTACCCCTTTACTTTGGGAGGGTGCTTATCTACTCATGGTGTTTTTTAGGCTGCTCTCCTTGTAGTGGGTGTGGGCATGTGTTGGATGCTCTATGTAAGATTGGTTGTTGAATGGGCTTATTTATGTTCCTATTCGGCATAATAGGAAGGCTTGGGGGCTCCTCATGTTGGCCTGTTATGCTCCTTGCTTCCTCTTGGTTGTCCTTCATTTCTTCCTACTGTGTGTTTGGTGGCTCTCTTTTGGGGGTTTCTATTTTAAGAATGTGTTGGGTTCTTCTTGTCCCCTCTCAGTGGAATCGTGGGATCTCCCTCTAGTTGGTTGTGTGGAGTTATGGCCTACCTATGGCTCTAACTAGCGGGTTGGGGTAGCTTGGTGCTCTTTTTTGCTGGGCCTTCTCCTTATTCCCATCCTATTTGGGTTCCCCTGTTCCTCTTGGGACTTGGTTGTTCCTGTTCACTCTGAGTCTGGGACTCTGCCTTTGGCAGTCTTTTGGCCCGTGTTTCCTTTTGTTGCGATTTTCTCTGCAACCTTAGTCTCTCTGGTTGAGTGTGTTTTGCGGCCTTGTTCTCTCTGGATGAGCGACTCTGGTTCCTCTTTGCTGAGGCCATTTTTGTTCCTCTTGCTTCTGTTGTTGCTGATGCAGGGGTTTGAGGTTCTTTCTTGGGTTGAGCAACTTCATGTGTTTATTTTGATGGCTCAATTTTCTTTGGGTTTTGTCTAGTTTGTTGAAATGCATTCTTCTTTTCTTTATTTGCACCCTGTTATGCCTAGAGAGGATATGTTGGTTTGGCTTTCCAAAGTTTTTGCATGCTCTCTGTATCTACAGATGGGGTCTTCTATGGAGGTGGAGATTTCTCCCATTGAGGTGGAGCCCTCTTCTATTGAGGTGGAGATGGTTGATGTAGATTCAATGGAGTTTCTGGTCAGCTTGCTCCTATCGAGGTGGAGCTTATTTGGGATTTTGTGTGAAGGCTTTGGAGGTTGGGGCTCTCATCTCTTCTTCTCCTATAGAGGGGAGCTCTGTCCTATTGAGGTGGAGGTGGGTTTGGCTCTGGTAAGGTGCTGCTACATGAAGATGGATGTGCTTCAGTGTTTTAGCATGCTCTCCAACTCCCCTATTGATGTGGGGTGTTTGGAGTTGCTAGTGTTTTTTATTATGGGTATGGGGTTGCTGGTGTTCTCAACCATTAAGTTTCCCTTTTCTCTTGGCCCAGTGATGTTTCTCTTGAGCAGATGGTTTGCTGTTGCCTAGCTGATGCAGGCGGGTTCTATGTTCACTTAAGGTTTCCAAGTCCTTGTTTTTATCTAGTTGTTTAGGGATCTAGTCCCTCTGTTGTTTTTTGTTGCAGCCTATGTAGTCATGCCTTCTTGTTAAATGTTGTTGTTGTTTCGTTGTTGACTGTATGTGATTTATCTTATCTGCAGCTTGTCTGCCTTAGATAGGGTTACGAAGCCCTTCAAAACCAATTGTATTGGGTTTTAGCTCCCCATCAAAACTTGTTTTACCTAATCAAAAACATTTGGTAGAAGACATAATTGTGCATAGGAAAATGACACTATGCATCTATGCACACCAACACATGCAGCGAACAATACTACACTCTCAAAGACACTACTATGCCTCAAAGGGATAATACCATGTCTCAAACAGACACTACCAAATGTCACACCTCCAAAACTCAATTTCACTAGTTTACAACATTTTCCTTCTACAAATTCTATGTTTAATTTATACTTTGAAACATGCACACTCTTCTCTACTTTATCCTTTTAGTATGCTTAATTTAAACACATGCAATCTCAACTTTTCTAATTTTTTATTATTTAAAATCTAAAACAAAATGGTTCAATGACTTTGAATTATTTTAGAATTGTCTTAAAAAAACAAAAATATTATAGTGTAGCGAGAAGTAAATAAACTCTAAAATTGATTAAAAATATATATTTATTTATACTAGGGATCTATTTTCAAAAATTACATTAATTATAATATTTTATTTTTTATTAAATTTTATAAAATTTTGCCTTTTGCCAAATTTTTTTTTTTATAAAATTTTGTGTTTTTCTAAGATTTGGAGATAAATTTTGTCCTTTACTAGTTTTTATCTTATATTAGATTTCAAGACAAAGTTTGTTTGTCTTTTTTAATTTTTTACTAGCTGTGGGGACAAAGCTCCCTAAAAGGGAGGACATGTGTACTTTGACACAATATATTACTATAATTATGTTTTTAGTTTAAAATCTTGACATTTGGTCCAACTAATTTTTATTTATGTTTCATTAATATAATTTATGAAGAGAAGTTGTGAGTTGACTATGATATCCTTTCTCTTTCACTTTTAATGAGAGAGGGGGCGGGTAGGGGGAGATTTTTTGTGAAATAAAGTTGATACATGGTAATTTAAAACGAAATTACTAAAGTCTAAAAACTTATCCATCACATATAGGACAACAATACAAATCATAATAGATTTAAGTGAAAGTATATACGAAACAATCACAAACTGAAATAATCTATTATTTGAGAATACAAAGGACAACTGAAAACATATACCAAACAGTTACAAATTGAAATCATCTATCATTAGCTATTGGACCTCAATACTCGACCTCTAAGCAAGACAATAAACTACAACTTACACATTCTTGACATATAGAAAGTCAATTGTGTTAAGTTTAATGTCATTGTGCTACACATCTCTAATAGACCTTATACTTGCACTCGACTCAACCTATTGAACAACATTATAATTTTATTTTTTTTAAATATTAATTTTCTCTAACATGACATCTATTTGTTATCTAAGCTTCCTATTAAATTTAAATTTTGTAAAAAATAAAAAACAAATTTCTCACATAACAACTTCAAAAAGTTAAACTTTATTAAAAAAAAATCCAAAACATTTATATTTTTAAATTTTAAAAAATGGCTTTGGGAAATAACAATTTTGAAAACAAAAAAAAGGCAGCTTTCCATGCTATCTTTGCGTGGAATATTTTTTCACTTTCCTATTTTATATATATGTAATTATAATATTTAAGTTGTTGAGAATCTTTTATAATAGTTATTAAAAGTGAATAGGATGTCACTCAATTTTAAATTTAGATATTCAACATGCTTATTTTAATAATGACAATCGTGGAAAGATGTGCATTTACAAAACTTAGGGGTTTTGGAAAGGCATTTATAAAAGCACTATGATTAAACTTCAAAGTATGTGTTTTTCTAAAGCATATATTAATAATAAATACTAATAAAAAAATATAGAGAGTGAGTAGGGTTCAAATCCATTTTAATTCAATTATTTTAATCTTTCTAGTACAGTTTATTGTAGGTATTGACAAATTTTAGGTTGGGAGGCCTAGTTTGATTGGCTAAAAGCATCTTGTTGTAGGCAAGAGGTCATGAGGTCTAGTCTCCCCTCGTCCCCATGGCATCAGAGGGCTACTTAATTCCTGCGGTCTAAAAAAAGAAGGTATTGGTAGATTATTTTTGAAAATTAGCTATTTGATTTTATGAGTGCATATAGTATTGGAATGGTGAAAATTTTATACTTTGGTTTTTTTTAATTCGTTTTGACTTTGTTTGTTTTAATTGGAACGATTAACGTATAAGTAATGCATTTCTCATAAAAGTTTGTAAATAATATGAACTTTGATTAATCTTAATTTTCATATATAGCAAGGGTATAGACTTGGTTTTAGTTTTAAGTTTCTTTGCTTGTGTCAATCTCATAGATGTGTATCTAAACTTGATTCAAATTTGTAGATGTAAATTTGACCCAAAATTTTTAAAATCAAATTTTATTGTGGGAAAACGCTAACTCTCTTTTAGCTAGCCATTAATTGCTTACGTAAGCATATACTATTTAGTCATGTGTGTTAGGTGTTATATAAAAGGATAAACCCTAATTCATTTGAATCGTTTAGCAGGTGTCTAGGACTCATCTAGAGGTAAGCTTAATTACACAATGTATCATCATTTCATGAGCATAATATTAGCATCAACATTGATAGCATATTAGGAATTTACATGGATATTTGAAGTGTCTTTGATCTTGTCAAAAATATTGAATTGATCCATGTGTTTGACTAAGGGAAAAAAGGGAAGCAATTCATCTCACACCTAGCACAACAAACTCTACTGGTGTTTGTTGGCACCACAATGTTCAAATAGATGTGGCAAATATAATCCCAAGAGAAACAAGTTTCTTGTTCATTTCCATATAAAAGGTTTAAATATGTAGTTATATAATTGACCTAGAGAAAAAAAATATCATTATTCATATGAAGTATTCTAACATAGATAATTTATGGATGTGTACATAATGCATATAGAAAAACATCCATCACAAAATATTCACTATTCACATCAACCCCCAAAGCTAAGTACCCAAACCCCCTTTATTTTATGTACTTTATTTATGAACATGTTTTTATAGTATAATTATCTTAGATCTAATATCTAGGTTTGTTTATTAGTCCATGCCTTATAGGCGGGGAACTAATGTTATCGCCTGAATCTTGCATATTAAAATTGACCATCGAGAATCGTGCCTGAACATTATTTGTAAAGTTTTGCTAATGTTGTGGGAAATATTTATTAAAAGCTAATTATCGATTTTTTTTGCAATTTTGTCATTGGCTGGTGGCATTTTCCTCGTGGTTTTGTCATTTTCTATTCTTTTTTTAAAGTAATTGTTGTAGGGAGCTTTGCTATTGGAAATATTTCATGAGTTTCTTGGTATAGTCATGTCTTTGTATGCACTCTTCCTGGGGATGTGTGGTGTTTTAAGCAGTACATTTGCATTTACTATTTGTGAGTTCTCATTTATTGTGAGTAGACTGAAGTGCAACCGTCATTAGTGGCTTATGGTGTCAAGTTTTAAGTCTGTCGAGCAAAGTATTATTTGTTTTGTTTGTTCGTTTGCTCAGGTTGTTTGATGAGGCTGAAATTTGTGTCTATTGAGAGGGTTTACATCTACGATGTTGGAAGCGACAAAGGTGGCGTTTGTAAGTTCATGTATCTTTTACACTCTGATTTTTGGGTTGTCTAGTGATTTGCTCAGATTGTTTGATGAGGGTAAAATTTGTGCCTTTTGAGAGGGTTCATGTCTAGTATTTTGGAATTGAAAAACGAAGCATTTGTAAGTTATATCTTTTACAATGTCGTTTTATAGTTTTTTGCATCTCTGCATTTTATGGGTTAATGCCTACTGTTTGCACGCATGCATTGCAACTGCACTTAAATTTATTAAATGAAAATGAAAGTTAGGTCTAAGTAATTAGAAAATGTCTACGTATAAAATCATGAAATCTTTGTCTTTTCAAAGGGTTCATGTCTATTGTATGGGGAGCAAAAAATGAGGCGTTTGTAAGTTCGTATGTATTTTATAGTTTTGTTTTACAGTGTTTTACATCTTAGCATTTAATCCAGGTTAATGTCTATTGTTTGTTGTTGTTTGGATTTTGTGTGTTAATGTCTATTCTTCGCTATGCTTGATTGCTTTTATGGGTTAGTGTTTGTTGTTGAGTTAAAGACTTGACACCGTAATTCATTAATGTCAATTTCTCTGCTAGCCATGATTAAGAATGGAAGTAGCTAGCTGCACTTCAATCTATTCGATGAAAATGAGAATTGTTTGTATTTGAAATATTTCTTGGGTTTGAAGTTTTAAGCCTATACACGAAAGTATTATTTGCGTTGTTTTTTCATTTGGTCAGGTTGTTTGTGTCAGTTCCACACGCGTGCATTGCAACTACACTTGAATTTATTGAATGAAATAGTTTTTTACACCTCTGTATTTTATGGGTTAATGTCTATTGTTTGTTGTTGTCTGGATTTTGTGCATGGATGCATTGCATATGCAGTTGAATTTATTAAAAGAAAATGAAAATTAGGTCTAAGCAATTGGAAAATGTCTGGGTATAAAACCATTAAATATGTGTCTGTTGAAAGGGTTTACGTTTGTAAGGTTGTATGTCTTTTAAATTGTCGTTTTATAGATTTTTACACCTTTGCATTTTATGGGCTAATTTCTATTGTTTGTTGTTGTCTGCATTTTTTGTGTTAATGTCTACTTTTTCTTATTGTTGATTGCTTTTATGGTTGTGTGTTTGTTGTTAAGATAAATACTTAACATCGTGATTGATTGGTGTCGGTTTCTCTACTACCCATGATTAGGAATGGAAGTAGCTAGCTCCAGTTCAATCTGTTTGATGAAAATGAGAATTGTTGGTATTTGGAATATTTCTTGGGTTTGAAGTTTTAAGCGTACCGACCAAAGTATTATTTGCATTGTTCCTTCATTTGGTGAGGTTGTTTCTGTCATTGTA
>VDFB02271358.1:348387570-348397570 GCA_007258455.2 Sequoia sempervirens | reverse complement strand
AGTTGAATTTCTAGAAAAATCGACATTGGTGGCCTAGGGGCTATCTTTCCAACCTGTATTAAGCTATTTTTTGCTCTAATTGTAATCTCATATGCATTTGGTAAAGACACTCCTCCCATTGACTGTATCATAATTGATATGTCGTTGTTAAGAGCTCTTAGATAGTATAAGAAGGCATACTTAGGAGAAGGCCTCACCATAGCTGGGATTCTATCCCAAGTCCTTTGAAATCAAAAATTGAAGTCTGTCATTTTCTCTTGAGGAGCTCTCTTTATAGTTGTTAACTGCTCTACCAGTGATAGGTGATCAGACTTGTCTTGGAACTACTTATGCAGCTTATATCCTAACTCATCCCAAGTTGCAATGGTGCCAACCGCTAGTCCTCTAAACCACTACAAAGCTTTGCCTTTAAATGATGCAGCAAGTAGCCTAACAGCTACGTCCTCCTAAGTTATGTGATGAACTCCACATAACGAGGCTACATCTCTTATGTGCTCAATAGGGGTAGTCTAATCCTCCCCAATGAAAATTGGTAAACTCTTGAGGGCAGCAACTGGTATACCATTATGTTGTGCTAAATTTAATGGACTACCTCCATTAAATGGCACAAAGGGCTGGTTTCTAGCCATTGGAGGTGGTTGAGGTGGATTTATTTGAGTCTAAACAACAGTTGCAGAACTTGCTGAAGCAGTAGAACTTGAAAATGTAAATGCAATAGAACCTAAAGAAGCAGAAAATGTAACTTTCTTTGGGATGCTTGGAGGTGAGTGTGTTGTTCTAAAACTTGGTGAAGCAGAATGAGTCTTACTCTGCCTCCTTGATGGTCTACCTCTCCTCTTTAGTGGTGAGAAGAAAAATTATTTCCTAACACCAAGTGGTTTCAATTGAACTCTCTTCAATGGAGGGGTTCTTCTTGCTATCCTGCCTTGTCTTCTGGGTGGTGACAGCTGCAAATACTCAAAATATTTAGCACTCCTTGTTTGTATCTTTCTCATGTGCTATAACAACACTGATTTTGTTGTCCTTCACCTCATGGAGTCGCCAAATATGCTCAAATAACCTCTAAAAGGCTTGAAAATTACTGGTTGCATACCAAACCAGCAAAATGCATTGATGGACGTGTCCCATCGGGCATGCCAAAATTGTTATCTCCTAAGCTTGCACCCGAACTGAGTTGTGAAACTCAGTTAGCTCACAAATTAGTTAGCTAGAGAAACATGGGAGCATTCTCAGGTTGTGGGTCACCCAAAATGAGAATGAACCTCTGGATAGGCCGGCTTCCTAACTAGTAATATCACCTATGCTACTAATTTTTTGAAGGAAAAAGGGAAGAAAGATTGTTGAAAATGAAATGTTGAAAATGAAAATACTGGGTGATACACCAAACTAACAAGAGCTATGAAACATTCATATTGGCATACACTTGAACATTGATGATAGATATTGAACTGCACAACATGTTACTATAAGTTTATGCAAGAATATTTTATAAAAAGGTTTGACTTGCATACTCTTTCAAGAAGGAAAGGAAAATTTCACAAATCAAAAGGTTCATATGCAATTTTGAAACATAATTTATAACCTGCATAACCCCACTTTTTTAGAAAAGGCATGATACATGAGACAAAGTTAAAGGGAAATAGAAAGATTTCACAAGTAACTTGATCAATCACCTGATAATACACAATGCTTGCAAGAACAAGAAGGCAAAATAAGATCATCAATGGTATCCAAGGTATATTATGTATATCATACTCTAAAATGAGTTAGAAAGCATGTTGTAATCTCCAAAGGACTGTAAAAGTCACAAGGCAGAAAAATACATAATATGAACTAACTCAAAAATGAGTTACCAAAATGACTAAGTAGCCAAGCTCCACCAAAAAAAGGTTCTAGAAACCTCATGGGTCGGATGCAACAAAAAGCCCACAAATCTAGCCCCTAGATCTCATCCAACAGAGTTCAAAATGGATGAAAAAGTCAAACTTGACCAATTCCAACATGATGACACCTCAAAAAGGCTCCAAGATGCTCTCCAAAGTTCATAAATGAGTCAAAATAGCTCCTACATCTTTGGCATATTTTGAAAACTAGTTTTGAATCCTCCTAGATACTCTCCTCATGTTGGTAAACTGAAAACAACTTCTCCAATATTCTTGGTATGTCATCAATACAAACATATCTCCATCCAAGATAAGCACATCTTTATTCTTCTTCCTATGCATTGAAAAATTCTATTATTTTGCATTTAAAAGGAATACTTAAGTCAAAATGATTTATAAAATATCATTAGGACTTAGTATTTTTTGTTACAATTAATAAATTTAATTCAAATAATAAAAGAAAGTAAATAAAGTCTTTAAAAGACTTATACATATAGAAGAAAATACAAGTCAAAGACTTGTTTCCCCATGAGCCTTAAAAATTTGATTGCATTTATTTAAAAAACAATGGCAAAAAGCCATATTCTATCGGCATTTAATCATAGGGTTAAAAAAACCCTAAAAATAAAAGAAACACCGAGGCATTATTTTGTTTCATTTTTAGAAGCTTCAAGAAGAAGCTTGGGCTGCCATTCTAGGGTTTTTGAGAAGCTCTACGAGATTCTGTAGCTGTAAAGAGACATCAACCTGCATTTTTTTGTTGATTTTCTTCCAAATAAATATGTTGGTAAGCAAGTTTAACTAAAAACCCTTTTGTTAGTTTGATGTTAACTGAAAAATGACCTTCCATGGCCACGACCCTATATGATTTCTTACTCTTTCACATTCTTCTATGACTTTTCTTCTATTTGGCTGCCATTTGGAGCACAAGCCAAACCTTGTGAAAGAATCTCTATCAGAATTACTTTGAGAAAAAGTTGACATCAGCTAGGTAAGCTTCTTTTTTGTTGAAATACCTTCATTTCCTTTATCCTGCTGAAGAAAATTACTCCAGTTGAGCTTGTTTTGTAAACTGATAAAGATACAATTTCTTTGTATTCCTTGTATATTTTACACATTCTCTGCCATTATTCAAGCTTCTGGAAATGGTGATAAACTATGTATTTAGCTTGCTTTCACATTTTGAAGAAACCCTTCAAGGGTCTGTACCATTTGCAGTGGCTCTACTCTTAGCTTTTTTCAGTTTCTAGATTTAAAACCCTAGCATTTTGGGTATTTCATTTTCTCTGCTTCATATCTGAAAGTTATTCAAGAGCTCATATTTTCTTTTTCAGGGATGGCTATGGCATCTTTTCTTTTTTCTCTCAACATCTTTTGAGAGTTCTTTCTCTTTTCAATATTTGCTTCTTGAAGAATAATCAAGACATTTTGAGAAATAAACAAACCCAGTGTTTGTTTAAAACATAAAAACTCTTCATAGATTTTTACAGGTTAAGGGTTTCAACATTCAACTGGCTTCTCAAATTTAGAGTTTTTCAAAAACATCTTTCAGTAGTCTACTAACCATATTTTTGTTGGATACTTCCCAGTTCCATTGGTCACTAGTCTATATATATGTGTCATTCCCTTCTTCCAGTGATGTTAAATATAGAGCTTCTGCTTCTTCCAAATTTAACATCTTATATTAGAGAATTTAATCTCTCATAACTCTTTCTGCCTTTTAAAAGTCAAATTGCTTTTAGAATTATAAAATGAGGCTTTAGACTCCTTTGGTGAAAACATGAAAACTGTATTTATGTTACTGTTATTTACTGTCAAAGAATTCTTACATACATGAGGTCATGATTCTCATAGATTAATGAAAATTCAATTTATAATAGTAATAAATCATCCTAGTTTCATGCCATTGCCATTGTTATTCATCATGCATTGTTGCACAGTTCACTTCATGTGACCTTACTGTCACCCAAGGCATATATCTCACCACTTAATGATGATCAAGAATGCATTTTCAATTACTTATTTTCAAATAGGAAGTGTTTCTCTTTCTCATACATTAATTTTCTCTCTTGTTCACTTTCACCTTAACTATCATTTATTAGGCATTATGACAATCCTTCAACCATTAATCGGAGCTCTTATCATTTACATTGAGACTTTTGTGTATTTTCATGTGCATTCCTAGGCAAAACAAACTATCCTCATAAAACCAAATGCATTGACTCTTGCATGTTGTTTTTTGCATCTTCACTTAATTACTGTATCATAGCTTTGTCAGGTTTCATGAATGAAGGAAGAATGCTTTTCTCCTTCCATTTTAATGCCTTTTAGAGTTTCATGAGTAGGCTTAATCTTCATGACCGTCCTTCATGTTCAAAAACTTGTATAGCTCATGGGGATGCTTTATTTGACCAAGCTATCATTAGATCAAGTTGTTAATGAAACTATCTACCCTTCGTGCATCCCTTCTGATAGCTTCAAATTTTTGATTCATACTTAATGATTTATGCTTGTTAATCATATGTCACTTATGACAGTGACCCATAAATCACAGCCATGAATGATGTGTGATTGACAGTCATAAGAGATGAAATTCTTCATTGTTTGCCTATGTTGCTCCACTATGCATTGTACATTCTTCGTGATGATTATTTTAAGCAAGAATGATGTTAAATATGACAACAATAAATGATGTGAAGCATGATTTAAATGAAGCATTTTATGTTACCATTGCATAATCATGTTGACATGATGACTTTCAATAATGCATTTCCCTCTTAAATAAGCTCAAATGAGCTCATTATCTGATAACTTGGCATGTTGGGCTCAACCCTTGTGGGAGCCTCATTTTAACCAACATGTTGTAACTTAATGAAACAAATCAGCAACATTAATTTTCATGTATTTCCACATGAAGCAAACAAGTTAGAAAAACATGGCATGTTTTAGGTGTGTTTGATGATTTTGATGGTTTTTTGAGACATCCAGGATTTACATACTTGTTTAATACAAATTGAGATCAATTTATATATGTATAGGTATTTGTTCATGTAAACTTGGAAACTTTTCATTACTTAGAGCATTGCTCTAACACCATTGCTTATGTCAAATGCAGGAACTAGGAGCAACATGAAGCTAGGAGGGAAAAATGTAGCTCGGGATAGCAGCAGGACAAGATGTCACACCAGAACCAGTCATTCACAGGCAATGACTGGTTTCCTTCTTTATATGCGCATTTCTTTTACTTATTCATGTATATTCTTTTCTTTGTTTGTATTGAATAAGCTAAGTCAATCTCACGGCTTGTGTGAGATAATGTACACTTATACATTCAATAAAGATTACTATGTTCAGAAAAGATTTGAATCCTTCTTCTGTTACATGCATATGTGTAAATGCAGTAATTTGTAATTGTAATCTTTTCTGGATTATTTCATTTATGCATATGAATGTAATGTAGGAAAGATTTCAATGTACCCTTTCCTCAATATTAAATCAATAAGCTCCACCTGATTGAGCTATAAGTGAAAATCTGGTAACACTAGTCTTGTAGTATGTCTAGAGATTGCGAGTACTTGTGTGATTGAGTCCTCGATGGTGATGCAAGTTTTCTTGTGCCTTTCTAGTACTACCTTTAGGTTATCTAAAGTAAGTTGAATGTCCAACAATTTTTCGATAGAAGCTAATGAAAAAGTTTCATCTTCAAACTCTTTTTGTATTGATGAGGTGAACTCCTGGACAACCATGTCAGAGGGAAGAACTTTCTAGTTGTCATCAAGCACTTGAAAAGGTAGCTCTTTTATTCTAGCGACGATATCTGAACCTTTATCTTCTCCAACCTCTTGAGCTTCCTATAAATCTCTAATTAGATCATTAATGACATTCAACTTATGCTTCATGGTCTCCCATATTCCAACAAACATTTCTCTGTTGGGAATTATCCCAATTTCCTCCAACACATCAAGCTTGAGATCCTTCATCTTTGTCCAAGCTTCGAGACTTTTTTCTATCCCTTGTTGATTATGGGAAAGTGTGTCAATTATTTGACTCAATTTTACCTTTACATTTCCCATATTGATAATCCCTTTCGTAGAATATTTCAACAATTATTTTCCTTGAGCCATATTCTATCAATCCATTTTGTAACTGCTCTACCTCGTACATGTGTCCTTTCAACTTTCTAAATGACAGGGTCTTCAATGCTTGTAGCAACAAGATCAATAAACTCAGAAGATTGAGTAATCTTTTGAAGCATAGAGGTAAGCTATTCAACCTTGGCCTTATCCTCTTTCACACTCTCGTGTGTCCTTTTACCAAGTTCTATCATTCTGATAGAATAATTAGACAAGTCTACCTCTTCTGCAGCTTTACCTGGTGGAGGTTGTGCAACCTCAGCATATTTGTAGCCTGCTTTATCCACTAACACCCTTGAGAGAGTCTTTGGCATGTTTATAGATTTATTCTTCACTGGCACCAACTGACCGAAATCAAAGTCATCAGGAGAGACGACTTGCTTGTTCCTCTTT
Source organism: Sequoia sempervirens (assembly GCA_007258455.2). NCBI lineage: Eukaryota > Viridiplantae > Streptophyta > Pinopsida > Cupressales > Cupressaceae > Sequoia > Sequoia sempervirens. The sequence goes on along the minus strand of VDFB02271358.1, from coordinate 348,391,161 downwards.
GATGTCTACAAGGCCAACCAAGGGGGAAGAGGAAAAGAACCTTCTCCAGAACCTGTCATCATGGTTTGAGTGGATGTTGATACACCTATAATGGTGGTAGTCATGAGTGGTGGAGTGTCAGCTTGAAAAACTATAGCTTTTTCCACACTTGGCATATTCTGTGCAATTTCAGCCATAAATTTATCTAACTCAGATTGAGTAGACACATCAAAAGAAGGAGAAGATAGACTTGGAAAATTAGGTGAGGATCCAAAAATATTTCAAAGTTATTTTTAAGACTATCAAAAATAGAGCCTGAAGTTGGGAATAAATGAATAGTTGAATTGAAATGGTAGGGGCAACAAAAATAACAGTAGCAACAACAATAGTAGCAAAAGGCAATGGTTGTTCAATTGAAATAGTAGGAGGAGTGGGACTTGGAAAAGTGGTAGTGATAGGGGAAGAAGAAATGGGAGAGTTTTCTGGAGCATCCTCATGTGGAGACTCTTGTACTTCTTCATCCAAACTCTCTTTTGATTTTTCTTCAACTTGAGTTGACACTTCTTCTATGAGATTTGATGACCCTTCTACATTTCTCTTACCCCATTTCATTATGAATTTAATCTTAAGCTTAGGGTTTTTACTTGTACCTGGCACATCACCCTTATTATTTTTTCTAATCTCTACTTTTTTCCCAGCATATCCCTCAATTTCCTCCTCTTCAGATCTAGTATTAAAATACTTCAATCTTATATCTCTTTCTTGTAACCAAACATTGGTGTTAGCAAGAATTGGCTAGAATCTTTCCCTAATAGAATTCATTTCCTTTTTTGACCACTGGATGGGAGGAAGAAGGGTTTTAGCAATATTATTTCTTTCATAAGCAGGATGTAGGATGTTATCTTCATCCTCCATGTCTTCTAGGATGTCTACCAGATCTAGATTTTCAATATGCTCTAAGGTAAGCCGACAATAGTCCAACTTCCTTATGTCCTCCACTCTGTGTACGTGGGTATAACTCTTCTTGAGCTTGTATTTCATTCCTCTATAGTCAAAGTCAAGTCTCCTTCTATATGTCTTCATCATGACCCACTACATCTCTGATTCCATGGCCTTAGCTTTAGGAGATGTTGTGATAGAGTACTTGCTTATTGTAAGAGGAAACTTAAATCCTGGCTAGTGAGATTCCACTTGTTTGCTATGAACTGCCATGATCTATCTACACAGCTCCATGAGAACTATCTTATCGCTCAGATACCTTGGAAGCATATATGGATATCCAACAAAGCACCCAAATCAGATGTATATGAAGGTGGGAAATTTTAGGAACTTACAACCAAATTTATTGACCACTGCCCATGCTTCATCAGATACTCCCCTCTTCTCAATATCTTTATCAAACATGCATATATGGAGCAAATAAAGCATTATCGACCCTCCTAAAATGTTGGATACTTTTATTCAAAGTCAACTGGGAGTAATATTGATAAACAAGAACATGCCTCTTATCACCCTCTGAAGTCAACCCTAGAAAGTTCCCCATTGATTCAACAACATAGACCAAGTATGGAGTCATATAAAATATCAGTGAGGTAGGAACCTTTATGAGTTGGTCATGAATTGTATCACTTATTTGTTGACCCCAAAATATATGTTGTTTCCTCTTCCTTATGACATGAAAATACAGTACATTCACTCCTAAAAAGTGGAAGAGTTAGGCAATCCTTTAAACCTGCTGAGAAGGGTGATCAAGTCATTTACTTCCTTAGTGAAATCACTACGAGGAAATCTCTTAGGCCATCTTGAAATATTTAGCCTTGGGTTCTTTAGCCACCTTGTATCGATTTCCTTCTTACACTTGTCTGGATCCTCATCGTAATGAGATTGTGCATTCTCAATGGTAAGATCAACATACACATCAATGCTTGGACATTGGAAGATCTTGTTGAATAACTCTATATCTAGTCTGATGATTACATTCCCATCAGGATCCCTGGCACTTTTGTCTTCCTTATGATAATGAGCTTCTACGACTAGAAAAAACTCAGTATTGTGTGCTGCTACTGGAAATGCAACCACTATCTGAATACTTCTCTCCACAACACATACCATACCTACTTCCGAAGGCTACTTCTTTTTCCTTTCCAAAAATTCAGACATATCAACATGTCTTATCTCTATGTCTTTGATCTCATCAATGTTTGAAGCAACACAAGTTGTTTCAAAAGACCCCTGATATTTGTACTTCATGGTTTTCTTACTTGGTGATGGATCACACATTTGTGGAGCAGTTGTATGGAGAGTAAATTGCTCATACCCTTTCTATAATTTGAGCGTGAATACCTAAAACAACATGCAAGAGCAACTGTAGAAAGAAATTTCATGTTTCCTAGTGTTACAAAAATTTTAGGATTTTGTGCAATGGTGGAGAAAAATTGAGATACTGCATGTGTTTTGATAATTTAGATGCAATGGCACAAAAATTATGTGCTCTTGCATGAGATTTTATGTTTGGATGTAGAGGTGTAAAAATTCTATGCCCTCACATCAGGGCAAAATAAAAGGTTGTAAGGGTGGGAAAAAATCTTGCCCCTACATGGGGTAAATCTTCAAGTTTTGCCTATGCAAAGAAAAACTATGATATTTCATAGCAAGTAATTTGTGTGTATGGGTAGTTTACCAATATACCATGTCGTTTGGGGTTTAAACCCCAACCTACATGCAGTACAAGCAATGATATGTATCCACGGTGAAATTTCATGAGGCTACATATATGTAGGGTAGATTGTCGAAATGTTGTCACGGGGAAAAACTTTGTGAACATATAATAAAGGGACGGGTGTTGGTAGTATGTGTTTTCATTTCATGCTACCCTTTGATGACCCATTACTGATATCCGATTTGAGAAATTCCCCATGGGCCATCTTGCATGATTTCTCCTTGAATTTTTCCTAAATTTTTCTAAGTCCCAAATTTTCAAGTTTTCGGGCTATCACTTACTCACTTACCTTGCTTGATTTCTTCATCACTCCTTCTTTCCCATCTTTCCTCTAAGTGTTTCAAGTATTAGCCTTCGGCCTTACCATTTACCTTCTATCGATCCCTCAAGGTAAGCCTTCAACCTTACCTTTGCCACCTGAAGCTTGATAAGGCTTGATTTGGCTAAGTCTTTTGTCTTGTTGGAATTCGGCCTTCGACCGTCCCTCTTTCCTCTTCCATCCTTTCCCTTTCTTCTATCGACCTTCGCCCTTCGCCCTTCACGCTTACATCTTACCTCTTACCTTCTTTAGGTAAGAGGTAAGGCTTCCTCCCAACCTCCGACGGTCTGAGGTCTGATCTCCAAAGCCTCACCTCTTGCTTTTGGACTTCGCAGTTTCCTCCCTTCTCTCTTCTCACTTTCATTCTTTTCTTTGAAAATTTGGCTGTATCAATTTTTTAGGTTTCAGCCTTCTGCCTTCCCCTATACCTCTTACCCTTCTTCGGTAAGAGGTATCTCATCTCCCTTACCTTCAGCTTTCGGGGGTGAGGCTTCTTGAGATTTCTCTATTGCAGGATAGTGAGGTGTACATCGCTATACACTAACCTCCTTAATGCTTCATCGCGAGGTAGTGG
>VDFB02271358.1:348337169-348379342 GCA_007258455.2 Sequoia sempervirens | reverse complement strand
ATCCTTGCCAGGGTCTGGGGCCGGGGCGGGGGTTTGGGGGCGGCAGCCCCCGAGAAAATTTTTCCTCCTACTTTTTCGCATCATCACCGAAAAAGGGAAAAATCCGATTTTGTAGAACCCAAAATCTGGAAGCTTCTAAGCTTGTTAAAAAGGGGTTCAGATGGGTATTATAGTATGATGAAAACGCGATTATTCGCAAGATTGTAATAGGTTTTTGCACTAGATAAGAAAATCATTGGATGGCTGCAGTTTGGTGGATGTAGCCCAAATTGGGTGAACCACGTTAAATTCTCTGTGTAATAATTTATTCTGTGTGTGTTTTTGGTTTCTCTATTTATTACTTAAATCTACATTTAATTGTTAGATATCTGCCTTTCTAACCCTAACACATTTTTCTCTCAAAACAATATTTGTTATTTGTGGAGCCTTAAAAAGAGATTCTACAATGGTCTAAAAAATAAGCCTGCATTGTAATCATTTTCCATTATCGCCTTTGTTGTTTTGGACAATAGGCTATTCAACTAAACTTTCTCTCATATATAACTCAATGAACCAAGAACATTTGATAAATTTTAAACTCAAGGTAAAATAAAGAAAGTATGTTGCAACAGCTTATCTTATGCTTTCATCAATAACCTTGGGTACACATTTTAAACATTGTGACAAAGATAACAAGATAAAAATATTGGACACAACCAAAAATAACGCAACAAATAAGCTTACAGGTGTAGTGAATCAAGTATTTCAAGGCTCACCTTTAAAGGTCTCTGAAAACATGGAGAAAGAATGCATAAAGTTTTGAAAAATTTCCATGCTTTTAGCCACATTCCATATCTTGCTCATTCCATGCAACATGCTTCCTCGAACCTGATCAACATGCTGCAACGTGACATATTGGTTTTTCTCGTGACTCCATGAAAGAATTCTTCAATGCCAACAACAAGAAACCCTAACCTTCCTCCTTGCTACGTGGATGTAAATAGAAAAGAAATTCCCTTCTCCTTTTGGCACCCAAAGAGTTAGAGGCTTTTCATTTATTTTATCTTTCACTTTACTTTTAAACTTTTCGTCTCCATAATGTCCACATTGTCATTTCCTTTTTACTTTGTCTTTAATAATTTGACACCTAAATGACTTTGTCAAACCTTTTACTTCCCATTTTGCCTCTTATGCCTACAAAAACCCCTCTTATAATTTTTAAGCCTATTTTTATTTTAATCCCAAGGATAAAAATAAGCTAGCACTAACCTAGGGCCTTGGGGGCTCATCAGTTATTATTGCCTTGCCTACGTGACTATGCAAAGGCTCATAGTTCACTTGTTTGATAAGAACATGTTTTTGACTTTTCTTGTTTTGTGAATTTTTTGACATTTTTTAATTTTTTGACTAAGTTAAAAGAAAGCATCAAAGATACCTAAGAGGACTGACCTAAAGCCTCAGGGGATGATTAGAGATAATCCTTTCCTATGTTATACATGTAGAGACCACATAGTTCAACTGGTGTTGACTCAAAGCATAACATGTTTTTGGGATTTTTAACATTGTAATGACTTTGTTTTGGATTTTGTTCATTTTTCATTGTTTTGGGATTTTGATAGTTTGTCGACCATTGTAGGATTTACAAGGATCCAATCTGCTACCAGTTTCAGGTATTTACCCCCATTTTGAGACAAGATTACATTCATTATGGGAGTTAGATGCTGATGGTGCAATAAGGTTCGACACTTTATCAGTCCTCGAGCCATGGTTAGTGTGCATGTTTTATTATGGGATGAATGGGTGTATGATTCAGATAGTGCAGATAGATAACGATGCATGTCTTATTCAAATGTAGTACTTGTTTTCCAGGTTTTCACTATGGTACTTGTCCTAGAAGTGCCACAAAGTGGTTTTCACTTAAATAACGTTTTATTTCACTTTACTATCTTTCTTACTTTTTGATGTTTTTAGCTTTTTTTAGCTTTTTTATTGAGATACTCTGATATGCTTAAGTATAATTTTTTTAAAGATGATTGTTGTTCAGTGGTTCAGCTAAAGGTTCTCCTTCAGGAGGAACCAATTGATAAGTGCCAAAGCCATAGCTTGCTGTGATGACAATAGGACCTAACCAGTTTGGTTCAAACTTACCTTTTCCATCTTGATTTAGCTATATTTTTTTTGTTTCTCTTTCAGCACCAGGTCACCAACTTGAAAGTTTATGTTCTTGATCTTTTTGTTGGAGCTTCATTTGAGTTGATTCTGATAAACCTGGAGATGGTTTAATGTGCTCAAACACCTTTCATCTAGGAGTTCCAACTCATTCAATCTGGACACCCGATATTCCTCATTATAGACCATGCCTTTCAGTGATATTCACAATGAGGGGATTTCAACTTCGATAGGTAAGATTGCTTCAGATTTGTAGACCAAGGAGAAAGATGTGGCACCTGTAGGTGTACAAATACTAGTTCGATAAGCCCATAGGGCTGAGTTTAGTTGTAAATGCCAATCACAGCTGACAACATTAACAGTCTTTTTTCAGTATTTTTAGGATGGTTTTATTGGATGCTTCAGCCCGACCATTTCCTTGGGGATAGTAGGGCATTGAGAATCTATGTTAGATAGAAAAATTAGAGAAAAGTTCATGGACATCTTAGTTCTTGAATGGGGTTCCATTGCCCACTATGATGGTTTGGGGGATTCCATATCGATAGATTAGATAATTCAAGATGAACTTGGATATCTATTTCCCTATGATGTATGTTAATGGAATTGCTTCTATCCACTTTGTGAAATATTCAGTTGCAATGATAATGAACTTGTGCCCATTTGATGAAGAAGGAGATATCTTACCTACCAATTCCAATCCTCATTGCGAGAAAGGCCATGGTGTTGTTATAGGTATTAGTTCCTGTGTTGGTGCGTGAACAAGGTCACTGTGTTGTTGGTATTGATGGAATTTTATGGAGTACTAAATACATTCTTATTCCATGGAGGGCCAATAGTACCCTATTCTCAACAATTTTTGTACTGTGTTAGGTCCACTGTAGTGGGACCCACAAATGCCTTCACGTACCTCTTGTAAGGAAGTTTTTATTTCTTTTGTGTTAAGACATTAGAGTAATTTACCATCTAAACTTTGATGATACAGGGTGTCTCCTAAGATTGTGAATCAAGAAGTCCTATAGGAAAAGGTTTTCTTTTGGTTTGTTGTCAAGTCAGGAGGTATGATACCATGATTGATATAGTCAAATGTATCTTGGTACCATGGTGAGTCAGGACCAACAACATCACAAACCAGTTTTGACTTTGGGATATCGAACTACGGTATGAGTAGTTTCTCCACAAGGAATTCATACTTTGGAATGTTTTGTGGAATGTCGAGGAGCAAACCTATTGTTTCCATAGCATCGAATGCTCTGTTGTTTATCTAGGGATCCTGTTCAAAGGTGATGATGACCAAATATTGTTTGAAACTTTCCACCATTATTTTACATGGCATAAACTTGTCATCCTTTGTTTGATACTCATCATTTACTTGTCTGATTACTAGTTGAGAGTCTCCATAAACCTATAGTTCTTTTATCCTCCATTCGATGGCCATCTTCAGTCCTGTGATTAGTGATTCATTTTTGAGATGTTATTGGTATATGGGAAAGTAATTTTTTAAGCCTTAGGTATACTATCTCCCTATGGTGTGAGAAATAGGTTACCACCCCCTGAACCATGTTGAGTGTGTGATCCATAAAAGTACAATATCTATCGATTTGACTGTTTGATAACAGTAAGCTTTCACCTAGGAACTCTGCTATTAGTGGTTGATGATATTCCATCGGTGCTTCTACCAGTTGATCTGCTATGATTTTTCCTTTGATAGATTTTATGTCTATGTATTCTATGTCAAACTCACTCAGTATCATTACCCATTTAGCAATCCTGCCTATTAGAGTTGCTTTTTCTAATAGATACTTTAGTGGGTCTACTTTTGAGATCAACTTTGCTTTTCTGTTCAAGATGGTAGTGTCTCAACTTTTGTGCCGCAAAGATGATAGAGAGACATGCTCTTTTTATGGGTGAATAGTTCAATTCATATCCCACTAGTGTTCAACTAATATAATAGACTGTTGTTTCCTTATTATTATCATCTAGTTGTGCTAAGAGAGCTCCTAATGTTGCTTGTGTTGTAGATGCATAGAGAATCATTGCTTTGTCTGGAATCAATGGCATTAATATTGGAGGAGTGAGTAAATACTCCTTGACCTGTTGGAATGCTTGGTCACATCTTCCTTCCCACTTGAATGTGATGCCCTTATGTAGAAATGGATGAACGGATGACACTTATCTGCCAATTACACTATGAACCTTCTGATGGACTGTAGTTTCCCCTGTAAACTTCTTAGCTACTTCAATGTCTTTGGAGAAGGAATTTCTAATATGGATTTTACTTTTGCAGGATCTACTTCGATGCCTCTTCTTGATACTATTTACCCTAGCAATTTTCCAAATGTTACTCCGAATACACACTTTTTCAAATTGAGCCTCAAGTTGTATTGTTTGAGCCAGTCAAATACTTTTGCTAGGTTGGTCAAATGGTCTTCTCTTTTGATGGACTTATATAGTATTTAATCCATATAATCTTCCATATTTGTATGCAACATATCATGAAATATTGTAGTCATTGCTTATTGATAGGTTGCCCTTGCATTCTTTAGATCGAATGGCATGTCGTTCCAACAAAAGGTCCCCCATGCACAAGTGAATGCTATTTTATGTTGGTCCTCAGGGGATATTTTGATATGATTGTATCCAGAGAAACCATCCATTAATGATAACATTTCATGCCCTACAGTTAGGTCTACGATCATATCGATGCTGGGTAGAGGGAAGTCATCCTTCGAGAAAGCCTTGTTTAGATCTCATAAATCTATGCAAATTCTTATGCCCGCAGTGGGCTTTGATATTGGTACTAGATTCGAAACTCATTGAGGATAATCAATTGGTCTAATGAATCCCACTTCTAATTTAGTTTCTATAGTTCTACCTTTACCAAAAGTGTTATATGTGGATGAATCTTCCATATATTTTTCTTGATGGGTTTAGCTCCAGGGAATACGGCTAGGTGATGTACAACTAATGTTGGATCTAGCCTTGGCATGTCTATATATGTACATGTGAAGTTGAGTTTCCTTTCATTGATGAATACTGAGAATTTCACCTTTTCTTCAAGATCAAGTGATGTTGCATGATATGTGATTTTGGGTGTTTATGTTGTGCCAACATTGATAGGTTTGACATCTTCAACTAGGAGCACTGATTTTTCTTGATATTATGTGGTGGGGACATTGAATGTTTCATATTTGGGCACGTCAGAGAGGTTTTCACCTTTAGATGCATCCTTTGTTTTTCTCTTTTTTGGATCCAATAAATCCACGTTGTGGTTTTCTTTAGGGGACCTCTTTTTTATTTTAAAAATTTGTAGTTTGTTTTTGTAACTAGAATAGACAATCTCCCCTATGAAATATGCTCCTTGATCTAGTTCCATTACCAAGCCTTCTTTGTGATCTCCTTGTGGTATATTGGTTCAAAGTGCCATGAACTTCTCAATAGCCTCACCATTCTAGAATGTGTCCAAAATCAACGTATGATGTTGTTGGTCCCAATCTATCAGTTGTGGGTAGCAGAGGGGTAAGTCGTCATTGTTATTTGTAAAGCTTATGAAATTTATCAAAATGGTCAATATAGCTCTGGTATCATTCTCCCATTGGGTATCTAGGTCATATTTGCTAGAAGCAAGGGAATCCCATTCATACTTGTTACAGTCTATTTCATAAGTACATTCTTTAAGTATAGGTTTGCTAGGTCGGGTAGGGATTATACTTATGCTAAAGCTTTCAAATAGGTCCTCGATTAGTAAATCATTGTTTATAAGATGGTAGGTATCCAATGTCTTAACGTTAGTAGAAGGATATCCTTTCTCAAAAGAGGTATATTTAGTGTTTGGAGTAACCACGTCTATTGAATCACAACCTAGTGCCATGTTCTTCTTTCTTTGTTCCACTATAATAGGTTCCTATCTACCTTGTTTGTGTGGCCCAAGGCCACCTTTTCCAGTGTATCCCATTTGTTTAGCCATCTGATACCCTTTACTACTAGGATCATTGGGAAAGGGTTGTAGTTGTTTTGGTTCTTCTTGTTCTTCTTTGTAGATCATTGATGAGAGGTCTTCTTTGAATATTTCCTCATCTTTCATATCTCCCCACTTGGTAAAGATCGTGGGTTTGACTACCATTGTTACTTCTTAAACATGTTTGATCTCCTTTGGCCCTCCATACACCTTTGGTGTTGGGGGAAGCATTCCATTGTAAAAGGCTTGATTGAAATGATAGTTTTTGTTACCCCTGTCAAGTACTTGGATATTGGTATCAAATTTAGGTACCTCAGTTGGTGATGGTGTAGTGGAAGATGAAGCTAGTGAGGATGGGTCAATGTATGAAAATGAGTGAAAATATATATCATTGTTGGGTATTTATTGGATTTTTCTATACTTTTCCTCCAATTTAGTGCAGTAATGGAAAGGTTCGAGGTTGACATATATGGTAATTTCCTTATTGTCATGAGGAAACTTTAGGAATTAATGGAATGTAGATGGTACTACTTTCAAAGCAAGGATCCATGGTTGACCCAAAAGAAGGTTGTATGGAAGCTTGAGATCTAGTATTTGACAAGTAGTTTCTATTATCATTGGTCCTATCTAAATAGGTAGCCTGATTGTGCCTTCTCAATTATGCTCCATGTCATCGTAATCTTTGATGGAGATGCTCTTGATTTTATCTATGACATCATCAAAGTATCCCAGTTATTTCACAAATTTTAAGGTACAAATGTTTAGACCTGCACTATTATCTATGAGCACCCTCTTGACTTTATGTTCATGGAAACCTGGCTCTAAATAAAGAGCTTGGTTGTGGAAATATTTTTGCAATAAGGTCTTTCTCATAAAAGACTAAACGTTAGGTCGATTTGATATTGCCAACCATGGCTTCAAATTGGTTAGCATCAAGGGTGTTTAGGATTGATGTTTCAATAAGGGCTTTTTCCAATATCTCTTTATGTGTTGGCAACAATTTTAGAAGCTCCAAGATGGAGATTAGGGTTGAAGTTTTCTTAAGTTGGTCCACAATGCTATAGTTAGTTGATGGCTTACTTGTGGCCTTTACTTGTGTTGGTGCTCCTTGTATGGTTACTCTTCCCCTTCGAGTAGTCACATTACATTCAGGATCTCTGCCCCATATGGTTAATGTTTGGATAGTATGATCATCACAAGAGATATTTCCTATAATGGTGTCCTCTCCATAAGAGAAGGCAACCTTATGATAATCCTATTCTTTTCCTTTATTGTTTCCCCTAGAGTGGTCAGGAATTGCATCCTTGTAAATCTTTAGGACTTTATTTCCAGGACGAGGTTCGTTGTCCACTTCTCCTTTTTTGATCAAGTCTTCCACAATGTTCTTAAGTCTCATGCAGTTGTTGGTGGTGTGCCCCTTGATTTTGTGAAATTCACATTTATCATTCTCATTATACCAAGGGGGTTTGAAGTTTGGTTCCTCATAGTTTGGTCTATCATTTATTATGATGAGGTTATTTTTGACTAGTTTATGCATAATGACCTCGAGGGTTTCTCCTAAAGGAGTAAATTTCCTTCGCGATTGGTCATATTATCTTGGTGGTGTCCTTTCATTATCCTGCCCTTGGTTTGTTTATTGGTTGTCTGGTTTATTTTTCCATTGATAACCTTGTTGTGTTGTTTGAACATGATTTTGTGGCATATTGGGTGTTTGCACATTATGTACAACCCTAGCGTCAACTACTTTGTCATTGGTTACATTCTTGTTTTTCGCCCATATCTTGGGTTTTTCATTTGATGTAGAGGGTTGATCTTTTGGACTATAAAGTTTGATTGTTCCTCTTTCAATGAGGACTCTTTCAATAAGTATACTCTTTTTAGTGGTTTCCTCAAATTTTTTTGGGCATAGTACTATTTATAATTGATATCTGCATGTACGTTGGAGATAAAGACTTTGACAAGTTTCTCTAGAACAAACCACTTAATTTTTCTTGCCTTGTGTCTCCATCTCTAGCGGTACGAGGCAAATTCCTCCCCTTGAATTTGCTTGATTTTATAGAGATCTGTGATTGTTATGTCTTGTTCGATGTTATATGAGAAATGGGTGACAAACTTTTCTGACAATTCGTCAAATGTTTTGATACTTGGAGGTAAATGAGAGAACTAGTCTATAGAGAGCCCATTGAGACTTTGTGGAAAAAGTATCATCAAGTAGGCATCGTTTTGTTGTAGTTCCATGCAAGATACTGAAAAATCATGTACATGCTCAATTGGATCTCCTTCCCCCCTATACTTGTCAAATTTGATCAAACAGATATTGAAAAATGTATTGGAGAGCATAACTCTTCTTAGGTTTTACAATTTGCATATCTGATATCCTTTGATTGAGTGTTTGAAGCTGCACATTTATGTCATTGTTTGGTGTGCTTGTTTGAGGATTCTGGGTATTGTAGATATGTTGTTCCGTGATGTTTGTTTTGTTGTAAATTGGATATTGTGTAATCATGGGATTTTGAGGGCCATTTTGCACATAAGGCATGTTAGGTCCTTGCTGGGTACCTTGATATTGACCTTGAGGTGTTCCTTGGTACTGATTTTGTGTTCCTCCTTGTTGTTTTTGTTGATGATTTTGATGTTGGGTTTGTTGAATAAAGTGTTGTTGGGTTTGGGGTATGCCTTGGTAGTTCACTTTGCGGTATCCCTTGTTGTTGTGAATGTTGAAGGTTGCCTTGGTAGTTTGTTTGTAGCACACCTTGTCATCATGGTTAATTTGGTTGAAGGTTACCTTGGTACTGCATTGACGGTAAACCTTGTTGTGGTTGATTTGGTTGAAGGTTACCTTGGTACTACGTTGAATACAAACCTTGTTGTGGTTGATTTGGTTGAAGGTTACCTTGATACTGCATTGATGATAAACCTTGTTGTGGTTTATTTGGTTGAAGGTTACCCTGGTACCACGTCGACGGTAAACCTTTTTGTGGTTGATTTGGTTGAAGGTTACCTCGGTACTATGTTGAATACAAACCTTGTTGTGGTTGATTTGGTTGAAGGTTACCCTAGTACTACGTTGACGGTAAACCTTGTTGTGGTTGATTTGATTGAAGGTTACCTTGATACTGCGTTGATGGTAAACCTTGTTGTGGTTGATTTGGTTGAAGGTTACCATGGTACTGCGTTGACGATAAACCTTGTTGTGATTGATGTTGTGGAAATTGCTCTTGTTGATTTTGTACGTTGTTAGAAGGGTCAGTGTGGGAAGTGTGTTGGGGCATATATTGCCTTTGTGATGGGTTACCACTTTGTTGGTCCATTAGAAAGTTCCACATATTTTGCATAGTGTTATGTTGTGAAATGTTTTGGGATGTGTTTCCTTGATATTGTTGTGCTATGACTGCTTGTTCAATTTGAGATAGTGGTCTAAACAATTGGTTCTCTTTGGGTTGTGTTGGATCATTGTTTTATGAAAAAAATGGTGGTATGTTGGTGTTCATGGTTGGTTTTGGAAGTTGTCTAACTACTATTTTAATCTCTAAGTGGAATAATATTTGGATCTTTTAGCATGTCCACATTCAAGTCAATTGGTAGTTTTGCACCACATTTTGTGACTACGAGGAAATTTTGGTTTGCATTTATCCCAAGCATCTTATCCATAAGATTTTGCATCTTAGGATTTTGGGAGTGCTCTATGAGTCTTTCTTCAGTAATTTCCCCGTCACTATCCTCTTCTTCTATAGTTTAAGTTTGAGAATCATGAGGTTGGTTTTGTTTATCAAGTCCTTCTTGATGCCTAAGAAGTACTTCAACCTCACTAGGGGGTTGGTCTTGGTTTGCTTTGAACGTGGGTTCCTTTTTTAGGAGTGTTAAGGTCACTTGGTTTATATCCCCACGGGTGAGTTTCCTCATTGGTAGTGTTGTTGGTTTTCGACGCACTTGAGCTACTCTTGTTGGATTCCATATTTTTGTGTTGAGATTGCCTAGTTGTCATAAACAAGTGCCAAGCTTTGTGAAAGTTGGGTGATTTTTAACTATGAAATGAAATGTTGCTTTGTTTTTGGGATTTTTTGTTTTAAAGAAATGGTGTTGTGTTTTTGGGATTTCCATTACCATGCAAGAAGTGGTAATATTGGCCTTTTGACCGCAAGATCAACTTTTCATTCCTCTTTGTCTAGGATATTAGTTGTGTTTCTCCACTAAGTTGGTGTTTCCTTTTTCTCAAACATAAAATTTATCAAACTACTGATAATGTCTGATTGTTCACCTTCAATTTGCGTGAGATTTGGTTGTATGATAGGTACCGTAAGATCTAGTTGTTGAACTGGAGTAGGAGGAAGCCAAATGGTCATAAAGTATAAGCTTTTCCTTGATATTTTGATCTTTTTCTATTTCCAAAAAAGGATGATGAATGATGATGATGTAAAAAAAAGTGTTGGAGTTATTTTGCTATGGTTTTCATGATACTCAAGACCCTAAAGTTTGAGTGATGTTTTGGACGCTTTTGGAAATGATGCTATATTTGGGACTCAAAATGTTGAAAACTTGGATTGATATTTCACTTCAATTTTTCTAGAGGATATGTTTTGAGAATCTACTTGAACTAACTTGAGGTTCAAGCAAATGTTGATATCTTAGAATTTGAGAGTAAAGGAATAATCCAAGTTGTGTTTTGATTTGAATCCTAAAACTAGGTTAGAGTGTTTAATTTTACAAATGAATATGGACTGATATAAATATGACGTGTTTTGGAGGTCTAACTGTTTTCATTCTCACAAGATTTAACTAGTTTAAGATCAATCTTTGATTTTCACCAGAAAGTAGGGCAATAGCGACAATCTTTAGAATAGTAGTGGTAATTTCTAACAAAAGCGGGAAAATTTATGTCAATAGTGACCAAGTCTGAAGGACAACTACAATAAGTTCTATCAAAAGCGGCCTCTATTTGTAATTTTTCTAACTAGTGAACAGTGAAGGAAAAAGCGACATTTTTGATCAAAAGTGGCCAGATTTAGGTCAATTGCAACTAAAAACTTAGGTCAACTGTGGTAATTTTAGGTTAACCGCATTCTATTTTTCAAAAGCGATAAGTTTTGGACAGTGACTGTAAAAAACTAGAGAGCAATAGAGACCTTTTTTAGATCAAATGTGACAATGTTTAGGTCAACAATTTGGAAAAAACAACATCAATAGCAGTTTGTATGTAGGTTTGTTTTCCAATTTTTGTTTTGACAACAATTGTGGATAAGTTTTGCAATTTTTTTGAAGTCTTTGTTTGATCTAATTTGTTTTGAGAATTCGGAAAATGATACAATAAAACACAACAATCAAAACAATTTGACTCTAAGTATCTATAGTCTGAGCAGGTTTCTTTCCACAAAAGCTCAAATTTTGTGAAAGTCAGAATATCAAAACCATAGTTCCCAATGTTGACTTTGGTATAAAATGTGACGTGAAATGTAAGCCTAAATATTTGGAAACCTTTAGGGATATTTTTATAAGATATCTTTTAAGGAGTGAAAACATAGGGACCTTTTCAAAGTTATTCACACTAAGTCCAAAGGGTTTGAAATTTGATAACCAAGGTCAATGTTTGTTTTGATGTGTTCTTATTAAACCAAGAAAAGTGTTTGATGTCCAAAGTAACAAAGAATTTTGGCAAGTTTGTGAAGACAATCATTACACCCTAGAGATAGGCACGTTCTTTTAGGTGGGCTTACCTCATGCCCCAAAGGGATGATTTTACATGCAACTTATGGAGAATGTTTTAATGTCAACCATAAATTGGACTTGGTAAGTAACTTCTCAGAAGTAAATTTTGATGCACCACTTCCAAAGAATGTTTTGGATAAAAAGGGTGACCTCTACTACATTGGTTCTTAGACACTGCTCAAGGGACCCAACCCTTTGTTAGTGCCCAACAAGCCACTTAAGGCTTTAACCAACTTACTCGAGGATCTATATACCCAATGGTACCTCCCCTTTCTTGAATGGCACCAACGACAAAGTAATCACTAATTAGGTTGTTTGGCATTTAGCCTTGACCATTTATATAGCGGGTTGAGGGAAAAATTGCTTTGAGTCACCTTTGAGTTCTCCAACGCGGGATGTGTCTCAAAGGCAGGCCCTCTAAAGGTGATGCTTGAAATGAAACAAGTGTGAAACTCAAAGTGCTTTTCGTCATCTAAGATTGCTAAAAGATGCGAAGGGAGATGATAGAAACTTAGTTTGCCAAGCATGGAAAACACAACATACAATTCATCACAATATTCTTTTTAAGCCCCTTGAGCGGTGCTATCCATAAAAAAATGAATGAAGTGTGAACAAGATAGCAATTTGTTTTTTATGTGCACCAATTTTGAAGTATTATGGATTTCAAGCAAGTAGATAGCAATGTGCAAATCATAAATGTATTTGTTCAATTTTAATCACCAAAATTGAGTGTTTCTAATGGCCTTGTCTTAATGTGGTCAACAAAATAAAATCATCCGTTTCATCAACATAATGAAAGCATTGGTCAAAAGAAAGCATTCCATTTTATGAGCACCAAAATGAAGTGTTGTTCTAAACTATGAAAGCCCTTGAAAGTTCATTTTAAGACACCAAATTGAAATGTGCAAGTTGTGGGGTTCAATTTTATAACACCAATTCGAAAGATTTTCTAAACTAGGAAAGCTTTTGAAAAGTTCATTTTAAGATACCAAATCAAAATGTGCAAGTTGTGGGGTTCAATTTTATAGCACCAATTCAAAATAATTTCTAAACTAAGAAAGCTTTTGAAAATTTGGATTTGGACCATTCGCCTTCTTTATAATAAAACCATTAGTTGTTCTTGGATAAATACACGCCATGCTCCTGGAAATTCTGCATAATCAATGTTAACAACTTTCAAACACCCAAAATAGTCATCTATTAGTGTTAGAAATTAGAAAATTTGTTTGTAGATTTAAATCAAAAGAACAAAGAAAAGAGTAAATGTCAATCAAAAGCGGTCCTTTTATTTTCAACAACTACGGTCCTCATTGTCAAAAGCGGCCCTAATAGGTGCAACTGCGGACCTGTCTTTGGCAAGAGTAGTCCAAATGTCAAAAGTGACCTTGTTTTTGAAGCAAAAGTAGTTAGTTTTTTCAATAGCGATTGTAAAAAAAGCAACCACGATTGAAATGAAGAAACAATTGTGTGAGATTCTTGTAGCGTTAAGATAAAAAAATTTCAAGTGCATTTCTAAAACCTACAACTACTCAAAATACACTCAAGGAAATGCTAATGTCAAGGACCGAGGTCCCACCAGGCGTGCCAGAATGTGTAAGGGGGAAATCGGGATGATAAGGAAATCAAAGATAAATGAACTAAACAAGATTTAATTCAAAACAAAAGACAGATTCCATACCCATTACTCATGAAATGAACAATATATAAATTATTGAATTCATTGAAATCAAGCAATGTAAACAAGAAGCATACAATGAATTCAATTAACTAATATTGTTACCCATCTCATGTCAAAGTGTATTCAGAAATGACGTTGGATTGCATTGTATCAATGCAAAGCCTCCATTATGCGTTTGCAAAAAGCTCCCAAATATGCGTTAATGGTGATCGAAGATGTGTGTAAAAGCTCTCAAGAAGTCGAATGACAATTTAACATTACTTTGTTGAACAAAAGATGTCAATTCTCCTATCGTTTTTGAGGATGAAGAGGATTGTTATATAGATTTTACAATTTGAGATGAATGTGCAAGATTATAACAATGTTGAATCAAGATCAATGGTTGAAAGTTGTTGAGAAGAATTAGATTGCTCAGTTAGCTTCTGTGATCGAATCAATTAAGGATGTTAATTGATCAATCAGAGGAAATAGATTGCCTAATCTATGGAATTGAGGAAATCAGGTTGAGTTTTCAATGGGATTGAAGAATAGATGGATTAGTTAGGAAATAGATGAATTAGTCAGCCAATCAGAGTGAACAATCAGTGGTCATAATTTTCTCAATCATAAAAGTGGTTGAGGGTAATTAATTATTTGAATTAATTAATTAAGCTTTTTTGAGTTGAACGTGCAAGTCATGTTTGAATTTTACAAAGTTGTATTTGTTTTGTTGACCTTTTTGGATGGTGTTTGAATAATTTATTTAATTATTCAAGTTTAGGGGAAAGCGATTTAATTAAACTATTAAGTATTAATGATTTAATTGATTTAGGGGAATAGTGTAAATTAGTGACATAATTAAATAATTGATGTTATTTAATTAATTAGGAAGGATAAATTTAGATTAGGACTTAATTAAATAAATGAAATTTATTTAATTAGTTAGAAATGATGAAAAAGTGAATTAATTAAATAATTTAAAGATTATTCAATTAATAGAAGAAATTAGGGTTTTTGATGTAAATGATGTCAAATACAGTGATATTAGGGGACAATGATGTCGATGATGAGAAAATATCATTCAGGATGTGTGCTAAGTGTTAGGTCATTTTTACATGTCTACAAAAGGAACCTATACTTGCACAGTCTTCGCCTATTATTCCATGTGAACAACCCCCTCCAGAACCCCAATAAGCCTTTCAAGAGCTTTTAGATCTTTTTTCTTTGTGTGATATTATTTCACTTTACAAAGGTGGACATGTTGTTTAGAAAGGCATCCAGTCAGAAGAACAAAAGAGGGAGATGTTTTAGGTAGAGAAGGAGCAACTTGTTGTTTGTGAGCTCTCATGTGCTCTAAAGAATGAATGTTTTGACCTATTGCAAGAAAAAGTTGAAGATGACCAACTGCAACAACAAAACACCGAGCAAGTGGGGAATGATGATGAAGATGAGGAACTGGTCCCCCTTTTTGATGAGCTCCCTTATTTAATTGACAATGAGGAGGAGATCCTACCCATGCCTACATTAGTAGAAGCCTCAAGGTAGCAGGGGTTTGATTTTATGAAAGAGGAGATCCAAGGGAGAAATTTTATGATAGAAGAGGACATGGTGGAAAAATTAGGCCATAGACCTGGGGTTGTTTTAGTTAAACTTGTCTTGCAAAATAGGAAGGAGAGCTACTATGAAGTCAAAACCATCCCTCTTATATAATATCAAAAGGTCTAAAGAGGACCTCTTTTGGGATGATTTAGAGGTATTTTGTTTAAACTTGGATATCAGACCATGATACATTGATGAGGAAAATTATGGGAAACATATATGTGAAGTTGTGGTAGTAGAGAATGCAATGGGCACATCATGTCATGAGTCTATCTTTATTGTAGCCAGTCGCCAAGAAGAAGAAATGAACATAGAGAGACAATCTGAAGAATTTAGTTCTTCATTTGAAGTGTCTCACAAACTTGAGGTATGTGTTGATGAGGTGTACATGAATGCATGTAATAATGATGTATGTTGCTTTGTTCATCCCTTAATGTAGCAATTTTGAATATGAGGTCTTCATCTAAGATGAAGATGTAACTTTTGGCATTGGGGATAAGGTGCCTGAGATAGAATGTTTCACATGGGACCAATATACTAAAAATATTACTATTGAGAAAAAACACATTTGTCACTTGAGAGTAGTGCTCTCATTTCTCAAATTGATAGTATGCTAGAGCTTCAAATCTTTTCATTTGAAAAGTGCATGAGGAAGGTCTTCCCAATGCAAATCAACAAACAAGATTAGTATACTTTACAACACCATGTGAGTTGGAAACTTTATCTTTTTGTTTTAATTCATTCAATAAGGAGGTCAAAAATTATGACAATGGCTTACCCTTGTGTGAGGAGAGTTCCCTTTCCTCTACAGAAGGTTTCTCCCTTGATGTTGACCTATTTTTAGAAATATTCACCCCCGCTCCTATATGTTTTCCTTAGGCACCATTGTTAGATGAATTTGACACTTGCTTCATATGGCTACCCTACAACAACAAAATTTATAGTGAAGTGATCCTTCACCATATAGGTATTTTGTGCATCCCCTTGCATATAGATGGAGGTTTTCAATGGTTGCAACTAGGTAAAGATTGTAACTATGGTTCGAGGGAGATCAGCTCCTTCATAAGAGTTATGTTTCATAGAGGCATATTTTGTAATTTACATCTTGTTAAATCCATATACATATTAGCTTACTTGTTGCTTTTCCAAGAAGTGTGGTTACACACCCTGCATTCTCCTTAAGGGAATATATGATCCTAGATGTTTTTTTTTCCTTCGAGTGCAAGCATGTATATGTTTTATTTTTCAAGGAGGGTTAGTTGCTATAGTTGCTCTATTTGACTCTATGCCCAATGGACTAATAAGACCCTCAGATTCCATGATTAGTAAGTAATCATCCCACAAAAATCACCAATTTTTTTGACATTCCATGCCCCCTTATATGGCCCATCAGTAAAAACTGATATGAGAGATCTTCCATGACCCATCTTGCATGAACCATGCCTAAAAAACCCAAAAAATGACTATTTGTCAAAGTTTTAGACTTTTGAGTTTTTTCTTGTCTTCATACACATATGGCTTTCCTATTGCTCCCAAAATACTCCTTTCCATCACTTGCTCAAGTGTTTCAGGTTTCATCCATCAACCTTAACCCTTAACCCTTATTGCTTCTCTTTCATAAGCCTTAAATCTTCCCTTCGATCACCGAAGTCCCAATGAAATTCTTAAAAAATGACTTTCTCAAATTTTTGGACTTCGAGGATCGACCTTCTTCCTTACATCTTATCATCTTTAATCTTAATGTATAAGCATTCCTCCTAACCCCCGATCTTGACTCCTTCGGCTTTCAATGATTAGGCCTTCGCCTTATCTTTTGTCTTATCTTTGAAATAAGATATAAGACCCCCTTTTCATCCCCAATCTCCGATGTTATCTTCAGATTTCGGTATTTGGGTCTTTCCTTAATTTTTTGTCTTATCTTTACAATAAGACATAATGTTTCCTCCCAACCCCCAACTCCTAACATTTATCTTTCTTCCACACTCTTCCAATCTTTCCGCAAACGTTCATATCTTTTGGCATTCTTCCTTGCCTTCTTCCAGCAAACGTCAGGCCTGATGCTTAAAGTTTTATAGGTGGTCTTTCAGGGATCATGGTTCCAACATTCATAAAATTATGTGGTACGTGGTATGAAGTAGGCCTCATGTTTGATGTTTAACGAGGTTTCTCTTTGGATTTTTAGGATCATGGTGTTGTTCTCTTTACCCTTTTGAGAAGCATTCCTTGGAAGGCTCGATTCCTAATGCCTGACAAAGGTTCCTTTTTCGAGGATCCAGACCATTTAATTCTCATCACAGTGGTTCTTTCAAACTTGAAGCTCCAAAAATACTCTAAAAGACATTTTTTTGAGTTATAATAGCCATTAATGGCCAAAAACTCTCCTCAAATGTCTAATTTTAGTTTATAAGGTAGTGGAGAGGGAATTTAATGATTTGAGTATAGTTTTGGAGAAGAAATGTGATGCCCATGCTCATTTATTGCATGCAGGTGCCCCTTTTGCTGATGATCATGCCCAAATTGTGATTTTCATGGGAGATCTCCATCCTTCTACGCACGTTTCCAACAAAAATCAATGCAAAGGAGTGGATGTTGATTGTCGACTACTCTTCTTCCTTGGCACATTTCTTTTTGGGTTTCTATCTTGAATAAAAGGAAGCCTTGTGCTCATTGTAAAGGGTTCTTCTTTTGGGCTCTTCCTAGGGTTTTCTTTGGTAGATATTACAACTCTTGGATGCTACAACTTTAAAATTGGCTTATATGCCTCTGTATTAATGAAAATTACCAATTTTACCTCTTATCTCTTTTAGATATGTTGTGTATGACCTTTACCTTCATGTTTGAATGTTTTTTTTTTATCTTCCATGCATGCATGTTGTGTTAACTAGGTTTGCAAGTTTTGTTTGTGAATGTCTTCCTTTCCTTCCAGCATCTTGCTAAACCCTAACCTTCATATTTTCCCCTAGAAGTTGGTAAAATAGAGATCTATGTAAGTCCTTATGTTATTTTTTTAATTCTCTATGCAGTCTTAAGCAAGAAGAAACATTTATAGCTTAGTGTATCACCTCTCTTTCCCATTTATGCATTCTTTCTCTTTGTTTTACCTTGTGAGTTGTTAGAGTAGGGTTAGTGGTGGGATTTCATGTGTTGGGTTGGACCAACACATTTTTACTTAGGTTAGAAGAGGAAGTTAGCCTTCTCCAAAGACCAGACCTCATTTGCAAGGTCCCACACCTTGAGATTAGTTTCATTGTGTCATTGGAATGTTGAACCCATGTTCAATAGGGTACAATTTCATGTGACAATAATAACATGCACCAATGGATCCTCTTCCTCTTCCAAAATTTCCTCATCTTCTTGAATAATCACCTCTACCTCTGGGATAACCTCCTCTTCATATAGCTTCTAGAGTATAAAAAACATCTGGAGGTGCTAGTTCGTTTACCTTAACCTCTTCCACCACTTGATTGTCTTTTCCATGTGAGTACCTCCCTCCAAGTTGCTCTATTGTTACCTAGCATTTTTTCTTCTACCTTCAACACATATTGGTAGCGTTCTTCTTTAGTTTACAATCTAATCATGCTAATCTCATCTTGAATAGATAATCATAGACCATTCACATACCTCGACACCTTCTCAACATCATCATCAACATGTCCTTCCATAATTCTCAATTTATAAAACTCTTTTGTATATTCTTTTACACTGGATTCTTTCTATTTTAGGTTTTGTAAGTTTCTAAACAAACTTAGGTTATAATTTTTTGGTATGAATTTGGCCTTCAACTTGGTTGCCATTATGTCCCATGACTTAATCTTATCTTTGCATATTATTTGTCTCTTTTTCTATAGATGTTCCCACCATAAAGATGCGTACCCTTTCAACTTAGTGCAAGTAAACTTCACTTTGTTTTTTCATCCTCTATTCCTTCAAAGTCAAAATACTTCTCCATCTTTGATATCTAGTCTATAAGTTATTCAAGGTTTAAGCTACCATTATAGCAGTGAAGATCCAATCTAGAATTGTTACTGATTTTGGACATGGTCTTCAAGAATATTTCTTCTCTTTGGTCTACTTCACCTTTGTTTTCTTTATTTGCTTCACCTCCTCTTTCTACTACTTCTTCTTTGTCTTCACTAACATCTTCAATGTGTAATCCTCTTCTCTATGCTACCTCTATTGCTTCTAATATTGTTTTAGTTCCTCTTATAATTTATAAAATATCCATATCACTATCTCATAGTGTTGCTCCTCTTCATCTATGTCCTCTATGTGTCATGTCTCCACAAACCGTTTTTAGTTGTAGGTCTTCTCTTTCTCTTACCCGCCCACAAAAACTTTCTCTAGGGTTTCTTCTCTTGATATGAACATAACAACCCTCGCTTTCAAAACCTCACTCTAATACCACTTGATGCAATTAAGAATAGCGAATTCTATTGAATAGCCCAATCATGCAACTAAAATCCAATGTTCAACATAAAACAATATTTATAAAATAATTGAAACCCTAAATTTATTGTCTAAAAGTAAAATTCTAATGGAAGAGTATAATAATATCATTTTTTGATCTTTGTCGCCCTTCTACAACTTGCCAAAGATTCCAAAATTATTGCCTTGATCTTTATTTTATTTGTCGAAGGCTTGGAAGTCAAATTGGATCCAATCTTGGTCATTACGACAACCAAATCATTACAAAAACATCAAAGTGTAGTAGCAGATCATAAGTCCATTAGTGCAATAGTAAGCTAGAAACCTGCAAAAGCAATTTTAAGTAAAAAATTCGTAATCAACTAGTTCGAACAAGAAATCATGCTTCAAGTCTAATTGGTCAATAAAACTCTACAAGCCATACATGGTGACATCATCATCTTACTGAAGTCAGTTGATGTCATCCTGGCATTATAGGTAAAACTATTCATCTAAACTAGTTTATTAACTTGTTAATGTTTGATGCACTTAATTTTACCCTCAAAAGTTTAGATGACCATGATGAACCCACGAACTTCTTTTAGATATGGAATTTTTGAAAGAGGTAGATGCATAAGGAATTCCCACAAGCTAGATGAATATGAAGTTTTCAATAGCGAAAAAATCCATTAGTACTAGATTGTGTGGGGAAAGTCATTGGAATTAGATAAAATTTTATGTGTTGATACAAATAAATTGATTCACTTGACTAGGAGATTTATGCGAATGTAGAAAAACCTTCCAATGCTAATCGTATAGACAAACACATTATAATTGGCCCAATACATTAGAACTTGTTGAAAATTACCAATTTAGTGACAATTATCCACAAAGGCTCGAAGGAGACCAAAAATTTGCATAAATCAAGATCAACACAACTTGAAAGTCTACTTTTGGTAACAAGCCAAAAACTTGCAGAGCCATAACTTAGCCAAATTTGTCCAATCTTCACCAAATTGGACCTGCAGACACCAATTAAGCTTATCTACAAGATGACATCATTAGATTGCCCAAATTATTCCTAGAAACCCTTATGAAGTAACTAACCAAACTAACACTACCAAAACCAAAAGCAACTGAACCAAAAGGAAATATTTTTGGTTGATGAAAGATTTCTTGTGGACCCAGATTCCCTTGCATTGAACATGCATTTTTACTCAGCATATCAAATAAACAATCTACAATAAAATCTAGAAGATTGAATTTATAAATTGGGGTTATGAAACCCTCAAACCATTAATTAATAATGACCTTTAGATTTGACAAATCCAAAGTAGAATTTGGTTCACGAGTTAGAAAATCAATTGGCCAAGCATCCTTGCTTCTAGAAACTAGCCAAGTACTCCTACTTCTAAGCTCTCCCCTATCAAAATCAATTGATTCTTTATAATCCTTTACCTTTTCTACTATCTAAGTAAAATTTCATTTTTATTTATTTAATTAGGGTTAATGGATTCTCTAATTTTTCATGTTAGTGAACACCATCTATCTATTAATATATTTGATTCTAGGGCTTCTAAACTTTTAGAAATTTCCCTCTCAATGCACTCTAATCAAAATTTCCTATCCTTCTCATTCCTTCTATGGTATCTTTCCTAAAAATTCAGCATCCTCTCCTCATTAGTATTCATCTTAAATGCCATCTCTCTTCAATTTTTTTTATTAATTTCCTACTATCTCCTTTATTCATGTGCACTTCTAATATATTTTTACATTAATCTAGTTACTCATCCTTAATGAAAAACTATACTTTTCTCAACAATTACATCTTTTTAATATTCCCCCCATTTCATATGTCACCCCTTAGTTTCCACTACACAACATAAAATTTGTTTCCCTTTTATCTCTAATTACCTTTCTCTAAAACAATCTCACCACAATGCTCCTCTAGATTTAGTCCTCTCCTTACCATCCACTATTAGGGTCCAAGAAATAGAACCAAATGTTCACAAGAAATCATAGATTGGATCTATGATATTAAAATGTTATATTATAGTTTACCATAGTGTGATAGATAAGGAAGCTAATCATAACATGTGTAGCAGATTACAAAATAATACAAAGGAAAATAAATCATACACTTAAATACACCATCCATACATATCAACTCTATATATTTATCCAATAATCATCATATCATAGTACATTATCATGTTTCAATTGCATTCATTATTCTCTTTGATATCCTATATATTTCTCTCACTATTCATTTATCTCTCTTATATACTCTAATATCATGTCTTACTTAAATCATATTTATGATCTTGCATGCTATTTATATATTATCTATGTCTATCTATTGCATATCTTATGTGGTACATATATCTTCTTTGTATTTGTGCCTCTCTAGAATTTTTGCAAGAAAATTATATGTGACACTAAATTGTTCTAGCGACTCGCAATGATTAAGTATTTTTATTTTTCTCAAGGATATGTTTCTTTTATTGCCATGCTTTGGTACTCTTGCAAATTTTTATTATCGGTC
The DNA here is from genome assembly GCA_007258455.2 of Sequoia sempervirens. Lineage (NCBI taxonomy): Eukaryota > Viridiplantae > Streptophyta > Pinopsida > Cupressales > Cupressaceae > Sequoia > Sequoia sempervirens. Next base: position 348,357,331 of record VDFB02271358.1, on the reverse strand, counting down.
TCCCTTTGGAGTTTTCAACCAATAGGAATGAGTCAACTATGTCCTACCAATAATATGAAGTGAATTCATGCAATGGTATCTACCACACCTACAAATTAGTGATCAAACAATGTCACCTCACATAGAAGGATATAGTACCCTACAAGTTGTGATGTGAATGATGAACCTCTTGATAGCATGTTCATCCCCTAGAACCATTTCATATCCATACTATAGTATAGTCATAATCATGGTTTACTCACTACATAAACCCATTAAGCTCCACACCAAAGCCCATCAGTGACTATTTAGTACTATGTAAGGCACATCTACCCTAATGATCAATGTTGTTGACCTTGTTTTGATCAACAATATCAGTGTTAGCAACCCCTATCAATTTACATAATCACTTATAATTTATTAAGGGAAAATATAGTCTCTTCCCCCTATTATTCAAGAGGTGAGAAGCCCTTATAGTGAAATATCCCAAAAAAAATCTCCTCATCAAATATAAAAAAGGAAAACCAAAACTAAACAAACCATAATGACCAAACCAAAAGAAAATTCAACTACTACCAACATTACCTTTCAAATAAGGTACCCATTCTCCATGAAAGAAGTTAATTTAAAGATATGGGAATATTCCTTCATCCTCTAGTGGGTCCTCTAACCTCTATTTTATCCCTTAGACTCTCTCAACTAAGTTGATCCAAAGGGACCTATAGAAGACATGATGTAACCTATCTATATTTGATGGTACTCATAGCATGCAAGCATAGTGTTATAATGACTAGCATGGTAATCACAAATAAATTTCCCATTTGTAAATTCATAGCAATATCAAGGTGTTGAGTAGTACCAAAATAACCCCAATTACAATAAAATTTTCTAAAAATGAGACAATATGTCTTAAAATTGAATAAGGTGCCATAAAATATAAATTAATTGATCACATGCCTAAATAAAAAATAACCATAATTTAAATGAACACAAAATATTTGTTATGTGAGCTTGTACTCTAAATAATACAATTTTTTTTAAAAAAGTGCACATATGGGAGTATAACTCGTAACCTCATCCATTTAATTCTTAAACATGCATCTTACAACCAACCACCCTATAGATCAATGGTTATAATTCTTTTACATAAACCTTGCATATTATATAACTATTTGTAGTTTATATATGTATGTGTATAATATTATAGTGCTAAGTTTATCACTTCATACGTCACTTTGCAAATAAATCACATCCTTTTATGATTTTATCTTGTTGAGTTCATAAAAATGATTTTTTTTATCCTTATTCATTGGACATCTTTCATTTTTGCACTCAAATTTAAAAAATTAACTTAACTTTCTCAATACCAAATTTCATGGTTTAATTACCCAATTATTACATCACCCAATATGTGAAAACCCACTTTGAAAGTTTTAAGAGAAAAAATTAATTGTAACCATAAATATCAATTTGGAATTTACCACTTACTCAACATTGTAATGATTGATTATATGGTTATTTGAAAGAAAAACAACATTGATTCAAATTAGCACAATCAACAATCTACATATGGATCCCTTGGTAGTTAAGAAGAAAAATAACATTGATTTTGAATCGACTTTTTTTATTGTATTGGCTAATATTATTTATATTTTCTAGAAGGGAAAATAGAAATTTAAAAAATTGAAGGGGTCACAAATCTTCACCAATCAACCATGTTTCCAACAAGCCTCAATCATCCATAATAGCTTTAATAACTTTCTTCGGTGAGAATTCAAGTAAACCAAAAAAAATTATTGATAAAATTGAAACGCATAACAAATACAAAAAAAAAATTACACTAGAAAAAAATTATTTATCCTCCTTCCATTTCTTCACAACCAACCAACCAATTTTTTTTTTTTTAAATATTAAAATAATACTAACAAAGCATGTTTCTCATAAATGAAATACACACCCCATACAACTACTATTTAACTCTATATATAAATCAAAAACATATTTAGATTACATGACCCAACAACATGTAGTTCAGGTGGTGGTTCTAACTTCACAAAAATGGTGAGCCCTTATATCTATTATCATCATTTAAATTTTTCTCTTAGTTTATATATGCTACACTTGATCTCATATTTCACCATTTATAAGTCTAGATTGAGACAAAAAGCTAAAAGCAAGTGTAGGTGCTTATATACGTGAAACTTCCTCCTTATTTTATTTTAAGAAGTTTTACCTATCAATTAATATAACACGCCTCTCCCAAAGTGGTAAATATGTAAGTCCCAAAATAAAATGGACCAGTGTAGCATATTTAATGATGACTAAGTATTCTAAATAAGGATAAAAATAGCATAAAAAACTTGGTAGCTTAACATGTCTCTTACTAGGGTCCAATTTGTCAATATTTTAAGACCACCCAATCACCCTAGTATCTACCTTGTGTTATTGCGATTTTCACATTTCTCCTCCTAACTCAATTTTTTTTTTTTTTTTGTGACTTAACTAATTGTCATAGAATTTGATATGCTTTCACAAGTTTACAAAAATATGTTAAACTTCATTATAGTATTCTTGTCTTTTAACTTAATATTCTTGCCTTCATCATGATAGTTATATTTCTTCTTGAAAATTTTACAATTGTCAAATGTGGTGATTTATATAAAAATTGACAAATTCATGATTCTAATTTCACATGTGATTTTCTTTTAAAATGTTTGTTTTTTTTTACTCCTTCCATCGACCTCAATCAAGATCCATTTTCAACATGCATGATTCCTTCCAAAAATTTCTTGCAAAAGTATAATTTAAACTATTTAGAAGGATCTAAAATTTTATTGTTTGCAACTAGTACTTTATTGGTAGTTTTCCTACTCAACCATCTAGTTAATATTGTAGGAATCCCTTACATCTTTGCATACTTGGCCATTATCTAACTAAATTTATTTTAGTATGTTTGTTTTCTTTCCTTTTACCTTTGGAGAGTTATCCATGAATAGCTACTCAAAAGGGCGAGGATCTAAAGAATAGAAATCCTAAGGATACACTACATTTGAAAATCTACTTTGAATTTATAGCCTATCTAGCTCTAATTGTGGATGTTTTATTTTATGTAGTTTGATGTAATTATTTTATTACATATTAAAAAATATTAGTTGTATTAGTTTGAGTTTCATTATTTAGTATATGAATTATTAATGCGAGAGAGGTAGAATAGGAATAATTACTTCATTTATTTCTTTGCATTTCTTATTGTGTATTTATCATTGTATGCATCTACTTCTGCTTTCATTATATGTAACCATTTATTCTACTTTCACTTTATCAAAAATTGTAGAAGGCACTTATTTCTTTGGGAACAAGTTCTATTATTTTCCTCTTGAGGAATAAAATTTACATAAGTACCACTACACAACTTGAATTTCAAGGATGATATTAGTAAATTGCTTAGTGGATAGCATGTTCCTAGACATAAAAAAAATTAAACATAGACCAATCTACAAGAATCCTATGATATATTAAGATCGTTGTTTGGATTTAGTTTGAGAATGCTTTTTACCTACCTTTTTCTTTGAACTATCAATTTTTATTCTAATAATTAATAATGATTCCTTGTCTACAAAAGATTCTTCTTTATGTGAAAAAAAAATAAAAAATGGAAAAGATGGCTTATTATAAGATATTTTTCTATGTAGAAGATTTCACACAAAAGTTTCATTTCCATAAAACTCACACACACAAAAAAAAACATTTTCTCATATTTGTTTTTTATTATGGGAAAAAAGGTTTTAATGGGACCCTGAAACCCAGTACAAACAAGTTTTACAGGGCCCTGAAACTCGAAGAAAGAGAGAGTTGCCTAAAATAAAAGACACAAACCATCAATAGCCTAAACTATAGCAGCCATATAGAAAAAGACAAGACTACACGAGTTGCACGAAACAGGTTTAGAAGGGGCCTTAAACCCTTTTACAAATAGGTTTTGATTGGGACCTTAAACCCTTAGAAACACTTAACCACCACCTGAATTAGCTAGGAATCAACAGACCAATGGCTCTGAACATCCTCATCCAAGCCCAAGAACATTGAAACACTCAAGGAAGACACCACTGAGCCAAGAGAGACAAACATCTTAATGGTATAGATCACCATCAAACCCCACATAGTAAAAATTTGTAACGCATCAGCTTTTGTGCAGTACCAATCCATGCACAATTCATCAGCTTCCCTACAACACCATTCCACCTGCACAGTAAGAATCTGCAACGCATCAGCTTTAGTGCAACACCAATCCATGCACAAAGCATCAACTTCTCTGCAACACCATTCCACCTTGTCAACCAACCCAACCTCCACCTCTAAAGGAGAGGATGAAGAGAAACCCCTTACCACCAAAGCCACAACTCTCCAACCCAAACAAGCTCCACCTCAATAGGAACCGAAATATGGGAGGAGATCTTCCTGCTAACCCAACAACATCCATCTCCACCTCAATAGAAGATGGTTCCACCTCAAGAGGAACAATCTCCCCTCAATAGGAGACACTTGTTGAGAATCCCAATAGAAAGGAACTTCAGAAGAAAGGGATAACCCAACATCCCTTAGCATCACAAGTTTCAGGTACCAGTAAGAAGAAGCTAAAAACACAATAACCAGCTCACAAAACTGGGTCCAAAGAAAAGACAATAAGCATAGCCCAACCACCAATAAGCCAATACAAATTAGAACAATATTTCCCCCTTTTTTTCCTCATAAGCTTCATAAACACAAATGAGGCCACAACAACTTACATAAACCATAGAGAATACTGGGTTAAAAGAAAAGGAAATAACCCAATCAAACACCAACAATAGCAGACAACCCTCTGCAAGAAGCTCACACTAAATCCCTTTAAATAAAGAGTCCTCCATACAAGAAAAGGGGAGGAAATAGCTTTATTAGAGAGAAAAGACAACAAAAACTTCAAAGGGACATCAAACTTCCCTCTAATAGAAAGAAACAAGGAAGAAACCCTCAAGAAGAAAAGCACGAGGCAAAGATCATAAGAAAGAGCCTCTAAAGAACCCATGATTTTAGCCACACCCAAAAAAAATAGTAGTAGCTAGCACCAAGCCGTCGCAACCTAGAAGCACGAAAGCAACAACTTGCCCAACCATAAGTCACCTCGAACTAGTAAACCGTCTGCCTCCTCTGCCCTGTAGAAAAGAGGGCACCCAACAACAAGCAACAAAACTGTCGCATCCCAATTGGACAACAACAACCTACTCCACAACACATCAAGCCGACTAGAAAACGACAAAAGCCAACACCAAGCTGCCACAACAAAAAAGTATAAAAACAACAACCTGCCCAACCACAAGTCGCTTCCCGCCAGTGTTCCATCTGCCTCCTCAAAATCGTCTCCCTCCCCACCTGCATCATCTCCAGATTTGAAAATCCCCCCTCCACTCCTCTTCCCGCTTCCTCTCTTCTCCATCCTTTTGTTACGATAGTGGAGTTGAAACATTGTTCACTTTGGGATGTTTAGCATTTTTTCTCATATTTGTTAATTTAGATGAGTTTTTATTTAAAAAAATATAAAACTGAAAAATAATTTCAGCATTATTTTTACCAAGTTACTTTAAAATATTTTTCTTACAAATAGCTAGTGTAGATTTCTAAATTTATTTGTTATCAACAAGTTCTATAATTAGACCATTTACTTCATTTAGTAAAAACATATTATTAAACATTAAAAATACTAAAAGACCCATAAAAAAGATAAAACAAAAATAATTTTCAAATGCAAATGCATCTAAGTAGAAAATTACTAACAAATTTCAACTAAATAAACATGTAAGCATGCTTTCATTGAACCATCTATGCAAAAAAAAAAAAGTATGACCTTCTAGTCTTATAACAACCTTGAATCTTGTAAGGACATCACTTACAAAATTTTAGTGGATGCATTCACTTCTACTCCCATCCCACCTCTATTAATAAAAAAACATCGTTAAAAATAAGAGAGGAGAGAAAGAGCCCAACAAGTACTAACAAGAACAACTAAACTCCTCAATCATCCACCAATCATCCATAGTGTCCCACTTTCACATTTTTGTTAGATTTTCATCATCAATCATCTTCATCACAATTGTAAACTTACACTTGTCATCCACATAAGAGGACTAATTCAATAGAACCCTAAGAAATTACATGTGCCTCATTTTAATATGTGCATGGACCAAACATGTTCCACCAATCATGTATCCTTTACCCAAATTCAATTATATTGACCAATTTGGTTGACTTGTTTATCTTTTGGGGTTAGTTCCTTTCCATCTACTTTTTTTGAGGTTAGGTTGTTTTAATTTTCCATGGTTAATAAATATGGGTCCATGTTTCATAAAAAAAAATGTAATTATGAAACTAACTCAATCCATTTCTATAATTCATGAAAGCAAATGTTGAAATTTCAAAATTTAAATTTGGGTCCAAGCCAAACCCTTCTTAAGTGATTGTTATTGCTAGCTTGAATCATAAAATCTTTAATTTGCACCATTTAGATTTGTATTTAAGGACTAACCCTAATTCATGTGGAATAATCTAACAATTATCATTCCTACTTACATCATCAATCAAGAAGCACTGTCAAAGCATCAATACTCAATGATCTACTTGCATCAACATCTAAGAATTTGTGTGTATTTTTAATCATGTCCAAAAGTTGTTAAATTGATATCCTAGGGGTTTAACCAAATGAGAACAAATCCTTTCCTATCAAACTATTGAGTGGTGTTCTTAGACACCACCTCTCTTAAAAAAATGTTTCAACACATTAATCATCTAGAATCATTATTATTTGCTAGCTTGAATCATAAAATATTCAATTGCACCCTTTAGATTTGTATTTAAGGAATAACCCTAATTCACTTGAAATGATATAGAAGTTCTCATTCCTACTTGCATCATTAGTCAAGGAGCACTGCTAGAGCATCAATACTCAATCATCTACTTGCATCAACATCTAGGAATTTGTGCGTGATTGTTTACTATTTTTAATCATGTCCAAAATTTATTAAATTGATATCCTACGAGTTTGACCAAATGAGAACAAATTCTTGCCTATCAAACTACTCAGTGGTGTCCTTAGACACCACCTCTCTTAAAAAAATGATTCAACACATTAATACAAGCTAGATCTGCGTAATAAAGTAAATGACTTCATATCCATGAAGTAGAATTTAAATCAACAAACTAGGCTCAAAACCATAGACACATAGATTATTTTTGTAGTTATGGAAGTGAACCACATAGACAAACATTCATTTTTCAAATTCTAAGAAATTCATTTGATATCACGATTTTTCTATACATTAATAAATCATTATGAAACATCTTGCACTACATATTACATTACATCTAAATTCCAACTAACTACCTTTATTTTATCTTATAGTATTTAAAAATTATTGCACTAATTATCCATAAAACATTATGTAAAAGAGTGGAGGGTCATACAATAATCACAATTAGTGTAGAAATATTAAAATTATTAGTGCATAAAAAAAACTTGTCTTAAGAAGATCTAACTTATGTAAACATATCACACAGATCAACAATTTGTGAAAATATAATTAAAAGATATTTTTAAAAGAAAATAATTAGATTACGTAGAAAACAATGTCTTTGACTTTATATAACAAATTATAATATTATAAAAACATACTTCAAAATTGAAAATATGTTGGTGTGAATAGGGATATTACCTAACTAGTTCCACTATTAGGTCCCTTTAACATCCTATCACTTAAGTTTACCTAGGTTTCACATAGGATTTTATCACTTTATGTCTCATATCATAAGATTAAGATACTTGTCATAATCTTACGTTGACTTTTATCATTACGTCCTGAGTCATAGGATTAAAACACTTGTCATGATCTTGTCTAATCCCATGTTTCACCTCGACTATATAACCAAGGGTCTCTCTCACATTGTACATTGATTCTATTTGCATTCATTGATAAGAATGTCATTTATTCTTGTCATATTGATCTTTTGAGTATTTTGTGCTTTCCATAGACTTTTAGATCTTGGGTGGCTATCTCCATAGCCAAATCTTACAAAATTGTCTTCGAATTAAATTGTCACAAACAAAAACATTCAATCCATCAAAATCACTTTAAAACGTACTTTAGAAAAACTCATTAACTCCATTTAAAATTGAATGAAAAACCTCAATGTCAATGAAAATTATATATGAGAGTGTCCTCTATAAAAACCTCAATGTCAATGAAAATTATATATGAGAGTGTCCTCTCACCTAATATAGATTCAATCCACTTTAGGACAACTTTTATCTACTTTTTTAGGAACGATGGCACCCAATACCTAGTGCATGAGAAAGGGAAAGGGAAGAATGTCCTTTCCTACTTGTGTCCCGCAGCCTACAAGTTATATAAGCTAATTACTTAGGTATTGTTTGGATATTGAAGGGATGGACTTTACACGTGTCGGATAAAGCGACTAAGTTTGAATTAGGTAACGATTGACTACTTTGACGGCATAGCACGTGTCACCACGTTATGTAATCATCGGCCTATTCATGAAAAATAATAATTAATTTGTAGTGGCAGGTGACGTCACAAGTGCATTTGTTTTCTAAAAGCTACACCTTTTACGTGTAAAGTGACTTATGAACCTATATAGGAGTTGCTTGAGCAGTATAATTAGTTATTTTGTGGGTAATATTTCTTATGGCCTATCACTAGTTATATGATGTTAAGTTTCAAGAGTAAAATATGATAAGGGTTTCTTAATGTTTTTTATTCTTTACCTAATGGTTGGATGTTTAGTTTAGATATTTTAGTGTCGGTTAAATATTTTTTAATTTTTATATGGACAAATTTATTTAGGTGATTAGTTTTTGCTTTGAGTAAAATAAGTTATATTTTATTCATTTATGAAAAAGGTTTTTTTTGGGATTTGACATTTTTAAAGATCTTAAATGATTTATAAAATTTTAAGTCAGCGATAAATATTTTATTTATAGTCACATGAATAGATCTTTCTAATCTATTATTTTGTTTTTGATAAAGGAACAAACATGTTTTAAAGGGATCCTGAAACCCTTAACAGTAAGAAAGCGAGAGATAGAACATTAACAGAGCCCAGACAAAAAACAAAACGCGACCCACAATGAAGAAAACAATGGAAACCAAGGCAGCACAGCAAAAATCCGACAAAAAACCACAAAACAACTAGCCACTAGGCCAGATTCTTGAGGATCTCTGCTGCCTCCTGCTCCAATTTGTTCATATTAAGTGCAAACTTCTTGATCTCCTGGATATTCACTAAAGCTTGGTTTGCCTTCCTTTTCAAGTTCGCTCTGGTCCTATTGCTCAGCCCCCCACTATCCGGCTGACCTTCCTCTTTGTCCACATCAACAAACACAATAGTCCTAGCTTGATAAGCATTTTCCAGATTCTCCACCATGGTATTCATGGTCTTAGCAGTGGATTTTAAAATCTTATGGCTCATAACCAACACTTTGTGGAGAGAATCTTTTATTTTCCTCAGCTGCTCCTCCATCTCAGACTGCTTGCCTTCATGGTTGCTTTCAAAATTTTGTAACTCATCAATAGTTTTCTTGAGGCACTCAACCATATATTTCTTCTCCTCTTCTATCCATAAGTTAGTGGCCCTAACACTACCTATGTTATTATTGTCATCAACTTTCTCCATTTTACTGCTCATGGCTCTCTGGTTTAGTTTAATCTCCTTAATTTCAAAGAACACCCATTTAATTAACCTGAAAAAATCCACAGACCCATTGCGGACTATAGCAAGAATATCGGCAAGGAATTCTCGTTCCTCCTTGAAGTAGTGATCCTCTTCCTTGAGATCCATAGGAAAATAGGGCCTCTCATCTTTGTCAGTAGCAGGGTAGCTAGAGCACTCCAACGACGAATTCGATTGCGATTCCTTGTCATTTACATAATAGGACGGATTCTCTGAAACCTTTCTCTTACCCTTCTTCTGGGGAGAATCACTAGATTTCACTTTCCCCTTAACAACAACCCTATCTTTAGAAGAGGGAGTCTGGTGGGACAGAGCCGACATGGCTTTAAAATGATCATAAATAAGAACAAGCAAGCCTTCATGGAGAATGGAATGCCTAGTAGGGTTCCATCTATGGCTTTGCAAGCTGGCGTTCAGAGAAGAGGTGAGGTAGAAAGGAAAAGAAACCCCAACCTGATGCCTGAAGTGGTTGAGGAGAATGAAATGGTACCCGAAGACTCTTGTGTAATGGCCATCTAGAGTGACATACTCCATTAGCACGTTCAAGACCCTCCTCCAGTGCAAGACAATCCTCTCTGAATCGTAATAACTTCTAATTGTCCTTCGCAGATCCTCCCTCTCAACCTCCGATTTTGGAAATTTATTGACCGCCTGGTCAGAAAGCTTTCTATCCCTGTAGAACTTAATACCTTCCATAGAGAGGCCCATAACCTCAACAACTAACTGCTCATTAATGACCACTTTTCTACCAAACAAATTTATCTCACCATCCTTCCAACCTTTGGAAAAAATCCTAGTAACCTCTAGATCCCAGCCATGGAGTTTCTCAATGAAAACAGTAATGCTGCCCTTCTCCAGCTTCTCCCAAAGCTTCGGATTGTTCCTAAACTGTTCACTACTCATCAGCTCCACCCTGCGACTCTCGTCGCCCATGTTGGTTGTCTTGAAGGTAGGAATAGAAGACTCTAGAAACCCAAAAACACAACCGCCCAAAATGCCCAGAAAGCATGCAAAACTCACATCACTCAAATGGGAAATAATATAATTACACTTCGGCCAAATATGAGTGATGATTAAATCACAATCCCAAGATTGCAGGAAAGGACACTTAGCCATCATTCGGGGGAATGGGGAATTGCACCTTCTTGTGAACAAGGTCATACATGATTAAGGCCTTGACATCAGCTTCCAACTCATCATACCCCTGCCACCTCATCTTTTCCTTAGCTTTAACAAATAATTGAATAGCCTCACTCCTGATTTGTTCCTCCTCAATTTTAACCCCATTCTTCATAATATAGGCTATACGATTGGAGGCCCTATGATTCATAGTGGTCAGATGGAAAAACCTGGTGTTCTTATCCCCAGCTGAAAGCCACATTTATCTATATCTCTGTTTCCAGTAATCCTCTTCTTTTGAGATAATATCATGGTATTTTGAAAGAATTTCATTTTCCTTAGAAAGGGAATCTCCCACATAACCTTCTTTCTGAATTCGGTCCTGAATGTCCCTTAAATCCTGCTGGATGGCAGCCTTAGACTAAAAAATATCCCCAAAAACTTATAACTAAAACATAAGATTGAAGATTGAAATTTAATAATATGTTTGCATGTGTCAATGCAAACTTTCTAATAACAAGATAAATTTTACTAATGATTTGAATGATAATTGTGTGTCCCTAAGCTTGAGATTTTTTTCTTCAAAATAATTATTTTTTTACCTTATAACCCATTATTTTGTTACTAATAACTAGAACATAAGATTGAAGATTGACATTTAATAATATGTTTTACTAATGATTTGAATGATAATTGTGTGTCCCTAAGCTTGAGATTTTTTTCTTCAAAATAATTATTAATGACTGAGTTAAAAATGCATTTTTTTATGTTGGTGAATCATTAATTTAACAAGCTAGGATATCTAATAATAAAGTAGCTACTTGTTTAAAAATAATTTTAAGATTAAAAATGTATTTGTAATGCAACATCGGTTTCAAAAACTAGACTTATTAATTCTTAGGTCAGTTGAGTACATTGTATTGAGTTCATTGTGATTAGTCTTTTTAATAGGATTTTAAAATGTTTAAATTCATATATAGAATATAATATTGTCTTGTCAACTTCCAAGATCATGTAAATAGTGTTGGAAATTCATTAGATGGGACTATTTTTATTTGTGACTTTAAACATGTGAAAACATCAATGAGAAAACTAATCACAACTTGGTTGCTTTTGAGAATTCACTTAATTATTCAATATTATAGCTTATTAATTTTTTGTTAACTACTAAGGAGACATGTTTTAAACACCACAATCATTAATCTATTACATTATGAAGAATAAATTTTAAATATAATTATGAAAAAGAATGCACAAATTTGGGCCTATTACATATAGCATTAGAGCTAAGATTCAAAATTGGGCTTGGAAACTCTATATTTTGTCTTGATAAATTCATGTTGTATACATAGATGTCACTATATAATGAAGATGGAACCACCCCCAATGACAAGACTATGCATAGTCCTTGAGGAGTGGAAACCAAGAAACTATCAAATTTCAACATTGGGAATTCTCCAATGCTTGATTATTATTAGGCATTAGATGTTATAATGGCCATGATCAAAGAGTACAATAAAAAAATAATTGTGTCAGAATATAAAGGCTCAAAGAGATATAGGGTTAGCTCAAACCATAAAAGAGAAATGTGAAATTAGATAAGGACCTCATACAACTAAATTTATTTGATGGGTCCAACACTCAAATCTAGCAAGTCAAGAACTCTATGTAGACATCAAAATATCAATATGCTCCATGTATTTGATTAGATTCCTACACATTTCAAGAAAATTAGGAAAAATGTCTCATCCTTTTTTTTCAATAGTGGAAATTCCCATTCTCATCTTTCTCATAATGAATAATATAGATCAAAAATCTCATGAACATAATATCTATTTCACTATCCGTATCCTTGAAGGTCTTTCTCAAGTTGAGGATAAAGTACATTTAAGCCATAAATAATCTACAACAATATTTCTCTAGACGAAAGTATAAAATATCACAACTTAAATTCAAGAACATATGGTTTCAAGTGCCTAAACAAGCACAATTCAATAATGAAAGACTTGATAAGCCCCTATCATTCCCTAAAATTCTCTAATTCATCAAGTTTGCTTGGAATTTTTAAGAAACACATCAATGAAATTGTTTCAAGCTACTAAAGTGGATGGGCTACAATGACCAAGGCCTCAAAATCCATATGAAAGACCACGTAATCCTCCTCTAGATAGGGATGAGAACACACAACAATGGTCCAAGGATACACTAGTGGTTTCTCAAAGAGAGAAGGGTTCATATTATCCTCACCATATTCTATCATTGATAAAACATCTCTTTTACACTTTTTAATCCAACAATTTAAGTGTACCCACTTGTGCAACAAGAAGTTCTAATATAGAATGGACTCCATGTGTACCCTAGTATTGTGTTACACTTCAATAGATTCAAACCTCTTGGTAGTGTATTTTTTGAAATGAACATCACACATGTGTGCAAACATATTAGTCACCCTCTACAAAATGACAACACCAATCATAGTGTAAGTGTCATCATAAGTAAGAACACACCGCTATTTAAATGCACAATTGATAAATTTATCCATGATAAAAAAAAATCCTATATAACATCCCTCATTTTTTACTCTTTTGAATAAAAATGTTTCAATAAATAATGCGATGATTTAATTGAAATACTTAATAAATAAATTATCATTATTTTTTTAACAATACTACGAAGATATTTGTTGATTAACAAGAAGTGTTATACTATTAATCAAGATAATTAAATTAAACAGATTAAATAAAATTTTAGATAAGTTAATAGAAATTCTATAAAATCATTTGTCCATAAAAAGAAAGTTCAATACAAATAACAATAAATTACAATTAACATAAAAATTAAAAATACATTAACCCAATCCAATCAAACTCCCTATCATACTACAAAATAATACTATTTCTATTTTAAACGAGAAATCAAAGTCATATTTAGGACACATTCTTTTTGGATATGGATTTCCTACTTTAAATTATCTTCCATTCACTCACCTTGAAATTAAAAATTAGAATATTTTATAGTCTAATTTTTAATTTTGATTTAAACAAAAGCTTTCTCCAAAATTAATTGTGAGATAATTTTATATTAAAATATAATTAAAACTAATATTTAATTATAAATATTTTCGTGAAGAATGTGCATGAAAGAAAATATATTCTTTTATTTAGATTCTTATAATTAGAAAATAAAATACTATTTTCTTGATTTAACGTTTTCTAGTAAAAGTTGAGAGCATAAAGGTAATGCTTTATAAAATATACAAGACACTTTTCGTTCTAGCAATCACACTCTTTTTAAGAGGTTTATATATTTTAATTGCTTTTTAGATTCAAATATTTTAGCATAGAGAGTGTTTGGATTGTTCCTTAAATCCAAGAATTGCTTTGGAAATATGTTGGATTGTTTTACATGGAATTTCTATAGAATATTTAGTTTGGTTAACCAAGTTAGTTTAGGGAATTTCTTGTGAAATTATTATTGATTTTTGCATGCAAGTATTGTGATTTTATGGTTGTTTGTGGAATAACAGAGGAAAAATATAAGATTTGATGCGAAAATAAATTTATGAGGAGTTTATAACCTTGTAGATTAAAATAGTTTTATTAATTACAAAATAATATTGTAAATAAGGTAATTAATTATAAAGGTTATTTGGATTATATCTTTGTGAAGCAGAAACGATAATATGATTTTAGTTTTTGAATATAAGAAAAAAAAAAATAGAAATAAGTATAGAAAAATAAGAAGCGGAAGTTAATTTCAAATTAGAAGTGATCATTTAAAAGACAATACTTAAAATTTAATCATGAAAATAAAGAAGAATTGGAAGCCCACTTAAAAACCTAGATTAAAAAATATGAAGATAGTATTGTTTGCTATTATATCTAAAAATACTTATTAATTTTTTTGTTGAGACCATCAATAGATGTTGATTTTGAACTCTAGACATCATAGACTTTTGTAGATAAAAAATTAGGTGTTTTTATTTGTATATGGGTGTGGCCATCCTTTATATATATATATATATATATATATATATGAGTTTAAAGAGACACCTTGACTATTTTTAGGTGTGACAATCGTTCTACATAAAAAATAATGGTTACCATAAGAGCTAGACATAGTTGTAAGATAGTATTGTTTGCTATTATAGCTAAAAATACTTATTAATTTTTTTGTTGAGACCATCAATAGATGTTGATTTTGAACTCTAGACATCATAGACTTTTGTAGATAAAAAATTAGGTGTTTTTATTTGTATATGGGTGTGGCCATCCTTTATATATATATATATATATATATATATATATATATATATATGAGTTTAAAGAGACACCTTGACTATTTTTAGGTTTGACAATCGTTCTACATAAAAAATAATGGTTACCATAAGAGCTAGACATAGTTGTAAGATTTTTTAGTGCCATTAATGGTCACTTAGCCCCAAGATAATGAAAAAATAATAATTTTTTGTTACAAATGATTAAATTTATCCTTACTTTTGTGATTAGATCTATAATTGTTTAAGTGGAAAAATATATAATATTTTACTATTGGAGTGGCCATGAACAACACACTTAATCCTTAAAAGTTAGGAGACAATGTATGAGTTATATATTAGGCTTACACAATAGTGATTTTTTTATTTTTTTTAAATAATAAGACCTTGAAATAAAAAATAGATTATTGTAACTATTATTTCAAATGTTAATTTTTGTTTGAAATAAATTAAGTCAAAATTTTGGCACTATCAATATGAAGTTGATTAGATGTTTGCAAGTTAGTTAATTGTCTCAATAAATTTATCAAGTTCTAAGATAAATTTTAAGTGGTCATATACTACACTAGTTTAGTATTCGTTTTAAAAATAAAATTTTCTATTTTTATTTTAAAACACATTAAAATTGAGAAGAAAAATCCAAATGTCTCTTAAAGAAAATATGAGAGGGCTTTTTGTGCATGTTTATGAATATAAAAAAAACCTATCTTTTCAATTTATTATTTATCATTTAAAAGAAAGTAAAGGTAAATGTAATTTGAACCCTAATAACATTTAATCTTACTTACATAGTCTAATTTTGGATTTGAAAGTGTCACATAGATTTTCGATATGAATATCTAATTTTTTGGTTTGGAACATATTTGGCTTCTATTTTCTATCTTTAACTTCTTGACTCAATTTGGATTGAGATCATCTCACTAGTAAGATTGCATACTATCATTATGCTAACCAATTGATGACTAAGCATGAATAGAACTCAATCTTGTGATTCTACAACATTTGAGTTTTCTAAGAATTATGTGGTCATGTGTGTGAGCCTCGTGCTATTTTGATCCCCATTCTACAATCACACATGAGTGTGATTTAAAGGAAATTTTAACATGTAAGTGTGAAAGAATTTATAGGGATTATTCATGTTATGTCTAAACATTGTTAAGATGTGAAACTTTCATGAGAGGTTCATCTCATGGATTTTTTCAAAAGGTAAGATGTCTTCCCAAAAATCAGGGGTTCTATTTCAAAATCTAGACAATAAAAATCCATTATTACATTGTATAAACTCATTCTACATTATTTACCATTAATTAAATAAATAAATTATGTTATTTAATTAACTAGACTAACTATATACCTCTGTTGCAGCCTATCATAGCATTAAGATGGCTAGAGACAAGGGGATCTCAAAGCTCCGGATAGAAGGGGATTCCCTAAATATTGTCAATTTCCTAAGGAAAGGGTCCCCCCCTCTTGGACTATTCAAAATCTCATATTGGACGCCCTTGCTTTAATTCGGGAATTTGATGAAATTTATATTTCTCATGCTTATAGAGAGGCGAATTCTATGGCTGATTGGATGGAAAATTTTGGGGTGATGTCTGCAAGGTTTTGGGAAGTGAATGAAATCCTTCCTATTGAATTAAGCACTCTAATCCATAATGACATATCTTAGCACGTTGGCATTGGCCACCTTCTCGGCTTTTGGAATGTGTCCAGGCATTATGGAGTTTTTTGGTTGATTAGACTCTTTGCACAGATGATGCTTATGGGAATTTGTGGGCATTCAAGTCTGAGTTGCATGAACCTCTTGTTCATAATTGCTCTTGGTATCGTTCCTGGTAGAAACACATGCTTTTTGGGTGTTCATCTCCATCTCGCCTCATTGTTTTTCTATCTTTGTATGCAGTTCCTCTCTGCAAGTGCAAAGCTCTCGATGATGGATGGGGATAGGTGCAGAATGAAACCTATTTCTTATGAAGACCTCAAGGTTAATGTCGACGTTTGGGCTATTCTGCAGAGGGGTGGCGTGACCTCTTTCATGGAAAGGTTGCATGGCTTTAAGGCCAACATTTCCAAAGATTTCATTGATGCTTGGCATGGCCGTGTACTCAACATGTTTGGAAGGGATACCATGATCAATGAAGATTTCATTGTGGAAGTGACAGGTATGTCATCGGAAGGTAGGAAATTCTACAGGGATAAGAATCTCTTGTAGTCGGCCAAGCAAAAAAATTTCAGGGACAGAGAATGGACTAAAATGGTTAGATTGGACTATGGTGGGTATGATAGGACCAAGATAAACCTATCTAGAAAGATGTGGTGGTGGCGTTGATGCGGTACTTTACCCTCGATGGCAGATACATGGCGTTGTATGGTCAACATTTCATTTTGTTGAATCACTTACGGCATGGTAAGCTTGTTTCCATCTCATTTTACCTTTTGATGTCTTTGGAGGAAGGAATCTCGAGTTTTAGGAAGAACCCTAGGAACCCTTTTATGCATGAGGGTCTGATGTTGCTCATTATAGATTTTATTAAAGCTAACTGCATTATTGAAGCTCCTCGGTCCCCTGTTTCAAAAAAGAAGAGGAAAGGGAGTGGGAAATTTCAGGTTGAGGATATTCTGAAGAGTGAAGGAATGAAAATTGAAGAGGAATCAGAGGGTTGGTCTGATGGATACAACACAAACCTTGATTATACGCCCTTGTCTAGAGGGAAGAAACCCTCAACTTCTAATGCCAAACCTTCCCTCTCGCGCGTCAAACACAAACTCAAGGAGGCTTTTGTGGAGGGTGTAGAGGAAGGGCTTTGTAGTGGTAAGAAGGCCAAGGGTCGTTCTAAGGATGTTGGGGATAAATTTTAGGAGGTGGCGGAGGATTTCCAGGGTGTTGGGATGGTGAATCCAGGGAACTCAAACCTGGCTTTTGAAGGTGTCAGTGGGTCCCCTCCTACTGGTAAGGTGAATTTTGTTGTTAATGTGGATGAGTCTGCTCAGGTGTCGGTGTCCAAGGATAGGGGCAAGGCCAAGTTTATCCCCGACGTGTCTCAAGATGAGGATCCTCCTACTGGCTCGCAGCAGGGCAGGGGTTTGTTTTGGGGGGCTATGGATTTTTCGTAGGTGTTTGGTATGGTGAAAGAAGGGGCAAATATTTCTTTTAATTTATTGATGTGGTTGGTTCAAGAGGTTCAGGACCTCCACAATAAGCATGACACTATTTCCTATTGCAACATTTCCACTCTACGCAATCTTAAGGAGAAGGACTCCATCTTTGGGTTGGCCAAGTCATTAAATTATAGTATCGGCTATGTGGTGGACGAGCTGGCTAATCTGAAGAAAGACTATGGGCTAAGGATAGCATTAATGGAAAAGCATAATAGATAGCTTCGTAAGGACATGGACATAATTGATAATATTAGCAGGGAGAAGTTGGAGGCTTTGACTGAAGGTATGGTCTTCCTCAACCAGAAGGAAAAAGAATGGACAGGCAGAGGATTGTTTGATGAGCACGTGAGCAAGGATAAGGGGGAGAGTGCTATCATGGAAATGCAGACCATGGATCTGGGAGTTGGACTGAGTGTACGTACTTGGAGTAAAACTAAGAAGTGCAGAATTGTTCCTAGCCAGGATGTGGAGGATATTATGGAGATGCATGATAGGCTGGCGTCTAAGGATATGGAAGCGGCAAGGATGCTCAAAGAACTTCTCTAATGGTCATTTTTCCCTCTGTTATTTTTTGTTGTCTACTATTTGTTTTCGCTAATGGTATGTTGATGTTCTGGTAATCAACTTGTTTTTGGTTTGTTGGGTGGGTAGTCCTTTGTTCTTTTCTGCCACTATTCTTTTTTGTATAGGGTTTCAAGTACCCTTCAAAACCTATTTATCGTTAATAAAAAACTAGACTAACTATATACCCATTCACCATGCCATTTAAAAAATAAATATTTTCGTATTATAAATGGCGGAGCGGCAGCAGCAGGTAGGGTTTCAGAAGCACAGAGATCTGGCTTACAGCGTAGGGAGTCAGGCTCGATGGCCTTTCAACAAACGGTGGAACTGGAATCCTCAGAATTCCAGATGGGCTGGTAAAAATCAGGCTTGGTAGGCTCTGGTGAACAAGGGCTTTAGGGCTGGGTTCTGTCCAAACGAGGGCCGAAATGATGGGTTTCACCCTAAGAAGGGGGATAAGTTCAGGACATGGCATCTAGCGGAAAAGGTGGACTTCAGGAGGGTGGAAGGAAAGTTTTGGAGGCCGAAGGCTAAACCGGACATTGTTGGCTCGAGTCAGGTATCTCTGAATATCTCTATAACAACTTTATCCTTGCTGCTCTTAGATAATAGTGAATGGAGTGATACTGTTAGGTTCTTAAAAGCAAAAGCTTTCTTTATGAAATGGGGGGGGAAATGGCCGGCTTTTGCAAAAATAAGGGCCTGGTGTGATCAAACCTGGGGGAAAGAATGTGAGCTGAAAACTTTGGAGAATGGCTTTTATCTGGTGATTTGTAAATCAGCGCAAGACAAAGACTAGATAATTGATAGTGGCCCTTTTGAAATGGATGGTTTAGGGTTTCTTATTAAAGATTGGACCCCCGAACTTTAATCCTAATGAGACTTTTCTAGCGGAAATCCTGGTATGGATAAAACTGAAAAACCTTCCCCATGAATATTGGGACTTGGAAACCTTGAGAAAGATAGGTAGTAAGTTAGGAAGCTTTGTGAAGTTTGAGGAGTCGGTTGATAGATCTGATTTTAGTATCTATCCCAAGATATGTGTTATGAGATAGGGTATCCACACTTTTCTAGAAACTATCGAATTACACACTGGGGAAGGTATTTGGCGTCAGAAGTTAGAAGTTGTTGCTAACCCTTTTGAATGCTTGAGTTGTGTTGGAAAAATGGTTTCCAACAATGGGTGTCATCAAAGTGATAAAGGAAAAGATCTCGCTCAAAATTCCTTGTCGGAGGAAATTATTAATCTTTCAGAGGTTAGGGTTCATGAAAGTGATGACTCTCT
>VDFB02271358.1:348089886-348337069 GCA_007258455.2 Sequoia sempervirens | reverse complement strand
GACACAAAGATAAGGATGTAAGACTTTTTGTGGCCCATTACTTAAGTGAATTTATGAAGAGTAAAGCTCCTGAAGTTCCTTTTGATAATTACAGTGAGATAGGTTGTGCAATTGATGATTGAAAGCTTTAGGGGATACGTGGCATCAAAATCCCTACTTTCAATAAGAGGGCTAAGATTCTGGAAGTGATGGTATAGGTACAGTCACATGTTATCTTGTTCGATCATGACGGTCTTATTCTCAAGTTATTTGATTGCTTCATATCAAGAATGAGAAAAATGACTTATTTTATTATTGAACAAGGGCATGCAAAAAAAAATAGTAATTGCAAATCCGTATCAAAGAAAACAACACACATGTGGGTGGTAGGGTGGGCTCCCCCTCGCCCCTCACTTGGAAACTCGGAGTCCAGGGTGGACATGAGGTGGCAGATGGGACAGGCATGAAGGTAGTAGATGTGGCATGGTTTTGTCACTTTCATTTTTCTAAATTTAGCCAAAGGAAGGAGTTGTTTTCTTGTTAAGCTAGATGCTCTTGAAATTTGCAGAATTTTTGGAGAAGGATAGGGGGTATGCATGGCTCAGTTCTCATAGCACCGTCAGTGTGACATGTTGGGCATGACACTCATAGAAACGTAAGTTGAAGGGCTGAGTGGCAACTCACGTCAATCACATTGATAATGGTTTGAAGTGGGAAGGACGGAGGCCGTAGCTTTTATTCATGGCAAGGACGATTTGATCGCATCGCCATTATCCAGATTCATGTGTGAAGGCTTGACTGATCTTCATTTAGGTGTATTAAATAAACTAATGAAGTCATTTCTAAAGCATGGGTTTCAAATTTTGGTATTGTCTTCTATTTTTTCGCAGGGAAGGCTGTCAAAGACTTGCAAATGGCTCAGATGTCAAAGTCAAAATTCATCATCCATATCTCGGTAGAAGGTTTGGAAAGTTTTGGCGTCGACACACCTGTTTCTTTGGAGGCCATGGAGAGGTAGATTTCCTTTCGAGAAGTTACGGACCAAAGGTTAAAGCACATTTTTCTCATGGATGATCCAGTGTCAATTGTTGCTATCAAAATGGTCCTAGGCAAAGGACACTTGGAAAGGAAAGAATTTGCTAGAGATAATGCACATATCTCCTCTTGGTTTCTAGTAGTGCTTCTGGACCTAGACACCTCAAAGGCAGAGGCCAAGGAGATGATGGTTCGTCTGTTTCGGGATGACTTGCTCAGAGGTCTTGAGATGACACTAAAGGTGGCCTTTATAGGTAAAGGTATTCCGTGCCCTACCAACTTGGCTCTTCTATGGGAATCAGATGAGGCCGTCAAAGTTTTCCCCTTTCTCTTAGACATTAAAGGGCCAGCATTATCAAGGCACAGAAAGATTACAGATGTGGCGGTGGATTTCCTAAAGAGAAAGATGAAGCTGGTGCCGGAGGAAGGGATGGAATGGTTGGATGGTTTCACTAGGTTTGCAGAGTTAAACGGCTTCATGTGAATCCCGACTTGTGTTGGTTGTCATTTGCTCTTGGTTTCTTTTTGGCTTTCAACTTGTTATATTCTAGTAGACTCAAGCATTAGCAGTATGTAATTTGTTTTTTGCTTGATGAGGCTCAACCTTTGATATAATTCCTTTGCTTCAAAGCTTCATAATGGCTCTTTTTTTATTGCAATGGGACGGTATGGCGAAAATCTTGATGTTTGTTCTGGATTAGGTATGTTTTTTGTTTGGCTTTGAGTCCTGGACAAACCTTTTATTCCTGCTTAGCAGATGTTTGTAAATTTCTATATTATCAATATTAACATCACCTTGCATATCAAAAAAAAGAAAACAACACACATTCTGAAAGTAACTGCCCAATTCATTAATAACAATTAATTAACACCATTTATCTCTTTAATGCAATTTAAAAGAATGAAGTATGATTTTATCTAATTTAATTTGATTTAGTTGTTTATGTCTTCTTTTTTCATTTTTATTTTTAAATAAGGAGCAGGTAGCTCATTATATTAAAATATGCAAACCTATACCTTTCAGCCCAATTTACCCTGCCAATTAATTACCTTTAGAATAAATAATTGCTCTCTTTTTATGAATAAATGTGCAAACTTTACTTCTTGAAATTAGTCAAAATAAGCTAACTTATGATGATTTAATGGTTAGTTCTTGAGCATTCCATAGTTAAATTTCCACCCCCGGTTACCATTCTAGTCAAAAGGGAGATGAACACTGGTCTCAACACCATTTAAGACAAGCGAGTGGGTGCCAAAATTTTAGGAGCATACGCTATGGGCTGAATCTTCATAGTTATGTTATTTTTAGTTTCAAAAACTTTATGGCTCGTGCTGAGCCTCTTTAATATTTCATTTCATGGGCTTTAAAGTCCATTAGTTGTTGAAAATCTGTTAAAGACTTTATTAGTTGGAAAGTAGGATTTTGTTAACCACTTTCATATAAATATGTAATTGTTGAAAATGATGAATACAAAAGAATATTGTTATGCTGCCAATATGTCTTTTTGTGTAAAACTACCATATGAATAAAAATGAGTTTTCCCGCCACTCTTTGAATTACTGAGCAATGTGAATGGAGTCCTTTGAATGAAGTAACTTGGAGATTATTGGTGCATATGATTTGAGATAATTGTAGAAACACCCAAGAGCTAGCCACTTGAGGGTTATAGATAGATAGATAAGTATTTTACTTCTCATTCTGTATTTTATTTAGTAGATAATAATTGAAATTGGAATTCATTTTCATGTGTGTGTGCCATGTTGTCATTGTCAATCCTACAGGTTGTAGCTAAGTCCGTAGTCTCTAAATTTAGTATTTGAAGTTCTGGAGCACCTTCCTTTAGTTTTTTTTGTTAAATCATTTTATGTTAGTTGTTGGATTGTTATCTTTTGCACTAGATAAATGTTTCCTAGTTTCTTTACAATTTTTACTTCTTCAGCAATTTATACATTCTTTAGATTAATCATTTCCATGCTTTCTATCTTAGTGGTGATGCTTTTTAGATTGATAGTTTTCTACTTTCTAGTTTAATTATTTATGGCTTTCTAGATAGATGATTTCTTTCTTTCTAAGTTTAGAGGCTCTTTAGTTTAGAGTTGTATTCAGCTATTTAGTGTTTGGAAAACCTAAGAGATAGATAGATGAGATGTCTTCTATTGCATACAACCTCTGGACACTACTTGGTCAATATATTAATGTGTTTATTAACTAAAGTGTTAGGACTTGATGATAGCCTATCACTTTTTGGCACCATTTCCAGGGACCCTTTCTTTTTCTAATGTTAGTAGGAGATATCTTGAATACCCCTTTTAGGAATAGAAATAGTTCTTTGACTTCTTTTTTGCATGGTTAGGAAACGAGACCCCTACAGAATATTCATACGAAAAGCCTCCTAATTGACATTCCAACAAGTAGGAAGGAAACTCAGATCAAGAACTTCCTAAGGAATTGACCAAACAGGATCAACTTGAGACCTTCCCACATACCCTGGAAATAGAAAGTATAGTGGTCAAGGAGCATATTCTTTTGCAAACTCTTGAACCTCACCCAATTGAATGAATTTTGGAAGAGGATCACATCCGCTTCAACATCATGGGTGACCATAAAAATGCCTTCAACAACAACAACAACAACCATCCACCATCACACACATTCACTTATCCTATTGCTATTGATGCAAATGATGATATGAAAATCAAAAATATCTCGCCGGATTTCTTTCCAACCTTTTGAGGTTTGTCTATTGAGGACCCTGATCAGTTTCTATTTGAGTTTAAAGTCTTGTGTCAAACATATGACTACAAGAATGATAATAAAAAACTAAAGCTTTTCCCTTCCACTTTGAAAGGCTTAGCCATGTGTTGGTTCATGGGATTAGCTTCTCAATCAATAACCACTTGGGATGAAATGGTGTCTGCCTTTTTAGAGAAATACCAAAGTTACTGCAGGGTTAATGATAGGAAAGAAGAATTGTTTAAAATAAGTAAAAATGAGGATGAAAGTTTAGAAGATTACCTAGACAGGTTTATCTTCTTATCCAAATGATGTGGTGGAGAAGTCATAAGCCTTGATATTTTGAAGACCTTATTCCTTAAAGGTCTCGATGATGAAGCTTGGAGGATTTTGGATTTAATGGGAAAAGGAGATGTGTCCTAACTGGGACTGGACAATATTACAAAATTATGTCAAAATTTATCTCGCACTTGTGGAGGTATCGGGAAGTTCACCCCCTTATGAGGTTCTAATGACATAAAAAAACTTTGTGAGGAGCTAGCCAACTTCAAAATTGACATTCTTGTTCAACTAAACACCACCTTAGATAGCATACAGGCTAAAACTCGAAATCCTGAGACCTTGTCTATTTACTACCCTAGGTGCCCAAACAAACATTTGCAAAGAGAATGTCCTTTGGACAAAGTCGATAAGATTGAGGTTTGTCAAGTGTGTGATAAAAATCACCCCACCGATCAATGTGAGCTACTAAATGCCATAAAAAATTCCAAGAAAAGAATGACCCTAGTCGAGGAAGAAGTGAACATTATCAATCAAAGAACTAGAGGCAATTTTTCCTATGGCTAGAATTCCAATCTTAATTGGAGACCCCAACTAAATTGGAACAATAATCAATGGGAAACACCCTAGCCTTAGGCACCACCTCCAATACCCCCTAATTGGGGAACCTATCCTTGGGGATCACTTGAATGGATAAACCAATCTTGGGGTAACCCTCAGTGGCCCAACTAGCCTCAACAATAGTGGTACCCAAAAAATTCCATTCCTCAATGGAATCAACCTTAGCATCAGTTTTATATTGGCCCTAGGAGGATGCCTACTCAACAAAAAACTCTCCTAAAACCTCCCCAAAACACTCAACAAGTTGAACAAGTTAAACAACCACCACTTCCAGTGCAACTAGTTCCAAACCCAAAGAACAATCATCCAAATACTCTGGTGTATTCTGTTGAATAAGACAATGTCACTGTACTTAATGCCATACACTATGGAAATCTACAATTAAGGTCTGGAAAAACACTTTCGCAGCCAACTATTGAAGAAATCCTAGATGAACATATCAAGAAATCTGCTAAGAAAACCACAATAACATCCACGTCTATAGAACAAATTCCAAACACTATGCAACATAAGCCTGACCCGCCATCTTTAGCTAGAGCTTCTGACCTACCTCAGGAGGAGGGGGGTTAGTCTCCAACTAAACTTCAGAAGGATTTTGTGCCTAAAGAAAAAATGAAAGCACCTTTTTTGGAGCATCTGAAACCAATTCCTGTGAAAGATGCTCCAGAAATTAACCCACCCACTAAAACTACATTGATATAAGAAATTAAGCAATTGCAGATTGAAGTCCCTTTGCTACAAGAAATTAGGGAAATTCTTGAGTTTAACTAGCTGATTAAATAGTTGTGTATCAAAACCCCAAGGAGAAAACAAAAATGAATCAACATCATCCACATAAATGGGTACCTAGCTGACTTGTTGGTTGGGATGACCATTGCTCTAAAATATGATGATCTAGGTAGTCCACTTATAACAGTAATAGTTAATGAGGTAGCAATACCTAATGCTTTGGTGGACCTTGGAGCAACCATTAATGTGATGACTGTTGATGTGATGGAGAAACTGGGACTTACTGATCTATGCCCCACAACTATAGTCTTATAGATGGTGAATTAGTCCATAGCTATTCCCAAAGGCATCATTGAAAATGTTCTTGTTAAAGTGGATGGATGAGAATACCTAGTAGATTTCCAAATAATTGAATCCCTTACACCCAAAGATAATTACCCAATAATTCTAAGATGACCATGGTTGGCTACCATTACAACCAAAATTGATTCCAGAGAGGGAGGAATGACCATCTCACATGGATCTAATAGCAATTTTTTTTTGTATCCTCCTACCAAGCCTGCTAAACACAATAAAGTATGGGTTGATGAACTAGAAAGTCCCAATGGACAGGAAAATTTGGCTTCACTAGCCATGGTATTCATCAAACAACATGGTGAAGAATTAGAGGATGAATTGGAAAATGACGTGGAAAGTCTTACTATGGATTCAGGCAGTGAGGAAATGAAAGATGTAGAAGAAATTATAGGACACCCAATCAACATAGACCACACAAAATTTGATGATGCTAGTTTCATTAGATTACCTTGTCCATTGAGGAACTTCATAAATTGTACCTCACAGCTATACTCTTAACATCCTGATAAGGCCCATGTACATTGCCACATCCAACTATTCGGGAGTCAAAACCATTATGTTGCTGCTAAGAAAATATTTGAACATCAACAATTGGTTGAATGAGATGGGAGAACACATATTTTTTGACACCTTGGTGAATAGATCCAAAGTGTTTGCCTGGGACTATATAGATATGAGAGGGATACACCCTAGTGTGTGTATGCATCTGGTGCAAGGGCACCATTGATAAAAAATTGTCAATCAAGGTTGTTATTAAGTAGGCTTTAGGATTTTGGACTTTTTACATAAAATAAGGTCATTGAGACCATTTTTTATTGTAATAGGTCATAATTTATGGATATTAGGTGTCTAGAAGGTCAAGTTTACAAAAAGTGCAAAATATTGGAAAAGTTGTAAAGTTGCTTAAAAGTTGCAAAATTGCTTTTTTTAGGGAAAGAAAATGGTCATAGCATTTCAAAAAGAAGTTGTAGGTGTTAGGATAGTTATTTTGGATGGAAAAAGTAAAAATAAGAGGAAAAGGCATCGATGTAAGTTGATTTTGAATTTTGGAAGGAAAGTAAATAAAGATAACATTGCTTTTTCTACAGATTTTTGTAATTCCATCTTTTCTCAGTCTTGTACGACCCATACAAAGGGAGATTGATCCAAAAAAAATTCAATTCCTTAAGTGGTGTGAGTTAGCTATTCATTACATTTGATTTGTGCCTTTAATATTGTCCTGGGCAAAAGTTTGATTAGTTTGTTTGTGGTTGGTTTGAATACCCTGTTTTAAGGGTTGGTAAATCTCTAAAAATGAAAAACTGACCCATTCCTCTCATTGTGACCACTATAACTTGAGGAATGGGTCTATAACATTAGGAGTTAGGTGAGGAATATTGTTTTTGAGTGCAGGGGAGGCCATATTGAGTGTTGGGCATGAAGCCCTAGGTGGAAAAGTTGAGTTTTCCATGTGAAATTATGAGGTTTTGATATGGTAAAGTCTGTAAATGGTTGGTGAAGCATTATTTGATGTTGAATTGAATGTTTTTAGGCCTAATTGGACTTGATTGAGGCATTGGAAAGATTTTTTGAAGGCTAGGAGAGTGATTTCCATTAAAACCCTAGGTTTTTTACTATAAAAGAGGGTTTTTGGGTTTGGCCCTTTGGTGAATGAATTTATGACAAGTAATTGTGGAATATTAGGTTTTGACACCTATATATTTATTCCCACATGTGTTTGGAGGTTTTGGGAAAGTTTCAAGACAAGTTTCTTTGTTAAAGTGGCCTAATTTAAGGCCTATTTGGCGTTAGAAACTAGTTTTGTGAAAGTTGTTACAAAGTAACCAATAATGGTTTGTGAATATGTTAATGTGAGCCCTGATGGGTCTTTGAAAAGGTTCAGGACTTGTTCTGAGAGGATCTCAATGGATAGATATACCCAATTGAATGAGTTAGCAATTCTACAAGGAATAGAGTGAATTTGATGAGATAAAGAGATTTTGAGAATTTGTGATTTGGAAATTGTTGTTGTTGGTTGATGTTGTGTTAAGTGTGGTTGTAGGACCTCCCTTGGTTTCTATAAACATAATATCTATATTGAGGATGTTCAAACTGCTTGACAACCACAATGAAGACTCAATCCTGCTCTTAAAGACATTGTTAAAAACGAGATTGAGAAACTCTTACAGGTAGGATTTATCTACCCAATTTTTGACAGCAAGTGGGTGTCACCCTTGGTTGTAGTTCCAAAGAAGAATGGGAAGTGGAGAGTGCGTGTAGACTATAGTGAGCTTAACAAAGCAACACACATAGATTATTTCCCTTTGCCATTCGTGGACCAAGTGATGGATAACTTGGTTGGGAGGAAATATTTTTCATTTTTGGATGGATTTAGTGGATACAACTAGATACAAGTAGCAGCAGAAGAGCAGGAAAAGATGGCCTTTACCTACCCTTGGGGGACATTTGCATGTCAGTGCTTCCCTTTGGGCTATGTAACACTTCTACAACGTTTCAAAGGGACATCCTGGCTATATTTGCTGAGTTGGTAAATGAGTGTGTGGAAGCTTATATGGATGAATTCACTATATACAGTTCAAATTTTGATGAAACCCTCACAAATCTAGACAAGGTGTTAAAACAGTGTGAGGATCATTGTCTATCCCTAAGCCACGAGAAGTGTTCGATCATGGTGGAACAAGGAATAGTGTTGGGACATCATATTTCAGCCAAAGGGATTAAGGTTGACCCTAAGAAAATCAAAGTAATTCAATGAATTGAGATTCCAAAAACCCAAACTGATGTCAAAAGTTTCTTAAGGCGTGATGGATACTACCAAAGATTCATAGAAAACTTCAGAAAAATTGCAACCCCTATGTTTTCCCTCCTTTAGAAGAATGTAGACTTCATCTTGACGCTTGAGTGTCAATCATCATTTGAAATTATCAAGGATAAACTCATCTTTGCTCCTCTCCTTCGAGGACCTAATTCAAGCCTTTTGTTCCATTTTTATGTCGATGCGTCTGATGACACCATTGGAGTGGTTCTAGGGAAAGAAGATGAGAATGGGGGAAAATATGCCATATATTTCATCAACAAGAATTTGACTCTAACATAAAAGAATTATACCACAACAGAGAAATAATTCTTGGTTGTATTTCATGCAATCAAGAAATTTTGACATTATGTCATGGGATATAAAGTCACAGTGCATATAGATCACTCATCCATTAAGTACCTCATGAAAAAACTTGTGGTAAATGCAAGGATAATTAGGTGGTTACTTCTCCTCCAAGAATTCAATGTAACAATTATGGACAAACCAGGGAAGTCCAATGTAGTTGAAGATTTCTTATCCTAGATTAAACATGATGGCTATTATGCTTTAGTAAAAGATGAGTTCCCAAATGAAAATTTGTTTGCCGTCTCCACTAAAACCCCTTGGTTTGCTGATATTGCAAATTATTTGGCCATCGTAGAAGTACCACCTCACTTTTCATCAAAACAGAAGAAATGCCTCGTTAGAGAGAGTACCCCTTTCAAATGGATTAATGGAATCTTGTTTCGATGCAGACTTGATATGGTCTTACAACATTATGTTAGGGAAGATGAGACCTATAGTATCCTTAGAGCTTGTCAGGATGACCCTTCTGGAAGGCATTATTATGCTAAAAGGACAACTCACAAGATTCTGGGAGCAAGATACTACCAGCGTTCGATGCATAAGGACATCAAGAAGTATGTTCACAAATGTGACAAATGCCAAAGGGTAGGAAGACCAACTACATCTAATGAAATTCCCCTATAGCCTCAGGTAGCCCTTGAACCATTTGAAAAATGGGGATTGGATTTTATCGGCCCAATAGACCCTCCTTCACAAGGAAAAGAGTACATTTTGGTTTGTACCAGTTACTTGAATAAGTGGGGAGGAATGCAACCCCTATGTATTGCTAGGGAGGAACAGGTAGTTGATTTCCTCTGCAATAGAATTTTCCTCAAATTTGGAGCTCTAAGGATAATTGTTACAAACCAAGGCCCCTAATTTATTTCTAAAGTTTTGTTGGAATTCACAGATCATTTCCAAGTAAGTCACAAGAAGTCCTCACCCTACCACCCACATGAAAACAGAAAATTTGAAGTCACTAATAGGCAGTTGGAAAATATTTTAACAAAAATAGTTTCTTCAGGAAGGAGAGATTGGACTAGGAAACTACTAGAAGTTGTTTGGGCCTACAACACCACTTGGAAATCAACTACTAGTTATAGTCCCTATGAGTTATTCTTTGGGAAGAAGCCCCTCTTACCCATTGAATTTAAACTCCAAACCCTAAGAATGACCATGGAGTTGGGAATGGATCTTAAATGAGCCCAAATTGAGAGAGTTTTACAGCTTAGCAAATTGGATGAACTCTGTTTGGATTCCATCCATCAAACTAAATTGGTCCAACAACAACGTAAGGTCTGGCATGATAATAATATCAAAGAGAAAGAAATCCATACTAGGGATTGGGAATTATTGTTCGATTCCAGATACAAGGATCATCAAGGGAAACTGAGAACACATTGGCTTGCACCATACAAAATTTTTGAACTATTTTCCAATGGGTTGGTCCAGCTGAAGCCTATTGATGGTGATACCTGAACTCTTCTAGTTAATGGACACCAATTACATGTCTATCATAAACTTGTTAATAAAGAAGAGTTTACAAAAATGGTAGAAACGTAGGGAGAAATCTAGTGCATTGACTTTGCTAAGGCATAGTCAATATAGTTTTGTCAAATAAATAAATGAACCAAATATATATATATTCATTTTAGAATGTTTCTTCAAATTCTTCATCAACATCACCATTTGGACTTGACTAAATTTTTTCTATATTTTGTAGGACTTCATCTTTTTGGAAAACACAATTCCGGTGCACCCTATTATGATGCTCTAGAACTTATTAGCACGGTTGTTGCGATGCTCCAGAATTCATTACTGCAATGCTTTGTAACCTATACAATAGACTTGTCTTGCTCCTCATCCTGATCCTGCATTTTGGCACATCACTCAATGATGCTTCAGGAAGCCAAGGCCAAAATGTCACATCTTTCTTCCTTTCGACGACATCTTTTCAGTGATGCTCCAAAATTCTTTTGTTTCTTCCTTCTGGTGGCATCTCTTGGCAATGCTCTAGAATTTGCTCGGGTGCTCTAGAAATTTGTTCAGATGCTTCAAAAAATTTAGTTGCTACTTTGGCTGTATCTTTTGATGATGCTCCAAAAATTTTGGTTGCTTCTTTGGCTGCATCTTTCAATGATACTCCATAAATTTTGGTTACTGCTCCAACTGCATCTTTTGATGATGCTCCAAAAATTTTGGTTGCTACTTTGGCTGCATTTTTTGATGATGCTCTGAAAATTTTGGTTGTTGCTCCAGTTGCATCTTTCGACAATGCTCCAGAAACTTTGATCTTGTTGCTACGTTTTGATGACATATTTTCACAATATTCTAGAACTTTCTTTGCCTCTACTCTGGCTGCATTTTTTTAGCAATGCCACAAATTTTTGTAAGCTTTTCATTTTCAATATTTTGATTTTTCCTAAGTTCCGCGCATGCCCATCATTTGATTTTATGCCACTTTGAGATTTGCTCCCTAATAATCATTCTGCCACATCATACTGAATCTTTCCATAATAAATAAAATTATTATGACACTTTTTTTTCATAATAATTTTTATCCCCATTTCAACCATTCCATCCGTTCCATTATTATCCACCGCCAACCTCACCAAACCACATGACTATCCAATTACATCAACACAGGTGAGTGACATTTGATCTAATGAAAAGACATAAGGTGTGTGCGGATTTATTTATTTAAAAATTTAGTACTTATTTTGAATAAAGGCTAATTAATTGGCATAACTCATTCCTACTTGCAATTTTAAAACTTGTGCTTTCACATGTTTGCTGAAAGTATGGTAGTAGCTATGAAATTCCCCATGAAAACTTGTCATAATTATTTAATAAGGTGACAAGAAAGGTAATAATTAATTCTTCCTTCATTGGGTATATCGACACAAAATTATTTTTCCATCTACAATTCAGTAAGGAAAGAATTATAGAGTTCTACAAAATTTCATCGACTAGCAAAGAAACAAAGAGAATGGGAGGAGCCAAGAAGAAGTATGAGCCAACTTCTGCAGCCCTATTGTTGGTGTGGACATCAAATCTGCAAATGGTTAACAATTTTAACATAACATCTTCATGTTAGTCCTTTGCAAAACATTAGATTTGAAATCCCTATGAAATACTTGACTATAATGAAACATGCAAATTAGATAAACAAAGATGATCAAATGTAAGCATATAAAAGCATAGTCAAAACTCTATTCCATAGTTGGATTGGTGTCACATGTGCTAGTGACCCTTTCCCAATCCTTGATCAAAACTCAAGATGATAAAATGTAAATGGAGATGATGGAGTGAAATGGACAAGATCAAATCTCAAATGAAGAGAGTAACCTTGCATAAAATTGTGAAGGATTTGCTTGAGGATGAAGCTTGTACTTAAAGATTTTCAAAATGCTAAGTGTTGAAGAGGGACCAATGTGGGACTAAAGATTCTACCAATGAAAGAAGGACACTTGTCAAATGGTGAGTGGTCAATGGATGTGCAAGATTTGGGAAGAGTGCCCAAGAGGGGGAAATTTTGAATTCAAATTTGCAATAAATTTTGAGAGGGGGACAAGAAAAAAGAGCAATAAATGCCATGTTTGACTTGTCATGTTGAGGGAAAATGAGGTTTTAATAAATCAATAAAATTGATTTATTGTGCAAGATGCAATATGTACGCATAATGGATGCATGATGGATGAATGCATGATGGACTATTCATGATGCAATGTTAGCATGGAAATGAGATGATGACAAGAGGATCCAACAAGTCCATGATTGGTCGAGACTTTATTAGAGATGATGATGAGAAATGACGTGAGAAATGATGATGATAGATGGATGATTTGCTTATCAAGGATTGGGATTTTCAAAGGGTCACTTACTTTATTTTTGATAACACGCCTAAGCACGATGCATCAAGGTATAAAGGACTAGGATGGCGTTGTACTTAGTGTGATGGAATTTGACTCAAAAAATAGATAGGAGTATTCTTGTTCACACTTGACATACAAAAACCTTGCTAGGGCGTACCTAACAAAGCAAGTATTCACCAAGTTATATTACAAGAGCATCCAACAAGCACAATAGAAAAAATAATGATGATCGTTGCCCCATTCGTATCTCTCTAAATCCTTCGTTTGGATATCGTCGAGAGGTCCTTGGACTGAGCGCAATAAGATAAATCAAAAGAAAAGATCAAGTACATAAACAAGCCAATGTTCTTCATACCTCCAGCCAAAGGGATGTGTTTTGATAGGATAAGAATCCAGGTGATATCCAAAATGATGCCCATTGTCGGAATGATATATCCTAGGACATGCATTGTATAGGATGATGATGGTTTTGATAAGTTGATTGATAGGCTGTTGATATAAGGTCGACTGACATGTTTGCGACTGATCAAGAGTCTGATTTTGTTTGAAAGGTTTGCTATTTTGATTTAGATTTTACGATTGAAGTTTGCTATTGTTGACTGCTATGATTGTTTCAGTTTGTGTTGCCAAAGGATGAAGGTGATGATTAGTTTATTAAGGATGATTGGTTATCATGGGTGAAGGTGAAATGAGACGGATGGATTTTTCAAATATTTGGATGCTTTGACTTTTTGAAATGTTTTGAGGCTATTTTTGGATTTTGATGTTTTTCGGATGTTTTTGGATTTTGGTGTTTTTCGAATGTTTTTGGATTTTGATGTTTTTCGAATGTTTTTGGATTTTGATGTTTTTCAAATGTTTTTGGATTTTGATGTCTCGGGGGCTGATCAAAGATTAGCCTTGCCTACGTTTAAGCTCAGAGACGACGTAGTTCGGATTTCAATGTTTTTGATGTTTTCTACTTTTTGAGTGTTTTTTTGGATTTTTGATATGTTTTGGATGTTTTTGGATTTTTCGCATGATTTTGACAATTTCAATATGGATGTGTGTGATGATATCAGTGCTCTATTTGGGATTTGGTTGAAAACCAAGCTAAGGTTGATTGATCTGATTGGTGGATTGATGATGATGATAACATTGTTGAGGATACACAACAATGCAAGGATTTTTTGATCAGGATTGATGATGATAACATTGTTGAGGATGCACAACAATGCAAAGATAAGATGATGATGGATTGATGATGATAACATTGTTGACAATGCACAACAATGCAAGGATAGTGTTAAGCAACACAAGGATATCCCAAGATGATGATTTTTTGATTGAATTTGATTTATCAGGATTGATGAAGCTTGATTTGGAACAAAAGATGTTTGAATGATTTGATGTGACATTTGAAGGGTGCATTAGATGCGACTGATATTGATTGATGTTTGGTTTGATGTTCGATTGAAGATGAAATTTGATAAGGACATGTTTTCGTCAAAATATGCCATGGGCTAATGATTTGGATTTTTACTCAACAGTGGTTTCGACCAATTTGATTTCACATTTTCCAATGTTCAGATCGCCACATGAGTAGGAGGATATAGATCAAGATTTATTCTCAAATCAAGATGTACATATCTGCCCCCAATGTCTAGCAATGTATGGAATGTTATGATGGATGCTCAAGTAGGTGTATGGATAGATGGATATGGATTATCTTGCGATAAGATAAGGTGCATAGATAAAAGAAGCTCATTGGATAATGCTTCATGGCTCAAATAATGCTGCATAGGATAGGATTAATGAAAACGGCCCATGTCAATAAAGTGTGCTCCAAAATTTCATCAAGATCAAGATAACTAAGATGATGGATGCAGATAGATGCAAATGGATTGGATCAATGGTTTATGGATGGATGGATTTATTATGGATAAGATGGATGGAATGCTCGATTTATTACTGATGGGATGATATGCTTTCATCTGAACTAGCACACGTAGATGCTCAATTCCACACATGATGCCTGTTTGCTAGGTTTTCATCATGGTCTTGCCCAAAGTTCCGCCCATGCGGTTTTCACTAGAGGATGATTTTTTTTCTTTACTGTTTTCAATCCTTTTTCTGATTTTTTGGATTTTTTGCTTTTTTGATTTTTTTGTTGTTACCAAGATGCCTGTTTGCCAGGTTTTCGCCAAAGTAACCATTTTTTCAGGACTTTTTCTGATTTTTTGGATTTTTTGCTTTTTTGATTTTTTTGATTTTTTTTCAAAAGATTTTATGCTAAACCACCTGGTGGTGTTGATGTAGATGCCCCTGTCAGGATGTGCCATCGATATCCTACCTGAAGGAGCTGCTTTGCTAGGATACGTGCACTTGAATGCAACTTTTGGGATTCTTGATCTACTTCATCGATACTAGGGTTAACTCTGTCTCTGTGCATACATCACGATAAAGTGCCTTCTGAATCCTTATGATGATGGGTCATTGCCAATACATGGTCAATGTAAGAATTAGATATTATGCATGGAAGCGTGGATGGAGTGTGTTTAGGGATAAGAGATGGATTGGTTGACAGTTTGGAACCTTTGACTCTCCAAACTTGAGAAGATGAGCAATGATGGGTGGATACAGAAGTGTGCGTGGAATTAGAACCAACTGCTTGATATACCTTGTACGTTGCTTGAAAATCCTGCTTTTGCTTTTGTGGACCTCTTTGATGGATACTTTTCCCTTTTTGATTTTTCCCCACAGTTTCTTTGACTGATGGAGTTTGATAGGGATGATCTTTCTTTGTATTCTTTGGTATCCATTTGTATTTTATTTGTCCATTATGCTTCTCAGTTTCTTTTGATTTCATAACATTCTTCATACTTTGATTCAGATATTTCCTTTGATGTTGGTCCCAATTCATGGATGGGGTGATGGGTGGATGAAGATTCGTGACGTGGTTGGTTGTAGTATTGACACTAGCTTCATCATAAGGAGTCTTCATGCTCCCTATGTTGATGTTTGCTTGAGACGAAGTTGCCCCCAATATTGTGGTAGTACCTTCGTTCTTTGACTCTTCCTGTTCTGAGATGTCTTGTTCAGTAAACATGCTCTAACAAATGACCGCCATAGTTGATGTTCTTTCAATTTGCTGCTCCACTAACTCTGGATGTTCTATTTGACTTGTTTTGTTGAGCGGATAATGATGGATATCTTTATTCATGAGGTCCTCAATCTGAGTTTGGGACATATTTGATCTTGATGTTGACAACTCCGTTTGATTGTAGGAGTTAAGAATTTGCTCTTTTTGTGTAACACAATCATGTTCTAGCTGAAGATCATCTATGTGTCCATCCATAGAAAGCATCTCATGGGTAGATGGAGGAGTAAGTGCTATGTGGATGTGATCATCTTGTGTGGATAGGAGAATATCCATTAGATCATTGTAGTATCTTGGAGATACAAATTTTTGATCTTGATTTATTTTGGGATTGCTTTCGATATGCCTTGGATCAAGCTCTTGACATGGGTTGGTTTCAAAGGATGGATCACTTACAAATGGTGCTTGGATATCTTCATTATACATGGTAAGTGGCTCAATATCCTCAAGTGTCAAGTTTAGGGTTCTTTCAGTATCTGTAATCATGCGGTCAAAGGGGATCAACATGTTTTGAAAAGGATCATTGCTAGACTTTGGTGAAAGATTTTGATCATGCTTTGGAATAAATTCTTGAGATATGTCCTCTAACTCGTAAGGCGATGTAGAGACATTTTCATCATGATCATTGGTTGATGGTTCGTGCATTATGTCAATAGGATCAAATAATCCCAACACTCCTTGAAAGAGATCACTAAAAAGTGGCTCTTGATGTATGGTGAGTTGATCATCGGATTGTGTAGATATATCTTCAATGTGCTCCTCGATGGAGAGGTTTTGATCATTGTTTTCGACAATTGCGATGGAGAGATTGTGAATGTCTTCGACCATAGCATCAAGTGATGTTGATATTTCTTGAATTGGCTCATTGTCGAGGTTTGTTGGTGGATTTTGATCGTGATTCAAAAGTGACTCTTGACATATGTCGATTTGATCATTGGATGAAGTAAACGTGTGCTCAGTGATGGATTGATCTTGATCCTTGTTTTCAATAGTTGTCATCCTTTGTGTTTGTGCTCGTGTTGGTTGGGTAGCTTGAGAGGCTTGGGCAACTTGAGAGGATTGTTTCACTTGTTGAGCTTGTGTTGGTTTTTGCATGGCTAGATATTGTTGGAATCCCTTTTGAAAAGCAGCTTGTAATGTCGCGTCGTATTTGCTTGATGTGGTGGAAATTGGTAGTGGTGGGGGTGGTGGTGGATTCAAAATCATGTTGGATGTAGTGACAAGTGTTTGAGATACGCTCGGAGTGATCATGGTAATGAGAGGTTGAGATGTGATGGGTGTGATAGTGGCGTTTGGAATGATTGAAGGGATAGTGATGGTTGGATTGACCGTGGTGATAGGTCCTTGGGAGACCAAATTTTGATTTGGGATCAATGTTGTTGTTTGATTAGATACCATCCATTGGTGTGATGTCGATGGTATATTTGAAGGATTTGACATGATGGTTTGATTGACGTTAGGTGGATTGATTTGGGTGGCGTGATTGGTGTTAGGTAAAGGGGGAAGCCCTAAACTAAGGAATGAAGTAGGTAATGGTGGTGGAGATTTCCCTTGGCGCAATGCCTCAATTATTTTGGAAAGTTCTGCAATTTGATCTTGCCAAATTTGTTCTTGATTTTGATCTTGACTCACTTGAGATAGTTGATTTGGCTTTTGTTTAAGCGGATTTGGGATGCCTACTTGCAGTTTTTGAATGGGATTATGGGAAATTTGACTTTGGATAATGTTCTGATTTGGGATGATGTTTAGATTTGGCATGATAGGATGAACATTGTTGGTATTGGGAATCATTTTTCCAAAGTTTTCTGAGTTAGGATTCATGTTTTGAAAACTTGCACTTGGTACATCCACATTTGGTTTGTAGGGATTTGGTGGAATGACGTTGTTCGTTTCAAGGCTCATGCATTGATTATTTGATTGGTGGATTTGTAGGTTTGGAATTAGATCTATCATTGGGAAATGTGTTCCAAACTTTGACTTGGGTATACTCACACTTGTTGTAACATTGACATTTGTCGAAGGCAATGATCCCATGCATGGACTTTGATAATTGATAGGCATTGCAAGGCTTTGAAGATTCAACTGATTTGGATTACCCAAGATGTATGGATCAAGTTTATATTCCATGTTCTTCTTGTGTTTTGACCTTGTTGCAAAAGTGACCTCTAAGGTTCTTAGGACCAATGGCGAGATGGAGGATGAAATGTGAATGATATGAGTGTTGAACGTTTAGGGATTTTGTATCAATGCTAGACTTAGGGCTTGATTTTTGATTGGTTTGATTTGGATGATGAACTTGTAAACCCTACGATGTTGGATGTTATATTAGGATGAATTTGTTCAAAGGATTGCTAATTTAATTAAATGTATGAAAAAGGATGCATTCCCATACATCTAACTAAACAAATGATTTTGATTTGGTTTAAGGATGTACCCAAGTCTAGAATGATGTTTGCAAAGATCTAAAGCTGTTTGTGGGATGATGTTGATAAATGTTTGAGGTGGATGAAGTGTTTGATTTTGATCCTAAGAGACTTAGAGAGACTTTGTTTTACTAGGCCAAGGTATTGAAGAACTCACTTTTCTCTAAGAGCAATCAAAAGACCAATATGAACAAGAGATATCAAGCACATGTGTGGGGTCCAATTTGTTATCTTTGCTTAGTGTATTCTTTTTACCACAAACACACTATTTGATTAAGGTTTCAAACTAAGATGTCCAATGTCTTAAATTCTTTAAACCCCACAAGATATTTTATGTGGAAATTCAATGAACTTAAGGCAAGGGTTTTCCTATTGTTTACTCAAGAAGACAAATTGAGGTATAATCCAATGCTTAGGAACCTCTAAATGTGAATCCCGGGAAAGCAGTAACATATGGATTGAGTCAATGATATTTTGTCTTCAAGAGGGTTTGAAATTTTGAGAATCATGTTGAATGTTTGTTTGCAAAATGTTTTTGAATACAACTTGTGTTTTCAAACAAAGAATAATTACAAGCCCTATGGATGTGTAAGACAATATTTGTTGATTCCCACTTGGACAAGTCCAGCTACTCTTATCTCTAGTGGATGGTTAGATGCTTGACCCCACTGGCTCCCCTCCACGGCTCATTAACGTCAATCGGAGCAGCCAAGCATCAACACCCATGAAACTCCCATGGCATGCTTTCCATCTCTACTAGAAGACCGTAAGAGTGTGGGGTGGCTTCAAAACGACCGTTCTTGCACCAACAAATAGATTAAGGATTTTTGCAAATTCTAGCACATGGGTTCTAGTAAGGACTTCACGTTCATGGAGATTGACCCATACGGCAAGAGTCCCCTTTCGGATCCATCCTGTCGGCGCCAACCGCATGATTATGGCGTTTAACCAAAACCCTCATTTATATCCCAGCTGGAAATACTCTTGGCTTTAGAGTGTTATCGGTTGATTCGTCCCTTGGGTGAGTACTTTTTCCCCAAGGCAGGCCCTCTAAGATAGACAAAAGCGAGCAAAGACACAATCCGTAACTCGATCAATATTTGATGGCACAAAGAAAGAGAATGTACCTGAAAATGCCCCTACTCACACTCGCACAAGATGTTCAATTTTTAAGCCCAAATCGAAGTGTTTCAAAGCAATAAAATGTATTTTGAATGTTTCTCTTGCACCCTAGATCGCACGAAGCGCAAGGGGAGAGGATACACACTCAAAAGACAACATCACACAATTCAAGCACTTGTTCGTTTTATAGCCTTCAAAGCAATTGTGAATTCATTTTAAGCACCAAAATGAAGTATGAAGATTGCTTGTCCAATTTTAGCCCAAATCAAAAAGCTAGTAAGTTTGTAAGGTTCAATTTTAGCCCAATTTTGAAAGATAATCAATTATCTAGTTGGATTAAAATAGAAAATTTAAGGCATAAATGGAAGCTCTTTAAGCATTAAAAAATGCTTTGTGAGTTTCAAAATTTAAGGCTTTAATCCTCTTTAACTTCAAGATTCTTCAAGGATTGCAATCCAATGTTTCAACGTTGTGAGCTTTTTGTGAAAAAGAAAATCCCTCCTCCATTTTCCTATCAAGAAAGAAAATCAAGTTAATTATTTTAAAACATCAATTTCAAATGATAGAAAGATTTGTATTGAAAAGGCTAATTAATCGACAAAGATTATTGTAGACAACTTAATGCAGATAAGCAAAGATTTGCAGTGATTTTTAGGTAAGACTTCAATTCCCCTTCACTTAACATTGCCGCCTTTCCAGATTTGATAGACTCACTTCATCACCTGTTAACTCGGCCCATTCTGCCTTGCCTGCTTCCAACGGATGATTGCGGAGGCGGAGCCACATACATCTCGTACTGTCGAAAATATATCCACAAATCTTAACCTCTAATAGCCTAAATCCACCAAAATTCGCTGAGGAAAGCACCGTCTGAACAGTTATACGCGGAAGGGGGAAAATGCTAAGATAGCAACCTATGAACGGTAAAAAGGCAATATGTATATCATCGATGCATGATAGGATGCAATACAGGATTTTAGGGTCATGTAAGTTCTACACTTATAGAACAAATGCTGAATGTACCGACCATGGAAAGGCCAAAAGGGCGCAAATTTAATGTCATTAGATAGAGGGCTATGATCAGAATAACAAGTTTATGGCTGGTGATACAGGCTATTCCCCGATTGAAAAAACACTGAAAATATCAACAAGAAAACGGCGATATAGCACAAGATTTATGTCATTGGATAGAGAGCAACAAGCACAACATGATTTCCCAGCCACCGATACACGTTATACACCAAACGGAGCAAATGCTGGAAACACTGGCCCGAAAATGGGCGAAAGGCACAAAGCTCTGGTGGCAGATAGAGATAAACAAGCCGAATATGATATTGAGCTAGCGGGCATCAGTTATCCATCGAGGAAGCAAATGCCTGAAATACTTGCTACAGAAATGCTTTAAGCCGCAACATTCAGCTCAGTGGATAAGGAAGTACGAGCAGAAGACAATTACAATCAAGCAAAGTGCAAGGCATGGGTGCTTATTTATTCAATTTTACCTCTCTGTGTAATTTGATCCAAGAACAACGTGTAAGGCACAAGCGATAAAAACAGAAAAAAAAATCTAATGCCAGAAATAGCAACGCCTACAACCTCCCTTTTATGCCATTGACAATCAAACTTGATTAAGATATCTGATATGAATGTAATTATTTTCTGTTCTGAGAATGATTCTTTAGATGCGAGCCAATGCAATTTTATCACAAATCTGACAGATGTAAGAGAGGTGCAGGGGCTACCGCACTGACTGTACCAAATAAAACATACTTGGAATGCAGAAGCACAAGAAAATTATCTAATTGGCAGATTTCTTTTAGAGCATAAAACAAATCTATAGCGAGAGGTTAAAACTTTTCTCATAAATGGTGGGCACCAAAATGAAGTACCTAAAATATGCAATGTAAGACCAACCTCAAAAACTCATTAGAAGGGTTAGTCTAAACACACAAATCTGCAAATACCTCCATGAAATAAAATACCTATGCTAAAGAAATGCCACAAGTAACAAAACAACATCAAAAAGACATTTCAAAAGCATGATAATCACCTATTCCATGTTGGATTGGTTGTACATGTGCTAGTGACCCTTTCCCAACCCTTGATCAAAGCTCAAGATGATAAAATGCAAATGGAGATGATGGAGTGAAATGGACAAGATCAAATCTCAAATGAAGAGAGTAACCTTGCATAAAATTGTGGATCCTATGAATGAGGATTAAGCCTTCTTTTATAGATTTTGTTGATGAGAGATTGGCCAAGATGGTGAATGTGGGACTAAAGATCCTCCAATGAGAAGATGACACTTGTCAAATGGTGAGTGGTCAATGGTTGTGCAAGATTTGGGAAGAGTGCCCATGAGAGGGAGAATTTGAATTCAAATTTGCAATAAATTTTGAGAGGGGGACAAGAAAAACAGCAATAAATGCCATGTTTGACTTGTCATGTTGAGGGAAAATGAGGTTTTAATAAATCAATAAAATTGATTTATTGTGCAAGTGGAGATATCTAGATAATGCAAGTGGGATGGGATTAACATTTAATCAGGGTTAGATTAAATAGATGATGATTATGCTGATTTAATGCTGATTAGGTGAGTTGACTTTTAAGACTTTGATAATTGATTTATTTGAATTAGAAAATGATGGAATATGATTTAGGATTTGATTTAAATGAAGTCCTGATTTATTTAATTAAATGGATGATGCAAGATGAAGGTTGAATGATAATGTTTATTTGATAAATGACCTTGAGATTATTTAATGAATGGATGAAAATGCACTTGATTAATTGATGAATGGTCCTAATGCGACATCTAATTTGACTGAATCCGATCAAATGCATAATGTAAATTTTTGTCTACACAATTTGGTAGAAATTGCACCAAGGCCTCCTATGCCTAATTTCCTTGATATTCAGCCTCTAATGCCTATCCAAATACCTCCCATTGCCCCATTACCTATTGTTCTAGTATTAGACTATCAAGTAGTTGTTCAAAATAATTTTGTTCCAACACATTCAGATTTACAAGAGCTTAAAGGTAGCCAACATGAAATGGAAAAATTTCTGCAAACTATTAGCAATGATTTAGTGAGCCTAAGAAACAACAAGGTCAAAATTTTAGACCTTACCAAGCACCATTCCAAGCAAATAGACCACCTTATCAGGCTGATTACCAAGGACAAAGAAGAAATTTCAATGTTAGGCCTAATCAGCCATATAATCCAAATGTTTCTAACTCTTCAAAAGAGATTGTACCTATGTAGAATAATATGGCACAAGATTATGTGTGGTGCTATCCATGTAATCAACCTCATAACCAAGCTACATTTATGAATGGAGTGATCAATCAGGCTCTTATGGTACAAAGCAATTATGTTGCTTCTGAAAACACAACAAAGGAGAACAATGATCAACAAGAGCTTCAAACGCAACATAATGATCTTGATGTTTCCATGATGAACTGGAAAGGAAATGAATTTTGTGGAGTAAATCATGTACAAGGACAAAATCAGTCATCTACCTCCATTGCAGCCAATACGAGGTCAAAGAAAAGGATTGTTGACTTAAGACAAGAAGTTGTTTCTAAGGAGCAACAAGCAGATAAAGACCAATAGCAAGTTGGTAAAGATAAAGGTCACACTTTTACAACTCAAAAAGGTCAAGTTCATCCTTCTACTTCTCAGAACATTCATATTTTTCCAAGAGGACAAGCTATAGCTGCTAAGGAATAGCCGAAAACTCAATCTCAGACTTTACCAGCACAAATAGAAGTTGTTCCCAAAGTGCAACAAAAGGTTAGTACTCCAACATTTAACATTCTCGATCATATGAAGAAAGCTACAGTTAATTTGTCAATGATTGATGCTTTACATCTTCTTGGACAAAAAAAATTATTGCAAGAGGCTTTGGCTAGGATTTCTATTTATGTCGAGTCTACTAAAGAGAAACCTAGAGTTATGCTTGCAAATAATTCAAAAGGAAAGAGTGAGCATCCAACTCAGGAGGTAAAGCCACCTCCATTTTATGTAAGTCTGATTATTGGCGATAATATAGTGCATAACTGCATGATTGACTCAGGAGCAAGTAGCTCTGTTATGCCTAAATAGCTGGTAGATAAGTTAGGATTGATTTATGAGCCACTGTCAAAAGGGGTAGTCCAATTAGATGGTACAACCATTAAATCTATTGGAGTGATTAAAATTATGCCCCTTACCTTACATGCTTGTCCGAATTTCTCAATCCCACGGGATATTTATGTCATTGATTTGCCACCTTTCTTTTCCATTTCCCTTTCTAGATATTTTACAGCAAAGTTGGATGGGTATTTATCATTAGATTGGTCACATATGTTTTTTAAAACTAGTTATGGCACTAGAGCAACTGAAAAATTAGAGCCACAGGCCAAAGATCATATTGAACCTTATGTTGCTAATCCTATAAATGCAAACCTAGCTATCCATGAACAAGAGGATCAACCCATGACCCTAGACCCCAACATGCCTATTGAGGGAATACCTAATATAAGTTTAGATGATTCCACATGGATGAAGTAGGTTTGGGAATTTATATGATTCAGGAGCCTAATGTAGTTGTTCCAAGCCTGATCAAAGATGAAAAATAGCCAGAACAACAAGATAATCAGCTTTGGAAGCTGTATTTTGATGGCTCAAGAAGTAAAGTAGGTGCTCGTCGAGGAGCCATGCTGATTTCACCTGATGGAGAAAAATATTATTCAACACTTCACTTCACTTTCATTTGCTCAAACAATACTG
The DNA here is from genome assembly GCA_007258455.2 of Sequoia sempervirens. NCBI lineage: Eukaryota > Viridiplantae > Streptophyta > Pinopsida > Cupressales > Cupressaceae > Sequoia > Sequoia sempervirens. The sequence continues at coordinate 348,312,859 of VDFB02271358.1, read as the reverse complement.
CTAAATACAAAGCACTCATTCATGGCCTAGAGTGGGCTAGAAAGAAAGGTATTAAGTGTTTGCAAGTATTTGGTGATTTTGAGTTGATAACAAATCAAGTAAGAAATATGAATGTAACGAAAAATTATTTTCTCAAGCTATATAAGCACAAAACTTGGGATTTAATTGAAGAATTTGATGCTTTCAATCTGTTGTCTATTCCTAGAAATTAGAATAAACAAGTTGATAAGCTTGCTTCCATAGGATCACAATTTGATATTCCAACTAATATACATAATGTTGAGGTACAACAATATGTAAAAGTGATTGTGAGACCATCTGTACCAAATAATAATGTTAGTTGGCAGGTTTTTGAAAGTGATGAGCAGATTATCAATTTTCTGAAGGACGAAGTAGAATTTTCTGCTGGAAACCAGCAAAAATTTGAGCAACAATATGACAATCAGATCTTGCAATTGAAGTCTAATAAGTTTCCTAAAGGTTTGGTAACCTTAGATTCAATTTTTAATACTAATGATCAGGTTAGAAAGGATAAAAATAGTATAACAGTGAAGCAGGAGCACTATGAACCCATTGAAATATTCAAAGACAAGCTTCTCAAGCTTGGTAAGATATGTACCAAAGAAGAAAAAAAAGCTTTTATCTTGCTTTGCCAAGAATTCAATTATATTTTTGCTTGGGAGTATGGAGATTTAAAGGGTTTTAACCCTGAGTTAGCTCAACACACCATTGAGTTGGAGCCAAATGCAAAACTAGTGAGGAAAAAGAAGAGGCCTCTAAATCCCAAGCTGGAGCATCTCATGAAAACATAATTAAACAAGCTGATTGAAGGTAGCATTATCTTTCTGATAAAGCATACATCTTGGGTTTCTAACTTGGTACCTATTAGGAAAAAGAATGGTGAGATTAGGTTGTGTGTTGATTTTCGTGATTTAAATAGAGCCTCTCTTAAAGATCATTATCCACTGCCATCAATGGAGTAGATTTTACAAGTTATTTCAAATTCAAAAAGGTTCTCATTGTTGGATGGTTATTCAGGGTATAATCAAATTTTATTAAAAGAGGAAGACCAGTTCAAAACAACCTTTACTACCAAGTGGGGTACCATGGCTTACAAAAATATGTCGTTTGGTTTATCCAATGCAAGGGAAACCTTTCAGAGAGCAATGGAAATGGATTTCCAAGGCCTCATTAATAAGTTTGTACTTGTCTATTTAGATGATATTACTGTATTTCCAAAGAAAGATAACAAATATTTTGATCATCCAAGGAAAATCTTTGAAAGATGCAGAGAGTACGGGGTTTCACTTAACCCAAAGAAGGGCATTTTTTTAGTCTATGAGGGTAAGATTCTTGGACATATTGTTTCAAAGCAAGGTATCATAATTGATCCAGAAAGAATCACAGCTATTCTAGCTTTACCCCTGCCTACACATAAGAAAGGCTTACAAAGCTTTCTAGGCAAGATTAATTTTGTTAGGAGGTTCATACCTAACATTGCAACATTATTGTAGCCTCTTATAGCTATGCTAAAAAATAATATTCCTTTTAGCTGGACCAAAGAAACTAAGAACAGTTTTGAAGAAATCAAGGAGGCCCTTGCAGTAGCCCCAACACTTATTAACCCAAATTTTGATATATATTTTATATTATATGCATTTGGGAGTGTTGACACAATTTCAACCATGCTTTGTTAGCAGAATGAAGAAGGATTAGAGCAGCCTATGGCTTTCTTTAGTCAAGTTCTCCATGATTATGAAGTGAAATATTCATTTGTAGAAAAGCATGTGCTAGTTGTAGTAAGAAGCCTTAAGAAATTTAGGCATATTCTTTCAAATAAAAAAATACAGTTGTTGGTTGCCCATCCAACATTCAAGGATTTCTTGCTCAGTAAAGATATCAATGATAAAAAAAAGAAGGTTGGATTACAAAAGTGATGGAGTATGACATGGATATTAAAGTCACCAAGCTTGTTAGAGGCAAAGGCCTATGTGAACAGCTTGCTAGAAAAGAAGAAAACAACAAAGCAACTAATGAGCAAGCTGTAACAGAGCTCAATAATGAGGAACAAGCTATTGTTCCAACTTCATCTTCAAACTAGATTCAACAAATGATCTATTACTTACATACTGGTGACTATCCTAAAGGTTTGGACAAGTCAAAATGAAGGTATTACAAGCTTCAAGCCATCCCTTATGTTGTAATTGATTGAATTTTGTACAAAAGGGATTTTCATGGTGTTTTAATTAGATGTGTTGAACCAGAACAGATTGAGAAAATTCTAAAAGAATTTCATGATGGGCCCTCTGGAGGCCATCTTGCACCAAGAACCACAACTTTGAAGATAATGAGAGCTAGGTATTATTGGCCTAATTTATTTAAAGATGCCCATGCTTGGGTCAAAAAATGCATTAAATGTTCAGTATTTGCAGGAAAGCAGAAGCTTGTAGCCTTGACTCTACATCTAGTTCAAGTGGAGCAGCCTTTTGGAAAGTGGGGACTTTATTTCATTGAACCCATTAACCCACCTTTGAGTGTTGGGCATAAATGGATACTTACAGCTACAAACTACTTTACGAAGTGGATTGAAGCAGTTTCATTGAAGGATGTGAATGAGACTTCTATTTTGAATTTCTATCAGGACTTGGTTTCTAGGTTTGGTACTCTAGATTCTATCATTTTTAATAATGCATTAGCATTCATAGGTTTAAAATTTTCAGATTGGTTAGTTAAGAACAAAAATTATCTAAATAATTCTTCAAACTATTACCCTCAGGGTAATGGACAAGTAGAGTCCACTAACAAAAATTTAATCAATATCATCAAGAAGACAATCCAAGATAATCAAAGGACCTGGCATGATAAATTGAAGTTAGCCCTTTGGGCTGATAGGATAACACCTAAGAGAGCAACATGAAATTCACCTTACATTCTCAAATATGGAAAAGAGGCCAAGATTCCTATCAAAGTTGAGTTTCCTACCTTAAATATGATCAAGGAACTGGATCTGCTCAATGAGGAACCTATGGAAATTAGGCTTGCACAGCTAATGGAGTTGGAAGAAATAAGAAAAGAGGCATTAAGAAAATTAGAAATTCACCAAGCTTAGATGAAAAGAAAATTTGACAGAAAAGCAATCCCAAGAACTTTCAAAGAAGGAGATCTGGTATTTAAATGGGATGAACTTAAGAGTAGACCTGGTAAACACAACAAATTTGATGCCATGTGGGATGGCCCATACATTATCACATAATGCAAACAACATAATGCATTCCAACTCTCAAAGTTGGATGGAGAGGTGTTGCCAATCCCTATCAACAAGATTCACCCCAAACAGTGCTATTAAGGATCAAAGTTTGCAGATGTACATAGTAGAATAGTGGTTTTTAGCTAATAATTTCTCCAAGCACATTTCATTTCAGTTCCGTTTTGTTTTTTCAATAAGTGTAGATGCACTGTTTTCTAGCCCTGTCTTAAACAAAGCCATGATAGTTTTTTTTTTGTTTTGTTATGTTATTGTATAGTTCCTAATAGCTGAGTTACAATGATTTCGAGAGTTTTAGGAGAGCAGAGTTTGACTCCATGCCCAATGGATTATTTAGGCAACTGGTTTGGAATGCTTAGCAGGAAAGCATTCAATAGAAATCACTAGAAATGTTACCAAAATTTCACCTACAACTCAATTTGGTAGAGCTGAAACATTTGTTACATCTAAGGTGAAAGGTAATTCAATAAATTTTTGCTAATCCTAATCATTTTCATTTGAAGTTTCAAGTGGAATTCAGTTTTTATTATGCAATGATTTACAACATAAAGAGATTATACAAATTCCATGATATTGTTGTATTTTATTCATGTTGAAGTGAAATGCATACAATGTTGTTGATTCATTCATTGAGATCAAAAGAATGCTTAAATATCCCACACAAGTTGTGGGAATGACTAAATTGAATTAATACAACAATGTATGCAAGCTATACATCCAAAGATAAAGTAAAGGAAAAAAAATAAGAAGGGATCATATATGTCATTTCCTTAAGGGTTGATGTTGATGTCAATCATTCTATCTTCAGCTTGATCCTCCTATCTTCAACTCCTCTTGTTCCTGATCTCTAGATGTACCTGTAGATGATTGAAAGATTTTGTTAGAGCTCGGGACATGAAATCTCATCATATGTTTCATCAACAAACATATAACTTATAGCTATGATGCATTAAATCAATTGAGCCATTATCAGATAAATGCAAAAGAGCCAAATCAAATCATCAAATGAGAGTCAAATCATTAGAAAGAGCATTGAGCTTCATTGTTTTATCTAATTTTTTTTTTCATTGTGTAGGTACAGGTTTATCACTTTATGTTTCATCTTTTTTTACATTTCAACATGTGGAGGAAATGTGGCTCCCATAAGGGTTGAGCCCAGCATGCTAAAGGTTATTGTCTTTATCTTGTTTGTAGTCATTATCTTCAGTAATTTCACCAAAAGAATGCAAATTATGATACTAGATAGTTACCAAAGCGAAGAAAAATTTCATCAAAGCTTAGAGAGCAATGCAATAGTGAGAAATCAAGATATTAGGCAATCTTCTATTAGATAAGCATTTTCCCCTGCTCTGGTAACTATCTAGTGTCAAATAATTCATTGACATTTCAAGCATAATTATAGATTTATGATAGTAAAGTCAGCCAATATACAAGGAAAGGATAGCATATAGTACAATGACAACAGTTCCTAATTGTAGAACATTCACAAAAATACATTGCATAAAGAGTTATAGTCAAGGAAGGTACCATAGAGGAGGAAACTTCATGAACATAGTGCAATGTGAAATTATAAGCATGATAAACAGTCCATAAATGACAAACAACATACAAGGAACATGATAATTCATAATTCTGCATGACTGTGACCAAAGACAAACCTTAGCTACAAAAGTAAACTTTTTACAATGGAAATCTACAGACAATATGCATAAGATGGAGAATCAATATTGATGAATATAAAGATTTGAGCAGCCCAGTTAAGCATCATTATCAAGGGACAGTCCTTAAAAGACAACATTTTATTCTATAGAGATAATGGTTATTTATTATAGCCTTTCATGAGCTATCAAGTGCAAATAAACATTTAAAATGGAAATTTACAGAATATGAACAACTACCTATCCAATGAAGAACAATCAAACAATAGTGGTTTTTATAAGCATGAACTACACAAAGGGAATTCCATTAATGTCATGAAGGGACAACAGTATGTCATAAATAAAATCATCATTTTCCATGACTTAACAGTGTTCATGTTTCTAAATATCTAGCAAAAGGATTATCTCTTTGTTTCTCATAGTGATATATGGATTGCATCCAAGTTATTTTATCCTATCCTTCAAAGAAGAAAAGGTATGCAAAGTGGAAGTTGAGGATCTCAAGTGTACATGGAAATAAAGCAAACTTTCCTTTTATCAAATCTATGGAGGAAAGCTTCCAGATAAGCCTAATCTAAAGTCTGATTTCTTGACACATCAACCCTTTAAACTATAGAGGAAGACCTTGAGATCAAAACCATTCAAAGTTTTCTTGAAGCTTAATTTTGGCAATGGGTGTAACTGTTCATTAGTTCCACTGGATTATCCCATTAATTTTCAATATTCCATCAAATATTTTGAAGATGGAAAAGGTAATATAATTGAGAATTTAAGGAATAAAGCACTACAGGATGCAACATGTGGACACATTTCTCTTATACAAAGGAAACAAATATCAGATTCCAAAGGAACATATACTAAATATACCATTAGCACAAGTCTTGTGAGACATGAGTGTATGGCTTCAGAGCCAATGGCTCTAATAAGTAATGAAACCCAGAAAGAGGAGGATGGAGCTAGGGTTTTTAATCAAACCCTCAAAAAATGTAAAGGGTTTTTGTCTTATTTTTTACCCAGAAGTCAAAATGAAGCCACAACCTAGAATAAAGGGGTCGAGCCAAATATCTAAAACAAACAAAGCTCAAGCATTAAGTCATCACCATGATTGTAAGGAGAACAAAGAAATAAAAGCTCTTTTGTTTTTATTTTTTAACCAGTAAACCCATGAAGAAGACCTAGCACAACACAGGTAGAGTTGAAGTTTTGCTTATTTTTTTCAATAGTATTCAACAGTAAAAGCTACCATGAGTAATATACAAAAAATAAAGGAAGGTTTTCATCATTTTTCTTGAGAGGGGCAGTGAAAATCCAAGAATACAACAATGGAGATGTTGCAGCCTGTAATAAGGGAAAAGCTTTGAGTCTTTTCAAACAAAATATAGAAAGATAGACTCTCAAATAAGCCACCTCTAGGTAGAAAATAAATGAAGACATCTTGCAGAGGCCAAACACATGAAGATAAGCAAAGTAGCAAGAATTTTTCAACTTTTTCTGTGAAGAAACAAATAAAAGGATCCTTCTCTTTCACCATAGATATAGAAAAGTGAACTTACCATGCATGGAGAGCTCAAGTTAGCTTCATTTTAAGCTCCCAATCACTGTTCAATCTCCTACAAAGCTTCAGTGGAACCCTAACGGTGGCTACACAGCAAAGCAACATTGAAGTTTCCAAAAAAACAAATGAAAAGAATGAAGTGCAAAATGTAGGCCATGGGTTTATTTTGTTTAAGGTTTCTTTACCCTAAGTATGTCAACCAAGTTTAAGGAATTTTTCCCTTAATTTTATGATCATCTCTTTCAAACTAATACCCATTTCTAGGTGCCATGTATACCTCTTTGCTAAACTTTGCAAAATTATAAACATTTAACTCCAACATCATTAATTTCTTTCTAATTTTTGCATGGTTTTGAAATCAAACACATATTGTAAACAAATAATAAAGTAGTAATTTATAAATTAATTTATTATTTGTCATAAAATGCAAAATTAGGAGGTGGGGTTAACTAAAGTGCCATTGAGGTTTTCAAGTCATGCAAAATCAAAAGGAGGAGTGAAATTGAAGATTACTTTCATTCAGGGTTCATGCACTGGATCGAGATAGAGTTGAGTTTTAGTTAGTCTGAAGTGTTCACATGCACTTGATGATACTTGGAGTTTTTTTTCTTTGACTTTCAGTAAGATTTGAGTCTTTTTAGGAGCCTTTTTGGGTCGACCATCAGGAAAACTGAGTTTGCAACTATTTGAGCCCAGTTTACATTAGTTTTAACTCCTCTTTTCGTGGATTTTCATCATTGCTCATGTGAGAAGTTCTAGAGATATTTTCACTTTCAGTTAGTTGATTGTGCCACCTCTTGGCACCTTGGAGTTACCTATTGTATATATTTGAAAAGACTTAGTCTTTTTCCTTAGTTCTTGCATCTTGCCTTTGTATTCTGCAAAGAGAGCTTGATCTTGTAACTCACTTTTTTATAGTTATCAATATATACAACTTTTATAGGTTATTTGATATTATTACTTGTAGAGTTTCCTTCAATTTTATTATTACAATCAAGTGTTAGCCTTCTCACTTTTACTTATTTTGTCTCATTTGATGATTTGGATGCAAATTTAATGAGTTTTAAATCTCAAAACCTTTAAATTCATGTCTCATTCATGGATGCATGTACACAGAAGCAAGTTTAGTCACAGGTCATTGATTGTGCTATAGATTTATCTTCCCCTTAAGGTTGTGAAAACATTATTTTCCTTCATAAAGGATAGATTATCAGGCCTTTTTGTGAAACATTATGTGGTTAAACTGTCCAATTTGAGTTGTGAAAACATATTTTATGAGAGATATTTGTGAATCAAGCTACTAATATTTTCCATTTAGGTGCATCACCATAGTTTAGGATTTAGTTTATCTATTTATTTCAAATCCTTTCTTCCCTTTACCTTCAGAAAAAAAATTATTCATTAGAAAATCATAAGGGAGACAACCCATAATCTAGAGATTCATCTTCACTACGAGCATACCCACAGGCTCGAAGATGTTTCCATGTTTCACGAGATTGTTGAGCATAGAAACTTAGCATTCGGGTGCAATCTCGATGACAACATGAACAAAATGAAAAAAAATTCAAATGCAATTTTGAATAAAATGTTGATCCAAATGACTTAAACACACCTTAATACAAGCTATTATGTAAAATGTATGCAATATTTTTGGGTTTTTATGAGTTGAAATGATGCAAACATGCAATATTTAACCCTAAATGAAATGAAAAACAAGATGATGCAAAACCTATATCTAGGTTCTTAAGGATCTCTAAATCAGAAAATATGATGTAAGAACATCAGGTTCACCAAAATGAAAATATTGGGAAAGAGATCCTTAATGATAAGGGGGAGTGTTTTCTCTATGTGTGTCTTTCCCTAAGGAAATTTCATTAGGAAAGAGATCACAAGGTGTGAAGATTGAATTTCAACCTCAATGATGAGTCTATTAGACCTAGATCTCAATCCTTTGGACAATAGGACAAACCTGAAACCAAATTAAGATGATTTGTAATGCTCAAACTAAATGAAAAATAAGACCTAATACATGAAATGCAAATTCTTGAAAGTAAAAAAATTGAAATCATAGTTTGTAGGTAGATCTGAGAAGGATCTAGACACATGTACCTATCACCAAAATCTAATTTTTAGGTCTACTAAGGGACTCATTCGCCCTTGGGAAAATGGATCTTTTTAGGCCTTTCCAAAAATGGAAAAATTGAAGTTGTAGCCCTTCATCTGCACTTTGCTCTTGTACCTACAAATCTTTGTCTTGGGATCCAAACCTGCAATAAATCTACAAACAAAAAATGTTTGTTTGTTTGTATGGGGGTTTTCCTCGGTCAAACCCCAAGTTTGGTAATTAAACCCTAATAAAAGATAAAGATCTGATAAATGATAGTATGTGAGCCTTAACCTTAAGTGTGTCTAAGGTTTTTATGAGCTAACATGCAAAGAAACCCTACTCAAGTGTATTAGAGTATGATTACTAAATGACAATGAAAAGATTTACTTAGGGAGAAGTCAAAACACCTCAAATAAACCTGAAATGCAATGATACCTTGTTGTAGGTTACTAGTAGAATGAAGGTTGAGGATGAGAACACTAGGAAACAATTCATTAGGTTAAAGGAAATGGCCAAATGCATCTCCCACACCTATAATCCATCATGTCCTTCTATTGGCATCAACCTTTAATCATGTGACAAAGGCTTGATCAAAATCTACAATTGGACTTGAAGACCTGCAATTACAAACAATGTTGCTCCAAGACTGAATTTTTCTTGCTTGAATGTTATCTCTTTTTCATCTCTCTTCTTGATCTCTAGTTTGAAATGGTGAAAATATTAGGCTTTTATAGGCATTTCTCTAATTTCTCGAATATTAGATCATGAAAGCTTACAACTACAAGTTGAATTTGAATCAATAAAATACTGCCAATAACATATTTAAAAATGGGACTTGGAACTTAAAGGGGACGTCGAATGGGTCCTAGCCTATAAGTCTCAGACACACATGATCCAAGGCAGATATATGTTTGAATGCATTTATTCAATGTGTGTTTCAATGTCAAAAAATGATAAAATAGGCCTTGGGATGCATAATAAAGGGAATTAGGGCCTATTTAGGAAGGGTGAAAATGCATAAATGTAAGGTCACTAAAATAGTTCCAAACTAAGCACGTGAAATTGTACTATCACCTACAAGGGAGTACAATTTTCTACGCTACATAATGTAATCATCTACATGTGCATAATTAGCAAGTAAAAAGGGCTTCAAATATACTTGGATGTATCAATAGATCCATCATAATCATCATGTAAGAGCTCTTTTCTAAGGCTTATAATGTTATCATGCAATGTAGCATAAGGAAATGCAACATCAATAAGGTTTACATGAGATGCTAATGAAATATCATTAAGGCATACATTATCAACTTATAGTTAAAGGCTATGTGTAGGACAAGTATATATAGATTTTTCATGAGATGTAGAAGAATTATCATCACTATACTCATCACCTTATATAAAATAAGGGATTTCATTTAAATAAAAATGAATCTATGGAGATAGAACTATCATGACACACAAAGGACATATTATTAGGTATACTAATTTCATGAATAGGCGAATCACATGATATATCCTTGCCTAGTATATGCTCATTATTATAACAAAATATAGGATCATCATGAAAGATGTGGATAAATGAGTTAAGCATTTATATTAACATAAGGTTTGCACTAACCAATTCAAGGAAAAAGGGGAAAGCTAGAACATGATAGAATAACACCTCTATAGAAGACATGCATATTCATAGTATAAATTTTTGCAAGTGTGCCAAGGATGGATATCATAAGATATGAATAATAAGAACATGTCAAAATTTGAAAAGAATGGATGAAGATCAACTAAGGAACAAACTTGAAGTGGTGCAATGAATGTCAAATAATCTAGGGTGGGAAGATGGGGTAAAAGATAAATCATAATTTATGTCCAAAACCAAAACACAAGATATAAGCATATACATATCAAGACCTTAAAAAAATAGAAATAGAAAAATTAATTTGAGTTATATTAGATTTGAAAACCTTGATGTTGATGAAAAGAATACTAAGATCAAAACTAAGTCATGTAGGATGAATTAGATTTACTAAAAAATGTTAAGGAAAATTTACTTCCCATAAGGGTAGTTTAGGCTAATTCAATAACATGCATACACATAAACACAATTAATCTATACTAATTTAATGATAATAATATGTGAATTTTTTTTTAATATTTACAATAATTAAATGTGGAAAGTAAATAGAAATTAATGGCACATAGCTCAATGATTAAAGAATGAATGCAATTTGGATATGGCACTACAATGTGAATCCCTTAGGATTAGGGAAAAAATATTACAAAATATGATTTGCATTAGGATTTGAATATTCTATTTGCATTGTGTAGGGTTGAGTTTATTCTTGTAGAAATGTCTTGTGCATGTGGGTTTGATTTGATAATTTGTACAACTGGTTCTTTTCTCACCTACCTTACCTTGGCTTCTTCTACCTTTTTAATATCTAGTTATTATCATTGTTTATGAATATCTTTGGAGGACTGTCATTAGTGTTGCAAAGGAACATGTTCTCTTTGATCAATCTCAAGAAAATTTGAGTAAACAATTGAAAACAACACTCTTTAATCATATGTATGCCCTTATGATAATTTTGTAAATCTAGATTTATTTTATTATACCAATTAAAATATTTACATTCCTTAAATATAAATAATATGTCTTGAAATGTTAAAAAAGAAAAATTAGATCAAATATTTAAAATAAACACATTAACTATCTGTAAATATAGTTATAAAAAACTATATAAATTTATATTTAATCAACACTTAAAATATATATATGTTAACCAAACAAAATTTAAATTTAGAATTTTAAAGGTTCAAATAAATAAAAAGTTAACCCAGCCACGAACTAGATCATAAACTTGACAAGATACGTGGTTAATTATACAAATGGGGTGGAGTTAATGGATAAATTCATATACCCTTGATAGTGTTGGGGAAAATGAGTTCAATAAAAAACAAATGAATCCCCATACAATTAAAAAGCAAAGGTAGGGCACAAAATAATGAATGAATAACCCCATATGCAAGAAAGAGAGAGAGCATAACCTGTAATCAGGATGGTAGTGGGGTTGATGATGTCTTCTAAAGTAGGCATAACCCCTAATCAAGATGGTAGTGGGGTTTGATAATAATTTGTGGTAACCAAAGAAGAAGGCATGTCAAACTCATGTTGAGTATCACCCATGGTTATGGTAATGTTTAACAACTTTGATCAGACTGTGATATTTCTATGTAGAAATCAAGTATCAAAATCTTGGAGAATGATGTGTGGGAAGAAAAATGGATGATTAATGATTTGGTAGCTATTTAGAAGCACTTGGGTGGCATTGGAACTAACAATGATAAAAAATTTAAATTGGTTTTTTAAATTTTTTTGCACTTTAGTAAAGCACATTTTTGAAGGCCTTCTAGTACAAGAGCACACATGTGAATAAGCGATCAACACCACCCAAAAAAAAAATTCTGGTTTGATTTCTAGTTTTTGGTTTGTTCTAGTTGGTGTTCACTGGCATTTCTCAGGTTCATAGGACTTCAACGACAACAAGAATGGAAAGAATCAACTTTCCTCAGTAGTGGTAGCGTTAACTTCTCATTAAGTACCTTTACCGCACCCTCGCGTGTGATTAGACTGTTCTTGGTGGGCTAGCAGGGTGTGTTGTGTTCATTTATCCCTTAACCACACTCTTGCAGAGGTTATCCTATGGGCCCACGGTAATGTGAGGATATCGCTACCTCACGATAGTTTGACTGGGAGCCTGCGGTAATGCGAAGGCACTGCCATCCCATGATAGGGTATTTTTGAGAATGCGGTGATGCGAGAGCTCATTAACAACAACCCCACAGTCAATGTTATGATAGAATATGGTATCATAAGTTGACCTGCTATCCCGTGACATGGTTTCTGGTAGCCTGCGGTAGTGTGAGGATCACCACCCCATGGACAGGACGTAAAGGGTTTGCGATATTACAATCAGTGTTTGGCATGGCAGTTAAAGGCAACCGCTACCCCGCAACCGTTACTAGGAGGTGTAGCAAGACTGCAATATGTTATGTAAGCTATAGATTTTCCCCAATGAAATAATGGAAATGCAACAATCATTTGGCAGGGAAATAAACAAACAGACGAGAAAGGAGAAAAGGGGGGGATCTGAGAACAAGAAGAACATGAAGGGCGATGGAACAAAGATGAAGGAAGGAATTAACAAAGGTTGTATTTGGAGTAGGAAGATGCCTGTGTGAAGGATAAGATCTATAAAAGGATGAGGCCATAACAGGCCAATTGGAATGTATTTTGTAAGAAAATAAATAAATTGAATTTGTGTTGCAATATTTATTTGTATGAGTTGACGTATTTTTGTTGTTAGTTTGTTTTCATGAGTGGTTGTTGGGCAGAGGGGAGTACCCTCTTGCATAAAATTGTTATTAGAGCAGGTTATCCTGAGTGTGGAGAGTATCCACCAGGATCTGTGGGAGTGAGTAACGAGTGAGGAGTGCTCAAGAGGATTGTTGTGGGTGTGTGTGGAGTCCTAAATGATTGAGAGCTAAAGTCGTTGATTGACAAAGATGTCACCACAAAGAGGAAGACCCAGAATAGAGGCAATGTTGGAATGGTTTTGAGACATGCTAATGGAATATATCAAAAATGATATCAAAAATGAAGTGAGACTGGCTATTGGTAACGCCAAAGATTCTAAGAATGAAGAAGAATCTAAAGATGAAAAATAAGGAAGGGAAGAAGAAGGAGAACGGCTAGAGGATGTAGGAGAAGAGAGATTTTTTAGAGCTCTTTCAAGAATAACAAAGAGTAGTAAAGTAGATGTGCCAAATTTATTTGGAACATTAAATCCAAAAGAGTTAATTGATTGGATTGGAAAACTAGAGGAGTACTTTGAAATGAAGGACATAAGAGACTCGCAGTGGGTGAAGATAGCCCAAACAAAATTGAAAGGGCGTGTTACACTATGGTGGAAGGGGTTGCAGGGAGAATGGGAAATGGATGGAGATCCCCAGATAACAAGATGGAATCAGATGGTGATGAGATTGAAGAAAAATTTTATTCTTGGGGATTATGAGATGGAGTTATTCAAGAAACTGCAAAATCTAAGGCAAAAGGACATGAGTGTAAAGGACTACACAAAGGAGTTTTATAAATTGACCATTCGATCTGGAAGGCATGAAATCAATAGAGAGAAGGTAGCTAGGTATGATAATGGATTGCATTTTAATATTCAAGATGAGATGAGTGTGATAAAATTTACCACAATTGAGGAAGCATACCAATATGCGTTAAAGGCATAGGAGAAACAAGTGAGGAGGTAAATGAGTAGTTCCAAAGGTCGGGGAAGATTTGCAATTGACAAGGGATGAGCGAGCAACAATAAAGGGAAGTGGATTGAAGAAGAATTCAAGCCCTATAAGGAGGTGGGCCAAAACACCAAGGAAAAGGAGGTTTCAGCCAGAGGACGTGGTAGCAAAAATAAGGGGTTCCCATTCCGATGTTACCAATGTGGAGAAGTTGGTCATCGTGCCTTCGAGTGTCATAAAATACAAGGGGGTAGCACGAAGAGTGCAACAAGAAATCACTCGGCATAGGAAGCTGAGGAATGTGATGCATTATCGAAAGGTGAAGAACCAAAAGAAGGTGAATCACTCATGATGATGAGAGTGTTGGTGAATCGAAAGGCGGATGAGGAGAAGCCATCCCAAAGAAGGAATCTTTTCTGAACTGTGTGCAAGGATGGAGGTAAGTGTTGAAGGTTATAGTAGATAGTGGTATTACAGATAACTTAGTTTCAAAAGAGATGGTAGAAAAGTTGAGTTTGAAAAGGAGTACGCCTCCTAGTCCATACAAATTTTCTTGGTTGCAGAAGGAGCATGAGATGACTGTGAGTGAGAAATGTTTAGTTAATTTTCAAAGTGGTTTTTATAGAGATGAGGTACATTATGTGATGTGATGCCTATGACTACTTGTCATGTGTTATTGGGTAGGCCGTGGCAGTTTGATAGGGAAGCCATCTATGATGGTAGGAAGAATGTGTATACCATTTGGAAAGATGGACAAAAGTTTGTGTTGAATTCTCTAAAGGAGAAGGAGAATCAAATGAAAGATTCTAGCACTATTGTTTGTTATAGTGTAGAGAAGTAGTGAATAAAGGAAGATGAATAGGTTGAGTACAGAGAGTTGCAGCCATTCACATGCTAGATTTCAAGTGTGAAGGGTAGATTAGAGTCTAGTTTATTCCAGTCACATAATAAGGGAGTGAAAGATACTCACTCACGAGGATGTGGTGATCATAGACATGGATCTATGGTAAGGAGTGGTTTGGAAAAATTGAGTGCCACAAATGGTGATGGCGTGAGTGTTGAGGTTGATCATAATAGAAAAAGAGGGAAGGCTCCTATTGAAAAGGAGCAATTATGGATTAAAAACAAACATGGGATTATCATCCCATGCATCTATCAATGTTCTTGAGTTTATCAACTCAAGGAACATTTCTCTTACCCGGCGTGTCTGGTGCAGGAGCACACGGGTGCATAGGTGATCAACACCACCCAAAAACATTTTTTGGTTTGATTTCTAGTTTTTGGTTTGTTATGGTTGGCATTATTTGGCATTTCTCAGGTTCACAAGACTTCAATGGCAATAAGAATGGCAAGAATCAACTTTCCTCAGCAGTGGTAATGTTAACTTCTCATTAATTACCTTTACCGCACCCCTGTGGGTGCTTAGACTATTCCTGGTGGGCTAGCGGGTTGTGTTGTGTTCATTTAGCCCTTAACTACACTCCCGCAGAGGTTATCCTATGGGCCCATGATAACGTGGGGGTACCGTTGCCCTACGACAGTTTGAATAGGATCCTACAATAATACAAAGGTACCGCCATCCCACGGTAGGGTATTTTGGAGAATTCGGTGATGTGGGAGATCATTAATCGCAACCCCATAGTCAACGTTATGATAGAATGTGGTACCACAGATTACCCTGCTATCCCGTGATATAGTGTCTAGTAGCTTGCAATAGTGTGAGGATCACTACCCCATGGACAAGAGGTAAGTGGTCTGCGATATTGCAGTCAATGTTTAGTGTGGCAGTTAAAGGCAACCGCTACCCTGTGGTCATTACTAGGAGATGTAGTGAGACTGCGGTATGTTATGTAAACCATAGATTTTCCCCAACGGAATAATAGAAATGCAACAATCATTTGGCGGGGAAACAAATGAACGAACAAGAAAGGAGAAAAGGGAGGGATATGAGAATGGGTAGAATAGGAAGGGTGGTAGAATAGAGACAGAGGAAGGAATTAACAAAGGCCATATGTGGAGTAGGAGGATGCTTGTGTGAAGGATACGATATGTAAAAGGATGAGGCCATGACAGGCCAATTAGAATGTATTTTGTAAGCAAATAAATAAATTGAGTTTGTGTTGCAGTATTTGTTTGTATGAGTTGACATATTTTTGTTGTTAGTTTGTTTTTGTGAGTGGTTGTTGGGTAGAGGGGGTACCCTCTTTCATCACCTTCAGAGTGGAATTTGGGGTCAAGACTATCATTGGTCCATTGAAATGATTTTGAAATTAGATCTCTTAGAGATATTTCCAATAATATAAATAAGTAATTTCGACCACTGAGTTAGGATTTATGACCTTGCCAAGTTGGGCTAGTAATGAATGGTATAATTTATAGATTTTGACCCAAGGTTTTGATAATGGATAAGTAGTTGGGGTGCCTTAGGTCTATCTATTGTAGGTCTATTTATACGATTGAAAAGTTTGGCGATAGTAAAGAATATGAATGAAAAAACAATTGCATTGAAATACATAACAATTGTGCCACAGGATAGGACAATTGTGCCAATTAGGGATTCAAATGCATGATTATGTGTAAAAATTGATGACAGTTTGGTTTTCAGAATATAATTGGTTGTGTTACAAGCCGAGATAAATGTGTCACTTTGTACCACAAATGTGTCACTCTATGCCACAAATTTGCTAAATGAAGCTACAATTTCACCAAAGGAAGCTACAATTTCACCAAAGGAAGCTACAATAGCACCAAAAGAAGCTACAATTATGCCATAATGAAATAATTATGTCACATGACAACAATTGTGCCACAAGAATTAATAGATGCACTATTTTGACCTAAAATTGAGTTTTTGAGTTTTCTACATGATAGAAATTTATGCGGAAGGATACACAATTACATGAAAACATATACAAGTGTGAGTTTATGATGTTCAATTATGCGATTCTATGTAATTTTGGTCTATTTTGAGTGTTTTTGAGAAAAAAATGGTAAGAAAATAGTCACACAATAAACATGATATTTGTTGATATATCTAAGGTAATAAGCTAAATGGTGTTATTGGTTCAAACAATAAAAACACTCCAAGAAGCATAACCTAATTAGTGTTAAAGGTGTGTCCCTCTAGTAGAGGCCCATCAATAAAATACCATAGAAGACAACAGATACATGTCTCCACTCTTGAAGGGGGATAGCTAGGTCTCTAGTGGCACAAGGGCTCACCTTCCTCCTTCCCTTGTATGTTTTTACACCTCCAAAATATTTTTATATCACTCTAAGATGGTACATATTGGGTAACTTCGTACATGATGTTGTACATTACACCCCACTAGCAGTGACGACTGAAAGGTATGAAGGCTTTAAAAAATAATGGCCCATAGTGGTTCTATGAATAGTGATCTTGTTCGAGGATTCTTGAGGTTGGAGGGGTCTCCTCTGCTCTCTTCACCTATACACATCTCAATAGACCAAGGATCATGAGGCTTGGCTTTTACAATGCTGGACACACCTTAGGGTACAATTTTTTTTCTCCCTCTTTATATACCCCACTGATAAACATGGTTGAGGTCACCCTTAGAGTGATGAAATCCCCAAGTAGACCTCGTACTAAAATTAAAAAAGGAAAATGATATTGTTTTTGATCCCCAAGATTTCACTAGATGTGAGAGGAGAGCATACACAAATTATCACTTAGGTAAACAAACAAAAATATGAATTCTAAGGTATTTTTGATCCCCAAGTTTGCATTAGGTGCAAGGGGAGAGTATACATACCCACGAATTCACTAGACACGACAAACAATTAATTTACGTTAAGAAATTGAAGTGTTATTTAATCTATAAAAATCAAGACATAAGACTACAACAATACAAATTAGTAGTTTCAATGTTTGGTCTTCTATCCATGAAAGCCACAGTTGTGTAAGAAAATATCAGTAACCTAGAAAGCTCAAAATATAAAACAATTATGTCACTGTGTGAGACAATTGTGCCAAATTCTAAGGTAAATGTGTAATAGAAAGGAATAGATGTGCATACTCATAAAAAGTCAAACAAACTTGAATTATATCTTCTAGATAAATGTGTCATTTTGTAGGATAGATGTGCCACAATCTCCCATAGATGCACTAATAGCTCTTGCAGATACGTTAATACCTCTTGCAATTGCACCAATATCTCTTGCAATTGCACTAATATCTCCTGCAATTATGCCAATATCTCCTACAATTGTGCCACTCTACCCAAAAACAATAAAGTTTACAAAAAATAGAAGTAAACCCCAATCTGAGATACAAATTTGTTATTATAAGGTTACAATTGCAGTAGACTAAGGTAGATTTGTGCCAAACTAAGGTACAATTATGCCAAACTAAGATACAATTGCACCAATTTGAGGTACAATTGTGCCAATATGAGGTATAATTGTACTAGAGCCTTCAATAGATGTGCCAAAATACTTTGCAAATGTGCCACTCTATTTGATAGATGCGCCAAAGTGGAAACAAGTATGCCAATCTAGTTGTAGTTGCATCAAATTAACCTATAACTTCTCAAAACTTGAAAAAATTACAAAAAAAATAGATTTTAGGGACTTAAGTGGTGTCATTGGGCATGCCAAAATGTATGACCTAGAAATCGACTATGAAATTGAATAATCAAATAGAAAATAACACAATTCACAATCATTTCACAAATCACACAAATAGAGCGTTAAGACAAAATTACAATCACAATAATATGCAACAAACCTGTACACACACAACTCCACATAATTTGCCTTAGCTTAGCTCTATTTTTCTCCTCTTTGCACCTTGGAGAAAAGTGTAGTAGAATTTTCTCTTAGATTTGATAGCACAAAGCACTGATAATATGTGTATAATTTCTTCACAATGATGAGAGAGAGAGTGAGAGAGATATAATTGATAAAGGATAGGTTTGTTTTATAGATTTCTTGATATTGATCAATATTTAAGATCTGGTGAGTGACTAAATAGATCAATGAATGAGAATCCATGAGAGGAATTGATGGATAGTTAACTAACTACATGATTTCAATGAATTGAGTGCATGGATCAGTTAAGAGGATTGGATTGATCAAAGAAGTGCATGAGTCATTGAGTCAGACAAGATAGATTAGACAAAAGATTGATTTGATTGATAAGTGATTTGAAAGTCAGTGGGAGTTTACTAATGAGGTGCAAATGCATGAGTACTTAATAAATAATTAAATAAATAAATTATTAGTTACATGTGCAAAGGTGAAAATAAATAAAATAAATAATTATATTTATTTTAGAAGAAGATAATGTTGAGAGGAATAATTGAATAAATTAAATAATTAAAAAATAATTATTTAATTTGAGAAGTGGGAAATGGGAAATGAATTAATTAAATAATAATGAATTATTTAATTAATTTAGGAAAGAAGAATAGTTAATAAATCAATTAAATAATTTTAGTTATTTAATCAACATAGAGGAAAAGTGATGAAATGGATAATTTAATTAAATTATGAAATTATTTCATTAAATGTAGAAGATGGATTAAGGATACCTAATGATGGAAAAATAATGATGTTTCAGAACAAATATGTTAGTCATATTTAGATGTCTATAATACCAATTAAAATATTTTTACTCCCTAAATGTAAACAAGTGCCACGTAGTGGCCAGTACTTGCCTATTTAGTATTGCATTAATCGTATTTGTTGGTTAACAATAAATTATTTGTAGAATATCAATTTAGGGGCAAAATAATAGTTTGAGATATTACATTCTTGCAATTCATATATGTATTGTAGCGACATAGTAGCAAGTATTTGTTGTGTAGTTGATGGATGAGTCAAGAAAACAATTTAAAGGTAGGCTACATAATAGTTCAAGATAGACAAATTATTGCAAGTTGAATGTACCATAAATCTATGAGGTTTAATAATATTATAGTTGTTAGGGCTTCCTGAATTTGATTCATACTAAACACAACTATGAGTGACATAGTTGAAGTTGATAGTTTATCAAAATAAATATTGTAACAAAAGTTCATAGTTTATCAGAATAAATATAATTATAAATACAATTAATTGCAAAATATAGATATAATAATTGTATTGATAATATTATTATAAGATATGACATATTAATATTAATTATTAAATTTTTTTTATCAGTAAAAGGTTATATTTTATTAAATAAAAAGTGAAATTACATATAAGCTTTATTACAAAATAGCTCCTTCATAGCCCTTCAACCATACAGCTTGCTTCTCCCAAAAAACCCCCTACAACTACTATCTGCATAGTTATTCACCCAAACCCTAATAACAACCCTGACCTATGATTATTTGATAGCTTGCCCCATCGCCTGGTTCCTGCCAACCATAGCCTTTTAGTAACAGTGTGTGGCCCACAAAAAACTCCCAACCACCGCCATTACTTACCAAATTTCCACCCTGTGCATCCTCAGAGTCTTGTGAATTCTGGGATTTCACTTCACTTTGCTCGCCATGAGTGTCCTTCCAACTGTTTCCATTCATTACCACCTTTCCAACTGCAACGCCAATAGATATTTTTGGCGGATTTCAAAATTTCAAAAGACATTTCAAAAATCACTTCTATCCCATTCAACATTCCTTAATTGCACTTAGCCTCGCGCCTCACCTTTTACCCCTCCTCGCCCCACGCTTCTTTTGAGGGAAATGACACAGCACACCTGTTGGTTCCTATCGCCTGGCCACGTCCTAACGGTGTAGTGCTGATTTCAATCTCTCCCACACCACCAATATTGCTTGCTTATAGGCCTCTCTGTCGGTTCTCCTCTGCCACCTTGTAAACAGAATCAAGCCTTCTTCAGTGGCCTCATCCATGTCCTCTATGCCTTTCGAGACATCGAAGCCCACTCCTGGCATCGCCCATTCTAGAAAGGACTCCATTTTTCCTAGAAGCGCTTCCTCAAAAAGTGTTAGCGTCACCCATTTTATTTCTTTAACATCCTCACCCAGCTCCAAAGTCCACACAAACACCATCAACGCTATGTCAGCATTCAAACGACCTCTGTGTGTTGCCTCCATGAAGTGTGGTCCTAACACCTCCACAATCACTTCCACCACCTCATTTTGGTTAAATTTTAAACCTGTTTCAGACGTTGCACGGTAGGGGGACCAAAGAATCCCTTATGTTGCAAATAAGTTGAGAAACCCCACATCGCCGCCATCCCTAAAAGCGCACACCCTTCCACTCCGCAACAGGTTTTGCTAAATAAGTTAAAGACTCTTGATTTTTTCTCTATTTTAAGCTTATTTGTCCCAGTCCTTCATTCCGTTGTACTCCCCATCAATCTTCATTAAATGCAAAACAACCCACTGAACCCAATCCTTATATTGATGAACAATTTTTTTGATTCGGCAGATTACACTGATTTTCCACATGTCGTCCAGGTCACATTCGTCCTTCGCTGTCGGAACTCCCCTGACAACATTCGCGCTTCATTTTGGAAGGACATCCACTTGCGATAATGCATTAAATCCTTTGTAGCCGTTAGCTAACCTATCCCCTTTCTTCACCACCTTTTTTGAAATCCACTAGTAGACCCTTCAGTCGACCTACACCGCCGAAATACCCAGATTATCTTTTGCCAACCTGTTCCTCCTTTCCACATTAGCCAATACACATACCCGCTAGAAAATGTCCCCTCTTAAGTCCTCAACAACCAATTTTGCATTCTCCTCAAAAGAAACTGCCCATTTGGATAATTTATCTGCCTCCATATTCCCCTCCCTCTTTATGTGACTTACCAAAAAGTCTTCAAAGGATTCCAATTCTTTGGAAATAGCTTTGAAAAAATTATGAAGATGCCAAGCCCTCACCCCACCACTCTTAATTGCTTGTATTATTATTAAGGAGTCCCCTTCTAGGTGTAAATTCCTAACCCCAAGCTTTTTGGCTAGATTAATTGCTAATAACGATGCTTTAGCCTCCGCCACATTGTTGGTTCCACACTCTAGTTTCTTTGCTGCAAAGGCAATTGTATTGCCTAGGTGATCCCTTAGGATCACACTAGCACCAGACAGGCCAGGGTTACCTTTGGTAGCGCTGTCAAAATTTACTTTTTTCCAACCTTTAAGGGGTTTTTCCCAAAGAATCTCATTTCTATTTTCACTACATGACTTAACCTTCACAAACCCTGGCCAAGTTTTGATCCGAATACTGGGTCATGCCCTTTGTATTCTCCTATCCTCCAGGGAGAAAGGGTTGCAGAGATTATGGGGGTGAGAGACTGCACAGCTCACCACCTCTTCAATGCTATGGTCAATTCGCCACAACAACCTTTTAAACGTTTCATTTTTCTCCACAAAGATTCTCCTATTTCTTTCTTTCCAAAGCTCCCAAATCACTAAAGAGGGCGTCACAACCCAAATACATGATAAAAAGAAAATTTTCCCCATCTTTGGCCAACTTTCAAAGACCTCTCTCAAAGTCCTTTGCAACGGACTTTTCCACCCCAACTTCTGGCGCAGAAATTCCCAACAGCTTGCAGCTGTCTCACATTGTAATAGCAAGTGATCAATCGATTCTTCCTCCTTGCCACATAACACACATTTCGTGGGGCCAACAAAAGCCAGTCGTTTCCTTCTCTCACCAGTCAGAATTCTTCCCTTAACAGCTAACCAAGCAAAGGTGCCTGCTTTTGGTAGAACATTCTTATTCCAGCATAAAAAATTTGCCCAAAAGACCTCCCTCTCCAAGGAATCCAAAAGTTGATAACCAATTTTAATCGAATAACACCCATTGGATGATCCACACCATATAAGCTTATCCTCATTCTCTGAAATAAAGACTTTCCTCTCTTGAAAAATCCTCTACATTCGCTGAATTTGCTGACATGAGAGCCCCTCCCCCACAACATCTTTCCACACCCATTCTTTTCCTAAAGGCCCCTGCTTTAAAACCATATAGTCATGCACCTTTGATCCCCATCTTTGTGAAAAATATTGTTTAAGGACCACTATTTCAGGCTCTTCGCCAATATTTGGCAGTCCATCCCACGAGTCTTCCCAGAACCTAGCCTTCAGCCCATTACCAATCTGCCATGAAAGATGATTTAAGATCACTGGTCTACAAGACACAATGAAGTTCCAGATAGCAGAACCTTTTGGAGGATTGCGAATTGTAAAAATTCTTTGATCTTCATTTGAATCTAGGTATTTTGCTTTTAAAATTTTAACCCACAACAACTCTGGATTGGCATATAAACTCCAGACCAAATTTCACTCCTAGAGCTTCATTTAACAACTGCCAATTCCTCAGACCGGCCCCACCTCTATCCTTAGCTCTACAAATAGTGTCCCATGCCAGTAGCGGAATTTTATCTTCATCGCTTGCCCCATTCCAGAAGAATTTCCTCATGCGCTGCCCAATGGAACTTAACACTTTCTTCGGGATTTTTAAGTACATCATAGAGTAAATTGGAATGGCAGAAATCACAGATTTAAGCATTAAAATTCTACCAGCTGAAGTGAGCCATTTACTCTTCCACCCATCCATTCGATTCAGGCAAGAGTCCACAAGATCTTTCCACATGCCAGCTCTATTCGCCCCTCCAAACAAAGGGATGCCTAAAAATTTATTTGGAAGAGTTCCAACCCTCATACCAAGGGTCTGGCTAATATCCAATTGTCTTTGGACAGGAGTATTAAAAAAGAAAATTTCATATTTGCGCCAGTTAATGCGTTGACCTGAAGCCAGTCCATATTTATCAAGAGAAATTTTCATCACCCGAGCTTCTCTTAAGGTTGCATCCCCCATCAGAAAAGTGTCATCAGCAAACTGGAGGTGTGAAATAGATTCAACACCCTCCGCCACCTTAATTCCTTTCCATTGGCCTTCTCTACATTTGCGGGAAATTAGCCTTCCTAACACCTCGGCAAGAATAATAAAGAGAAAGGGTGATACATGATCACCTTGCCTGATCCCTTTACAAGAATTAAAGAAACCTTGAAGGCTTCCATTTACCAACACAGAAAAATGAGGCGTACTAATGCAACTTTCCACCCAAGCCCGCCATTCCAACTCGAAGCCAAATTTCTCAAGCACTTTTAACAGGAATTTCCTATCAACCTCATCATAGGCTCTTCTTATATCTAACTTGACCATCATTTTCTCAATTTTCTCCATTTGAACTGAGTGAATGATTTCATGTGCAACAATAAATCCCTCAAATATTGATCTATTTGGAGAGAAACCACTCTGTTCTACAGAAATTACCGAACTCAACACCTTTTTCAATCTGTTAGCAATAAATTTTGAAATGATTTTATAAATCGTATTGCATAAAGAGATAGGGCGGAATCTTCAAAGGAGTTAACAACTTACCTTTTCGGGATAAGGGCAATAAAAGTGTTATTTAGATCCTTGAGAATGAGGCCACTCCTCTTGGACTCTTTGACCACCTCCCAAATTTCATTAGCAAAGATATCCCAGAACTTTTGGAAGAAAATTGTTGGGAAGCCATTAGGACCTGGGGTCTTGTCCCCTCCTAAATCGAACAAAGCTTTCTTCACTTCCTTCAATGAGACTTCCTCCATGAGCATTTTATTTTGTGCCTTCGAGATGCAGCTTGGGATGACATCCAGGATATCTGAATTATCAGAAGAGCCACCCGACACTGCATTAAAGCTCTCATTGTAGAATCTCGTGGCCTCCCTATTTATTTGATCAGCATCATTCAAAGTTACCCCATTCTCATCCTTAATTGACATTATTTTATTAGCAGATCTGCGGACCTTAACAAAGTTATGAAAGAACTTAGAGTTCCTATCTCCTTCTTTCAACCATGTTTCCCTTGACTTCTGTCGCCAGAAGATTTCTTCTCAAGCTAAAGCTTCTGAGTATTCTTTATTTAACTTCTTCTCCAGCTCAAATTCCTCCTCCCTCATCCCATGTTCAATAGCCTTAGTATGCAAGGCATTTAATCTTTCCTCTAATTTTAGTTTTTCAGCAAAGATATTTTTAAAAGATTCTTGATTCCAAGATTTTAATTTCTCTTTGATGTGTTGTAGCTTTTTAAAGAAGATGAAAGCTTTTCAACCAGAACGCTTTGGAGCATTCAACCACCACCCCTTAACCAGCTCCTTGAAGTTATCCGCCTGAAACCACATCATTTCAAACTTGAAGGGGCATTTGTCTGAGGTAGAGTCCTCTTGGATCCTCAAACTAATCGGGTAATGATCTGATCCAGAAATCGGGAGAATCTTTGTCTCACAAAACCAATTTTGTGATGCCCAATTTCCTTCCAGGAAAAATCTATCTAATTTTTCCGCAATATTGAGAAAGCCCCCCCTTCTGTTGGTCCAAGTGAATTCTCCTTTCTTAAAATGTACTTCAAACAACCCATTGTTCATTACAAAATCACTAAAGTCCTGCTAACTTTGTCCATCCCAACATACTCCCCCAACTTTATCTAAAGGTCTCATTATCGCATTGAAGTCTCCACCCAGGAGGAACATGCTACCTTCTTTTTCCCTTAAAGGCCCCGAGAGTTCTTGCCATAACATGTTTTTCTGAGCAGATTTTTTTGGACCATAAATGTTGAGGATGTAAAAACAAGTTCGCAATTGTTTCAACTCCACCCTAAACCATTTCCAACTTTTTTCCTATCTCACCATTTGAACATCAACCACAGACGCATTCCAAAGTAAACCCAAACCCCACGAAGCACCCTCAGCCCCAACCAAAGAACGGGACCAACGAGCAAAACAATTTGAAAAGAGGGAGAAATCTGATTCTTTAATCTTTGTTTCTTGGAGAAAAACTAACGCCGGTCACGTTTGATATAGACACCTTTTGATCAAATGTATCTTGTCAGAGGCATTACAACCCCTGACATTCCATGATAAGATTTTCATGGCTGTCGGGGGAAGGCATAGCCTTTCCCCGACCTTAATTTACTTTGACCAGCAGCATTACCAGCCAATTCCAACCTCATCCTATTTTTTTTTGGGCCCCTCTTCTTTTTCTCACCAAAATTAACTTTGTTGTTTAGGGCTAATGTTTGGTCAATGGTTCTCTTTTCAACAATTCCAATGTTGTCTTGCATACCAAGGACATCTTCACCAACATCTTCCTCATCTGAATCTGACTCAGAGGTTACATCTTCCATATTCCCTCCACTGTCTCTGACCCCTTCAAAAGCACTATCTAAGTTTCTTATTGGGGATATGGGAATATCCTTATAAACAGGTTCGTCCACCATGTTTTCACAACCTCTTACCAAAGACGGGTTTCCTAAAATTCCATCTAGATCACCATGTAAATGTTGTGGCTGCTCCCTTTCTTCAGAAGGTTGTTCTGCCCTATTCTGTTGTAGCCCCATCTCCCTTGAAGAGTCAACCTTAGGGTGGGAGAATGGGTCATTAATATTATAATGTAAAGTGTCACTTTTCTTTCTTTCTTGAAAGAGATTCTGCTCCAAGAGGTGAGCATTTGCATTCTAATATGAGTCCTCCTGTCTTACCAAGTAAATATTGTCACTCCTAATATCTTCCAGACCCATTGTAGGCCCCAACGCCACTCCATTTCACATCCATCTTTTAACTCCGGTGTAAACCTTAGGGTTTTGTCTAAAATGTACTCTTGTTCAATCCGCTTCCGGGGTTTCACCACGTGGCCAGCAGCAAATAGAGTCTATTTCCTGTTTCTGGATTCCTTCCCAAACCTCGACCATTTTCAGCTTGAAGGTTCCCCAAGAACACTCCAAATCCCATATCTGAGATTCAAAGTTATCATATCCCCTTGCCTCTGAAAGGTTTATTATTTCCTCAGTTAAAGAGTTTTGATCAAGACCTTTTCCTTTATCACGTGAATCTTGGCTAGCATCATAGGGCTCCTGCCCCAGGCATCTCAAACAATCGAAGGGGTTATCTTCAATCTCTATCTTCTAACGCCATATACCCTCCCTTGACTTCAATTCTAGTATTTCTGGCAGCGAGTGAATCCCCTGTCTCATTACACAGATCTTAGGGTATATGCTAAAATCATTTTTTTCCACCGACTCTTCCGATTTTACAAAACCCCCCAACTTACTACCTATCTTCTGCAAAGTTTCCTGATCCCAGTACTCATGTGGAAGGTTTTTCAGTTTTATCCATATAGGGATTTCCTCTACCTTTGTTTCATTGGGGCTAAAATTCGGAGCCCAGTCTTTTATGAAAAACCCTATTCCATCCATTGCGAACGGTCCATTGTTAATGATCCAATCCTTGTCTTGTGTTGTTTTACAAATTACCAGGTAAAAACCATTCTCCAGGGTTTTGAGATCACACTCTTTCCCCTAGTTTTGGTCACACCATGCCCAGATTTTTGAAAATGCAGGCCATTTCCCCCCCATTTCATTACAAAAGTCTTAGCTTTTAGAAAAAGAACAGAATCACTCCATTCTCTATTTTCTAGAAGTAAAGATGTCACAGTCGCATAGGAAATACTCGGCATTACCTTACTGGAGCCAGCCTTTTCCATTTTTTGCTTTGGGCGCCAGAACTTTCCTTCAACCTGTCTGAAATCAATCTTCTCCGCTAAATGCCAAGACCTGAACTACTCGCCCTTTTTTGGTTGAAGTTGGCCATTCCTTCCGCCACCATTCCGGACACCAGCCATAAAAAAACTTATTAACCAGAGCCTGCCAAGCCTGAGTTGTTTCTACCTGTCTGGGATTCTGGATGTTCCAGCTCCTTCATTTATTGAAAGGCCATCGAGTTTGCGCCCCTGCAACAGAGTTCAGATCCCTGTGTTGCCTAATACCCTCCCTGTGTCGACACTCCGCCATCATTAATTATTAATTATTAACATTATGTAAATATTAATATTGATTTTATAATTGTATGTTTTATATTTATAAAATAATATTATCTAAATACATTATAAAACACTTAATAATGAATTTTTTTAAGCAAATTTATTAATTATGATTAAAATAATTTTAATATAAAATTATAAATTATAAATTATGAATATAATTTTTTATTTTTATTAATAATATTATTAAAAATATATAAATTATTCTCAAAGATATATGTTTATAAAGTAAAAAATAATATTATTAATATATTAAAAAATCAAAATACAAATTAAGCATAATAAAAAAAATTACTTAAAAATTCAATTTTTAAGTTTGGTTAAATTAATTAAATAAATCATTCCTAAAAAAATGACAAAACAATAGTTCACCTTGGTACTTCCTATAAAAATCTGTCCATAACACTCAAAGTTTTTTAGCCAATCATGTTCACAAGAAATAATTTCTAAAATTGATAAAGTTAAATATTTTACATATTCATTTTAACAAGATTAAATTTTATTTCAATAGGATAAAAAAATAATTTCTAATTGATTAAAAAACAACTTAATAATAATTAATTAAACAAGAGAAAACAAAACTCATTCAATACCTATAACAAGTACTAATAATAAACCTTGAAATGCTTAAACAAAAGTGAAATAAAATTTACAAAACAAATAAATATAATTTTAAAAATTATATAAATTTATATTTAATCAATCCCTAAAAATATATATGTTAACTAATCAAAATTTAATAATAAAAAAAAAAAGTTAACCCACAGCCACGAACTAGATCGTAAACTTGACAAGATACATGGTTAATTATACAAACGGGGTGGAGTTAATGGAGAAATCCCTATCCATTTGATAACGCTGGGAAAACGAGTTCAGTGAAAAATGAATAATCCCACATGCACGAAAAAGAGAGACCAGAGCATGGGAAGAGAGTATAAAAAGGGGAGGAAGACAAGTGTTTAAGTATCTTTGCGCTTGGGGCAATGACGCAGCTAGTGAGGTTATAACTGAGGCGCGTCAATTGCTGGTTGAAAACTATTTCCAAACCCCCTCGTTGGCCTTCTCCACGTAGAAGGCCTTCGAGAATTTTTGAAGGGCTCGCCGTCAAGGAATGGGCCCACACAATTCTAATCAAAATTTATTCATTTTTTTTATTATATTTTTCTTGGCACTCTCATAGATCCTTCTAGTTAATTTATTATATGTATTGAAGAATTATTAGAAGTCACCCACATTCAACTAGACACTTATGCACATTCAAGGGTAGCTTTGACAATGACCACTGAAATATTGATTAACACTTTAGGTTGCATTGTGAGTCCTAAAGAGGTTTAAGTATTGTGTTATTTTATTGCTTCATATATATTCTATATTCTACTTGGTAGACCATGGCTTGAGAATTTGAAGGTCATCCATTCTACTATGCATCAATGTGTTAAATATATTCACGAGTTATCCATCAAATTTAGTCTGTTGACCCTAGTAAACATACAAAAAATCATATCTATATGTTAACTCAACAATGTAACTCCTAAACACCACTATTATTCATCCAATTAATATTATAAAATAATACAAATGTGTCTAATAACACATAACAACGTGAAATAGTGAAAATAATCTCCTTGGTACATGTGGAATAATCTCCATTCTAAAATTGGAAGGGTTTCAAACAACCTTATACAGTCATGTTGTTAGCTCAATCTTTTCTTTTTTTTTTTCTATCTATGTTTATTTTTTGATAAAAAATTTGTCAAAATTGTCCTTTTCAACCATTTTCTAATAAGATTTTGTATTGTGGCAATATAGCAAGCCTAAGGTGAAGAAAACACAACATAATCTCAACACATATTTATCGACTCATCAACTAACCCTTGCCCACATTTGATGTGTTTGGAATTTGAATCCATATCCTTGACATTAGATTGTATGGACATTGCAATGTAGAACATTGTATACCTTTACATTTTCACACTATGTTTGGGTCCCTTAATTTTGGACTTAATTAAGCTTCTAATTTTCCAAATTATGCATTCCAAAGCCTTATTCTTATCGTTTTCCGAAAGGGGAGCCTAATTTTAATTGATGTAATCAATAATTAAATCACATTGGAGCATGTGTGCCCTAGACTTATAGGCCAAGACCCATTCACCCATGGGCGAATAGGTCCCCTTTAAGTGCCAAGACTCATTTTAAAATATGTTTTTGGCGGCATTTTAATGATTCAAATTCAACTTGCAATTGTCAGCTTTTGGAATCTAATTTTTGAGAAATTAGATAAACACCTATAAATGCATAGTCTTTTTATCATTTGAGATCTAAGTTGCATAATCAAGAGATCCTATTGAGCAAATATCATTATCAAGGGCATAATAGAGCATTCAAGAGAAGATTTATCAATCATTTGTTACCACAATCAAGATCCTATCGTGTTAAAGTTTATGTGTTCATGTCATCTTGTGAAGGCTAATATGCATTATTGATTCTAAAGCATCCAAATCAATCAAGCAAAGCAAGAACCATTTCCTTTGGAGAGATGCGTTTGACTTCAGTCCTATAAGGGAAGCCATTAAAGGTTGGTAAGTTGTAACAAGCATTGTTCATTGATCATTTTCTTCTCCTTTTTTCATTATCTCTCTATCAAAGTTTAATTACCAAATTGGGGTTTGACCAAGGCAAACCCCCATACAAACAAAATATTTTTTCCTCTTTGTGTATGTGTAGGTTGTAGGTTGATGAAGAATTGAAGAGATCTTAAAGGATAAATTTTGTATTGTTGTATTTGTTGTCATCGTTGTTGTCAAGTCACGAAAACTAGGTTGCAAAATTTATTTCCGACTTTCCAACAATGGGACCTAGGGAAAATCGAAGCTTAAATCTTGTATCAGAGGACCCAGAAAGTTGATGTAGACACCTATACAAAACCCATTCACCCAAGGATAAATGAGTCCTTGCAAGCACCTTAAAACCAATTTTTCTAAGCATATTTGTTGTTCTTTGCACTTCCCAGATCCACTGGTAAACTGTTGATTCTGACTATTAGTCTCCAAGATCTTGCATTTTTAATATTAGGGAATATAGGATCATTAAGTTAATCATTTCAAAATATTTCTAATCAATTCCAATACTCCTTAGGTTATAGATCTAGGTCTGGTTGACTCACCATTAAGGTTAATAATAAACCAATTTGTCGTGTTGATTTGTATCCCAATGAAATTTATAAAAATATGGAAATGGCCCTAGGTTATGAACATTAATCTTAGTCACCACATTTTTATATTTCATTTTGGTGAACCTTACATTCTACACTATAATTTTTTTGAAATTGGAAGTCCTTCAAACCCTAGGCTTAGATTTGCATTGCATTGTTTTGTATCTCTCATTTAGGGTTCCATTTTTGTATTCTAAAAGCATCAAAAATCTAAAAAAATGCATTCATCTTGCAACATAGGTTGCATTAGGGTTTGTTTCAATCATCTTTAGATCAGATTTACATTTGATTTGCATTCATTAAGTGGTTAAAAATTTGCAATTGTTACTTGCATTTAGATTGCATCTTTCATTTAAGTCAAAAAATAAATAAAAATTGCATACTTTTGTTTCATTTTGGCATCAAATCTTCATTTTCAGAATTTTGCATCTTCAAATTAGATAGGTGTTGCATTTTAGATCTGAAATTTACATTCAAAAGTGTCCTTTGTTGTTATATATTTGCATTTAGATCACATTGTCTCAACTTGAAAAACATTGCATTGTTTGTTTTGAAGTTGCATCATATCATCATTTTCAGGTTATGTCATCTTAGAATCAGTCAAATATTGCATTTTGCATTCAAAATTTGTCAATATTTTTTTACCTTTGTTTCACACTTGTATCTTGCATTACATCGTCCTAAATTGAGCAAAATCTAGAAAAAAAAAGCCACTATTTAATCTATTTGCAACTGGAGAAAGAAACTGCAAACAACAACATAAAACTTCAAATTATCACTTTCCAAAACCTTGTACAAGGACCCATTTACCCAAGGGAAAACCTATCCTTGTACAGGTATCCTAACAAACTTCTACACACTATTTTTTCTTCGTATTATCAATTTGTTTTAGCTTGCAGATTCTTGTTTTGAAATTCTAAAAAAAATTATTGCATGTGCAAGAAAGATGTCATTTTGTTTGATTTGTTGCAAAATTGGGGAAAAAATGGTATTTCAGTATTGAAAATCATCAAATCTATAGGAAAATTGTTTACATTTTTGAAGCATTGCTTAATTTGGGTAGTTAGTTTTCATTTTTGCACAAATTCATACATTGCATAGTAATCTAGTCATGCTAGATCTCTTTCCACAAGCACAATATATGCTTACCAAGCCCTTTAGTTGTGATGACTTTGACATGTTAGATGAAGCCATTGAGGACTTCATCTCACCCAAATCATTAACTAAAGATTTGGTGCAAGAGGATGCAATCATAGACAATCATGACAATCCTAGTTGTTCTTCTCCCAATACCTCTCCTACTTGTGACGAAGGTATCTTGGTGTTAGAAGACCCAATTATTGAGCATCATGAGAATCTTGCTTGTCCCTCTTCCAACGCTTTATGGTAGTAAAAGAAAATGAAACCATTTCAATACATTTCCCTCAACAAACAGTAATTAGATAAAAAGCATAGATGAAGATGCTAAGTTCAAATTAGATCCCCCCTCAATAGGTCATCTAGGTAACTCAATTGAAGTTATGAATGCACAAATTGGATCTCCTTTAATTAGTGAGCCTCCTAAGTCACCTCCCATTATAGGACCTCCTTAACCCCCTGGCCATATCTTGAACTTTGCAAGGAAACTAACTAGAAATTATGTGTCGCAACAACCAAGTTATCACACAATTGCTCACACATATAACATTCCTCAATGTAGTGGTAAAGAGTATGATCTTGTTGAGAAACTTTGTTGTACTCTGATAAACATCTCCCTTTGGGATTTGATTCAAACATCACCTACATATAATAGGATGCTCCAAGAGGTTTCAAGCAGAAGACCGATGTCCAATCTTCTATTAAACCAAATGATGTAGCTGCCTCATTTGATTGTATACACATGACAAAGTCGAATATCACATTCCATCAACATGAATTACCCTCACCTAAGATCCAAAATAAACATGAAGCCTTAATGATAAAAAGTGATCATTAATGAAATTGCAATTAGGCATACTCTCGTAGACAATGGAGTGGGTCTTAATGTTTGTAGCATTGATCTCCTAGATAAAATTGGTGTGGAAAAGAATCTTATTCAACCCAATGATGTGAACATTTGTGGCTTTGACAATGTTAATAAGAAACCATTAGGAATGATCATATTTCCCATTTAGGTTGGACCTATAGTTTTTCCCACTCTTGTCCATATCATGTTAGGACCTCTTTCATACGACCTTCTCCTAGGTAGACCATGGATTCATGCCATGAAGGGAGTATCATCTACTCTTCACCATGAGATGAAACATGATATCATAACAAGATATACACAGTCGAAGTTGATGAACAAAGTTATACTTCACAAGTTCAACATGATCATGACACTTCCAACTCTCTTAATACTTTGATTCCAACTTCAAAGGTAGAACCTATACAAGTTGATGGTAATCCTAATTGTATTTCATCCACAACAAAAATATTAGATGATAATTGGGGGTTGTTAGATTTTACACCTTGTTTCAGTGGGGAGTCTCAAATCTTTCCCTCAAAGTCCAAAGAGTCAATTACAAACGATTCATATTCAAACACATGTTTTAGGGATGATTGGGGTTCATTAGATTTTACACTCTCCTTTTATGGGAGAGTACAAAATATCACAATCTAAACCAAAACAACCTTGTGTTTCATTTTCTCAACTTGGTTCTACATCAACAACATCACCCCATGGTGGTGATGGAGGTCTTCAACTCCCATCCCTCATGAGAGGAAGATACATAACTTTACCAAATTCAAAAGGATTTTGTGCTTGTGAAGAAGCCAATCCTTCTTAGAAGCATAAAATATCTTCACCTAAGTTGGAAGAATGTTATGGTCTTGGATACAAAATCATTTCTAAATATGGATATAATGAAAACATGCAATAAAATGATAAAAATAAAGTGAAGTATAAACCATACTTTTCCAAGTAGGCTCTAGGTTTCCAACCTTTATCTTCATCTTCATCTAATGCCTTATCATCTATTGTGTGTATGAAATCTTATGCTGAGAAAGAAATATCCCCTACTTCTAATCAGGCAACTATCTTTTCGAGGCTTCTCAAAGCTCTCTTTATTACTCTTCCTCCAAGAACATGAAAGAAATTTTATAACAAAAGATCATTTTATGCATATCATTGAGTGCATGGTCATTCTACCAATGAATGTAAGGCTTTGAGTAATAAAATTCAACATCTTAAGAATTGTGGTGCTCTTCCTTGTGTTGATGCACCTACTTCCTCTAATTGATAATAATTTTAATCTCATCATGTTGCTCAACACTATGTGGCATTGGTAGCTTTATGTGTTATTCTCATTGTCATTCATGGTGGTACAATCCTAAGTACAACCATAATTTTCATGGCAACGACATGACAGTCCTTTGTGTGGTTGTCCTTGTCTTTATTCTTGGGGGGAAAGGATAAATAGTTTTGGGAGGTGTGCATTCTTTTCAAGGATCCCCTCTTCCCCTCTTTCTCCTTAAAATACCAACATAGAAAGTATGTTGACATTTTAAGGGGGGGGCATATAGTCCCCTGCTCATTGGTTGCATGTTACCTTCTTAGCAATGATATCATACATATCTTAGGAAGTGTGACCTTTTTACTCAAAGTGTGGCTTTCTTGATCTATGTGACATGTCTTCTTTATAGTGACATTAGGCTTGAAGTTCTACAAGAGCGTGACCTTTCTTGGCATATGACTTTCTCCTTGGTGGTAATGCTATGACTAGTGCTCACTAAGGTATGATCTTTTATTCCTCGACTATGTCCTCTCTTGGTGGTAATGCCAAGTGTGATGTTCTGTAAGGTGTGACCTTTCATGTATTAAGTAAAACCCCTTTGATTATCTTGATTGTCTACCTTTCTAGCTTTGTTGCATTTAAACCTTATCATATTCCATGAGTGTCTAGCATAATGCAACTTGCTAGCCTTGTGAAGCATTGGTCATTTTTTGGTACCTTATCAAAGTAATTAGGGATTAAAAAAATTTGTATGGTTGACGCATGGGATACTTGTAGACCTGGTGTACTTTCCCATCTGCCACCTTTTTTTATGGGTACACACCTTGTAGACGTAGTGTGTGTTTCTCCTTTTTTGCCTTGGGTCTCACCTAGTTTATATCGAACTACACTAGCCCTTGTGAGCATATTTTATGGACATGACATAATACAACTTGCTAGTCCATCCTTTTTTTCCTTTTTCCATTGGATTTGACATTGTATGTTTGTGTATCTTGTCTTGCTGCATGTATCTGACACATCATGTGTGTCCTTTTGTCCTTATGTTAGTTTGCCATGGGATCTTAGATCCTAGGGGTTCGATCAACCTCCTTTATCTTTAACATCCTATCTCTCTAATATTTGTACACTTGGACCCCTCTTGATGAATTTTTTTCTACTTTAGTGTGAGTCTAAGTGTAAAATTCATACTCTCACTAAAGTGGGGGCTAAATGTAGTGTAGGAAATTGTATACCTTTACAATTTCACACTATGTTTGGGTCCCTTAATTAATTGGACTTAATTAAGGTTATAATTTATAAAATTATGCATTCCAAAGCCTTATTCTTACCAAGATCTTTCAGTTCTATAAGAAGATGCAATTTGTTAAAGGGGAAATTAAGGAGTGGAATGTGCAGACTTTCAAAATCATATTTGTTCAAAAGGAAGAAGTTGCTTTTGAATTAGCTAAAATTCATGAGCACATCATTCATAATGGCTTGGATGTTGCAACTTATGAGAAACAAAAAGAGTTGCAAAAGGTATGGGTAGAGTTGGGAAAGAGAGGAAATATACTAGCAACAAAAATAAAGAGAGTTATGGTTGGAGGAAGGGGATCGAAATACCAATTTTTTTCATGCATCAACACAACAAAAAGGGGCCGCAAAGACTATCTTTTCAATTCAAGATGCAATTTCAAGCAAAAAAATTCATAATGCAAAAGAAGCCCATGTGGAAGGGGTAAGGTTCTTTATGAACCTTCTTGCTCCATCAACATCTTCTAAAGCTCAAGGAATTCAAGAAGAACATGATTTGTTCTTGATAGTGCCATGTCTTATTTCACAAAATGAAAATGATGCATTGATGAAACCATTTACATTACCAGAACTAAAGGAAGTGCTTTTCTCATTGTCCCCAGATAAAGCCCCTAGACCAGATGGCTTTACAACTTTAT
The DNA here is from genome assembly GCA_007258455.2 of Sequoia sempervirens. NCBI lineage: Eukaryota > Viridiplantae > Streptophyta > Pinopsida > Cupressales > Cupressaceae > Sequoia > Sequoia sempervirens. The sequence continues at coordinate 348,276,729 of VDFB02271358.1, read as the reverse complement.
TCTTTCAAAAATGTTGGGATGTTTTGGGTTTTAATTTATTATTAGCCCTAAAGGAATTGCACAAATCTAGATCTATGCTTAAGCAATTCAATTCCACTAATATAACTATTTTTCAAAAAATAAAGGATCCTGTAACATTTGCAAACTTCAAACCTATCGCCCTTTGTAATACTATTTACAAAATATTTACAAAGGAAATATATTTGAGACTACAACATTTAATCCCCAAAATCATTTCTTCGGAGCAAGGCAGGTTTGTCCCAGTGAGAGAGATGTCAAAAGGTGCTTTGGTTGCACATGAAGTTCTTCATTCCATCAAGACAAATCAATTGCCTTCCTTCATTGTTAAGATTAATATGATGAAGGATTATGACAAGGTTGACTGGAACTTCCTTTTGAAAGTGCTTGCTAAATTTGGATTTTCTGTAGAATGGTGCAAATGGATTCTTTCATGTTTATTAGGTGCACATTTTTCTATCATAATAAATGGTTCTTCTTCAAGATTTTTTGGAGAAACTCAAAGTGTCAGGCAAGATGATCCTCTCTCACCTTTTCTTTTCATAATCATGGCAGAGGCATTAAGTAGAGCAATAAAGGATAAACTTCAACATGGTCTATCGCAAGGTATCCTGATTCCCAATACAAATATCTCAGTTACTCACAACCTCTTTGCAAATGATACTTTATTGTATGGAAAAGCATCAATTTTTGAAGCTAAACAAATAAAAGGGGTTTTGGACAAGTAGTCATTGGTGTCTGGTCAAAAAATAAATTCTTAGAAATCAAAGATTTATGTCTTCAATTCCAAAGCGGCCATTAAAAGGAAAATTATTAGACTATTGGGTTTTCAGGAGGCAGTTTTACCTTGTAAATATTTGGGTATTCCCTTCTTCATGGGAGCCAATAAACCATCATATTGGTGCAAAATCATTGAAAGAGTTAAACAAAGAATTTGTGCTTGGAAATCCCGCTGGTTGTCTTTATCAGGGCGCATCCTACTCATTAAAAGAGTCCTTTCTGCAATCCCTAATTGCTTTATTTCAGTTTTGCGGGCTCCTAGATCAGTGGTAGAGAAAATTCAGAAGATCATAAGAAGTTTTCTTTGGAAGGGAAATATGAATGGTGAAAAGAAAATTCCGTTAATTTCCTTGGACAATATGGTGATGGAAAAAATCAAATTAAGGAGGGGTGGAACTTCATGACATATCTAAATGTAATCTGGTCTTTGGGGGTAAACTCGTTTGGAAAATGTATACTAAACCTCATTCCAAATAGTGCACCTTGATGAGGGCCAAATATCTAGATAGCCCAAACCTGACAAGAATTTTCAAAATCTCCAACCCTCTTGAAGGATCCACCATGTGGAACTTCATGACTTCATGCAGAACAGTGATCACATCATAAATATCATGGGAAGTGAACAAGGGGGATGAAGTTAAATTTTGGGATGATTCATGGAATGGGAACCCACCTATAAGAGATTGTCTTCAATTACAGTCAACTATTCCAGTTTTGTCTAATTTGTGGGGGAATAGATTAATTGATTATGTTGATTCAGTGGAAGATCCTTCGGGGAGAGTGAGGTGGAAAGAATTTTCAGCCACTCCAATTTCAAGTGAACAAAAGTCCTTACTGCTTCAGGTCCTAGACTACAAGGTAGTATTCATCTCAGGTAAGGAAGATCACATTATTTGGGCTCCATCAAAGAATGGTTGCTATTCAATCAAACAGGGCTATAAGGAAATTCTTAATAGAGATCAATTAATTCAGTCCCAAGGGGCCTTTTCATTTTCCTGGAACAGTGTGGTCTTACCAAAAGCGGGCACCTTTGCATGGTTGGTGTTCGAAAAAAAATTCTTACTAGTGATTGTCTAGTTAAACTAGGGATTGTTGAACCATTAAATTGTGTCCTATGTAACCAAACCTTGGAAGATATTGATCATTTGTTTTTGTACTGCCCCTTCGATCATTCCTGTTGGCTATTTGTCTTGCAAAAATTGGATTACTATGCCCTGTTACCAAATTCATTATGGGATCTTTTCTCTTCATGGCTTGTCTTGTACAAGTCTTCATTATTTTCATGTATTTGGTGTCATTCCAACTCTAGTATTATGGTCCATTTGGTGGGAAAGAAAAAAAATTATTTTTAGGAAAACCTCTACTTCTACTTGTTTAGTCCATGCTATTATTGAAAAATCAGTCAGTGAAGTAGTAAATACCTGGGTACAAGATCACAAAAACATAGGCTCACTATTTTCTTCATGGGATAACAATATCATGAAGAGGTGGCAGGGCATATCATTGCCTTTCAAAGGGAGCCTGAAGTAGCCTTACAAGGAAAATGTGGATAGGAAGATAGTTAAATGGTTCCTGCCAATGGAAGGTTTTTATGAATTGAATTTTGATGGAGCAAGCAGAGGGAACCCAGGTGTTTCAGGTGTAGGTGTTTGTATTAGGGATGCAAGGGGAAAAACGAAGGTAGCTAGATCAATAAGTTTTCCACCAGGAACAAATATCATAGCAGAGTCAATGGCTCTTCTCCATGGGTTGCTCTTTGCTAGGAAACTTCAAATCTCTACAATACATATAAAAGGCGATTCATTGATAATTATCTATGCATGTAAACAAAGAGAATGTTTTGGAAAATGAAATATGTCTTGTAGAATGTGTGGAAATTTCTTGATGAGTTCAAAAATTACCAAATTTCTTACACCTACAAGGAAGGTAATAGGTTTGTAGATTGTTTAGCAAATATGGGGTGTGATAATAAGGAATTCTTCTTTACACAAGATGATAATTATATACAAGCTTTTCTAGATTTACAAGAAATCCTTGTTAAAGAACAAATTTCTTAATTTTAAAGGCCATATGATACGACAACGTTATTATAATTCAAGGGACAATAAAGTTTTGATTTGGTGTGGCATTATTCACTTCTACTTATGCATCCATTACATGGTTAATAATTACCACCCCTATTGATATCTAGTGGAGATCAACTTTCTTGGAGTCCATCATGGAACACACATAAAGGGAAGATTATGTGGATTTTTTGATGGGATGTCAAGCTTTGTTTTATGTCTGGATGTCACACCTAAAGGACATAGCCAAAATTGCAACAATTTTAGCAGGACATTCTAATCACAGCCAACCAAATTTGGTTTTTCTAATGCAGGAGTCTTTTCAAGGCCCATCTTTTTAATTATTACAGTTTCTAATGTTTATTTGTGTGGATGCATAGTTTACGTACTAAGCTAGCTTGTTAATCATTTTAATACATGCGAAAGCATGGAGGTGTCAAACGAAGCTTAATGGGTCCCTATAGAGCGATTGTGAGATTGACAGTTCCTACGGTGTTTGCAATTTTCAAGTTGGCTTCGTGCATGTCAGAATTTAAGTTTTCATTCTCCAAGAAGCTTGATATGAAAATGGGTTTACAGAGTAATTTTAACTATTATTTAGCTCTAAACAAACTCAGCTAAGTGAAATTCAAGAGAAAGTGCTATGCAGGATGTCATTCTGGGTCTCCATGCTTGCAGGCCATATGGAGCTCATGAAGTTTAAAGTCAGGAATTACAGGGTGTCGGTGGTGGTGAGATTGTGGGAAGTGCCATTTTCAAAATGTATTGACAAGGAAGAGTTGCAATATGTTTCAAGGTCAACTACAAGTCTGTTCTAAACTACATCAAAACCATCATTGGTGAAGACGTCTTGCACACAAAGTCATAGAGGCTTATATTCCTAGCCAATCTTTTATCCATCTTCCTCTCTAACATGCTGGAACTAGTTCATAATTTTAATGTTCTGCAAAATATTGCCAGCAAGGTTGTTGTTCGGGCTTATTTGGAGAACGATGCTTTGCTACAAAGTGTCCAAAAATATGAGTTCACGATGGGTGATGGACTGGTTGGAAAGTTGTTTCCTAGGCATTTCATCCATCATAAGGAACAATATGCATAAGTTTTCCAGGGAATGCTTTTATCAAATTTGCATGACTTCTTCTTTTCTTTACCAAGCTCTCAACAAATATTGCTTTGAGTTCACTAAGGAGGATGTAGACTAGTTTAAGAGGAAATGCCATGCCATTTCTTTTCTGAAGAATCACAATTGTGTACATGGTTTGCAAGTGTCTACCATTCCACATGTTCACAGGGGTGCTCATAAATATCCTCAAGTTCCTGATATAAACATCATAATTCCATCGCAGGTGGATGCAACAAAGCAGAAGCAAGTGCAAGATGAAATTTTAGTGAATTTTCCTCGCAAGGGTGGCTTTAAATCTATTTCATTTTAGTAAGCTTTGTATGGGCATAGTTTATATCCAGGGTTGGCATGTTTTTTGGTATGGATTTACAAGTAGTAGTATTGTATAAGGAGTCTATTATAAGAGTAATATAGATAGTGATAGAAGTATAGGGGATCTATGAGTGCCTATAGCATTTGCAATCATTTTGAAGCTTTTTTTTATTAGCTTCTTACATACATTATGTACCTATCTATTAAATATTATTAATATATTATACAGGCTTATTGCCTTTGCTTAAAAAAAAAGCCTTATTCTTACCATTTTTCGAAAGGGGAATCCACAGTTAATTGATGCAATCAATAATTAAATCACAATGGAGTATGTGTGTCCTAGACTTATAGGCTAGGACCCATTTTCCCATGGGTGAATGGGTCCCCTTTAAGTGCCAAGACCTATTTTAAAATATCTTTTTGGTGGAATTTTAATGATTCAAATTCAACTTGTAATTCGTTGGCTTTTAGAATCTAATTTTTGGGAAATTAGATAAAAACCTATAAATACATAGTCTTTTTATTATTTAAGATCTAAGTTGCATAATAAAGAGATCCTATTGATAAAATATCATTGTCAAGATAGCAATAGAGCATTCAAGAGAAAATTTATCATTCATTTGTTGCAGCAATCAAGATCCTAACGTCATGTCCATGTTTATGTGTGTTCATGTCTTCTTGCAAAGGCTAATATGCAATGTTGATCCTAAAACATCCAAGAATTTCAAGCATCCAAATTCAATCAAGAAAAGAAAGATCCAATTCCTTTGGAGAGATTTGTTTGAATTCAATCCTCTAAGGGAATCCACTAAATGTTGGTGAGTTGTAGCAAGCGTTGTTCATTCATCATTTTCTTCTCCTTTTGTCATTATCTTTCTATCAAGGTTTAATTACCAAACTTGGGTTTGACCAAGGTAAACCCCCATACAAACAAAAAAAAAATTCCTCTTTGTGTATGTGTTGGTTGCAGGTTGATGAAGAATTGAAGAGATCTTAAAGGAGAAATTTTGTATTGTTGCATTTGTTGTCATCATTGTTGTCAAGTCACATAAACTAGGTTGCAAAATTTATTTCTGACTTTTCGACAGTGGGACCTAGGGCAAACAAAAGCATGGAACTTGTACTAGAGGACCTAGAAAGTTGATCCAGACACTTGTACAAAGACCCATTCACCCAAGGGAGAATGAGTCCTTGTAGGAACCTTAAAACTATTTTTTTGGAGCATATTTATTGTTCTCTACACTTCCTAGATTCACTAGTAAACTACTGCTTTTGATTGTCAGTCTTTAGGATATTGCATTTTTAATATTAGGGCATATCGAATAATTAAGTTAATCATTTCAAAATATTTATAATCAATTCCAACCCCCCTTAGGATATAGATCCAGGTATGGTTGAATCACCATTAAGGTTGATACTTAATCAATTTACCTTGTTGATCTATATCCCAATGAAATTTATAAAAATGTGGAAATGGACCTAGGTTATGAACACTAATCTTAGAGTCACCATATTTTTATATTTCAGACATAATGGTGGAATAATGTTCTCAAGTGCACCTCCCACTTTTTATGCTTTTATGGGTATGACTTGCAACTTTCTATTGTTGCTCATACAAGGCCACCATCTTGGAGCTTTATCATGCTACCATTGAGTTAGAAGAACAACCATTTTTCACCCTCTCTACAACAGTGAGTAGCCAAACTTTGTTGACAAAAGAAAATTAGTGATAATCACTCTATTGGGGAGCTCAAATTAAATCTTGTCTTCATTAAAACTGGGTGATTGCTCACAAACCCTTTAATCATGCACATGTGGATTAAGTATTTTTTGTATAATATAAGATCTATGATTCAATTTCATACAAAGATAACATAGAATGGATTAGTGATAAAACAATTTAGGGTCATAATTTGTGTCATCAAGTTATTTTTGTAACATTTTTTAATAAAAAATTTAGTCAATTTGTTAGATATTTTAAAAGGTCATCTTGCTAAGCCTTTGTAAAGACTAACATGTAGAAGAGTAGAATTTTCTCTTGTCAATTGGCCTAGTTTTCTAGTTTTATCGTAGAGTATCATTTTATCCTTTAATTTGACTTTGTACCCTACAGGTTATAGAATCCTATTCTTGTATCTCTTAGAAATATCTTGAAATAATTGGAGCAACAACACCTTACAAAATTTATATGAACTAGTTTAGGTATTTCAAAAGTATGATCCCTTACAGAAAGGGTAGCAAAAAGTATGAGTAGATTTTGCAAACACACATGTAAATGATTGAACATTCAAATCATATTTTTTTTGGAGGCTATAATCTAGGCACATGACTTCTAATGTAGAAGACTCACTTGGGATAAAATTTATAAGAGGGAATTTGCATGGTACTACTACAAATAATTTGGAAAGTAGCTGAGAATAATGTCGTGTCAATGAAATGTAGATTAGTCGAACAGTCGAACATTATAAACCAATTTTATTTGTTGCTTAGGGCCTAGATGACAACTTTCTTGTGGTATTTAGTTTTTCAAGCTTTGAAATGTCAATATTGGAGATTACAAGTGGATGTATGATGAATCAAATAGTGGACCCACTTCTTGTGGGTAGTTTCCAAATAGTATGTACATTCAAATTCTAGTGGTTTTGATATAAATGCATGTGTATATTGAACTTATAAGGAATGGAGAATTAGTGGTTTTTTGGTTCTCTTAATAAGAAAACTATTGAGAAGGAAATTAGATATTTTTTGCATGATATGGAAATTAGGATGATTTTTTATGAAAGATGAGCTAAAGAGAATTAATGTTATGCATTTGTCAAGTATGTTTTAAGAGAAGTAGGAAATTGCAATAGTTAATACCATATTCATTAGTTTTCACACCTTAATATAAATAATATGGTGATTTTTTGTTGTAATGGGAATTAAATAGTGTATAATAATACAAAACTACTAATCCAATTTCTTGCAGGTTCCCTTGTGTGTTTGTGATTTATATTTAGGATCATTTGGAATTGGTGCTTAAAAAGAACAATTGTCTTCTATGTCTTGTGCACTTGCACGCATGTGAGTTAGTTATCAAAAGTGCGTTTGTCTAAAGTATCCTCTCCCCTTGCACTACATGTGATTCCTAGGTGATGAGAAATAGCAACACTGTTGTCTAAGGTATCATCTCCTCTTATGCTACATGCGATTCTTGGGTGATGAGAAATAGCAATGCAAGCTTTCCCTTTTTATTTTTGTAGGGGGCTGCTTGGGAGTTCACTCGAGGGTTCAACCTCAAACATGTATCTCCAATGGGATATATAAAGGGGAAAAAACTAAAAGGTGAGCTCAATCCACTTGTGCCATAGGGGGTGAGCCTTTGTGGTCTTGGGTATTTCCAAACACAGGTTAGATACTTCGGTCTCCCATCTCTACTATGTAATTGTGTTCTTAGGAGTACCTCCGCTATGAACCACTTATTTTTAGAAGCCTAAGACCTTTTGTCCACCAGTTTATATCGGTGCAACACGATAGGATCAACATGTGAAGTTACTCACCATGTACTCTCTTGGGTTGAGATAAAATCTTTTTGGGTTGCTGGCAATAGTCTCTTAAGAAGAGAAAGAAGGTGTGCCTGTGGCATCTATTGATGACCCTATGTCATCAGGAATTTACTATTCATTCTTGTATAGAAAGGTATTGGAAAATTATTCCCAAATTTTCAACTATCTGATCTTTCTGAGTATTTACCCCTTTAATGGGAGGTGGGTCTAATATCTATTGAAAACCCTACTTGAATAATTAGGTTGTGCCACCAAGGATGGATTTAGGTCCTAGCTAAGGAGTTTTGTGGTTTTCCTTCATTCCTTTCCACCGCAAGAATGTTTTGGTGTCAACCTAATTTGAATTTGCATATTTAAGGTGCATAGCCAACCTTGGAGAACACTTTCAAGGTTGAAGATGGTATAAATATGAGTTGATTTTTTGATGGATGGTGTGATAGAAGAGATAGAAAAGTGTGATGTGAATTATGAGTTGTGGAGGGTGAAATTGAGAAGTACAATGTGAGATTTCATGTGTTAGATTATTGGATGTAGTGAGCAGAAGGTGTCTACAATTCTTCAATCAGGATGTGAAGGTGTTGGTGACATTGTGGTGGATTTTCTATTGCATTGAGATGATTTTCTCTATGTAACATTTCTTCTCTATCTTCTTTTCTATTATGGCAGTGAGCCTTTCTTTTTCTAGGCAATGTTCCCTCCAACAATGAGCATTTGTAATCAATATTGATATTACTCATATTGTGAGCTAATCCTCACCATGGTTTTTCCCATATTGGGTTTTCCATGTAAATCTGGTGTCCTTTTGTGTTTCAGTTTCTGTTATCTTCTTTTCATGCTAACTCATCATAAAAGATTAAGGGTTTATTGAATGAATTTGGATCTGATTGTTAATGAGGGTTTTGTAGTTTTAAGGTACAATTGATTCACCCCCCCTCTCAATTGTCTTGTTCATTAAACAATTGGCATCAGGAAAAGGTTCCTTGGAAGAAAGCTTAACTGCTTAAGGTAAATCTAGGACGGTGCGCAAGAAGGAGATCCCTATGTTTGATGGAACAAACTATGTATTCTAGAAAACAAGGATGGAAGGATTTCTAAGTTATTTGGGATTTGATGTCTGCAAATTAGTTCAGAATGGATATACTATGCCTACAAATGGTTTGAGCATTGAAGCTGAAATCAAGGCCTATGAAAGCAATAGTAAAGAAAGGTATGATCTTTTAAGTAGTCTTACAAATTCTGAATTAGTGAAAGTTATGAATTTGAAAACTGCTAAAGAAATCTAGACAAAGTTGGAAAGAATTTATGAAGGAGATGATAAGATTAAACAAGATAAGATGCAGAATCTAAAGATCACATTTGAGAACTTGTGAATTTCTAAAGATCAAAATATTACAAGCTTAATGCAAAGGGTAGATGAAGTGGTTAGTTCCATCAGAGGTCTTGGTGGAAAAGTCAAAAATCAAAAGTGGTAAAGAATTTTTTTAGAACCCTTCCTAAAGCTTACAGTCATAAAGTTTCTGTTATTGAGGAATTTGCAAATCCATATCAATATACTAGAGATCAACTGTATGGTTCTCTAACTACATTTGAAATGAGAGAATTTGGTATAAATAATATGGTGCAAAAGTTGAGACTGCTTTTAAGGCTGGAAAATCAGAGAAGATTGAAGAATCAGATCAGGAGGATTTTGATGATGTGGAAGATAACTTTGTGAGAAGGATGAAAATGGGTACTGATAAGTACAAAGGTAAGTTTCCTTTCAAATGTTTCAGTTGTGGAAAGATAGGTCACTATGCTTCAAGATGTCCAAACACAGTTGTGAATCACAAAACCAAGGAGAACAAAGGTAAGATGATTAAGAAAAGATATTATATTAGAGAAGATGCAAGTATTTCTGATGATGAATTTGATTATGGATATGATGATGATGAATGCTTTATCATGACTTTAAAAGATGAATCTATTTCTTCTAACTTTGAAAGATGTGTAAAGGAAAGCCCTCTGGAGATAAAGGCTAATACTGAAGGTAGTTTGGTGTCTTCCTTTCATGCTAGACAAGATAAGAACTATTGGATCATTGATAGTAGATGCACTAACCATATGACTGAAGACAAGAGTAGGTTTTTTAAAATTGAAAAGTATGATGGAGGACTTGTTAGATTTGGTGATGATTCAGGTGCTAAGATATGTGGAATAGGTTCAATCAGCTTTGATGGCAAGCATACTATTGATGATGTTTACTATGTTAAGGATTTAAAACATAACCTCTTGATTTTTGGACAAATGTGTAGCAAAGGATACAATCTTATGTCTCAGAATGATGGATCTGAGATTAGAAAAGGATCTGAAACTATGATTTTTGTTGGAAGGATATATGGAAATGTTTATCAGCTCAAGGTACTGATGGTCATTGTTTCATGACTCAGATTAATGAATTTGGTTATGGCACAGGAGGCTGTGTCACATTAATTTTGATAATTTGGTAAGAATCAATTCAATTCAAGCAGTGATAGATCTACCAAAGATTACAAAACCTATCAATGTTATCTATAAGGATTGTCAGATTGGAAAGCAAACAAGAAGTTTCAAAGGCAAAGAACAACCTACTACTAGATTGTTAGATTTGGTGTTGTAGACACTGAAAAATGTCTTGAATGATATCATGCACTTGAATTAGGTATACTAACATCATTTCCTCTTGAAACCCATCCTCTTTTTTCTTAATTAATTGAATTAGCCTCACTAATTAATTAATGACATCATTTGCATCTATTAACCTAATTTTTCAAAATAGGTTAATTCACCCCCCTTCCATGCTAACATTTTGTCTCATTAAATTAAATAAATCAAACTATTTAATTTAATTCCCTAAGTCTTCTTATTTAATTAAATAACCCTAAGTAATTTAATTAAATGTCATTCACCTTTCCCCCTTTTCATTAAATCATTTAATTTAATGAATATCACTTTATTCTTCTAATTCCCCTAATTGCATAATTAAACCCTTGTTTAATTAGCAATTATCTAATTAATCTATTATCCTCCCATTTGCAAGGGAATATTCCTCCCTTGCACATTCCTCCAAAAAGGGAATATTCCCATGGAATATTCCCTCCCCTTTTGCACAATTTAATTTAGTTTTAATTAAATAAATATCCTTTTTCCTCACCCATGAATATTCCAAAGAATATTCTTTCTCCTCCAATCATTTGAGAAAGGGAATATTCTCACAAAAATTCAAATGCAAGTTAACTTGTGACTTCTTGTGCAAGTTAACTTTTGACCTCTTGTATAGGTCAAAAGTGTGCTTGTTTGGAAGGAATACGAACCCTTGATTAAATCTCATCTCGCATTCTCACCCCTTGATGAGAATCCAAGATCCATGCCTCCAATTTCCTCCATCTTTGACCATTGATTAGCTTTTTTTATCTCAACCCTCCATTTCTCATTTGCTTTCCTAAAAATAAAACACTATTTGGAGATAAATGGATCCATCTTTTAACATCAAACTTATGTTGTTGAAATCACTCACTCACACTCATAATTTACTCACATTTAGCATATTTTAGTTTAAATTAGTTGCATAAATAGATTAACCATTAACTGATTCCATGCATTCATTTAGCTAACTAGATAATTAGGGTTTGAATATTTTTGGTTTAAATCTCATTTAGATTAGCTTAGTAATTGCATATTTGAATCATTTAGCATAATATCATGGTAGATTAACTCTTGCATCATACTCATTTTAGTATAAACCATGTTTTCATCCACATATCACAACAATTTCATCAAATTCTCTTCAATAGAATTGATTGAGACGAGCTCACTGATCATGAGATTGGGAAAGAGTCATTGTTCCACATCAACACGACACCAATCCCAAAATGGGATAAGTTTCAAATGGGTTAGAGTAAACATTTTAATGTTTTCATATTTAGAATGCTTTATTTCAATAAATGTTTAGTTTATCTTTCATTTGAATGATCTTGTTTAAGATTGAGTATTAGTTGCATGAATATGCTTTGATTCTTCATGGATCAACCGTAATTGACCCATACTAATATCCTCAGTCGACATTCTAGCGCTAGGAGGGAAAATTGATAAAATTTAATCAATTTCTACCTCGAATTTCATTCATTTTGATTTTTGCAAGATAGAGCAACACCCAACACAATTTCAGTGATGCCTTTGTAGGGCATCACCATATAGCAATGCTATCATCATTTCAAATAGTGAATCCTATTAAATGCACTGATGCTAATTAAACAAATGACGACACTAATACTTTATATAGATATCAAAAATTTGCAAATGGAAAACATCCGACCAAACAATGATGTTATCATGCTCTCTGTTTTGTTTGCAAAGTGACGCCCTAGTTCACTAGAGCGATGCTATCATGAATAGTGATGCCCAAATTTGGTAAGAGATTTATCAATCCTTTTTCAACATGTGTTTTATTTTTTTCACTTTATCAGAGTACTAACATGCCTCTAACATTGTTCTAGTTTTTAGACTAACAGGATTTTGCAGGATTGGATGACACAAAACTAAAGTGAAGAATCATTCTCATATTAAAATTTTATGATTGTAACAAGTATTTGATGCTTTGGGAAAATTATAACCCAATTTCTTATGATTTTCAATTTATTCTCTAGGACCTTACTAAATTTCATTTGGGTTTAAAACGAACACTCAAATGAGACTAAAATTGAACCCTCATCTCATCATTGTCTTTTGGGTTTTAAAATTGAACAAGGAAACTTAACATTTTGTTTGGTGCATAAAATGAATTCATCTTAGCTTAAGTTGGTAAAATGAATGAGTGTTTTCTTGTCGTGACACACTTGTAGTGTGTATCCAATCCCCTTGCACTTCGTACGATCTAGGGTGCAGATAAATACTTAAATACACTCTTATGTTTTGTGTCACCCTTAAGAGAGGACTTACTATGAGACACCCCACAATGGTAAACTCATAGGAAAGTTCTTGGAAGCACGTTTATCGATGAGCTATATTAAAGGTTGGGAAATCATGAGAAAGTACCTTCTATCCTGGACTATATAACATACTACACATAGTACCATGCCTTAAGTGAAACATGAATGGTAGTAAGAGCCTTTAGTGGCAAAGCAGGTGTGTATACGACTGGGTGTTCTCGATTTGTTACTAAGAACCAAATTGTTTAGTTACCAAAATCCTTAATGCTTGTTGGTGCAAGAACGGCCATTTTGAAGCCACCCCACATTTGTACTATTCATTGTTGAAACAAAAAAATCTTTAGGATCTTAGGATCTTCAAGATTTTGAGGTTTGGTGGTCCTGAGAAGTGTGTGTCGTGGAGGGGAGCCAATGTCACCAAATCTCTAACTATTCGCATTGTCGTAGTGTTTAGAGAAATCTGAGTGGGGGCTCAACAAGTATGGCCATTTCAAACCTAGGATTGTAAATGATTGTGAGTCAATTTAATACACTGATTGGTTCCAAAATGTTGCAAAACAAACATTCACTATCTTCCTCAAAATTTCAAACACTTTGGCTTACATATGGATACCTTTTGAAATAGCCTTGACATTATTGCTTGTCCTAAGGATTTATATCCTTAGAGATTTCTAAATATCTTGACTTATATCTCAATACATATTTTCCAAAGACAACATAGACAATTATGGCTTCAACCTCATGATTCTCACAAAATGGACATTGTGAAAGTTATGATTTTTTTGACATAAACATTTAGTTTGAAAACATAATCAAGACAAGTGTTTGCGGTAAAATAAATTCACTTAAGCAAGATAAATTGACACAATTTAACCCTACATGACTATTTGGAGACCGATTGCTCCCGTTGAACAACCTGATCTTGAAGGTGCTATCATTCAACCAAACTTTGAACTCATTAATGGAGAACAAACTGATATCATTAGTAGTTTGAGAAGATTCACTTTTGAAACAAAAGAAACACCTACCTAGTGGAGAAATGTTGCAAACATCATAGACGAAGAAGAGGAACAAACTAATATTGAGGCTGGAAGGCCCATATTACCACCTATAGACACGTAAAATGCCTTGATTGATACTAGGTATATGATTCTAATTAACTAACACCATTTCTTCCTGAATCACCCTGAACTAACCAATTAATTAAATAATTAGCATTATTTAGTTAAATTTTAAAAAATTTAGCTATTAATTAAATAATTAAATTTATTGATTAATTCACCCTTCTTCTAACTAATATTCATCATATTTAATTAACTCAAGTCATTTAATTAAATTCCCCTAAATGCTCCCATTTTATTAAATCAATCAAATCAAATGTCACAATCCCCTAATCAATTCCAATTAATTAATTAGTCCTAAATCAATTTCTAATCATCATTAATAAATCCTCCATTTTTTAACTCCTCAAAGAGTTAAATCAACCCATGGTCAACTAACTAAGTTGCACATGAAATTCATTTCTTTTAATTAACTAATTCCTCTATTTATCCTCACAATGGCATATTCCAAAGAATATTCCTCTCAACCACCTCTCATTCAATTTCCCTCCAAAGGATTTCAAAAAACCTTTCACATCTTCATTAACTTCTCTTACATCCTCTCACATCTCAACCACATTCAATAAATTCTTCTTACAACCTTTCAAATCCTCAACCATTCTCATTTATTTCTCTTACATCCCCCATTCCTCAACACATTTCCCAAAATGTGCTCCACCTTCCTCCAATAGAATTGTGACAAGTGTCACATTCTCATTGGCTCTCATTTTATCCCACATTCACCAAATCCTCTCATTCTTCAACCCTTGAGTTCTATAAATAGAAGCATTCTCTTCACAATATGGATCCACAACTTCAAGCATTATCACTATAGCCATTTTCATACTTAGCATTTCATCATTTTCATCTATTTTGAGCATAGTTTCACCATTTGGAGTCAATCTCACACTTGGAATCACATTCAACATTGGAGCTTATCAAAGGGATTTGGAAAGGGCTTCTTTCCACATCAAAGGAGCACCACTCCCCCTATGGGATGGAGGTTTGCTTAAGTTAGACTAGATTACATGCTTTATTTTGTTTATTTCAAGTTTTTATCATGTTTTCTTGTCTTCTTGATCAAATAATCTCATAGGGAGTGTTTTGTTTGATTTCTAATATGTTTAACACTTGATTGATGTTTCTTGTTAGTTGATTGTAGATTGCACACTCACATTTTGGCACTAGGAGGGCTAACCATTTTATTTTAACTAATTTTGCTTAAAAATTATGTTTCTTGCAGACATAGGGGAGTGACACTGCACTTGGTAGATACAACATCACATTCACATACAACATCGCATTTTTAAACTTTCAGAGCATTACTTTTGATTTCAGCCTCGCACTGCATTTGCTTGTCGCTATCATGTCACATTTTCTTAAGCATCACATTTTCTCTTTCTATCTTTTGTCTTATTTCTAGTTTAACAGAGTTTCACCTTTGAAATTGCACCACATTTGCACTCTCTACCTTCTGCAGAGCACCGCCTTTGATTTCAACAAAGCACTACATTTGTTTTTAGTGTTGCATATGCTGCACAAAGGTTGTCTTTGCAGGAAAAATGACTTGAAGACCTAAAAGCATTTTTAAATGCTCTTTGTAATAGCTTAGGCTTTCCAATTATGTCTTTCATTTTTGTTTTAGGACCAACTAGAGTTACTTTGGGCTAGCTTAAAATTAATAAACAACTCAAGCTTTGTCAAAGTTGGTTAAAATTGAACATTAGGAACTTACTAGACTTTCATTTTGGGCTAAAATTGAACAAGACAAACTCATATTTAAGTTTGGTGCTCTAAAAAGAACTCATCATTGCTTTGGGGTTTAAAAAGAACAAGTGTTTTCCTTGCTTTGTGATTTTTTACAATTTGTGTCATTCGAATGCGTATGCACTTCTCTCACGCTTCCCGAAGATCTTGAGAATCAAAAGCATTCTAGTGACATTGGTTGTCTAAAATTACCCACACATTTCAAAAGTGGACTTAAAATTGAACAATCATGCTAGTGTGAGAAAGAGACATTGTGTGTGTTCCCTCCTTGTGCTTTACAAAAACTGGGTGGTCGAACTACAAGTGTACTTCCTCACTTTTGTTCACCTTTAGAGGGGCTTTCCTAAGAACAACTTGAAGGTGACTCCAACCAATTTTTCACTCGAGCTAGTATATAAATGGATAAGACTAAACTGTCAAGTCCTCATGGTATGTAGGCCTTATCCATATAGTGTCTTTTAGAATGAGGTACTATTGTAAAAAGTATAAGAGCCCCTAGTAGGATTGATTAAAGCCTTTAGTGGCTTGTTGGATGCTCGCAAGGTGCCATGTCCCCGGTTACTCGAACTAAGAACCAATTTGTTTAGAGGCCAAAATCCTTACTCTTTGTTGGTGCAAGAATGGTCATTCTGAAGCTTCCCACATTTGTACTATTCAAAGTAGAAATAGAATAAATCATCAAGGTCTCTGGATCTTTAGGATTTTGAGATTTGGTGGTCCCGAGAAGTGTGTGTCATGGAGGGGAGCCAGTGTCACCAAATCTCTAGTTGTTCACTTTGTCTCAGTGTTTGGAGAAATCCAAGTGGGGACTCAACAAATATTTTCATTTCTATCCTAGGGATGTACAATTTGTGAGTCAGTCAAATACTTTTCTTGGATCTAAAAATTCAAAAAAACATTCAATAAGTCATCAAAATTTCAAACCCTTTGGAAGAACAAATATCCTTGAAGAGTCCAAATGTTATTGCTTGTCCCTAGGGATTTTATCCTTAGAGGCTTCTAAATATTTGGGTCCATATCTCAATTTATTCTCTCTAAATTTAGCATAAGAAAACTATGCTTTTGATTATTTGATTTTCACATAAGGGACCTTGTGGAATGAAAAAAGAGTTAAGACATAGACATTCATTTTGAAAACTATGTAAGAAGTGTTGATGTGGTAAAAAGAATCCATTTAATCAAGATAAAAGATAATTGGACCCCACATATGTGTTTGATCTCATGATTTCCCACAAAGTTAAAATCCTGAAACCAAGTTCCATCAATCATTATAAGCATCTTAGTCCAAAGGATCTCAAGAAACACCTTTCAACACTTTATGAAAACAAAGATATATTGCTATACAACTTTTACAAATGTGCTTCAAAGGATAATACAAAATTGTATTCATTCTATTATTGTTAGAATCCTAGTCTTTTCCAACTTTTTGAGTTTCTCACATAGGGTTGAAAGTTTCAGAGGTATAGCATGTTCTTCAATACCTTGATCTTGTAAACAAAGTCTCTCTAGGTTCATCTAGGATCAAACCAACTCTTTCATTTGTCACATCATCAATCAAATCCCATCTCACAAACAACTTTTAGAACCTTGGAAAAATCATTCATGCTAGACTTATGGTAAATCCTTCAATCAAAATCACCTTGTTTGGCTAAGTGTGTGTGGATGAATCCTTCCTCATACATTTACTTAAATTATCACCCTTGTGGACAAGTTTATTCCAAGATAACATCTAACATCTTGGGATCTATAAGTTTGTTATCCAAATCATACCAAATCAAAATCAAAATCCAAAAAATCCTAAAGTCTAGTATTCCTCCAAGGTTCTCAAAAGTTCAAACATCTATATCATTCATCCTTCATTTGTCACACCACCATCATTTGATCCTTAAAACATCCTATATTTTCTTTTTATACCTAAATTTTAGACCAACCTAAGGAGTTAGAGGTTTTCCTCCCATATTCCTAAAAGTTAATCCCAATTTTATGGTCCAAACAAGATCACAACACAAGAAGACCATGGGGAAAAACAAAGAAACATCCACTTCAAGTGATTTAAGCCTAACTACATTGAAATTCAACCCTATGGAATCTACCAACCCTTCACTTAACCCCCCTCAACAAACACAAGATCTTCAAGAGGGAGGTTGTCAAGTGGAGGATGTCACCAAAAATTTCCAAGGAATGACCCAAGATGAAATAATTGAACTTGTCCAAAATCCTGAAACACACAAGATTGTCAACATGGTCATGCGGCTCAATCCCAAAAAATACATGTTAGCATTAGCAAAGGAAGGGGATAAACTCCATTTTGATTTTGATGTGAGCACTATTGTTGAACAACCTCTTTGGAATATGTTTCCCACATCATTCACACCAATATCATTCCCGAGCATCATCCAAACCATCATACAACCAACATATTCTCATACTCCAAGTCAACCCATGATTACCAAGGGGAGTTCATTACTCCAAGCTCTTCAAACACATCCACTTGTCAACACTCACAATCTAGAGGCTAACAAAATCTTGGGTATGCCTAACACCATCCCACAAGATCCAAAACATCAATATATACCACTCATCTTCCATGATACCAACAATCCCTCCACCTTTTCTGCAACACCGACATACTCTCTTAACACACAAGTCTTTCTCCCCATATATCACAAGTACAAGTAGATTCATTTGGAAAAGTGGGAACTTTTAACACATCATCCTTACTTTTGCAAGGGAACACACCACTAATATTTTCAGCATTCCCTCTTTTAACATCAACATCTCCACCAATTCAAGGTTTAGGGCACCCCCCTTACCCAGCATACCAACCCAAAACCAATCAAGTCAAATCAATCCTCGAGTCACGAATCAAATCATCATGTTAATTGTACCAACTCCTCCAAGCATGCCACTAATATTGCAACACCAAGTGGCACCAATCCAAAAATCTCAACCAATCATCACTCCATCTACAACAAATCAAACTCTCCAAAATGTGGTCTCCCAAGGACCTAACACATCAATCATATTTCCTCCCACACAACCTCTTGTCATCACTCAACAAGCACCTCCACAACCACCCCAACGATATCTCATCACACCATCTCACACTGTTCTACAAAATCCCCCACCTCCACAACCAAATCCAAATATGGAAAATCAATACAGTATCACATTGCAAGTAGCCCAGCAAGTGTATCAAAAGGCACCTTAACAATTCCAAACTCAACAAGCCACACAACAAGCACAAGCACAACAAGCCACCCAAGCTACACAACAAGCTGCACAGCAAGCACAAGCACAACAAGCACACCAGGTTTCCCAAGCACAAGTGCAAGATTTAATGCAACAACAACAAGCCGCACAAGCTGCATAGACTGCACAAGCCGCATAGGCTGCACAATCCACACAAGTTGCTCAAGTTGTACAAGCCGCTCAACAAACTCAAGCTCAATACCAAGCACAAAAATCCCAAGCAAAATCCTTGTTACAACAACAAGCCTATCAACAAGAAGCATTGATAGCTCAACAACAACAAGACCAACAACAAACATTTTTGGTGCAACAACAACTACAAGCATACTAACAAGTGTTGCTTGCACAACAAAACTCACAACAATCTTTTGTGAACATGCAATTAAATTCCTTGAACACAAACATGCAAACCATCCACCCTATCACCCAAGCAACCATACCACCCTGTCACCTAAGCAACCATACCACCCAAAAAAACATACATCCCACCACTTGATCCAAAAAATGATTTGTCAGCATAAATTAAACTGCTCTCGCAACAAGTGCTAGAAATACAATCAAGAAAAATAATGAAATCACAAGGGAATTTATGCCCCTATCCATTTGACAAAAGCATGGTCCCATTCCCACAAGGATTCAAGATACCAAATTTTGAAAAATACCATGGGACTGGCAATCCTGAAGATCACATCTAGGAATTCCATGTACACTGTATGGAAGTTGCATATGATGATTTCTATCTGATGTGACTCTTCCCTCAAAGTTTGGAAAGTCTAGCCATGGAATGGTTCTCACCTTCCCACTGGAATCAAAAAGTTCCAAGAAATTGTGGACTTATTCATACAGAATTATTCATTTAACATAGGCATGAAAGTGTGCTTGGAAGAATTATCCAACCTAAAACAAAAAAAGAGAGAAACATTCGTAGCCTTCTTGCAATGATGAAAAGCCAAGGAAAATACAAGAAAATGGGCTATGCTTGAAGAACAACAAATTGGGACTATCATCTCCAATCTTGAAGGCACCTTGTCCTTTCATTTGAAAATGCAATGCATAACAACCTATGACCAATTGATTCCCAAAGCACTCAACATCGAAAGAGCCCTTATAGCACAAGGGGGAACACCCACATATCAAGACAATTGACCATCAACAAGTTACAATGACAAACCTCACACATGGGCAAAGAATAAAAATGTCACCAACGATGGTGTTGTTGACCCTAAGGTTGTTATCAGCTCCCCAAGGTAGAATACACACCAACAAACGTACCAACAACCACAAGTTAATAACCAAAACAACCCACAAATCAACCCATCATTGCAACAACAACCCAACAATCAAATTTTCAACAAACTAAATGCTCAAGGGGGACCACCCCCAAGGAACAGATATCCCCCTAAACAAAAATACACAACTTGGGGAACCAATCAAATCTATCATGCAATAGATAGTACAAGCAAATCTCATAAAAATCCCAATCTACAAAAAATTATCAAGAGCCTCAAGTTAAACCACCAGTGTATAACGAGAAGCACCTTTGTGACTTTCACAAAATAAAGGGACACACAACAACTAGTTGTATGAGACTCAAGAATCTGATCCAAGAACTCATTGATGATAAAACCATAACCATTGAACAACCAGCTGGGAATCAAGATCTCAAGATATACATGAATCCAATGCCAAATCACAATAAAGGAAAGAACAATGGTAAAGGAAAGAGTTACAACAATGTGAACCATGTTTATGACCATGTTGTTACATCCTTAGATGAATGGGTAATAGTCGTTAATCAAAGGACCTAGAGCTAAGTGTGGAGTCACCACACATGGTGACAAAATTACCATTCCAGGACCTTCACCACCACCCAAAGCACCTGCCACAAATCCAAGGTCAATCCCTAATGGTTATAATATCCTAGATCAACTAAAAAATACCCCTGCCTAGATTTCCATCATGGAGTTACTAAAAACTTCGCCCACACATAGGGAAATCTTAGAAAAGGAATTAGCTACATCCTCTATCCCCACAAATCTTGATGCAAACTAGTTCCAAGCTATGATCGGAAAATATCACTACACCACATCTCCTAACATTCTCTGAGCAGGATCTCCCAACTCAACCATCTCACAACTGTGCACTCCATCTTGAAGTCCTAGTCCACAAGAAAAAAATCAAAAGAGTCTTGGTGGATGGAGGTGTGGGTTTGAATATTTGTACTCTACAGTTAATAAATAATTTGAGATTCTCAGAGGATGTTATTGAGAAAGGAAAAGGTATCACTATTAGGGCTTATGATGATCAAGAAAGGGTGTCTCAAGGCACCATTCAATTCCCTATTCAAGTAGGGCCTGCAATCATGGAGACTAATTTCCAAGTCCTTGACCTTTAACTCCCCTATAATATCCTCCTAGGGCACCCATGGATCCATGAGATGCAAGTTGTCGCATCCACATTCCATCAATGTGTCAAATTCCCTTATCAGGATTAAGAAGTCACAATCCATGGTGATCCTGAACCATTCTATTATTGCAAAAAATTGGAGGCCAAGTATTATAAGATCCCTCAAGTCCTAAAAAATGATGAGGGACCCACATCCCCTTATGTTGACCCATCCACCTTAGCCTCCACTTCTGAGACAAAGACACCTTCCATTCTAGATGTTAAGGTTATTATCCAAGATCATGGATGTGGGGACTATAAAATGAAAAAGAGTGCCTTTGTGATAGGAGAGTTACCTCAACCTCCTAGATCTCATGGGAAACCACAACCAATTGACACAACATCTCAAACCTTCAAAGTAGAAGCTACCACCTGCAAAAAATGGGGAGACCTAAGAAAAGAGGTGGTAGATGAAAAAGATGTATCAAGCATATTATATCAAGATGAAATGCCTGTTCCAGATCTCCCCATGGAAGAAAGCAACAAAGGTCTTCAATTAATGTTTAAAAGGGGCTATAAAAAATGAGAAGCTTGGGAAAAATGATAACGGTTTGTTTGAACCCATTGTTCCTGAGAAGTGCCCTAATAATCTTGGCCTTGGATGTACCCCTACAAAGATAACCATTCTTGGCAAAGGTACCCCTGTTAAAAAAATCAAAGCTCCTCCTCAATTATTGGTATCCACAGGTCTACCTTTAGATAACTATACCTTTGATATAACTAACATGTATGACGAGGATCCCCTCTCTGACTTGCCCATGTTATTTGAGGACTCCTCCCTTTTTATGATCACAACCATGTCTTTTGAGTTGAGTAACCAAACCACTGAACTGAAACTTGTTTACCCCCAACTCATTGATTGTGACCAACGAGGACCACCGATCTTAGACACATTTGAAAAAAATGAGGCTCTCTCAGAATTCATGGGACTAAGGGGTACTCTACCGTATGGAGATCACAAAGCAGGGTTTGATATTGAGCTAGACACACATGCGTATTATGGGGAAATGATTGAATCTCTTAGTCACAAAATTGAAAATCTAAGAGTAATGTCTAGGTCTTTAAGTGAAAACCACAACACTGTGGCACTTTCTGACCTAAAAAAAGTAAAAAGAAAGGACGTATCAAATGGTGAAAACCTCTCTGAGGTGCCAAAAGATGAGGGATTCAATCTTCCCCTTAGTGCCATCCATTAAGAAAAATCAACAGTACTAGCAGAAATATGCAACTCAGTCAATCTAGGAACTGACGAGACACCACACATCACTTTCTATGCAGAGTCACTTTTGACTGATAACAAGAAATTCTAGCTACATTTCTAAGAGAAAGGAAAGTAAATTTCACATGAACCTATGCTAACATGCCAAGTCTTGATCTAGATGTAGTAGTCCATCATCTAGTAGTTTATCTAGGGGAAAAACTAGTAAAAAAAAAATTAAGGAAGACACATCCACAGATCGCATTGTTGGTAAAACTTGAGCTGCAGAAACTTCTTGACACTAGCTTCATATGACCTATTGATTATCTTAAATGGGTTTTCAAGCTTGTACCAATTTCTAATCCCACTAGAGGCATCTGAATCTATATTGACTTCAGGGACTTGAACAAAGCATTCCCTAAGGATGATTTTCCTCTTCCCAACATAGATATGATTGTAGATCTGACGGTAGGGCACGAAATTCTATCACTAATGGACAAGTTTTCAGGATACAATCAGATTATGATAGCAAAGGATGATCAACATAAGACAACCTTCACTTGTCCATGGGGCACCTACTGTTGGAACATGATAGAATTTGGGCTAAAGAACATTGGTGCTACATACCAAAGGGCTATAAATTTTATTTTTCATGACATGATCCACAAATCTGTAGAAGACTATGTGAATGACATACTAGCCAAATCAAAGAAGTGTCAGGACCACATAGCACTAGGCACTATTTTTGATAGACTAAAAGAATATAAAGTACGACTCAACCCTAAGAAATATTTCTTTGGTGTACAATCGAGAAAACTTCTAGAGTATATTGTATCAATGAGATGAATCAAGATAGATCCTGTAAAATTCAAATTGTAATGGAAGCGATATGGACATTGAAGTAGTTAAGGGGCTTACAGGGAAGGCTCCAATACATTCACAGATTCATAACACAATTAGAAAATAAGGTTGTCCCATATTATCATCTTCTCGACAAGGGGGTAACATACAAATGGGACGAGAAATGTGATCAAGAATTCAATAAAATCAAGGAATACTTGCTAACACCACCAGTCCTCATGCCACCGATCTAGAACAAACCATTGATCCTATACATATCAGTAATAGCGGTAGCCTTGGGTGCTCTTCTAGCACATCATGATGGAATAGGGAAAGAGAGATCCATTTAATATATTAGTAGGACCATGGTGGGACACGAGCTAAATTACACATTCATCGAAAAAGCTTGCCTCGTAGTAGTGTTTTTGCACAAAAATTCAAACACTACATGCTTTCTCATCAGATAAAGCTCATTGCCAAGATAGACCCCCTCAAGTATTTACTTTCTAAGGAAACACTCTCATGATGAATGACTAAGTGGGTCATGATATTTATAGTGTATGACATTGAGTATGTAGAATGAAAAGCTATCAAGGGACAAGTAATCGTAGATCAATTGGCAGAAGCACCTATATATTCAGAGAACCCCCTAGTATCAAAATTTCTAGATGAATCCATTTTCAACATTAGTCCAACAAATCATTGGAAGGTATATTTTGATGGATCATACACACAACATGGATCAAGAGTGGGTGTCTTCTTCATCACACCACAAGGAGATTGCATCTCGAAGTCATATAAGTTATCTTTCCCATGCACCAATAATATTGTGGAGTACAAGGATCTAGTTATAGGACTTTGAATTGTAGTACAGTGGAAAACCATGGAACTTAAGGTTTATGGGGACTCACAGTTAATTATCAACTAGTTCAATAATTTATACCAAACAAAGGATGGCAAGCTTACCCTGTACAAGAAACTGGTGGAAGATCTCAAGGAATGCTTCATCAACATCACATTTGAGCAAATATTGAGGGTAAACAACAAAGCAGCTGATGCTATGGCTAGAACTGGATCATTGTTGGATGTACCACACAACGTCCTTAAGCATGAATTCCTGGTTCAACAGCTTCTCGTACCAGCTTTCAAGGTATCAGATTCTAAGTTTGTTTTTGAAATCGTTGGTCTCAATGATCCTTGGTACCATGACATATACACCTAACTGAAAATAGGAGTCCTCCCCACCGATATCACCCCAAACCTTAAGAGAACCTTTATCAAAAATTCATCCCGTTTTGTCATCTTAGGTGATACCCTTTATCGTAGGAGTATCAAAGGAACCCTTTTTCAATGCCTTATCCCCTAGGAAGCTTTGACTACTTTAACTGAGGTACACAATGGTATTTTTGGTTTGCATTCTAGTAGTATGACCTTGGCCAAGAAACTAATGAGGAATAAGTACTACAGGCCTATAATGGAGAGGGAAGCTTATGACTATGTCAAAAAATGTTTGCAATTCCAATAGCATGGGGACCTCATCCATGCACCAGATCAGGAAGTCCAATTGATTATAACACCTTGGCACTTTTCACAATGGGGGATTGATCTCATTGGAAAAATCACTCCCACCTCATCTAATGGACACAAGTTCATTATCACCACCACAAAGTACTTCACAAAATGGGTAGAAGCCATCCCCATGACCTATATCACAGGAAAGTAGATTTCCAAATTCATCTTGAATTACCTCATCTACCACTATGGTGCCCCACAAGCCCTTATCTCAAATAACGAGACAACTTTCAAGAACTAGGATGTTCGTGAGTTATGCCAAAAATTCAATATCCAAAATTGCTTCTCCACTCCATACTATCCACAGGGTAACAACCAAGTCGAGGCTTCTAATAAAACCATCCTAAAAATCCTCAAGAAAATAGTCAATGAAGTTGGCTGCGATTGACACCTACAGTTGAATCCAGCCTTATGGGCCTACCGAACAAGTATCCACACACCTACAGGTGCAACCCCTTTTTCCCTGGTCTACAGATCAGAAGCCATCCTTCCCATTGATATCAAGCTCACATCGTTAAGAATATCACTACAAAATCTCATTACTGATGAAGAATACAGGGTTTCACGGTTGAACAAGCTGGAGCTACTAGATGAGCAATGCATGGATGCTTTGAACCACCTGTAGGTCTATCATACCTGTCTCAAAAGGAGATATAATAAGAAGATCAAGAGTCAGTCATTTCAAGTAGGAGAGCTCATGTTGAAAGAAAATCAAAAGAATGTACCAAATCTAGACAGCAAGGGAAAATTTGAACCCAACTAGTTGGGACCCTTTTTTGTCAATGCAAGTTACAAATTAGGGGCATATCAGCTATCCAAACCCAAAGGTGAGCCTCTATAGGATCCCATCAATAGCTCCCATTTCAAAAAGTTTTATACCTAAGCTTGCAAGGTATAAATCAAAAATACAAAAAAATCATAAAATACAAATATCCAAAAAAATTAGAAAAAGGATTGAAAACGGTGAAAAAAAAATGTCCTCTAGTGAAAACCACTTTGGTGCCACTTTGGGCAAGTACCTTGGTGAAAACCTGGCAATTAGAAACCTTGTGTAAATAAGTACTTTCCATCCAACATGATCTCTTTGGCTTGTTCTGCATCATTCACCCATCACCTACCATCACTTTCCATCACCCATCTGTGTCTGCATCATAGCTTGATCCTGTGTCTGTATCATGTTCCATCCTAGAACTACTTGGCACATTCCTAAGGTAAACTGATCCTACCTATATCAGATTAGTCTATTGCATCACACTGGGGGCATGTTCTTATGCCTACATTGGATCATACTTGTGTATATTCTTGAAATCTTCCCTAAAATCTAAAAAATCTAAAAAAATTTAGAAAATCAGAAAACCCAAAAACATCCAAAACATGCCAAAAATCCAAAAAAGGTCAAAAATAGAGTCGTCATGTTGAACTACGAGGCTTCTGCATGTATAACGAAGGAAAGGTTTATCTTTGATCAGCCCTCAAGGTCCCTAGGTTAGGTCCTTTAGGTGTCCATCATAATAAACTAGCAATCCATTTGTTCATATCTCATCAATAAACGAGTATGTGTCAGTTGAACTACGTGGTCTTTGCATGTATAACATAGGAAAGGCTAATCTTTGATCAGCCCCTAAGGCCCCTAGGATAGGTCCTTAGGTTAGGTTCTTGGTCAAAATCTCAGAAAATACCAAAAACATTGGAAAAATGGAAAATCAAAACATTTGTAAAACACCTCGAAAATACCAAAAATAGCATCAAAACATTTCAAAAATACCAAAAACATTCAAAAAAACACAAAATAATCCATCCCACTTCAATGTTCACCCACAATAAACACCCGCTCATAATAAATGATCGTCACCCCCAACCTTCGGTGAAGCATTTGGAAACAAATATGGAAAATTAAAAGTGAAAACTCAAACATCAAGGTCTCAAGTTTAGGTCAGTAGGTAAACAAGCTGGTCAACTCTTGGTATCAATAGCCCATCATCTAGTTAATCCCAAAATCATCTGATAACATCATGTCCTAGGATGCATCCTTCCTACAATGGACATCAACATCAAACATCACTGTAGTTTAGTCTTGGCTAGAGGTATGAAGAACATTAGCTTGTTTGTTTACGTGATCTTTGTCTTGTTGATTTATCTTATTGCACTCATTCCAATGACCTCTCGATGATGTCTATCAAAATGATTTAGAGAGAAATGAATGGGGCATTGATCATTATCTTTTATCTGTTGTGCTTGTTGGATATTCTTGTAATATAACATTGGTCATGCTAACTTTGTTAGGTTTGTAGGGAGGGTGTTTTAGATGTTTTGTTGACTATTACATGGGAAGGTTTTTCCTTTCTATGTTTTGGTATGAGATATGTGAAAAAACTGAACTACATCCTAATAAGGATTCATATGCTAGGTGTGAGCAAGGATACTCCTATCTGATTGCCAAGTCAAAGTCCATCTCACTAGATACAACACCATCCTAATTTTCTATACCTTGATGAGTCATATTTATGTGTGTTATCAAAAATAAGGAAAGTAAGCTCTTTAGGTCCCCAATCCTTGATAAGAAACACATCATCATTATCACTCATCATCATATCTAATAACATCTCAAAAACTCATAGACTTGTTAGACTCTTGCATCATCTCGAACTCAAGGGTTGATCTCTCTTTCTTCTATCTTCTCCATATACTAATACTAACATGGTATCATGACATTCAGAAACAAAACAAAAAATCATTTGCATCCATCCTGCATCCACAAACCATCAACATATTGCATATCATACATATCATCATAATAGAAAACATTATCCATCATAATATAGATCTGTTAGTCTAAGCATCTCATAAAAAATGCATCTACATAATCATCCGTTACACAACCATATAAGAATATTACTAAAATCATCACATTTTTCACACATACATCGCACATAGAAAAAGATACTAAAAAAGAAATTAAATATATCATTGCATCTATCATCCATCAAAACATAATATAGATTTGCATCCATCACATAAACATACATCTATATAGATCCACCATACATATCATAATCACATCATAGCACAAATCATTAAATGCATCCATCCATAGCATATGCATCCATGAAATAAAATAAAATCGCATCGAATTCTTCTCGTGTATATATATCAAAAAAGCTTAATGTCATGATACAATCAGAATCAAATATATAGTATCATCATCAAATATACAAGAGGCTAATCAAAACTTAGCCAATGAATGTATACACATCATAAATAAGGTTGTACAATCAAAATATGTGTCTAGTGCACTATCAGTGCCCTAAGATACCCTCGCTCTATCTGTCGCCATGGTGGCTGCCTCGACTCTGGTGATGTGACCCTGATGGTCTACCTGATGGTCCTACACGAAGTTTCCTACTAGGAGAAATCTGAATAATGTGGGAGAAATTGGGCTCTCGTTGCTCCTATGCCACAATTTTGTAATATAAATTCCTACAGTATGATGCCTCTTACATTGCTCACCCATACATCTCTGTTGGGATTGTAGCTTGTCCCTACGCCTGTCGCGCTGCTGCCACCATCCTGTCTCCAGGGATAGTTTGAGATTGGCATCTTGCCTCATTTGACATTCCTACACCACCTCCTATCATACCTGATCCCTCTCTTGGGTCAGTGTTTGAATCTGAGCCTAGGCCTACTGTAGTTGCCCTATCGAAACCTGTATCTACACTTGCAGTGCTTATATCTATATGTCCTTGGGATAGGGACTTGGTGGTGGTGGTTGTGGAACCTGCTGATGTGGCTACTATGGTGGCCTCTGACCAATGGGCAAGACCAATGGCAGAATCTATCCATCATGTCCTGCGCCTCTTCCTTGACCATCCTATGGCTGATGACCTAGCTGTTGGGGGACCTATCCAATTCAAGGTCCTCTGACCTATCCTCTACCTACTGTCGATACCACTAGTAATGTAAATCGAATAGGAGTGTGAGACTTAAAGTATGCATCATATGCCTCTATAGTTCCCGCATCTATGGGACCATCAAAGTACACCCACACCACCATCACTAGCTACCTAAAGTCATCAATAGCTTACTAAGGTGGGATCCACTGCCCCCACACTCTCTCATGATCTCTATGCAAATATGGCTCTCTGGCCATCATCAAGCGCATCTTGTACCTCTCTAAATGAGTGAGCAACCCTATTTGGAAGGTGCCACACTATCATATGATGCTCTCACCCCTGCATGTATCTGGTTTGGCGAAAGTAAAAAATTTGGGAATCATCATCATGCCATCGGTGGAAATGGATCTAGGGTCTCCATCGGAACACTGTCATCTCATCAATGACCTGCCTCCAGTGTGGGATGGCTATAATACCCATGTAGTGCAAAGTGGTCATGCCTTCATATCTATAAACTATTGGATCATTGCGGTCTTCCTGAACATCTACAATGGTGGGCCTCAGGATGACTATGTGCTCATATGCCCACACATGTAGAAGTGTAACTCCCACTCCAATACTATGGGCCTCACAATACACAACCTGGTGCATATCATGATATAATGAGGCTAGGACGACTAGCCCCCAAGCGTAGATGGTCATCTCCTCCATCATTCAAGACCAAACAATCCCCCATCCAACGCTACAACCTCTGGCTCGCCGGTCGAGAACGAGGACTCCCGAGATTAGTGCTCTGACAAAAAGGGTAAAATCAGGGGCAAGCCCCTCATATCGCGCAAGGTCGATCTAACCACTATCTACCTCATACTGATCAACCCCAAATAGCTGGAATATCGCATCACCACCAACCTCGACATCATATATGATATGATCGCCATGTATGGGGATCCATAGGATCTGCCATACGTCCTCTTGAATCATGGTAGCCTCTCTGGTTGGAAGATTGAACAAGGAGGTCTCTCTCTGCCATCTCTCTACCAATGTCATCATCATCGCAAGGTGTGTCCTCACTTCAGGCATCTAGGCCACGTGTCCAAAACCAATTGAGCCAAGGAAAAACAATGCATCATCGATCAAGTATATCACTCAGTGTAAAATATGCCTCTTGTGCTCCTTCGAGTGGAGCACTGGCAAGACCTCTTGCATCCAAAATGCCCACAACATCAAATTTAATAAGCCTAGCATGTTTTCAAAATTAAAAAATCCCCCAAATGCAAAGGCAAGTTGACTTTTGCAAAAGTGATGCTCTGTCATTTTGCAAAAGTGACACTACACCACAAAAACGAGTTGGCATTTCCAAGAGACACCAGACTCTTTTTGGGTCACACGACGCCATCTTGCAAAGGCGAGTTAGCAATTTTTCATGACTCTTAGACCCTCTAGCACCGTGTGACACTATGTTACAAATGCGGGTCATCATGCACAAAGGTGATGCTGCCCATAACGAAAGTGATGCCCTACAGGACTGCTTTTGGTTGACCTAATTGGACCCTAATAAATGCATCGAAAACACGAAAAATGAGAAAAGTTTCAAAAGGCATACCAAGGGTCTTGCATCCTAAGGCCAATGGAACTCGTGAACCTGATCCATCCGATGGTTAGGGAGCACATGATCCGCCATTCTGTCATCACCTCAAAGCAAAAGGTCAAGATTTCTAGAAGGATAGGTGTGCAAATGATTTGAAAATGAGCCCTTTAACCCTATTTATGCATTTTTTTAGGGTTTTTGAGGGTATATTTAGGGTTTTTTGAGCCCATTAATCCATTTTTTGCCAAACAAAGCTCATTTTGACCCGTTTTCATCGCTATAAGCTTGTTTTTGCATCCCGTGGGCTATTTTCCATGCCTGAATCATTGTTGAACCTTTTTTGCAAGCTCAACCTAATTTTTCAATTTTTTCCCAATCTCTTGAGGGGGCAGTGTAGAAGCGTAATTTCTTTCACTAGGGCAGTAGTGAGACATCCAAAAAACTAGGAAATTTTTGAATTTTGATCATGACAATACTATTCTTTGAATCAACGTAGCAGGTGCCTCGCTTCAAAGAGGGGAAAAATGTAGACACATAAAATGTCCTGATTGATACTAGGCATATGATTCTGATTAACTAACACCGTTTCTTTCTAAATCAACACGAACTAACCAATCAATTAAATAATCAACATTATTTAGTTAAATTCAACAAATTTAGCTATTAATAAAATAATTAAATTTATTGATTAATTCACCCTTCTTCTAACTAATATTCATCATATTTAATTAAATCAAGTCATTTAATTAAATTCCCCTAAATCCTCCCATTTGATTAAATCAATCAAATCAAATGTCATAATCCCCTAATCCATTCCAATTAATTAATCCTAAATCACTTTCTAATAATCATTAATAAATCCTCTAGCTTTTAACTCCTCAAAGAGTTAAATCAACCTATGGTCAACTAACTAGGTTGCACATGAAATTCATTTCTTTTAATTAAATAATTCCTCTATTTATCCTCACAATGACATATTCCAAAGAATATTCCTCTCAACCACCTCTCATTCAATTTCCCTCCAAAGGATTTCAAAAAACCTTTCACATCTTCATTAACTTCTCTTACATCCTCTCACATCTCAACCACATTCAATAAATTCTTCTTACAACCTTTCAAATCCTCAACCATTCTCATTTATTTCTCTTACATCCCCCATTCCTTAACACATTTCCTAAAATGTGCTCCACCTTCCTTCAATAAAATTGTGACAAGTGTCACATTCTCATTAGCTCTCATTTTATCCCACATTCACCAAATCCTCTCATTCTTCAACCCTTGAGTTCTATAAATAGAAGCATTCTCTTCACAATATGGATCCACAACTTCAAGCATTATCACTATAGCCATTTTCATACTTAGCATTTCATCATTTTCATCTATTTTGAGCATAGTTTCACCATTTGGAATCAATCTCACACTTGGAATCACATTCAACATTAGAGCTTATCAAAGGGATTGGGAAATGGCTTCTTTCCACATTAAAGGAGCACCACTCCCCCTATGGGATGGAGGTTTGCTTAAGTTAGACTAGATTACATGCTTTGTTTTGTTTATTTCAAGATTTTTTCATGTTTTCTTGTCTTCTTGATCAAAGAATCTCATAAGGAGTGTTTTGTTTAATTTCTAACATGTTTAACACTTGATTGATGTTTCTTGTTAGTTGATTGCATATTGGACACTCACACCACCACCCGCATGGCAATAAATATCTTCCTTTCTTCCATGAACTTAAACTCCTCTAAATGATCTCATGCAAAATTAGAATCCCCAAGAGAAGGTCTACATGTCGTCACTTCAAACTTAGGCATCTTAGTTCAAAAGCAATCAACAACCGCATTTCAACACTTTACCAAAATAGAAACAAGTTGTTAATAAAATTTTATGAATGTGCACTAAGGAAACATCCTGACATGTATATGTTCTTTATGGGTCAAAATCCAGATCTTTTTCATGATAATCAACCTATCTAAAACATTGGGTCTCTAGGATTTGAAAACTTTAGAGGTCTAGCATGTTTCTCATTACCTTGGTCTTATCAAACAAAGGTTCAATTTAAGTCAAAATTGGGTCAAACATTTCATCCACCCCTTCATCAAAATTTTATCCTTCACTTCACCAAACTTTGTAAAACTTTTGAATACACCAACACTTTTTCACTTGAACATCTATCAAACCCAAACCCTAACTTAGCTACTTTTTATGTGAAATGTATCCTTTTCCAAGCACTTGGGTAAGTTACTTATCATTTGTGGACTACTTTATCTTGAACATCACAAGTCTACCCTAAATATTTCTAGGTTCATCAACATACTTTATCTTAACATCAAAACATCAAACTCAAGTCAGAAGGGTTGTCCCAAAAATGTTTGCAAAGATCACTCTTCACATCACCCACCTTTTCATCCCCCATTATCATCATTGCTCCAAAAAGACTTAGAGCATCCCTTTTACCTAAATTTGAGTCAATTAGAGAGTTCAAACACTAAAAATCTCAACATAACTCTCCCAAAGGTGACACAAAATTTATGGTAAAGACAAGATCACAACACAAGAGAATCATGGAGAAAACCAAAGTCACATTTACCTCAAGTGATCCAAATCCTCTAGAATTTGATCCAAGAAGTCAAGTTACCCCATCAAAACAACCATCATCTCCTTCAGGACCATATGAGATAGAAGACATCACCAAAAATCCATTTGAACTTACTAGGGAGGAAATCATGGAACATCAAGCCTTTGAAAATGTAGCTCCTATCTCCCCATCATTTTTGGCACAAAATTTGACACAAGGCTTCACAAATCCATCACTAGGGTTAAATTAGACATACATTCCTAGTCTTGAGACTAGCCTTGCTAAGTAATTTGGCCATAATATTCCATCTAAAAGCAACACACTTGTGGGAATTGTTGAAACCAACCCTCCATCCCAAATGACCACTTGGACACCTACCTTTGGTACTCCTCCCATTCCTAAAGATCCTAAACAACCACACAAACCCCTTGACCTTCATTACTCCACAACAACCTCAACATATCGAGGACACCCCTCTTCATCCATACCCATGAGTACCACAAGTGTGCCTAACATCACACAAGGCAGTGCAAACCAAGTAGATCCAAAAGGGAAAGGAAATACCCTCACACAAAATCAGCCCTTAACACCACATGGAACATATTCATCTAATCCTCTCATGGATACCTTCAACATATAATTGGTTCAAAACACATCTATTCCATCCATTATCAACCCATATCAAAACAATCCCTTGGTAACAAATCCCACCCACATGAGTAATACCTTGTCTACATCCCTAGCATAAGGAAATCCTCAAGACATGGGACAAGGAAACCTTTTTAATCAATGGACTCAAGGTCCTAGCGTGTCATTCCCATCACACAATTTAATGGCACCATCTTCATCCTTCCCCATGGTTCCCTTTACCATGCAAAATCAAATAGGATCTCAAACTTACATTCGTCCACCTCAATCCACTATCTTGCAAGGAATGTTAAACCAAGGGAATTCCCAAAATCTCATCACCAATCTGATACCCACTCAAATCATCACCACTCAAATCACATCACAGATGTCCCAACAATCACCTGATCCTACACTACAAGCACATGCCTTAGCTTTACAACAAGCACAACAAGCTTATCAACAAGCCATCTAATAGTGCAGCAACAACAACAAGCAGTCCTAGTAGCATGACAACAACAAAAACAATAGAAAGCAACCCTAGTAGCACAATAACAACAACAACAAGAAGCAACCCTAGTAGCACAACAATAGTAGTAACAAAAACAAGCAACCCTAGCAACACAACAACAACAACAATAGTAACCAAACCTAGTAGCACAACAACAACAAAAATAAGCATCCCTAGTAGCACAACAATAGCAAAAACAACAGCAAGCAGCCCTAGTAGCACAACAACAACATCAAGCACATCAAGCAGCCTTAGCACAACAACATCAAGCCCATCAAGCAACCTTAGTTGCACAACAATGACAACAAGCCCAACATCAAGCCCTTATGGTGCAACAAAAATAGCAAGCTCAACAACAAGCCTTACTAGCTCAATAGTATGCCCAACAACAACAATCAAGTTCCTACTATAATCCTCAATCGAACATCGTTAATACAAACATGTTTGGAACATACACATCAACACAACAATCACCTTCATAGAATCTTACACCACCATACACCCCATACGACACCTTATCATATCAAAATGCATATGTAATCCCACCATATGTTCCTCCAACAAACCCACAAGACAATCTAGTATCACAGTTTAAGGCACTATCTCAAGAAATGAAGGACCTTTAGATGGGTAAGACAAAGAAGCCCCATACACAAAATCTATGTCCTTATCCATTTGATTGAAACATAGGAATGGTACCATTCCCTCCCGGATTTGAAATCCCCAAATTTGATAAATACAAAGGGAGAGGAAGTCATATGGACCATGTCAAAGAGTTTAAAGTCATGTGTATGGAGGTGGCCTACAATGATTCTTATTTAATGTGCCTCTTCCCATGAAGTTTAACAGGCCCTACCTTGGATTGGTTTTCTCATCTACCTCCCAACATAAAAAAATTCCAAGAAATTATTGATAAATTCATCGATCACTTTCCTTTAATCTTGACATGGATGTAAGTCTAGAAGAACTATACACTCTCAAGAAAAACAAAGGAGAGACTTTTGCTAATTTCTTACAACGGTGGAGGAAAAGAGCTAGTAAGAGCAAGTGGCATCTTCCCAATGAACAAAAAGTAGGGATCATCATAGAAAATATAGATCCAAATCTTTCCTTCCACTTGAAAATGTAGTGCATCACATCTTATGATGAGCTTGTCCCTAGAGCCCTTAACATTGAGAGAGCTCTAATCTCACAGGAAAATAATCAAGCTTACAAAGATAACCGCCCATCAATCAGTTCAAATGACAAGCCTCATGTCTGGGATAAGAATAAGAACGTAACAAATGATGGCGTCATAGATGCTAAGGTGGTCCTAAGTGCTCCTAGGCCAAAAAACAATCACGTTGCTAACATTCAACCAACTGTGCAGAAAACAACACCTCCTTAGAAAAATTAGATCAATAACATTGAAATGCAACAAAGGTGTACCCCCAACAAGAACAACTATCCTAAATGCAAGTACACATAGTTATCGAAACCCATTTAAACAATCATGAAGAAGCTGGTAGAGTCAAACTGATAATGTTGCATAACTTTGAAACTACCAAGAACCACAAGAGAAACCATCCTAGTACAACAAGAACGATCTCTATGAATTTCACAAAATCAAAGGACACAAAACAAAAAATTGCATGAGGCTCAAGAACATTATCCAAGATCTCATAGAAAATGATACCATATCATTGAGGTACCAGCCAGGAATCAAGATCTTAAGATATACAAGAACCCTATGCCAAATCATAACAAAGGGAACAACAATGGAAAAGCTAAAGATTACACAAACGTGCAGCATACCTATTCCAATGTGGTTGGTTCTTGTGATAGTGTTATCATTGTCGTCACCATCAAAGGACCTAGTGCAAAGTGTGGAGTCACCACATGATGTGGAAAAATTACCATCCAAGGAGTCCCATCTCAATCTAAGACACAACCTACTTTACCAACATCAAATCCTAGAAAATACAATCTCCTAGCTCAGCTTAAGAAGACCCCCACACAGATTTCAATATTAGAACTATTGAGGCTATCACCCGCACATAGAGAAATCTTAGAGAAAGATTTGTTAGAGTCATTCGTTCTTGAAGATATTGATATAGATCAGTTTCAATCTATGGTAGGGAATATCGCTAATCATCTCCTTACTTTCTCAGAACAAGACTTACCATCACAACCATCTCATAACAATGCTTTACACCTTGAGGTTGTCATTCATAAGAACAAGGTAAAAAGATTCTTAGTAGATGGAGGTGTTGGTTTGAATATTTGTACCCTTCAATTGATCAAGAACTTGGGATATTCAGAGGATACTATTGAGAAAGAAAAAAGTACCACCATCAAAGCATATGACAACCAAGAGCAGGTATCACAAGGCTTTATTTCACTACCCATCCAAGTGGGACCTATCATTGTAGAAACTACATTCCAAATATTAGACCTTGATCTTTCCTACAAAATCTTGCTTGTCTGACCATGGATCCATTCCCTAAAAGTTGTAGCCTTAACCTATCATCAATGTGTAAATTTTCCTTTCAAGGGTAGAGAAATTACTATCCATGGAGATCCTGAGCCTTTTTACTATTGAAAAAATCTTGAGGCCAAGTTCTATAAAATCCCACATATACCCAAGAATGATGAAGGGCCTACACCTTCCCCCTCATTTGTTGACCCATCATCCCTTGCATCTACCTATGAAATGAAAGCACTCATTATGCAAAACATACCTGATATCAAAGCAATGATCCAAGTTGATGGTTGTGGGAACTATAAGCTAATGAAGAACACCTTTGTCTTAGGAGAGTTTCCTATTTCTCCTCAATCTCATGGGAAATACACATCTAGCAGCAAAGAGCCCAAAACTATCAAGATGGCAGCTACTACCTTCACCAAGTGGGGGGATTTGAATCAAGAAGATGTCAATGAGGATGATATATCTAAACTCCTCTATCAAGATGAACGAACTGTCCTCACCCTTCCCATGGAAGATGATAACAAAGGCTTGCAGTTGATGAAGGGAATGGATTATAAAAAGAATGAGAAGCTGGGACAGAATGATAATGGTTTGCTAGAACTATCGTTCCTAAGAAACGACTAAAGAATCTTGGTCTAGGTTGTACTACTAGCAAGGTTACCCTTATTAGCAAAGGTACTTCTACTAAATGGGTTGATGCTTCCTCTTGGTTACCTCCATCATGTGATACCACCTTAGATGACTTCCCCATTGATGTTGCTAACTTGTTTGAAAACAATTCCCTCTATATGATATCCATTTCATCCTTTACTCCAACCAATCAACCAACAAAAATATGCCTAGTATACCCCCAACTCATTGACATGAAGCAACAAGGACCACCAATTCTTGATTTATTAAAAAATGATGAAGCGATCTTAGAATTCATGGGACTTCATGACAAATTACCATGGGTAGATCACAAAGT
The DNA here is from genome assembly GCA_007258455.2 of Sequoia sempervirens. NCBI lineage: Eukaryota > Viridiplantae > Streptophyta > Pinopsida > Cupressales > Cupressaceae > Sequoia > Sequoia sempervirens. Next base: position 348,239,146 of record VDFB02271358.1, on the reverse strand, counting down.
AGGCTTTGAAATAGAACTAGACACTGGGGCATACTACGGGGAGATGATTGAATCCTTTAGTCGCAAAATTAATGAAATACAATTAACATGTAGATCTTTGAGTGAAAGCCACATTGTGGCACTTTCTGATCCTAAAATAGTAAAAACAAAGGATGCATCTGATGGTGAAAACCTCTCTGAGGTACCCAAGGATGAGAGATTCAATCTCCCCCTTAGTGAAATACATCCAAAGAAGTCAATAGTGCTAGCAAAAAAGGCCACTCCATTCAATGTGGGAACAAAAGAGGCACCTAAGATCACTTTTTATGTTGAATCCTTGTTGGACGAAGAAAAAAAAACCTAGTAGCATTCCTAAAAGAATGAAGAGCTAACTTTGCATGGTCATACATAGATATGCACCCTTAAAAAAGAAGAAATTAAGGAAGATGCACCCTCAAAAAATACTCTTAATGAAACTAGAGTTACAAAAGATTCTTGACATTGGATTCATCTGACCGTTAGATTATCTCGCATGGGTTTCAAACTTGGTACCAATTTCTCAAAACCCATTGGGGGCATCAAAATATGCACTAATTTCAGAGACTTGAACAAAGCATATCCAAAGTATGATTTCCCTCTTCCTAACATTGACATCATAGTAGACTTAACAGCTAGACATGAAATTCTATCACTCATGGATGGTTTTTCAAGCTACAATCAAATCATGATCACCAAGGAGGATCAACACAAAATTGCATTCACTTGTCCATGGGGAACCTATTGCTGGAACATGATGCCATTTGGGTTAAAGAACGTAGGAGCAACCTATTAAAGAGAAATGACCCTCATCTTTCATGACATGATCCATAAAATAGTTGAATACTATGTGGATAATATTTTGGATAAATCAAAGAAAAGTAATGAGCACATACAAGTCTTAGGACCCATCTTTGACAGGCTTGAAGAGTACAAGGTATGATTGAATCCAAAAAAGTGTTTCTTTGGGGTTACATCAAGGAAAATTCTTGGCTTTATCGTCTCACAAAGAGGGATAGAAATTGATCCAGCAAAGGTAAAAGCCATCCTAGAAATGGAACCAACAAAAACACTAAAAAAGATGAGAGGATTACAAGGAAGATTGCAGTCCATCTAGAGGTTCATAGCACAACTATTAGATAAAATCCACCCTTTTTCACATCTTCTTCATAAAGGAATAAATTACAAGTGGGATAAGAAATGTGATAAATCTCTCCAAAAAATCAAAGACTATCTATTGGCACCTCTAGTGCTCATGTTGTTGATACCAAACAAACCATTAATCTTATATATCTCAAAAACATCAGCAACACTAGGAGCTCTTCTAGCACAACATGATGAAAGTGGAAAGGAAAGGGCTATCTATTACATCAACAGGACCTTGGTGGGATATGAAATGAACTATTCACCTATTGAGAAAGCAATGCCTAACAATAGTTTTTGCTTCACAAAAATTTAGACACTACATTCTATCACATCAAATCAAACTTATTGCAAAGATCAACCTATTAAAATACCTACTATCCAAAGCAACTCTCACTGGGTGAATGGAAAAATGGGTAATGATATTAACTTACTTTTACATAGAGTATGTGGAGTGCAAAGCAATCAAAGGACAAGAAATCATAGACCAACTAGCAGACACACATATCTATGTTGAGAACATGTTGATATCTAAATTCCCTGATGAATCAGTATTCCTTATCAATCTCACAAGTCAGTGGAAGATGTACTTTCATGGATCGTTCACCCAACACAGATCAGGAGTAGGAATTATTTTCATCACCCCTCAAGGTGATTGCATTCCAAATCCATACAGGCTATCATTTTCGTGCACTAACAACATTGTTGAGTACTAAGCCCTAATCATAGCTCTAAGGAGAGCAGTATAATGGTAGATAAAAGAGATGAAAGTCTATGGAGTCTCACAACTGGTTATCAACCAAGTCAATGAAGACTACCAAACTAAGGATGATAAGCTCACTCCTTATAAGAAGATGGTAGAGAACCTCAAGGACATTTTCATTGATATTACTTTTGAGCAGATTCCTTGCATGAAATAAAGAGAAACATATGCCATGGAAACAATCAGATCATTGTTAGACATGTTGAACAATGTCCTCCAATGCAAATTCTTGGTAGAATAACTTCTCTTCCCAACTTTCAAAATCCATGAATGTGAATTCGTGTGTGTCATTGTTGGTCCTAGATCCACATGGTATCATGAAATATTTATCTACCTAAGCAAAGGAACCCTCCCATCCGATATCACCTCCAACCTTAAAAAGACTTTTGTCAAAAAGGCATGCCAATTCGTAATCCTAGGTGATACCCTTTATTGTCAAATCATCGAAGGGAAATTACTGCGATGTCTTAACCAAGAGGAAGCCTTAATTTCTTTAACAAAAGTACACGATGGCATATGTGGATCCCATTCTAGTGGTATGACATTACCTAAGAAACTATTGAGGATGGGGTACTACTAGCCAACCATGGAAAGAGAAGCTCACCAGTATGTGCAGAAATGTGTCTAGTGTCAACAACATGGAGATATGATTCATGCTCCAACTCAGGAATTGCAGCCAATGATCACACCCTAGCCTTTCTCGCAATGGGGACTCGACCTCATAAGAAAAATCACTCCGACCTCATCTAATGGCCACAAGTTTATCATAATAGCCACTGATTACTTTACCAAGTGGGTCGAAGCCATTCCTATGACCTACATAACGAGGAAGCAAATTGTTGAATTTATCCTGAATTACCTAATCTGCCATTATGGTATCTGCAAACCCTTATCTTAGAAAATGAAACCCCCTTTAAGAATCAGGATGTGAAAGAGATATGTCAAAGATTCAACATCTAGCACTGATTCTCTACCCCATATTATCCCCATGGAAATGGCTAAGCTGAGGCTACAAACAAGACCATTCTAAAAATCCTAAAGAAAATGCTCATGAAGTCGGTCGTGATTGGCATCTATAGTTAAATCTCACTCTTTGGCTTATTGAACTAGTATCCACACACCAACAAGTGCAACCCCTTTCTCCTTGGTCTACAGATCAGAAGCCATCCTACCTATTGAGGTTGAGCTCCCATCATTGCGAGTTTCACTAAAAAACCTTATCACTGATGAAGAATATAAAGTATCTTAGCTAAATGATCTAGAATTCTTGGACGAGCGTCATCTTGATGCCCTCAATCACTCACAAGTATACCAAAATTGACTAAAACGAAGCTATAACAAGATCAAATGTCAGTCTTTCCAGGTAGGGGATCTTGTTCTCAAACAGAATTAGAAAAATCTTCCAAATTCGAAAAGTAAAGGAAAATTTGAGCCTAACTAGTTGGGTCCATTTGTCGTCACAACAAGCTATGGATCAGGAGCATACCAATTATCAACACATGAAGGTGAACACTTGTAGGAACCAACTAACAACTTGCATCTTAAAAAAATTTATGCCTAGTCTTGAATGATGTAAAATTTGAAAATACAAAAAAAATTAAAAAATGATCAAAAAATCCAAAAAAATGAGAAAAGGGATTGAAAAAGTAAAGAAAAAAAATCATCCTCTAGTGAAAACCACTTCGGTGGCGCTTTGGGAAAGTACCTTGGTGAAAACTTGGAAAACAAGTGCCTTGCATAAATAAAGCACCTCCATCTATTCTTTGGCCTTTTATCCTTTATCCTACCATTCTTTGCATCAACCTCCATCCATCACATCATTCATCATATTTATTCCATCACCCATCTATGTCTCTATCATAGCTTGATGTTGTGAAGTATTGTATCCCCTTTAGTGCTACTTGGCATATTCCAAAGGTCAGTTTGTCCTACCTATATCGAGGTAGTCTATCATATCACACTAGGGGAAATTAGTTATGGATCATATCAGGTTCTTGTATATCCTAAGGTTATCGAAAATCTCATCAAAAACACCAAAAACATTTGTAAAACATTCATCTAGAAAATCCAAAAACATTTTCAAAATACTATACAGCTAAAATCCAAAAACATTTGAAAATTGTAAATTCAAAATCCAAAACATCCAAAACATATCAAAAACCCTAAAAATGTCGGACATCAAAAATCCAAAAACAATGTCCTGTTGTCGAACTATAGGTCTTTGAGCTTGAAAGTAGGCAAGGCCATCATTGATGTGCCCCTGAGACACCCTAGTCAGTCCTCTAGGAGTTTGTCATAATAAACTGGTGTTCCATCAATTGTTCATATCTTCATCTTTAAATAAGTCGAGTCAATCGAACTACATGGTCTCTACATGTATAGCATAGGCAAGGCTTATCTTTGATTAGCCCCCGAGGACCCTAGGATAGGTCTTTTAGGTTAGGTTCTTGGTCAAAATTTGGAAAATCCCTAAACATTCAAATACTAGAAAATCAAAAACATCCATATATCCCATAAAAATCCTAAACATTCAAATATTAGAAAACATAAAAACATTCGCAAACATTTAAAAAACCTAAATAACATCAAAAATCTTCAAAAATCTTCAAAAATCCTAAACAATCTCAAATAACCAAAAACATAAACATTCCCATAAACTTTCAAAAAGACCAAAAACAACCTCAAAACATTTTCGAAATACCAAAAACATTGAAAAATACAAAAAATCCAAAACCACCCACCCCATTTCACTTTCACCCACAATAAACTTCCATCCATAATAAATTGATCACCATCTTCAACCTTTGGAAAAACAAAAAAAAAGCAAGTATAGAAAGTTGTAAAGTGAAAACTTAAGTGTCAAAATCTAAAGTCTAGATTATAGGTAAATGTGTCAGTGAAGTTTATATCAACGACTTATCGTAAAGCTTATCATCATCCTACATCAAACAACCATTTGATCAACATGTCCTAGGATGTATCCTTCCTACAATGAACATCAGTATCAGAAATCACCTTAGCTAAAATAAACTCGCAAGAGATATAGATAACACTGACTGTTTGTCTTTGATCTTGTGATTTATCTTAATGACCCATTCCAAGGACCTCTCGATGATGTCTATCAAAATGATTCAGAGAGAAAGGAATGGGGCATCGATCATTATATTTCATTTTCTATGCTTGTGCATATTCTTATAAAATAATTTTGGCACATACTTGCTTAGTTGTGTGTAGGAAGGTTGTTTGGGGTATGTTGTTGACTATTACATATACTTTGGTCCAATATATTCTAAATTTCTAACTTACATTCCAACAAGGTTTCTATATGTCAAGGTGTGAACAAGAAATATCATATCTATTTGCAGAGTCAAAGTCCATTACACTAGATGCAATGTCATCCTGGTTATCAATGCCTTTATGCATCATGTCTATGTGTTATATCAAACAGTAAGGAATGATGGAAAATCCCAATCCCAAGATTTGAGCAAGTCATCATCATGCATTTCTCATCACCATCTCTAGTAAAGTCTTGATGGATCATAGACTTGTTGGATCTTTTGGATCAATCATCAAAATCAATGGTCAATCATCTAGTTCCTTCTATCTTCTCTCCGTGCTAACCTGGTATCATGACAGTCAACAAAAACATCATCAATGCATCCATCCTGAATCCACAAATCATCAACATGCATACATATTGCATAATCATAGCATATCATAAAACATACATCCTGCATCATCATTATCATTTAAGTTGTGATGAATATTATAGATTTGTTATTCTAGGCATCTTAAATCGATGCATACATATCATAAACATGCATCAAATTATCATATCATAAGTATAAACATCTGAATTATCCATCCATACATCCATATGCATATATCATAACATTGCATAGAAAATATACAAAAAGACATACATCCATAACATTTGCATATCATATCATCCGTCCCATAACATATCATGAAAAGATACCAAAAAAGAATATAATATTGCATTCATTCATATCCTCACAACACATATATCATTGCATATCGCATATTGCATAAGCATAAAAGAAGTCCATCCATCCATGATCTAAATATAAGCATATTGCATCATCATCATATCAAGTGCATCCATACATTCAAATCATGAAATAAGATGAACGATCATATCATATCGAATCTGTATCATATATATATCAAAAAAATCATGACTATCATGGTACGATATCTAAATCAGTGTATGTATATTGATCATAAATACAATATCCACAAGGCTATCAAAAAGGAGCCCATGAATGTATATCTATATAAAAGAATTGGACAATAAATCAAAAAGTGTCTATACAATCGAGCTAGCCTTGATGGCTACTCCCCTCTCCAGCCTATCTCTCTGGCTAATCCTCTACTCTAGGGTTTTCCCCACTCCTCTGGGAATAATCAAGTTGTCTGAGTGCCCGTGGGACATCCCTATGGTAATGCATCATGTAGTAGGATGCCTCAGTAACAACCTCTCTATATAACCTAGCAGACACTATCCAACCTTGAGATGCAGCTATCATTGACTCAAGTTGTTGGACCCACCCAACCTCCTGCGCTAACTACATCTTAGTAGTATTTTTGAGCTACCACTCATGGTCTTGCTCTATCATGACAGCCTATACCTTCTACCATTCCTGATCCCTCTCAACAATAATCACCAAAATCTACTGGTGAGCCTAATCCCACTCAGCTGTAATGACTTGAACCTACTGTTGTAGCTACTGAATCTGAAGATCTCAAGGATTTGGTCCAAGTGGTGGTGACTACACTAGTTTCTACTGGATTGGCTATTGCTGAATAGGAGGCTACTATGGAGGTTGTTGTCCCATTGGAGGTTCCCCTGGAATTTTCTGATCATGGCCATCCTGTCCATCCTGTCCCCTACCTCTTCCCCTGCCTCTACCTGCACCCCTCCCTCACAGTCTCCCTCATGGAGGTGCACCCACTAGATCTGTCAACTTGCAAGGGGGTGTGAACCATGCATCATAAGTAGGAATCATCTACACATATTCCTGACCCTAATCGTATGCCCATGGTTATGCAACCAACTATTAAAAGCCCTCTACCACCTTAGGAGTTGGGATCATAGGGCCCCATGTGGGTACCTCTTGTGTTGATCTGGTGAAGATGACTGTATATTGATTATCTGGCCTATCCTACCTCTCCCCAAACTATCAAGCCACTCTATCTAGTAGATACCTCTCTATAATCATGTGCTCTCAACCTTGCATATACCGGGTATGTCTGGTGAAGAAGAGCTATTCCACATCATCATATCACATTGGCATATGAAGCCAGGGTCGCCATCTGAATACTATCATATCATCGAGCATAACGACACCTCTATATTGCCAAACCACTGGATCATCTGGCTCTACATCAACCATTTGAATGATCGGATGAAGCACAATGATGTGCTCCCACTCCCAAATGTGTAGCAAGGTAACACCTGTGTCAATCGCTCTACCATCATAGTATACGAAGTCATGCATATCATGATACAATGAGGCCAACATCACTAGCTCCCATGCAAACAATATCCTCCTATAGAGCATCCTATGCCAAGCAAGGCCCCATCCTGGGCTGAATCCTCTGCTCCATTAATCAGGAGCAACCAAGCTAGAGATAATAGCTACAACTATCAATCTGAAGGTAGGGACTCGACCTCTGTACATCTCGAGGTTGATTTGTGATGTGACTAGAACGATGTCCTCCAGCTCCATCACCTTGTGGTAGGCGTCATAACTGACATCAAAGTCCGTAATATCCACCATACATCCCCTAATGTCACTGTCACCTCACTTGTGGGAAGATGGAATGACGAAGTCTCACTGTGCCATTGCTCGCATAATGCGGTCATCATAGCCAAATGTGTCTGGACGATAGGAATATAAGCAATGTACCATAGACCAATCTCTCCCAAGTGCTCCTGGTGCAACTCAGATAAATCACCAAGTCTCTCCAAAACTGTGGGTCGATGCTCATAGGACATCAAAGGTGGGATCACCTCTTGCACCCACAAAGCGTACAACGTCAAAATTTGAAAAAAAATGACTAAGTTTGAAATTTTTAGCTCCAAAATGACAATAGTGTCACTATTCATGATAGCATCGCTATAATTCAAATTCTAAAATATGACACTCAAGACATTTAAATTGTAAATTGTAAATCGCATTGCTAGAAACACATGCATCACAATTTAAACTTTGGAAGCCCTAACCCTAATTTTCAAATCATGGAAGTGTGTTGCAATTTAAAATTAGAAACCCTAATTCTAAATTTCCAACTGCATCACAATTTAAATTTTAGCGTCGCTATATAGCAATGCCGCCAAAGTTTAAATTTCAAAGTGCAATTAATGCATCAAAAATTCAAATTTCAAATCAATTTTCAAATCACATACCAGTGGTCCTGCGCCTGGAAGTTGTTGGTGCTCTCAAACCCATCAAAAATTTGTCGTGGGAGCACACATCATGCCATTTTGTCAAAGGGTCAGAGCTCAATTTACAATAATTCCTTAAGGTGTGAATGCACAAATGAATTGAAAGTAACCCTTCTTGGCCTATTTATGCTAGGAAATTAGGGTTTTTCACCCTAATTTAACCATGCAGATAGGGTTTTTCATCATTTTCACCAATTTTTCCAAACTGAATCTTATTTTGCATTGACTTTTGCATTTTTGGCACGTTTCTTGCATCTTTGATCCTTTCTGGCCCCTGGGGAAACATTTAACCTTTATCAAGAAATCAACCCTAAATTCCAAATGTTTGCCCAATTTCTCGAGGGGGCAGGGAATCAACTTTATCCTTCTATTGGGGCATCTAAATAAATCAATTTTTTTTTTTTGTTTATTTAAGCAATATTTTTTATCCGAAGAGCATCAGTCTTTGAACCGAAGTAGCAAGTACCTCACTTCAAAGAGGGGGAAAATGTAGACACTGAAAATGTCCTGAATGATATCATGCACTCGAATCAGGTATACTAACATCATTTCCTCTTGAAACCCGTCCTCTTTTTGCTTAATTAATTGAATTAGCCTCACTAATTAATTAATTGCATCATTTATATCTATTAACCTTTTTTTTTTAAAAACAGGTTAATTCACCCCATTCCATGTTAACATTTCGTCTCATTAAATTAAATAAATCAAACTATTTAATTTAATTCCCTAAGTCTTTTTATTTAATTAAATAACCCTAAGTTATTTAATTAAATGTCATTTCACCTTTCCCTCTTTTCACTAAATCATTTAATTTAATGAATATCACTTTATTCTTCTAATTCCCCTAATTCCATGATTAAACCCTTATTTAATTAGCAATTATCTAATTAATCTATTATCCTCCCATTTGCAAGGGAATATTTCCCCTTTGCACATTCCTCCAAAAGGGGAATATTCCCTCCCCTTTTGCACAATTTAATTTAGTTTTAATTACCTAAATATCATTTTTCCTCACCCATGAATATTCTAAAGAATATTCTTTCTCCTCCAATCATTTGAGAAAAGGAATATTCTCATAAAACTTCAAATGCAAGTTAACTTGTGACTTCTTGTGCAAGTTAACTTTTGTCCTCTTGTACAGGTCAAAAGTGTGTGTGTTTGGAAGGAATGAGAACCCTTGATTAAATATCATCTTTCATTCTCACCCCTTGATGAGAATCCATGATCCATACCTCCAATTTCCTCCATTCTTGACCATTGATTAGATTTTTGATCTCAACCCTCCATTTCTCATTTTCTTTCCTCTAAATAGAACACTATTTGGAGACAAATGGATCCATCTTTTAATATCAAACTTATGCTATTGAAATCACTCACACTCATACTCATACTTTACTCACATTTAGCATATTTTAGTTTAAATTAGTTGCATAAATAGCTTAGCTTCCATTAATGGATTCCATTCATCTGTTTAGATAATTAGGGTTTGAATCTTTTTGGTTTAAATCTCATTTATATTAGCTTACCAATTGCATATCTGAATCATTTAGCATAAAATCATGGTAGATTAACTCTTTCATCATACTCATTTTAGTATAAATCATGTTTTCATCCACATATCACAACAATTTCATCAATTCTCTTCAATAGAATCGATTGAAACAAGCTCACTGATCACAAGATTGGGAAAGGGTCATTGTTCCACATTAACACAATACCAATCCCAAAATGGGATAAGTTTCAAATGGGTTAGAGTAAACATTTTAATGTTTTCATATGTAGAATGCTTCATTTCAATAAATGTTTAGTTTATCTTTCATTTGAATGATCTTGTTTAAGATTTAGTATTAGCGGCATGAATATGCTTCAATTCTTCATGGATCAAGCATAATTGTCCCATACTAATATCCTTGATCGACAGGTGCATACAGATCTTTGTGGTTCTACACTTGATTAAGAAGTCTTCAAGGTGACAGGTATTTCATTCTTTTGATTGATGATTATTCTAGAATGGCATGGGTTACTTTTCTTAAAGAAACATTTGAATCCCTAGATAGGTTCAAAGCATTTAAAGTTATGGTTGAGAATGAAATGGATATGAAAATCAAGTGTTTGAGATCTAATAGAGGTGGAGTGTTCACCTCCAATGAATTTAACATGTTTTATGAGAATCATGGCATAAAGAGGCACTTGTCTACCCAAAATGGAGTAATTGAAAGAAAAAATAGGACTGTTCAAGAAGCTGCAAGGACTATGAAGAAATAAGCAAATCTACCAGAAGTCTACTGGAGAGAAGTAATTCATACTGATGTATATACTTAATAGAGTTCAAGCAAAAGGAAACAACACAAAGACTCCCTATGAGTTGTGGTATGGAAGGATCCCTAATTTCAAGTACTTCAGAGTGTTTGGAAATAAATATTATATCAAAAGAGATGAAGAAAACTTAGGAAAATTTGATGCAAGGTGTAGACACTTAAAAATGTCTTGAATGATATCATGCACTTGAATCAGGTGTACTAACATCATTTCCTCCTAAAACCCATCTTCTTTTCGCTTAATTGATTAAATTAGCCTACCTATTTAATTAATTATGTCATTTCACTATTAACCTAATCAATTTAATCAGGTTAACTCATCCTCTTCCATGCTAACATTTCATCTTATTAAATTAAATACATCAAACTATTTAATTTAAATCCCTAAATTTTCTTTTTTAATTAAATAACCCTAAGTTATTTAATTAAATGTCATATCATATCTCCCCTTTTCATTAAATCACTTTATTTAATGAATGTCATCTAATTCTTATGAATTGTATAATTAACATTTTCATTAATTATCAAGTACTAATAAATCTAATTCCCCCCACTTGAAAAGAAATGTTCTAAGGGAATATTCTTCCTTTGCACATTCCTCCAAAGGAATATTTCTTCCCCTTTTGCATATTAAAATGTTGTTTTAATTTGCTAAATATCTATTTCCCTCGCCCATGAGAATATTCCAAAGAATATTGTCTTTCCTCACTCATTTGAAAAAGGAGAATAGTCCTTTTCTATAACAAACTTACAAGACTGCTTGTGCAAGTTAAAAGTGTGCTTGTTTGGAAAAAGGTGAACCCTTGATTAAATATCATGATTGATTCTCATCCCTTGATGAGAATCCATGATCCATGCCTCCAACTTCCTCCATCTTTTACCGTTGATTAATCTTTTTGATCTCAACCCTCCATTTCTTATTTGCTCTCCTATAAATAGGTCACTATTTAGAGACAAATGGATCCATATTTTAACATCAAACTTATGTTGTTAAAATCACTCTCACTTGCACTCACATTTAGCATAATCTTAGCTTATTTTAATTGCATCATATTAGCTTATCTTCCATTACTGGCTTCCATGATAACATAGATGCATACATTTAACTTATTTGTTAATTAGGGTTTCAATCTTTTTAGTTTAAATTCCATTTAGATTAGCGTTGCATTCACACATCTTGATCATCTTAGCATAAATCTTGTTAAAATAGCTTGCATCATGTTCATTTAGCTATAAATCATGTTTCATCACACACCTATTATTGGTTTCGACGATTCTCTTCAATAGAATCAATTAGAACAGGATCATTTATCCACGGGATTGGGAAAGGGTCGCCATTCCACATCAATGCAACACCATTCCCCCAATAGGATAAGTTTCAATGGATTAGAATATGTTTTTTGAAATCTTTCATAGTTTAATATGTTAAGTTTTATTAGATTATTAGTCTAGTTTTCATTGATTGATCTTATTGGACTTATGTTTAGTGGCACAATTACACTTTGAATCCTCATGGATCAAGTGTAGTTAGCCCATACTAATTGTTGGTCACATTTTGCAACTAGAAGGAGGGCCTTAATAAAAAAAGAATGATGAATTTCTCTTTAGTTTCTATGAGTTGCAGGTTTCTAGGATAGAGCGGTGCTTTTGGAAGCTAAAACAACGTTATTTTTCACCAGAGTGACACTATTCTTCACCAGAGCAACGCCATTGTAAAGGCATCACAATAATTGGAAAACGTGTCGCAATAATTACAAGGGCATAAAAATAATTGAAAAAAACATCACAATAATTGAAAAAAGTGTCACGATTTACAAAGGCATCGCTATATTTCTAAAGTGACACTATTGATTTTTTGCTTTTACAATCTATCTTAAAATGGCCATATCTTAGTCATACAAAGGTCTTTTTTGAAGCTTTTTTTTTAAATGGCGTATGATTTCACACTCTACGCAATGGTATAGGTTTTTTTCAATTTTGGTGGAGTTAAATTTTCCATTTTTGCACCTAAATTCAAATCACATTACAACTTGGTCTAGGTTGTAGGGTTTTAATGCTTAATCATTTATCTAATCCTAACATCTTGTTTTCTTGATTTCATCTAACATTTGGAACATGGATTGTAGGTTTGAAGAGAAGAATGGAGTATTTAATTGAAGAAAAAAGCATTTAAAACTTATTGTAACAAGTGTTTTTACACTTATGGGGCAATTATAACCCATTTATGATGCTTTTTATTTCACGTTTTTAGGACCAAACTAGATTTATTTTATGATTTAAAATGAACATTCAAATTGGTTAAAATTGAAACCTCCATCATTTTACTTGTTGGATTAAAATTGAACAAGGAAAACTCACACTCAGTTTGGTGCTTAAAATGAACTTACCTTTCTTTTGAGGGTTAAAATTAAAAAGTGTTTTCCATGTCTTGTGGTTTGTATTTTCGTCATTGAATACGTATGCTCTTCTCTCATGCCACTCAATGATCTTGAGAATCAAAAACATTCATTTGAAATTTTGTATAACCACCCACATATTCTGAATTGGATTTAAAATGAACCCCATACTAGTGCGAGGAAAAGGTGTTGTGTATGCTCTCTCCTTGCGCTTCGTGCAATCTGGGAGATTAAAAATGTACTTCCTTTCTTTTGTATATCTTTAGAGGGCCTTCCACCTTGTTTCAAAAGGTGGGAATGACCCAATTGATAACAAGCTAAAGCCAAGCTCTTTCAAACCACTATTTAAAAAATCTGTTTGTGACAAAAGTCATAAGCAACAGGTGTGGATGTGTCATACCAACAAGTTCCACCCCTAGTGTTTGTGTGACACATCAAAATGATTTCTTAGGAAGGGACTAGGAGGCCTCTTGATTGAAATAATCTTGTGCTAATCTTTCCACATGTATGGACACCTTGAATGAAAGTCCTTACTAAGAACCAATTATTTAGAATCCAAAAAACCTTCATGCTTGTTGGTGTAGGAACGGTTGTTCCGAAGTTGCCCCACATTTTACTATTCATTGTAGAAATAGAAAAATACTTCGGATCTTTGGATCTTAAGGATTTGAGATTTGGTGTACCTGAGAAGTGTGTGTCGTGTAAGGGGGAGCCAGTGTCACCAAATCTCTAACTATTCGCATTGTCTTAGTGTTTGGAGAAATCCAAGTCAAAAAGTACTATCTTCTAATCCTAGGGTGGTAAATTCTTGTGAGTCAGTTTAATACTTTGCTTGGTTCCAAAACATTGCAAACAAACATTCACAATCTTCCTCAAAATTTCAAACCCTTTGGTCTAAGTATGGATACCCTTTGAAATAGCCTTAATATTGATGCTTGTCATAAGGATTTCTATCCTTAGAGATTTCTAAAAATCTTGACTTATATCTCAATCCATACTTCCCAAAGTTAACATAGGAAACTATGGCTTCAACCTCATGATTTTCACAAAATGGACCTTGTGAAATTGATGATGTTTTGACATAGACATTTAGTTTGAAACTTAATCAAGACAAGTGTTTGTTGTAAAAAGAAACTCACTTAAGCAAGATAAATTGAAAAATTCAACCCCACATAACCATTTGGCATCCAATCACTCTAGTGGAACAACCAAACCTTACGCCCGCTATCATACAAGGAAAACATTGTAAAACATTGAGTCCAAATTCTATTGTCAAAATTATTGGGTCCTATTTTCAAAATCATTTGAGTTCTATTTAACCAAATTCATTGAGTCCTTAGGGTTTGATCACTTTAGAGGTATAACATGTTTCTCACTACCTTGGTCTTGGAAAAAAAAGGTTCACTCTAGGTTAACATCGGGTCAGACATTTCATCCACTCCATCAAAACTCATCCTTCACTTCACCAAACTTTGTATTATGCCTTGCATAACCACCCCATTTTTTTTTTGTCAAAATGGGTCCCCCTTTGTGTTTGTTTGTCCTTCGTGTTCGCATTTGGTGCTTAGGATTTTTTCTTTTCCTCCTAATTCCTTTTCTCTTTTTCTTTTTGGGTTTGGCTTTCGTGAAGGAACATGCACTTGTTACTTTTCACAAGGTTCAAGTTCCTGTTCATGTCCCAGTCCTGACCCTATCTTTTTTCCTTGTCTATTTGTTTGTTTGTTTAGGTTCGGACCGTGTACCGACACTCATACTTGTTGCTTTTCACAAGGTTCAAGTTTATGTGCATGTCCCAATTCTGACCCCTCTTTTTCCTTGTGTGTTTTGTTCATGTCAGAGTTGGGTTTTAGACCAAAACCGAAACTAAGAACTTTTAAAGTTTCTTGTTCCTATTCCTGGCCCGATCTCAACTTTTGTTTCCTTTTGGTATATTTGTTCGCTTCAAGATCAAAATTCAAACCATGACTGAACTTTTCATCTTTTGAAAATTCTCATTCCTTCTTGAGTCTCGATCCTGGTTCCAGTTTCCTTTGTCTTTTGGGATCGGACTTCGGACTGTGACTTGCACTTTAAACTTTTCAAAGTTCTAGGTTCAGCTCATGACCCAATTTCGATCCCCTTCTTGTTTTGTTTGTCTATCAAGCTTCGGACTGTGGGCCATTGATTGAACTTGGCCCCTTTTGGAAGTTCGGTCTCAGTTTGTTCCTCGACCCCAACTTCCACTTATCTCCATCCCTACACCTCGCATTTATGACTCTTCTCAAATCCCGAGACCCGACCAACCCGCCATTAATGTCATAACCACTTGCATGT
This sequence comes from Sequoia sempervirens, assembly GCA_007258455.2. Lineage (NCBI taxonomy): Eukaryota > Viridiplantae > Streptophyta > Pinopsida > Cupressales > Cupressaceae > Sequoia > Sequoia sempervirens. The sequence goes on along the minus strand of VDFB02271358.1, from coordinate 348,223,726 downwards.
GCAAATGGGTTTAAATATTGCTACTACTCAATTTCCATCCATTCTACTTCGAGGAGTTTTGCGACGAGAACAAGAGCGACATAGAGCTAGGGTTAGAGGAATTCACTGCGATTTTCAATGTGTTGCCAGAATTCTTGGGTGTGTTCAAAGGTAGGTGTTCTTGCTTCTATTTTTGTTTTTTTTTCTTGTTTTCACTTCCGTTCTGGGTGCTCTTTGTCTTGTGTGTTGTTTTTCTTTTCTTTTTTAGTTTTCTTTCCTCGCTCGGCTTTGTTTTATTGTTGTGTTTTCTTTTGCACCATTTGGTGCATTTTCATTCACTCTTCAACCCATGTTTGGTTTGTTGTGTGTTTCTTTTGTGCTCTTGTGTCACTGTCTTGTCTTTTGGTCACAGCATTGTCCATCTCATTGTGCCCTAGTTGTCTAGGGTTTTGCTCTACGTTCAGGTCAAACTGGTTTAATTGCCAATTTTGAAGAGTCAACTGTTACAAAATGAAATTTCTTGATCCTGCACATAACCCGGTCACAAAGGAATGTTTTCTGTTATTGTTATATTTATTATCTCCTTCGTTATACATCACCCTTTCAATTCTCAATCCCCGCATTACTATTAGGGTTGGGAATCGAACCGACACTTATCCTTGTTTATTACCCGATGTCAATTCCTCCACTTGTCTGATCCCTGCATAACTATTAGGATTGGGGGTAGGACCGAGACCATGATTTTGATTAAAATTCATGACTAAGGTGTTCTTCCAAGTCCCACTTTTGACCCACACATTACCATCGGGGTTGGAAGTTGTTTCGACACTAAACCTTTAACCATCGATTGGTACATGGACCTAACAATACCCCGTTCTCGATTCCCAACATATTGTCGAGATTAGAACTCAAACTTGACCCATTCCTAGAATGCATTTTAAGGCTTGCTTCCTAACGAAGTATCGATCCTGACTCCCAATGTCTTATCAAGTTCAGAACTCTAGAGGCTACTAACACTTGTCAATTTTGAATGGGTCTGGTTCCGAATGACAACCCAATCCCACACTCCAACTCAAAGTCAAGATCGAAACTTTGCAGGATCTCATTCATTATTGACTACCATTTCCTAGTCACGATCTCAATCCTGACTCCCACTCACACTACAGGATCAGACCGCACACTAATACCTGACTATCATGTGTCTAGGTGCCTATCCAAGATCCAAGATCCAATCCCAATCTCAACTCTTGAACATTGCAGGGTCAAACTCTGTAATTGTACTGAACTTCTTTTAACATAGGTATGGAACCTAGTCATGATCCAATCCCAACACCCAACAAAATTGCAAGGTAACTAACAAATGTCTGACTCCAAAGAGGAATTGCATACTGAGGAAGTTCCTACTGAGGGAACATCTAAGGGAACATCAAAGAGAGCTAGATCTAAGAGATTGAAACCAGAACAAGTTCCTTACACAATGAAGTATAAGTATCAAGGGAACCTAGTTCCATCCAAATTTGAATTTGAAGTCATGAACATAAATAAAACATTGGTAGGACATATGGATCCAGAGTAGTTTCACAAAGATACATTTTCAGAGGATGTTGTCCCAAGAGAAAGGATGATTGTAGAATTAGGGCTAGCTCATGTAGCTACTTTTCCTATTATTGTACAGTGTCCTAAGTTCATCCTAACTATTGCAAAGGCATATAATCCTACTCAAAGACAATGTATTGATGCTTAAGGGAATGTTATCATTGATTGAACCCCGACTATGATCAAACATGTCTTTGACATCCCTCCTTATCCTGATCTGAAGATGATGACTCAGGCTCAAGCACTTGAACTATGCAATAGGGATGTGTAAGGAAATAAGCAGCTTATCATTAAACGATGGCTTAAGAAGTTAGTAAAGTAGGTGCTACCCAATCCTAAGAGGTCAGACTTCTCTAAAGACATAGGATATATTATCACACTACTGGCCAGAGCATTTGGCAAATCAAATTCTTATATTTTTTAACACTGGATGTTTCCTTTTATCCAGATGATTCTAGATGGAAAGCAATGCTTGGATTGGGGGAAAATCATTTCAAACAATATTCATGACCAACTCCTCAAGATAATATAGACTAAGACTTTTTATATGTCTTCTTATGTAATGTATTATGTAGCAAGGATTGGACAGTTTCATGGATTAAACACTTAGGGGTCAATGGATGATGGCCTGGATCAAAAGAAAGTTTGGGAGTATTACGACCAACTTGAGCTAAAGAATTCAGAGAATCATTTTAAATGATTCAATGATGCTTTCCTATATGTGGTTATAAATCAGCTCATAGGTGACATTGGCTTCAAATTTTCACGGGAAGCAATGGAGTTTATTCGGGAATGGGGATATTGGTTTATTCAATACCCCAAGTGTACTTATTTTAGGTTGTTTGGTTTTGATTCCCACCCTTTTAAGTTTCCAAGATGTTGTGGTGATAGGTGGATTCTTATGGAATTTTCTAGGCAAGATGCGAAAGTAAATATTCTATTCTCTTCACAACATAAGACTGTTGCTCATTCTTTTCCCTTGAAATTGGGATTTTATTCTTGTTCTTCTTCAGTAATGGCTAAATCAGCAACGGAGGAGTTCTAGGCTTTGAATATACAGTAGCACACCAACAGGAATAATTTTGATCCTCAGAAGAAAATGCATGTGTTGTATCCCTCTCACTTTACTAAGCATCTTCTACTTCTTGAGGACTTTTGGGCTAACCTCCAGGATCAATTTGAAGTAAGTAAAAGGAGATATAAGAGGTTAACCATTCCTTATATGAAGGATTTTGAGGTTAAAATTGATATTCCTGAAGGCACTACAGATGATGGGATCACTCTTGATCCCTAGTATGATTTGAACAAAGTGGATACAAAAAGCTTGGAGCCCCTCAATTGTGCAAAGAAGGAAGAGACTAAAATTAGAAAAGTGTCTCAAGGAGTAGTAAACAAGAGCTTAAAATGGATTGAACTCCACTTGAAACAACCAAGACTTGGTGTGTCAAAGAAAAGAGGTTCTGGCAATGATCCCACTTCCTCTACAGAAACTAAACAATATAGAAGGTTAAAGAAAGGTGCTACAATGGTGGAAGCAACTACGAAAGAGCCTCCTCAACTAGAGGAAGATGTTTCTTTACAATAGATTGATGATGATTTGTGTAAAGAAAAGGTTACTTATGAGGTGGCTACTATTGGGGTTACTTCGGGTTTTGTTGTTGTACCCTTGGTCTTTTTTCACCCTGGTTAGGAGAGTTCTATGGAGGGACATGTTTTTTTCCCTCCACCAACTGAGGGAAGTGCTCATATTGTGCCATCAACTTCAAAGACTACAACTATTGAAAAAGAAGGGCCTCCTATAGTTGACATAGTAGATATTTCTTAGGATTCTGAAAGAACTCCATCTTAGGAAGGAGAAGGACCTGGATGGGAGGAGTATCTAAAGAAATTTGAGGAGGAAACAGAAGAGGAGGAATCATGGTTTGAAGTTGGCACTCTACATAGTGTGGACATGGAATTAAATGATGTACTAACTAAAAAGGAACAAGAAGAAATTATGGAGGGTTCCTAAAAGGTAGTTGTTGAACAAGCCACCCAAGAAGAAGAATGGGAGAGGGAAATTGAGGAGCTAGCTTAGAAAGAGGAAATGGTTGAAGCATTAAAGAAAGCAAAAGAAGAATCTCATGAGAAAGAATTGAAGGTTATCAAGCAAAGGCAATAGAGGAAGAGCTTCAGGTTAAGGATTTGGAGTAGCAGAGGCTAAAGGATGAAGAAGAGGCTCCTAAATGGTAGGAAGAAAAAAGAAAGGTGGAAGAAATAAAAGTTGAGAATGAAAGGAAAGAACAAGAAAGATTAAAAAAGGAGCAAGAGGAGCTACAAAGGGATTCTTCTCAGCAAACCATTGAGATTATTTCTTCTACACCTCCATCCACTACACCTCCTAATGTTTAATAGGTAGCCACTCAGCCAGCTGCACCCACTTTGTTGAAATTGAATTTGGAGAAGAGGCAACAAGTACAGGCCCAACCCATGACATGGGATGAAATGAGGACATAAATAGATAAGGTAAAGTCAAAGAAGAAGCCTCATGTCGTGCACTCCACCAAGTTAACTATTCAAGGTGATTTGGTATCAAAAATTGCCACCCCAGTTTTTGACAAGGATGATAGAGAGTTACAGCCCGAAGATTATCAGATAAGTACTGTTAATCTAGAAAATCATACTAGGAGCCAACAAATAAATTTGATAGACATTGTTGCTACCACCACCAAGTCCAGGTTGATTAAAGATAAACAAGCCAAGGATGAGCTTAAGGCAGAGGTGGGAAAAATGAAGAAATTTCTAAAGGAGTTAATTTCATCTACTCCTGAGCAGCCTGCACCTTTAGAGGCTCCTATTTTGATGAGCAAAAAAGAGGTGGATAGCCTCAATGAAATGAAAAAGAAAGCCACGTGGTTTGATAACTGGTTCAATGTTTTTAAGTCTAATATAAATGAGAATGTAGAGAAGGGATTTAAATGTTATTATGCAGGTCTTAAGTTGGTTAGAGAAATGGAAGAGTCTATAAGGAAATGTTGGGCAGAGGAAGAAAAACTCAAGGAATACTTGGGGAACTTAAGGGTGATTGCTAGAATTGATGAGGAATTAGTCCAATCACATATTTTGGGGGATGAAGGCCCTGATTTTGTTTAAAAATACATTAATATATATATTTTCAAAATGCAAAATCTCCTTGAACAGAGAATTTCCATGCTCAAAAGCATTCACGAAATATGGGAATAGGCAGGCATCTTTAAGGAGATCATTTGAAAACTAATGGGTAAAATTTTACCTCCTGAGTACAGACTTCAGTCATTAGGAGATATAAAAGATGCTTGGGAGGAAGGGATTGATGGAATAATGAAACAAGGATATACTATTAATTTGACGCTCATGGATAAGTTGCTTGACATTAGAACTGACATGGTGTGGGCGGTCATGGACATTTTCCACTTGAAGGACATTGTTACTGCAACAAGAAATAAATTCAAAGAAGTAACGTTCAAAATTGACTGGGTTGATGGGATAGATGATGATGCACTGAAAAAATTCTTCTCTAACTATGATGAGTATCGTGGGACCCCTCAAGAAGGTGAAAAGTGAAGAAGGCATTTTAGTTATCCTTTTGACAATAAAACTTCTAGACAGTTTTGAACAGATGGATGACTGTGAGTCAGGGTTGGAAAATCAAGAATAACCCATGGTGATCAAGTAGAGAATTGAGTTAGGACTGGAAATTCAAATTTTGGATTGAAGAAGCAGGTGGTGCACTTATTCAGTTTCAACAATTTTAGCATAGAAATATTTTTGGAGTTAATTTGGGCATCCCTACAATTGTGGATCTGGGCCCCACATTATGGATCTTGAATTTTGATAGGAAGAATTTGTGCTAAATTGGTCTATATGTAAAAATTATCTTCTTATTGTAAAGGTCAGCTAATTGAAGTCAGATTAGCTACATGAACAAGAGATTAGATAGTTTTATTGTTTTACAGCTTTTTCATGCAAAGATACTAAAAAATACTCTTTTATAGTTTTAATGAAATTTATTTTATTTTCAGAAGTTTGTTAGTTTAGTGATAATGTTAATGAATAATGGTTATCCGTATGCCAGTGAGCTTTGTTGTGCATACGTGTCTCTTATTTGATTAAAATCAATAGAAGATTCTAAATTTGAAACTATTTTCGTTGAATTATTTGTGGATGATGTTTGTTTATATTTATTGATCTGCTAGTTTTTTTGTTGAGCTTGTGATATTCTATTATTTGAAAAGAAAATAAAAATAAAATGATGATGAATGATTGTATGCTTTAAAATTTTCACTATGAATGAATGCAATGGTACGAGTTATGTTGTAGATTGTGTTATTCCATGGTTTTAGTTGTTTTAGAATGCTCATTGCGAAGTTTATGTGTCTGATTTTAAAGAAATTTGTGTTCATGTATTGTTGTCCTAAGCCCTATCCTATCTTTTGTTGTTTATTTACAACCCCCAAAATGTTAGATTAGTTTGTACCATTTAGTTTGTACTCTTTACCAGCAGGCCCCTTGAGCATTATAGTTGCATAGGCCATTGAACGATGACAACATAGTTGTGAACCAACTACAAAGACCTTAGAAGATAGATAGTTTTAGATTATTTATCTTTTTCAGGAGAAATAAAGTAGCAATATTTTTTTTAACATTGTTGTGTTACATTGACCATCAACAAAACTGGTGCTAGAAGGAGGGCCCAAAAGAAAAATTTGGAGCGAATCAAATCCTTTTCACCTAATAGGTTTGAAAGAGTTCTTAGATCCACTACAAATCGATAACCATTAGTTGAACTTCAAACCCCTGTTAGACCCAAAGCTTGTAGTGTCTTGATTCTGCAACCGTTAACACCACCACACACTCCACCCAAATTTCCAATAATCCCACAGCTGGCGCAACCAAGCCCACCACCACCCATGGCATTCTTTGCCAATAATCCTTCACCACTAGGAATTATTCCTTGTGGCATACACCAAATTCCTAAAAATCTAGAGAAATTTTTCCCCAGGTATGCTCATGGAGAGTCACGAAGTGTTGAAGAGCATATACAGTCATTCAAAGATGCTTGTACTCGGGCTCTAATTGAACACCATGACGTTGCTTGTAGATTATTCCCTTACTCATTGGGGGAAATGGCCTACAATTGGTATCTGAACCTGCCTACTGGGTCCATCCTAAGTTGGATGAATTTGGAAGACACTTTTATTAACCAATTTTGGGTCTATGTTGACCCTGCTATTCTATACCACCAATTTGCTACAATCAAGAAAGAACCACATGAACCATTTCCTTTGTTTAACACACGATTCCAAAGGATGTATAGGCGCTTATAGGATCCGTACTTGGTGGCTGAAAATATCACCATCCAAGCTTACTTAAATTCCATAGACCCATTGATTGGCTTATTTCTCCAAAGAACTTACCTCCCACTAGACATTGATTCCATGTCTAAGGTGTATCATCTGGTCATCAAATTGTAGCAAAAAATAAGTTCACAAGCAGGGAGTTTGGGTGGGATTTTACCTTCTTTAGGATATCAGATGCCTAATCCAACCCCTTTGTTCAATACAATCCCAGGGATGTCCCATTCCATGTATGGAACTTTAGTTGGGCTACAAACTCCACCCCAACTACCATTCTTCAATAGTGGGACTCTAGATTCTCCTCAATAAACTCAAAATTCTCATAATCATGCGGGAGGATCCAACCCAATGACATATTCGTCTGCTATAACTATTGTAGAAAGCGAGTGTACGACTCATCTTACAACAAAGTTAGAAACTATGAAGAAAAAATTATCTCAGGTGACCAATGAGATGGCACAACTCAAGTATAACCCACCTCAAAATCAGAATCAAAACCAAAATTACTAGAATCAAGGAGGGTATTCCAACCAAGGTAATTATTCCAATTAGAATTCCAAACAAAATCAAAGGAATTTTCAAAGTCAAAACTTCCACAACCAAAAATATCATAACCAAAATAGGGGATACAATCAAAGGTCTAATAATAATAGGCAATGGAACACTGGACCAAACAATGGGGGAGTTCCCCATAATTATCAAGTCGATGAGGATAAACCACACACTGCGAACATTGTAGATCTAAATTTCATAACCAATTGGTGTAGGTTGCATGAAACTATAGCACATTCTGAAGTTAACTACCCAGAGATGGAGAAAATGGTTAAGATTGCACAAGCTGACAACCCACCACAAAGTGCTCCCAACAAAAGTGGTGGATCCACGGATACAGCCATGGCTTATGAACTATATGATGAAGGATCTCATTTCCCTAGGAAAGAGGTGAACTAACCAGAAGAAGATGTATATGACACTCAGGCCTTCCAAGCCAAAGGGGGTCATTTTCTCAGAAATCCAAGTAAGGGGCCATTTACCACATCTGCCCCTCCTAATACCATGGTTCCCCCAAACTAGAATGCTGAAAACAACCTACCTCCACCAAAAGGCCCATCTGAAATTCAAAGAAAAGGTAACTCAGCTTTTGTTTCTAAATATCAAATGAAAAATGATATGGAATTTCATTTCATTTTAGAAATTCAAAAACAAAAGACCTCTCTGTCATTCTTTGACATATTGAAGTGGTGTCCAGCCCAACGTGACATCGTGTTGAGAGATTTGGAAGAGGTAGATCAGTTGAAAGGAAAGAATAAGGCGACACCAACTACTAACATGAACGCGGTCCTTTACAAGGGTAAGGTAGGGAACCCCCATTTCTTTTAAGCCTGAGAATCTTCAGAAATAATCTACATAACTACCTCTTGGATGATGGAGCCTCGGGTAATGTTATGCCTTTCTCTATTTGTAAAAATTTGGGTTTAAATCCAGTTCAAACTCATAAGCAAGTAATACAGTTAGAAAAAACTAAGGTAAATGTGGTAGGGGAACTAAAAATCATACACATGTAGATTGGATTATACCCGTAGATCTAGACCTATATGGATATCTAGGTAGTTGATATCCTTGAGAAATACGACATGCTTTTAAGCCAGGACTTGATGAAAAGGATTGGAGGTTATCTCTCCTTGGACTTCTCACATATGTGGCTACCATGGAAATGGGTACCAACTCAGATGAGGATTGAAAGTGAACCTTGTTTGAAACATATGATCACTGAGTATGACTTTCCTAACGAAGTAGCCTACTTTGAAACCGAGATATGAGTGTATAGGAGAGAGGAAATCATGACCTTTTCAATGTTTAATCCTGATAGCCTACAACCTTTAGAGCATAGTGAGCCAAAGACCACTGTCAACCAATAGGTTTTAATTAGGAAGTTACAACAAGATAGGCTAGTTCTAGGAGAAGAGGTTGATTTATGGAGTTTGCTATGCCCTAACTAGTGCAGAATCCATTACCAGAGTCATTCTGAGCTGACCTGTCAACCTTGCATAGACATTTTGAACCATGTTTGTCAGACCAGAGAAACCTCTGAACACTAACCTGAAACATCTCCGAATCAGTTTTCATTTGAGGCTAGAGATGCCACTATCTTGACACAAACCAACAGTACACAGGAAGAAGTCTTTCCCCGAACCGAACAGACTCAGGTTTTATTTTTCGGTTTGTTGGAAAATGTGCCTCAAGCTTACTAACATGAAACTCCTGAAAGAGAAAAATCGGTGAGACACTCATAATGTCTTGCCGACTAGCAGCTGTGTTCATAAGATCAAAGTCGTTGAGACTTTGGTTCTATCTTGCCGACGGGTTGGTTCCTAGTGGTCATTGAGGAGACTCTTGGCGATAGTTGAATATCAGGGTGACTGTCAAACACATTTTGACTGTGTTAGTCCCGTCGATAGCTTTATTCATATTGGACATCGGGGAGACTCTCAGACTCTTTTCAAAAGCACCAGTCTCACCGATGGTTCTCCTCTCACCAACGGGTATACTTTTGGTATGAGCTCTTGCCGACAGGTCTATGTTCGGTGAGAACTATTGCCGATGGATGTGGTCTCGCCGACAGGTACACATTCGATGTGAGCTCTTGCTTATAGTGTTGGTCTCGCCAACAAATTTGCATTCGGTATGATCTCTTGCTGATGGATGTTTCTCTCGCCGACAGGCAGGTGCATTCAATATGACCTCTTGCTGATAGTATTCCTCTCGCCAATGGTTTTGTGTTCGCTATGAACTCTTAGCGATAGCGATGGTCTTGCTGATAGTTCTGCAATGGACGTCAGTGAGAAGTCTTCCCGATGGAGTGAGTTTAGCCGATGGTTTTACATTCAATATGACTCTTGTCGATAAGGACAGTCGGGCATTGTGGCATCGGGGAGACACGTTCTGGTGTCTCACCGACATGCGATTTTGTTTGAACATTTGACCAAACGACTGTCCAACATGGTCTGTTTTGAACCAATGAGAGAAGCAGAATGTGAACCGTTGGCAGTTGGACTGTTGTGACCATCCCTGTGAGGGAGATGAACAATTTGTGAGAAAAATGACTATGCTTGGAAATGGTCGACGATGGTGGACAGTTCGAGATAACGAAATGGTTTTTCTCGATTGAACACAGATTGATCTAAGTGGGTTCAGTGTATGCGTCTGAGAGCATTGTGAGATTAATGTTCTATACAAGATTGATCAATGAATGTTGCTGCTATAAATTGACATCAGAAAGTTAAGTCTGATCTCTGTATGTAATTTTCCTTACTGTAATACAAAGAGGCTTTTCTCAATGTGGTGGGTTTTTCTCCCATAAGGGTTTTCCCACGTAAATCTGGTGTCCAATTGTGTATGTGTTCATTTCTCTTTTATGTTATTCTTTTCAAGTGTATCTTAATGAACTGTAATTAAAAATTTTAAGTCATATATGCATTCTTCCCTAGGGTTTTGACATTAGGAGAGTTTGTTCCGCACTTGATCTTTCCTTACAAGTGGTATCAGAGCCTAGCCAGTTGTGTTATCCTTGTGGGTACATTGGTTTTTTTGTGTCAATTCTATTTAGTGGAAGTCTTGTAGAAGTCTGGTAATTCAAATTACAGATTAAGATGGCAAGCACGTAAGGAAAGATTGAAATTGATAAATTCAATGGCAATAATTTTGAGTTGTGGAAACTCAAAATGGAAGATCTGTTGGTTGATCGTGATCTTTGGCTTGTTGCGTCTGAAACAAAGCCTACATGCATGAAGCAAGAGGATTGGGACCTTGTAAATTGAAAATCAAAGGGGCTGATAAGGCTCTGTTTAGCAAACTTTGTTCTTCTAAATGTTCATAAAGAAAAGACAACATCCTCTTTGTGGAAAAGACTGGGAGCTATTTATCAGGGTAATTCCTTGGTGAATAAGTTGTTCTTGTGGAAGAAGTTGTACTCTTTGAAAATGCAAGAAGGAGCGTCTATTGTTGATCATTTGAATGCTTTCAACATGCTGATTGCTCAGTTAGCATATGTGGGTGTGAAGATTGATGAAGATGATTGTTGAATGCTATTGTTATGTTCTTTGCTAGATTCTTGGGATCACTTGGTGATGGCTATTGGGAGTACTACTTCCTCTTTTAAGATGGAAGATATTGTTGCTTCTTTGTTATCAGAAGAGATGAGAAGAAAATCTTTTGAGATGGTGAAGGAGGCTCTTGTTGTTAGAGGCAGATTGAAAGAAAAAGGCAAGAAGAAGGACAAGAAGTCCAAATCTAAATCAGAGGGGAGATCAAAGTCTCCTAGTAAGAATTCCAAGGTAAAGTGCTAGAATTGTGGGCAACCTAGTCATGTCTGAAAGGATTGCAAAGAGGAGAAAAAGAAGAAGAAGAAGAAGTATTCTTCTGACAATGATTCTTCTCAGAGTGATGCAGATGCTTTCATTGCAGCCTTGGCTACACAGGCATCAGATGATGTCTGGCTGATTTATTCTAGAGCATCTTTCCACATGACATCTCATAGTGACTGGTTCACTAAGTATGAAAAATACGATGGTGGAAGGGTGTATTTGGCAAGCGATTCATCTTGGAAATAGTTGGTCGTGGAAGAGTCAGAATTCAGTTCCCTGATGGAAGAGTGAAGGGAATCAATGATGTAATGCATATACCAAGTCTAGCCCAAAATTTATTTACTTTTAGTAAGTTGAACGATGTTGGAGTGCAAGTCATGTTCTCTGGAAATGGCTACAAAATGACTAGAAGCTCAATGGTGCTAGCTAGGGGTGCTCGTATTGGTACCTTGTATAAGCTGGATGCACTTGTTGTGCAATGCAATAGTGTCTTTGTTAAGTCACAGAAAGCTACTCATGGAGAAAAGGAGAAAAAAGTTCCTAATAGTGCAAACTCTATGGAAGTTAAACTTCTAGCAGAAAAGACTATGCTCTGGCATCATAGGCTTGGCCACATTGGAGAAAAAGGTTTAAAAACCTTGAAAAATAAAAACCTAGTTGAAGGGCTTGATGATTGTAACCTCGAATTCAAGTTTTGTGAACATTGTATATATGGTAAACTACACCGTGTTTCATTCTACTCCAGTCCTCACAAATCTTCCGGTTTACTTGATTATATTCATTCTAATGTTTTTGGTCCAGTAAATGTTCCTTCTTTGTCTAAATCAAGATATTATGTATCGTTCATTGATGATTATTCAAGAAGGGTATTTGTTTATTTTTTGAAAAGTAAAGCAGAAGTGTTCAGTCGTTTTAAGGAATTTAAAAACCTTGTGGAAAATAGACTGGAAGAAAAATAAAATGTTTAAGGACTGACAATGGTGGTGAGTTTTGTTCTAATGAGTTTGAAAGGTACTGTAAAGATCATGGGATTAAAAGACATAAAACTACACCCTACACTCCACAACAAAATTGAGTTGTTGAAAGGTTAAACATTACAGTGATGGAAAGAATACGAAGTATGCTAAGCAGTGTTGGCTTGGACGAGAAGTTCTGGGTTGAGGCAGTTGCAACAACATGTTATTTAATAAACCATTCTCCAAATTCTGCTCTTGTTGAGAAAACACCTTTGGAAGCATGGTCTGGAAAGAAGCCCTCTCTGAGACACATTCCTGTCTTTGGCTGTGAGGCATATGCATATGTGTCGAATGAAAAAAGGTCTAAATTGGAAAACAAGGTTGTTCAATGTATTTTTATTGGTTATAGTGCTAGCATAAAAGGATACAAGCTTTGGAATCCTGATACGGAGAAGGTTCTATACAGTAGAAGTGTTATTTTTCATGAGCTAAAGCCTTCTACTTTGGATCTGCAAGAGACAAAATTAGGAAATAAAAAGGATGTAGTTGAAATTCCTCGACACCAGATAAAGAGGAATTGAAAATTAAAAATGTACCTGAAATTGAGGAGAGCTCAAGTAGTTTTGAGAGTTCTGAAGAAGAACAACAACCTCCTCAGCCTATGGGGAGGTCAACACGTGAAAGAAAGCAACCTGATAGGTATGGGTTTTCTTTGTTAGATTCTACTGGTGCCTATGCTTTAATTTTTAGCACTAATGAGCCTAGGACTGTGAAAGAGGCATTTAGAATGTCTGATTCAAACTCTTGGTTGGAAGCCATGAATGAAGAAATGGCATCACTAGAAAAGAATGATACTTGGAGTTTGGTGTCCTTGCCTGAAGGCAGAAAAGTTGTTGGCTGCAAATGGGTATTTAAAAAGAAAATAGGTCTGGATGGCAGTGTGGAAAAGTATAAGGCGAGGTTGGTTGTGAAGGGGTATTCCCAGGTAGAGGGAATTGATTATGGAGAAAAATTTTCTCCTATAGCTAAGCTGACGTCTATCAGATTTCTTTTGTCACTTGCAGCAGCATATGAATTAGAGATTGAACAGATGGATGTGAAGACAACATTTCTTCATGGTGACCTTGAAGAAGAAATTTATATGTCCCAACCTGAGCACTTTGTGGAAAAAGGTAAAGAAAATCTAGTTTGCAAGTTGAGAAAATCTCTGTATGGATTAAAACAATCTCCTACAATGTGGTACCAGAAGTTTGACACGTTTGTTTTGTCATTGGGATTTTTAAGATCGAAATCTTATCATTGTGTGTACTTCAAAGCTAAAAATGATCGTGTTCTTATTATTGCTCTCTATGTTGATGATATGTTGTTCATAGGCAATAGTAAGTTAATGATTTCTTATCTAAAATCTCAATTGTCTACAAAGTTCGAAAAGAAAAATCTTGGTGCAGCTAGGTATATTCTGGGAATTGAAATAACCAAGGACAGAGAGAGTAGAAAACTTTGGCTCAACTAGAGTAAGTATATTAATATTGTTCTAGAGAGATTTTGTATGACTGATTGCAAGCAGCTAGTTATTCCAGTTTTGCAAGGAACAAAGCTATATGTTGAAGACTGTCCAAAATCTCATACTGAGATAGAGGACATGACCAAAGTTCCTTATGCTAGTGCAGTTGGCAGTTTAATGTATGCAATGGTCTCTGCAAGGCCAGACATTTCCCAAGCCGTGGGAGTACTTAGTCATTTTATGGAAAATCCTAGAAGGAAACATTGGGATGTTGTGAAAAGAGTGTTCAGATATTTGAAGGGCACTTTAGAATATGCTTTTTGTTACCATGGCAATTTGGTTGAATCATAGAGGACTCTCAGCATTCGAGGCTATGTGGATTTTGATTGGGTAGGCGACATTGACAGCAGAAGATCCACCAGTGGATATATTTTCATGATGAATGGTGGTGTAGTTAGTTGGATGAGTAAGTGGCAGGCTGTAATCACTTTTTCCACTATAGAGGCAGAATACATGGCAGCGACACATGCCTGTAAAGAAGCAATCTGGTTAAAACGTTTGTGTTCTAACATTGGGTTTGATGCAGGGAAAATTATAATTTACTGTGATAGTCAAAGTGCTATTTGTTTGGAAAAAATCCTATTTTCCATGCCAGGATGAAACATATTGATGTGCAGTATCATTTTGTATGAGATATGGTGGAGGATGGAAAGGTCTCTTTAGAAAAAGTGGATACTCTAGAAAATGTTGCAGATGCATTGATGAAACCAGTGAGCACACACAAGTATAGGTGGTGTGCTAGTTCAATGGGCCTTAGTGCCCATGAACTTCAATGGTTTTGTTGTGCTTTGGAGGTGTCAATAAGATCTTCATCAAGTGGGAGATTTTTGGAAAATGTGCCTCAAGCTTACTGACATGAAACTCCTGAAAGAGAAAAATTAGTGAGACCCTCAGAATTTCTTGCCAACTTGCAGTTGTGTTCATAAGATCAAAGTCGTTGAGACTTTGGTTTTTTCTTGCCGATGGGTTGGTTCCTAGTGGTCATTGAGGAGACTCTTCGTGACTGTTGAATATCGGGGTGACTGTCAGACACATTTCGACTGTGTTAGTCCTGTCGATAGCTTTATTCATATTGGACATTGAGGAGACTCTCAGACTCTTTTTGAAAGTGTCAGTCTCGTCGATTGTTCTCCTCTCACCCGCGGGTATACTTTCGGTATGAGCTCTTTCTGATAGTGTTGGTCTTGTCAACAGGTCTGTGTTCGGTGAGAACTCTTGCCGATGGATGTGGTCTCGCCAACAGGTACACATTCGGTGTGAGCTCTTGCCGACAGTGTTGGTCTCGCCGACAGATTTGCATTCTGTATGATCTCTTGTCGATGGATGTTTCTCTCGCCGATAGGAAGGTGCATTCGGTATGACCTGTTGTCAATAGTATTCCTCTCGTCGATGGTTTTTTTTTCACTATGAACTCTTAGCAATAGCGATGGTCTTGTCGATAGTTCTGCAATGGACGTTGGTGAGAAGTCTTGCTGATGGAGTGAGTTTGGCTTATGGTTTTGCATTTGATATGACTCTTGCTGATGGTGGTTACTCTTGCCGATAAGGATAGTCGAGCATTGTGGCATCGAGGAGACACATTCTAGTGTCTCACCGACATGCGATTATGTTTGAATGTTTGACCAAACGACTATCCAACGTGGTCTGTTTTAAACCAATGAGAGAAGCAGAATGTGAATCATTGGCAATTGGACTATTGTGACCGTTCCTGTGAGGGAGATGAATAGTTTGTGACAAAAATGACTATGCTTGGCAATGGTCGACGATGGTGGACAGTTCAAGATAACGAAAGGGTTTTTCTTGATTGAACACAGAGTGATCTGAGTGGGTTCAGTGTATGTGTCTGAGAGCATTGTGAGATTAATTTTCTATACAAGATTGATCAGTGAATGTTGCTGCTGTAAATTGACATAATAAAGTTAAGTCTGATCTCTGTATGTAATTTTCCTTACTGTAATACAAAGAGGCTTTTCTTGGTGTGGTGGTTTTTTCTACTGTAAGGGTTTTCCCACGTAAATCTAGTGTCCAATTGTGTATTTGTTCATTTCTCTTTTATGTTATTCTTTTCAACTGTATCTTAATGAACTGTAATTAAAAATTTAAAGTCATATCTGCATTCTTCCCTAAGGTTTTGACGTTAGGAGAGTTTGTTCCGCACCTAAGCTTTCCTTACATGTTTTAGGAGATCAGATTGAGGAATCTTAAGAACTGTCTAACACACCCACCCCTACTATTCCAAAGGGGTTGCTCAAAACAATAGCCAATTGTAATACCTCTGATCAAGATCAAATGCAGGAAGTTGTGTCTACACATGTCATAAATCTGAGAAATTTTTTTGAATATTGTTGTTCACAACAACTTTACAATCTCAACACCTTGAACTAGTTTGAACTGCCACCTATTTTCTACAAGCAATCACCTATAGCTCACCCTAGGAAAGAAATCCCAACCCAGGACCAGCTATGGACCCTCAAATTTGATGTTTCCAAGTCAAAAACAGGGAGTGGAGCTAGATTTGAACTAACAAACCCGAAAGGGAAAACATACTTTGCTTCTTATAGGTTGCAATTTGGTTGTACCAATAATGTTGTGGAATATGAAGCGCTTGCCAAGGGACTAATGTTTGCACATCAGAAGAAGGTTACACCTCTAATAGTCATGGGATATTTTGAGGTCATTGTCAAGCAAGTTCATAGTCAATACACCTGCCATAACAAGAGGTTGGATGCATACATGAATAGGATATGGAATCTGATAGAAGACTTTGATGCTTTTGGAATAAAATTGATTCCCAGGGAAGATAACTAGATTGCAGATACACTTGTTGTTTTTGCTAGTACTTTGGAACCCATGCAAGAATCTAAGTTGAAAAGGTTTTCAGTAGAGCTAGTCTCAGTCACAACCATTCCAAACAATGTCTAAAATTTTTAGGTCTTTGATGATGACCAACATATACTTGCCTTCTTGGAAAGTTCAGATGTCTTTGAGGGATAGGTTATCGATGAATCAGATGGAGATCAGGGATACTGGGACCCTAAAAATTGTGACACATATGGAATCATTAACCTGAAAACCAATATCATTCCCAAGGGAATGGTGGCACTGGAAAGAATCTTCAATTTTGATCCTCGAGCCTGTGAAAGGTTACCTACAAACAATGATGGAGGGAAGTACGAGTCAATCAATTTGGTAGACTCGGGCCTTGAGAAAAATATATTTATTGGCAAAACTTGCCTAAAACACATTCGAGATAAAATTTTGATAGTGTTGAAAGCATATATAACAGCGATTGCTTAGGGGTACGAAGACTTCAAGACCTTCGATACTTCAGTAATAACACATACTATCCCCTTGAAACCTAAATCCAATCCCTTCCGTCGAAAGAAATTCCCAATAAATTCCTTGATTGAGCCGTTAATTTTGAAATAAGTGTAAAATTTGTTGTCAGTAAGAATAATTTTTCTAGTAAGGCATTCGACCTAGGTAGCTAATCTAGTCCTTGTTCGTAAAAAGAGTGGATAAATTAGATTATTCATTGACTTTAGAAACCTTAAAAAATCTTCAAAGAAGGACAATTATCCTCTTCCTTCCCTCGATGAGGTGTTGTAGATAGTGAATGGCTCACAGATGATGTCGTTCCTGAATGC
The DNA here is from genome assembly GCA_007258455.2 of Sequoia sempervirens. NCBI lineage: Eukaryota > Viridiplantae > Streptophyta > Pinopsida > Cupressales > Cupressaceae > Sequoia > Sequoia sempervirens. Next base: position 348,206,245 of record VDFB02271358.1, on the reverse strand, counting down.
ATATTTCAGGTACAATCAAGTGATGGTTAGCTATGAGGATAAGATGAAGACGACCTTCACTACCAAGTGGGGGACATTTTCCTATCAGAGGATGCCATTTGGTCTTATCAACATTGGAGCCACCTTTCAGTGCATGATGGATGTGGCGTTTAAGGATTTGGTAGTAAGTGTATTATCATATATATGGATGATTTAATTGTATTTTCCAAGAATAGAGAAGTCCACGGTGTGCAGATTTGTCTAAGGTCCTTGGAAAGTGTATAAGCTATGGTGTGTCCCTTAATTCGAAGAAGTGTGTGTTTAGAGTATCCGAAGGGAAATTGTTGGGCCACATAATATCAGAAATAGGGATCTCAATTGATCTAGATAGAGTAGAATCTATTCTGAAACTGACCATGCTAGGCAACAAAAAGGAGATGAGATCTTTCTTCGAAAAGATAAATTTTGTAAGGAAATTTATAACTAGGTTTGCGGAGATTGTCAAACCCCTTAATGAAATGATGAAGGATTTGAAAATTGAATGGAGCAATGAGGCTAATTTTGCATTCTCACAGATCAAACAGTCTAAATCAAAGGCACTGGTTCTAGCCAGTCCCGACTATCTAAAGCCTTTCTATATTTATTCTTTTGCATCTGGCCATTCTTGTGATGTTGTCTTGACATAGCAAAAGTGTGAAGGGGATGAAAGACTGATTGATTTTATGAGTTCTCCATTTAAGAATGTTAAAATTAGATACCCATCTTTGAAAAAATAGGCCTTCGTGCTGGTGCAAGTAGTGAAAAAGTTTAGACATTATATTATTTGTAGCTATATCACTGCCATAGTTACTGACCCTGTAGTTAAGTCTCTTCTTATGTAGAGTGAGCTAGGTGAAAGATAAGGAAAATGGATTGAAATTCTACAAGAATTTGACCTTGAAATCCACCTGATGAAGCTGGTTAGAGGACAAGGTTTATCTAAAGCTATGGCAGATGTTGATACTAAGATTATTTGCCAATAGTATATTATGCAATCATTTATAGGTGATCCTTGGTATGCAGATTGATCTTTTTGTTGTTGAATAACAAATTCCTAGATGGAATGAATGCCACGCAAAGGAGAGAATTGAGGCTAAAGAGTTCTCATTATATGCTCAAAGGGAGAGATTTATACAGAAGAAATTTTGAAGATGTCTATCTAGATTGCCTTGACCAACAACAAGCAAAATAGGCCATTGTTGAATTTCATGGTAGACATGGCACTGGACACGCTTCTGCTAATTCTATGGTAGACCAAATTCTAAGATCTGACTATTATTGGGCCCATGTCTTCTGTGATTCCCACTAACATGTTAGGACATGTCATACATGTCAGAATTCTGCATCTAGGGAACATAATCTGGAAATGCCCCTACAATCGGTATATGAGGTAAGACCATTCGCCTAGTGGGCATTAGACTTTGTTAGGGTGATTAATCTAAATTCGTCTGTAGGTCACAAGTTTATTTTGATAGTGACAAATTACTGTACCCACTAGATTGAGGCTCAGCCTTGCAAGAACAACACCACTGAAGTTGTCATTAAGTTCCTAAATGAATGCATCACTACCAAGTTTGGAGTATCGTTCACCCTAGTATGTGATAATGGCCCTGCCTTTTCCTCTATATAATTTATTCAGTGGGTATATGAGCATAAAATTGTGTTGAAATACTCTTCTAATTACTATCCACAGGGTAATGGTGTAGCAGAGTCTACTAACAAGAATCTATTGGAGGTAATTAATAGGTTATTAGAGAGTAATCCTAGGGATTGGCACACCCAGCTAAGGTTTTCCTTATGGGAAGATAGAACTCATATTAAAGTTGCCTTAGGAAACTCACCATTTAAGCTAGTCTATGGCCAAGACCCTGTTCTCCCTATCCATTTATAGATACTTGTTCTTCGGTTCATGCAGGAGTTTTATTCGAATGATGATAAGATAGAAGTTTGACTGACTAGTTTACTCAGTCTGGAAGAGCAGAGGGATGCTACTCTCCAACAGTTTTCCAAACATCAAGCTATTGTCAAACGTTGGTTTGATAAAAGAGCCAAGATCAAAGATTTCATAATATCAGACCTTGTGTTACTATGGGATAAAGCTAGGGAAAGGAAAGGTGATCACCAAAAATTTGACCAACTTTGGTTGGGTCCATATTAGATTGTCGAAATCCTTGGTGAGAATTCCTTTCGGTTGAGTACTTTAACAGGAGAACCTATCTCATTGCATGTCAATGGATAGTTTCTCAAACATTATTTTGGTCCATGAGCGTCTGATGCTCTGTTTAGTTGTATATATTTAATTAGTTGTTTCATGGTTTGTTGTTTGTTTGTTCATCGTTGGTTTGTTTGTTTTATTGTTATTGTTTGTGTTTTTGTTCTTTTGTTTACAAGTGACCTTCATTTTCTCCATTTTGGAATGAAGGGGTGGTTATTAAAAGTATATTGAAGGTACTAGGAAAGAAATTGGTTTAGGTATTTTCAAGTATGTCTATTGAATTTTTTTGTTTCAAAACTTGTGTCTTGCATTCTTTTTTAGTAATAGTCTAAAAGGTTAAGAACAAATATGTATATTGTAAGTGATCTCATTATCCACGATTGAATTTTTCACAAAATAGATAGAAACATCTATTTACATAAAGGCCTATTTGTCTCAGGGTGACTGTATTCTAGATTCAGGTGAAAAATTCAAGTCGTAACACTATCATGAGGTCCATTGTAGTTCTCAACCCAAATTTCAAGATGTTATATTTGAGTATTGAGAAAAGATAAAATAATTTCTTCAAGTGAAGCCTACACAAAAGAAAAGAAAAGAGAACCATTAAATGATGGAAAAACTCAATATGAGAAGGGTAATTCAGGTATCTCTACAGGGGCTATGGATGCCTGGCTGGAAGTAGAGCAACGCTTTGAGAGAACTAGAGGTATCTCTGTCAGGGCTATAGATGCCTAGATGGCAACAAAGCATACCTAGGATATCATTGCACGATAGCCAAAGGAGTTCAACTCACATAGCCTGAATCTTAAAATACAGTTATTAAGGGGTATGAAGAACCTTTAGGGAAAGAGATGCACCATACATGCACACACTAAGATTCAAAGTGGTTATTGCTAATTTACATTTGAGATTCTAGCTCAACCTTGTTTATTATAATTGATCATACTTGAGTTAAAATGTTCATGAACTATAGGTTCTGGGTGATTGAATTCTTCAGTATCTTGAAAATGGGTAAACCATTTTTCCAGCTGAGTCACCAATTGTTATGCCTTGCATAACCACCCCATTTTTTTTCAATCAAAATGGGTCCCCCTTTATGTTTGTTTGTCCTTGGTGTTCTCATTTGGTGCTTAGGACTGATTCTTTTCCTCCTAAGTCCTTTTTTTTTTGCTTTTTGGGTTCAGGTTTCAAGAAGGAACATGCACTTGTTACTTTTCACAAGGTTCAAGTTCATGTTCATGTCCCAGTCCCGTCCCCATATTTTTGCCTTGTCAGCTTGTTTGTTTGTTTGTTTGGGTTCGGACCGCATACTGACACTCATACTTTTTGCTTTTAACAAGGTTCAATTTTTTGTGCATGTCCTGATTCTGGCCCCTCTTTTTCCTTGTGTGTTTTGTTCATGTCAGAGTCGGGTTTCAAACTGGAACCAAAACCAAGAACTTTTCCAGGTTCTTGTTCCTATTCTTGGCCCGATCTCGACTTTCGTTTCATTTTGGTGTCTTTTTTCACTTTGGGATTGGACTTTAGACCATGATTGAACTTTGCACCTTTTGAAAATTCTCATTCCTTCTTGAGTCCTGAAATTGGTTCCCATTTCCTTTGTCTTTCGAGATCAGAATTTGGACCGTGACTTGCACTTTGAACTTTTCAAAGTTCTAGGTTCGGCTCATGACCCAATTCTAATCCTCATGTTGTTTTGTTTGTCTTTCAGGCTTCAGGTGGCAAGCCATTGACTGAACTTGGCCCCTTTTGTAAGTTCGGAGTCGATTAATTCCCTGACCCCGACTTCCACTTATCTTCGTCCCTACACCTTGCATTTATGAATCTACTTGAATCTCGAGACCAGACCAACCCACCATTAATGGCATAACCGCTCGCATGCATGGACATGTTTAAATATTGTCACTCCTCAATTTTTGTCCATTCTACTTCAAGAATTTTTGTGACAAGAATGAGAGTGACAAAGAGCTAGGGTTAGAGGAATTTGCTGCAATTTGTCAATGTGCTGCCAGAATTATTGGGTGTGTTCGAAGGTAGGTGTTCTTGCTTCCATTTTTGTCTTTGTTTTCTTATTTTCACTTCCATTCTAGGTGCTCTTTGTCTTGTGTGTTTTTTATTTTCTTCTTGGTTTTCATCCTCTCTCGGCTTTGTTTTACCACTCTGTTTTTTCTTTCACACCATTTGGTGCATTTTCCTTCACTCTTGAACCCGTGTTGGGTTCATTGTGCATTTCTTTTGTGCTCTTGTGTCATCATCTTTTCTTTTGGTCATGGGATTGTCCATCTCATTGTACCCTAGTTGTCTATGGTTTTTCTCTATGTTCAGGTCAGACTGGTTTAATTGCCAATTTTGAAGTGCCAACCATTAAAATGAAAGTTCTTGATCCCTCACATAACCCAGTCGCGAAGGCATGTTTTCAGATATTGTTATATTTATTATCACCTTCGTTATCCATCACCCTTTCAATTCTCAATCCCCACGTTACCATCAGGGTCGGGAATCAAACCAACACTTAGCCTTGTCTATTACCTGGTGTCGGTTCCTCCACTTGTCTGATCCTCGCATAACTATCGAGATCGAGGGTAGGAACGATACTGTGAGTTTGATTAAAATTGATGACTAAGGTGTTCTTCCAAGTCCCGCTTCTAACCCCTACATTACGATCGGGGTTAGAAGTTTTTTTGACACCAAACCTTCAACCATCAATTGGTACATGGACCTAACAATACCCCGATCCCAATTCCTAACATATTGTCAGGAACTCAAACTTGACCCATTTCAAGTATGCATTTTAAGGCTTGCTTCCTAACGAAGTCCCGATCCCAACTCCTAATTTCTTATCAGGTTTAGAACTTGGGAGGCTACTAACACTTGTCCATTTTGGATGGGTTTGGTTCCAAATGACAACCCGATCCCGCAATCCGATTCAAATTCAGGATCAAAACTTTGCAGGATCTCATTCATTGGTTGATTACCACTTCCCAATCACAATCCCAATCCCAACTCCCAATCACACTGTGGGATTAGAACGTGCACTAATACCTAACTATCATGTGTCTAGGTGCCTATCCAAGACCCGATCCCGATCCCAACTCTTGAACATTGCGGGGTCAGACTCTGGAATTTTACTGAACTTCTTTTAACATAAGTATGGTACCTAGTCATGACCCAATCTCGACACGCAACAAAATTCAATTTATGATTTAAAATGACTATGTTCTTGGTTCCATTTTGAACCTGAGGCCCAAAAATTATGAGTTAAATTATTAAATTGGATTCTAACTTGAATTAATCTAGATATTGTGTGAACGCTCATGTTTAAGCTACTCTAAGCATTTGTCTTTCCTCTTTGCCTAATAATGGAAAATTGTAGGGTAACTAACAAATGTCTAACTCCGAAGAGGAATTGCATACTAAGGAAGTGCTTGTTAAGGGAACATCTGAGGGAACATCAAAGAGAGCCAGATCTAAGAGATTGAAACCAAAACAAGTGCCTTACACAATGAAGTATAAGTATCAAGGAAACCCAGTTCTATCCAAATTTGAATCTGAAGTCATGAACATAACTAACACATTATTAGGACATATGGATCTAGAGCAGTTTCACAAAGATACATTTTCAGAGGATGTTGTCCCAAGAGCAAGGAGAATTGTAGAATCAGGGCTAGCTCATGTAGCTAGTTTTCATATTGTTGTATGGTGTCCTGAGTTCATACTAACTTCTGCACAGGCATATAATCCTACTCAAAGACAATGTATTGATGCTCACGAGAACATTATCATTGATTTAACCCTGGATATGATCATACGTGTCTTTGAACTCCCTCCTTATCCTTATCTGAAGATGATGACTAAGGCTCGGGAACTTGAACTATGGAACAGGGATGTGGAAGGAAACAAGTAGCTTATCAATAAACGATGGTTGAAGAAGGAAAAGAAGTTAGTAAAGAAGGTGCCACCCAATCCTAAGAGGTTAGATTTCTCTGAAGACATAGGAGATATTATCACACTGCTAGTCATAGCATTTAGCAAATCAAATTCTCATATTTTTGAACAATGGATGTTTCCTTTTATCCAGTTGATTCTACATGGAAAGTAACACTTGGATTGGGGGAAAATCATTTCAAACAATATTCATGACCAGCTCCTCAAGGAAACACAGACTAAGAAATTTTACATGTCTTCTTATGTAATGTATTGTGCAGCAAGGATTGGATGATTTCCTGGATTAAACACTCAGGGGTCAATGGATGATGGCCCAAATCAAAAGAAGGTTTGGGATTATTACGACCAACTTGAGCTAAAGGAGTCAGAGAATCATTTTAAATGAGTCAATGATGCTTTCCTATATGTGGTTACAAATCATCTCACAGGTGACATTGGCTTAAGATTATCATGGGAAGTGATGGAGTTTATTCGAGAATGGGGGTATTGGTTTATTCAATACCCCAAGTCTACTTATTTCAAGTTGTTTGGTTTTGATGGCCACCCTTTTAAGTTGTCAAGATGTTGTGGCGACAGGTGGATTCTTATGGAATTTTCTAGGAAAGTTGTGGAAGTAAATGATGTATTTTCTTTGCAACATAAGACTGTTGCTCATTCTTTTCCCTTGAAATTGAAATTTTATTCTTGTTCTTATTTAGTAATGGCTAAATCAGGAACATAGGAGTTCCAAGCTTTGAATTTGTAGCAACACACCAGTAGGAAGAATTTTGATCCTAAGAAGAAAATGAATGTGTTGTATCCCTCTCACATTACTCAGCATCTTCCACTTCTTGAGGACTTTTGGGCTAACGTCCAGGATCAGTTTGACATAAAGAAATGGAGCTATGAGATGTTAACCATTCCTCAGATGAAGGATTTTGAGGTTAAAATTGATATTCCTTAGGGCACTACAAATGATGGGATCACTCTTGATCCCTGGTATGATTTGAACAAAGTGGCTACAAAAATGTTGGATCCCATCAATTGGGTGGAGAAGGAAGAGACTAAAATCAGAAAAGTGTCTCGGGGAGTAGTAAACGGGAGCTTAAAATGGATTGAACTCCACTTGAAACAACCAAGACTTAGTGTGTAAAAGAAAAGAGCGCCTGGCAGTGAACCCACTTCCTTAGCAGAAACTAGACAATATAAAAGGTTGAAGAAAGGTGTTGCAATGGTGGAAGCAACTACAGAAGAGCCTCCTCAACCAAAGGAAGATGTTCCTTTACAATAGATTGATGATGCTTTGTGTAAAGCAAAGGTTACTTGTGAGGCGACTACTGCTAGAGTTACTTTGGGTTTTGCTACTATACCCTTGGCCATTGTTCACCCTGGTGAGGAGAGTTCTACGGAGGGACATACTGTTGTTCCTCCACCAATTGAGGGAAGTGCTCCTATCATGCCATCAACTTCAAAAACTGCAACTATTGAAAAAGAAGGGCCTCTTGTAGTTGACATAGCAGATAAATCTTCATATTCTAAAAGAACCCCATCTCAGGAAGGAGAAGGACTTGAATGGGAGAAGTATCTAAAGAAATTTAAGGAGGAAATAGGAGAAGAGGAATCAGGGTTTGAAGTTGGCAGTCTGCATAGTGCAGAGATAGAATTAAATGATGTACTAACTGAAAAGGAACAAGAACTTATGGAGGGTGCCTGAAAGCTAGTTGTTGAACAAGCTGCCCAAGAAGAAGAATAGAAGAGGAAATTTGAGGTTCTAGCTCAGAAAGAGGAAGCAACTAAAGCATTAAAAAAAATAGAAGAAGAAGCTCATGAGCGAGAATTGAAGGCTTCTCAAGAAAAGGAAACAGAGGAAGAGCTTCGAGTTAAGGATTTGGAGTAGCAGAGGCTAAAGGATGAAGAAGAGGTTTCTAAATGGGAGGAAGAAATAAGAAAGGTGGAAGAAATAAAAGCTAAGAATGAAAGGAAAGAACATGAAATATTACAGAAGGATCAAGAGGAGCTACAAAGGGCTTCTTCTCAGTAAACCATTAAAATTATTTCTTCTACACCTCTATCCACTACACCTCCTAATGTTTAATAGGTAGTCACTCAGCCAGCTGCACCCACTTTGTTGAAATTGAATTTGGAGAAGAGGCAACAAGTACAGGCCTAGCCCATGACATGGCATGAAATGAGGACATAAATAGATAAGGTAAAGTAAAAGAAGAAGCCTCATGTCGTGTACTCCACCAAGTTAACTATTGAAGGTAATTTGGTATCAAAAATTTCTACCCCAATTTTTGACAAGGATGATAGAGAGTTACAGCCCAAAGATTATCAGATAAGTACTGTTAATCTAGGAAAGCATACTAGGAGCCAGTAGATAAATTTGATAGACATTGTTGCTACCACCACCAAGTCCAGGTTGATTAAAGATAAACAATCCAAGGATGAGCTTAAGGCAGAGGTGGAAAAAATGAAGAAATTTCTAAAGGAGTTAATTTCATCTACTCCTGAGCAGCTTGCACCTTTAGAGGCTCCTATTTTGATGAGCAGAAAAGAGGTGGACAGCCTTAATGAAATGAAAAAGAAAGCCGCATGGTTTGATAATTGGTTCAATGTTTTTAAGTCTGATATAAATGAGAATGTAGAGGAGGGCTTTAAATGTTATTATGTAGGTCTTAAGTTGGTTAGAGAAATGGAAGAGTCTATAAGGAAATGTTGGGTAGAGGAAGAAAAACTAAGGGAATACTTGGGGAAGTTAAGGGTGATTGCTAGAATTTCTGATGAGGAATTAGTCCAATCACATATTTTGGGGGATGAAGGCCCTGATTTTGTTTTAAAATCCATTAATATATCTATTTTCAAAATGAAGAATCTCCTTGAATAGAGAATTTTCATGCTCAAAAGCATTCACAAAATATGGGAACAGGCAGGTGTCTTTAAGGAGATCATTTCAAAACTAATGGGTAAAATTTTACCTCCTGGGCAGAGACTTGAGTCATTAGGAGATAGAAAAGATGTTTGGGATGAAAGGCTTGATGGAATAATGAAACAAGGATATAAAACTAATCTGACACTCATGGATAGGCTGCTTGACATTAGAACTAACATGTGGTGGGTAGTCACATACATTTTCCACCTGAAGGAGATTATTACTGCAACAATAAAGAAATTCAAAGAAGCAACATTCAAAACTAACTGGGTTGATGGGCCAGATGATGATGCGATGAAACAAGTCTTCTCTAACTATGATGAGTATCGTGGGACCCCTCAGGAAGGTGAAAATTGAAGAAGGTGTTTCAGTTATCCTTTTGACAATAAAACTTTCAGGCAGTTTTGAACAGACGGATGACTATGAGTCAGGGTTGGCAGATCAAGAATAACCCATGGTGATCAAGTAGAGAACTGATTCAAGACTGGAAGTTCAGATTTTGGGTTGAAGAAGCAAGTGGTGCACTTATTCAACTTCAACAGTTTCAACACAAACAAATTTTTGGAGTTAACTAGGCGTCCCTACAATTGTGGATCTAAGCCCCAGATTATGGATCTTAAATTTTGATAGGAGGAATTTGTGCTAAATTGGTCTATATGTAAAAATTCTCTCCTTATTGTAAAGGTTGAATAATTGAAGTCAAATTCGCTACCTGAATGAGAAATTAGATAGTTTTACTGTTTGACCGCTTTTTGATGCAAAGATACTCATAAATACTCTTTTACAGTTTTAATGCAATTTATGTTATTTTCAAAAATTTGTCAGTTTAGTGATAATGTTAATGAATAATGGTTATTTGTATGCCAATGAGCTTTGTTGTGCACAAGTGTCTCTTATTTGATTAAAATCAATAGAAGATTTTGAATCTGAAACTATTTTCATTGAATTATTTATGGATGATGTTTCTTTATATTTATTGATCTGTTAATTTTGTTGATCAGCTTGTGATATTCTATTATTTGAAAAGAAAATAAAAAAATAAATGATGATGAATGATTATATGCTTTAAAATTTGCACTATGAATGAATGCAATGGTATAGGTTATGTTGTAGATTGTGTTATTCCATGATTTTAGTTGTTTTAGAATGCTCATTGTGGCGTTTATGTGTCTGAATTTAAAGAAATTTGTGTTCATGTATTACTATCCTAAGCCATGTCCTATCTTTTATCATATATTTCCACCCCCCTAAAATGTTAGATTAGTTTGTACCATTCAATTTGTACTATTTACAAGTAGGCCCCTTGAACATTATAGTTGCATAGGCCACTGAATGATGATAGCATAGTTGTGAACCAACTACAGAGACCTTGGAAGATAGCTAGTTTTAGATTATTTATCTTTTTCAGGAGAAATAGAGTAGCAATATTTTGTTTTAACATTGTTGGGTTACATTGACCATCAACACTTCGTAAATTTTTTTAACACACCAACACTTTGGTCTTAGACATTTGTCAACCGAAACCCTAACTTAGCTACTTTGTATGTGAAATGAATCATTTTCCATGCATTTCGTTAAGTTAGTTATCATTTTTGGACTTGTTTATCTTGAAGGTCACAAGTCTACCTTAATGATTCACAAGTTCATTAACATCCTTTATCCATAACATCAAAAAATCAAACCTCCTAAGTCAAAAAGTGTCATCCCAAAACATTTACAAAGATCACTTCCCCCATATCATTCACCTTTTCATCTCCCATTATCACCATTGCTCCAAAACAACTTAGAACATCCCTTCTACCTAAATTTGAGTCAACTAGAGAGTTCAAAAATTACAAATCTCAACACAAATCTCTCATAGGTGACTCACAATCTATGGTTACAACAAGATCACAACACAAGAGAATCATGGAAGAAACCAAAGTCCCATCCACCACAAGTGATCCAAACTCACAAGAATTCAATCCAAGGAGTTATTCTACCCCTCACAACAACCCCAAGGTCCATTGGGACCATATGAGGTAGAATATGTCACAAATAACCCATTTGAGCTTACTAAAGAATGAATCCTTGAGCATAAACAAAAATGTCAAGACTTAGAGAAAGTGGCTTCAATTACCCCATCTTTTGTCACACAAACCTTGACACAAGGCTCAACTTCATCTACAATTCAACCAACTCCATCCCTTGTGCCAAGTCAACCCTTAACATCTAGTCTTTCAACTAGGCTAGGAACCAACTGATGAGTCGAAATAATGACTCATTTTTGTTAGGATTTATCATATGCTTTTTACTATTACTATGGGGTTTTAGCACCTGCTTACTAATAATGTCTATGTTATTTCCCTAAACTTATGAACTTTTACATGAACTTATCCCTGTAACTTTTGATGGTATTAACCTACTATATGATATATCTATATTAATTTTACATGTGATTGAATGAATTTTATTCTAAGGTGATTATGGATATACAATTTCCATGTGCATGTTAATGTCATAATGCAGGTTCAAATTAAGATGCAGATATAAATGGAGCTTGCAAGGTGGAAGAAGTTCATGCCAATTGCCTGATTGTTGAAGGAGTCAAAAAGAGATGGACATTAAAGAGGTCAATGGTTGGAAACTTCCAGCTTGTGTGGAAGTTATAACTTAACTTTAAATGACCATGTCTATTAGTTGAGTAGATTTAGGAGGTGTTGCTATGCTAGATCCTCATTGAGGCAAGACTGGTTTGACTAAATCTTGTGCATGCATAACCTCCTTCCTCTTTTTCATGTTTTCAATAAATGGCATCCTCCTAGTCTATTGGAGTCGACTTCCCAGTTAGTTAGAGGTAGTTAGAACCTTTCCTTCTATAAAAAATGATCAAATGTTCCTCTTCAGGGAGTTGGACGTTCTGATATTGTACTTTCAATTTCAATTTCAAGGAATGCAGTCATGTTGTTATGATGTAACAATGTTTTCAATGAATAAAATGATACTTTAAGTTGTTGCATCTGAGTTAGTTTTGGTAAGATTCATTCAAGGGGGCCCACTTGGTGAGAATTTCATCCATTTAGTTCAGTAGTTACTTTTTTGTTCAGCAATTAGTTACAGTCTTAGCAGTTGTTTGTTCCTGCAACCAAGGCAAATAGAGTAACTTCATGTCTGTTTGCTGAAACTTCTATTTCTATCATTCATTTTAGTTTAGTTTATTTGTTGATTTATGCTTAGTACTTATGCTAATTCCTTTCAATCATTTCACTTTCAGTACTATTTCCTCTCTAGTTATAGGATAGGGATGACTACAATTGAGTCCTAGTGCACAAACAGTGTTGACCCATTTCAAGTTCACGTCCTTGGGTTGATAATGAAATGAACCTTCATGATGAGAAAGATAACGACTTAGTACATATATCTATATCTCTAAGTTATAGCTTTAAGGGCTTAGTTATTGAACCATTAGAGGAGGCCAACACCAACCTTGGTCTCACTTCATGTCTAGGAACAAACACAACTATGGGTATTCACAACACGACCATTCCATTAACCACCAACCTTCCCCAAAACACAAGTTAGACACCAACATTTGGAAAACCACTTACATTCCATGACGCCAAAACAACCTCAAAATTTTGAGCGCAACCATCTTCATCCATCACCACAAATACCCCAAGTGTGTCTAACATTACATAAGGTAATGTGGACCAACTGCCTCAAGTAGGAAAACAAGGGAAAGTTAACACTCTCACGCAAAGTCAACCCTTGACAATTGGTTCCAACAACCTCATTGACACATCAAAACAAGTGATTATCCAAGCTACCCAAGTTAATCCACCATCCACATCAAACCCATCTATCATCGACTCAAATCAAAACAACACCTTGGTTACAAATCCCATCAACCAAGGTAATACCTTGATCCCACCTCAAATACAATAAGGGAACCCCCTACCCTTCGGTCAAGGCAACCCTTTCAATTAGTTACAAGGTCTTAATGTGTCATTACCATTGCAATACCAAATGGCACCAACATCATCTTTTTCCTTGGTCCCCCATGTCATGCAAAATCAAATGGCACCTCAATCTTATATTCGTCCATCCCAATCCACTATCTTGCAAGGGATGTTAAACCATGCGAACCCCCAACCTCTCATCAACAATCCACAACCCGCATAAAACATCAACACCCAAAACCCATCACAGATGTCCCAACCACTGATTGATCCTACATTGCAAACACATGCCCTAGCTTTACAACAAGCCCAATAGGCTTACCACCAAGTTGTCCAATAGAAACAACAACAACAACAAGCAACCTTAGTAGTACACAAAAAACAACAAGCAACCCTAGAAGCACAACAACAACAACAACAAAAACAAAAACAACAAGAAACCTTAGCAGTACAACAACAACAAGCAGCCCTAGTAGCACAACAACAACAAAAACATCAAGCAGCCTTAGCAGCATAACAAGCAGCCCTAATAGCTCAACAATAGCAACAAGCTCAGCAATATTCCCAACAACAAAAATTGCTTGAACAGAAACAACAACAAGGTTTATACTATAACCCTCAATAAAACATCATCAACCCGAACACATTAGGAACATGTATGCCTACACCATCATCACCATATCCTACACCACCATAAAAACCATACAACACCCCACCATATCAGAATCCCATGTACACTTCATCCACCATCCCATCATATGTAACATATGTTCCTCCACCAATCCCACAAGACAATATGGCATTTCAAATTAAGGCGTTAACACAAGAAATGTAGGATATTTGAATGGCCAAAATGAAGAAGCCCCATAGACAAAAAAACTTGTGTCCATATCCATTCAATCAAAACATCACAATGGTACCGTTCCCTCCCAATTTTGAAATCCCAAAATTTTACAAATACAAAGGGAGAGGAAGTCTTGTGGACCATATCAAATATTTTTAACATCATTGGTATGGAGGTCGCCTATAATGAGTCCTATTTGATGCACCTCTTCCCACAAAGTTTAATAGGTCCTGCCATGGACTAGTTTTCACAGTTACCTCCAAGCATCAAAACCTTTCAAGAAATCATTGATAGATTCATATATCACTTCTCATTCAATCTTGACATGGATGTTAGCTTAGAAGAGTTATACACACTCAAGCAGAACAAAGGAGAATCCTTCGCTAACTTCTTACAAAGGTGGAGGCAAAAAGCTAGTAAGAGCAAGTGGACCATTCCTGATGAACAACAAGTAGGGATTATCATAGAAAATGTTAGTCCAGATCTCTCCTTCAACTTGAAAATGCAATGTATTACCATTTATGACGAGCTTGTCCCTAGGGGCCTTAACATGAAAAGAGCCCTAATCTCACAAGGGAACACACAAGTGTATAAAGACAATCGCTCATCCACTAGTTTTAACGACAAGCTCTCTATTGGGCCAAGAAAAAAATGTTACTAGTGATGGTGTTGTTAATGAAAAGGTGGTCTTAATTTCGCCTATACAATAAAACACCCAAACCATGAACACACAAAAACTATGTGTGCAACCACCAAACAATCAACCAATGATCAATGCTACAAACACTCAACGTGGACAATAAAGAACAAATAGTGATCCTAAGTGACAATTCACCCCCTTAGGGGAACCTATGGAGGATGTGCTGAAGCAGTTGATATAGTCTAACCTTATCACACTCCCTGATTTCTCAAACTATGAAGAGCCACAAGTCAAACCTCGAAGCTATAGAGATGATCATTTTTTGTGAATTTCACCGATACAAAGGTCATAACACACAAAATTGTTTTAGACTCAAACATCTAATAGAAAATCTTATTGAACAAGGAGACATTGATGTTGATCAAAATTCTGGGAATGAAAATTTGAAAATTTATACAAACCCTATGCCTAATCATACAAAAGAAAAAGATTCAAGAAAGGCATCGACCTCAAAAAATGTAATCCATACCCATGATACCATGGTGGGAAATACTTATTTATCACAACTTGAGGAATCAAATAGGCATCAAGATACTATTTTAAAACAAATTCCAAACACATCAACAATTTTTAGCAATATTTTATACCATAATGACATCAAGTGGATATCAGATTATGATATCTCTCCCACATGTGACTTCATGATTGGGCATGTTGAATTTCCAAACAAGCTAAAAATATCCCTTGTTACACCTATACCCACAAACTGTTGTGAAGAGTCTTTTACCAATGATCTATCATCCACCCAAGGATCATGTCAAGAGGAGGCTCTTGAGGATAATGAAAGTTACTCTGAATTGAGTCAAGATCAAGAACCCCTATCCCCATAGTTTCACCAAGAGCTAAGGGACATCTTCCAAACCATTTTACATTCCAAAGATGTCCCCGATATCACCCCTAAGATGTTTCTTTTTTACAGACATATAGACATTCTTCATCCAAAACAAGAGTCTCCCACTCTTGGTATTCCTACATCAGAGCAAGCAACGGTCGAGATTCTTGATTCTTACAGTGATTATGCATCATCAACATATTTTGAGTCAACATCAACATCTTTTGAAGAAGTATCAACAAATAACAATGTCATAGAATTAGAGCAAACAATTCATATTCCTAAACAACAAGAACCCAAAACAATATCATGTGTTCATGACAAGTCATATTCAGTGGCTATGGATCAAAGGATACATTATCAGGGAAAAGGATTAGGTATTGATAATACATTCACAATGCTAGGGGCAATCTTATCTACAACAAACATCAACATATGGGGTACAAAGAATCCTTATGATGAAAATAATGTCAACGCTACAACTAGTCGTATCATGAGTTGGCATTCACCCATCATCTCATACGCAAATTGGGACCAACATAGAATTAAAAATTCCTATCAAAGCAAGCAGAAGATCATGAAAGCAAATGAAGCAATAAAGAAAAAGGGACATGTCAAGTACAAATAGATATCAAAGAAAAATAAAGAAAATCATCCCTCCAAAACTCCATTAGTCAAAGAAACTATGAGGAAAAATCAAAAAGGGAAATATATCCATCAAAAGCATCCTCAAATACAAAAGCAAGATTCGCAAGAAAGGAATGAATTATATCTAGTGGTTGGTTCTAATTCCATGAAAACCTCCATTCCCACCCATCATTGTTCATCTTCCCAAGTTTGGAGAGTCAAAGGTTCCAAACTATCAACCCATCCATCTCATATTCCTTTAAACATGTCATCGTCCACTCCATTCATGATATCCAATTCTCGCATTGACCATGTGTTGGCAGCTACCCTTCATCATAAGGATTATGAAGGTACCATATCACGATGCGTACACATAGACGAGGTTAATTTTAGTACCAGTAAGGTAGATCAAAGTTCTTCAAAGTTGCATTCAAGTGCTTGTATCTTAGAAAAGTAGCTTATTCAAGAAGGGTGTCATTGGCACATTATGACAGTGGTCTCTACATCAATACCACTAGGTGGTTCAACATGAGGGTAAAACTTTTCAGAAAAATAAAAAAAATAAAAAAAGATTAAAAAAATAAAAATAAAATCAAAAAATCAAGAAAATAGTAAAATAAAAATCGTCCTCCAGTAAAAACCACTATGATGGCACTTTGGGCAAGTACTATGATGAAAATGTGGCAAGCAAACATCATGAGTAGAATCGAGCACTTATATGATCCTTCTTTGATAGAAGCATCTCATCCTTGTCATAATAAATCCAATGTTCCCTCCATCCATCCAATCCAACTTTTATCCAGATATTCTAGTTTATCTTGATCTTGACAAAGATTCAACGTATACTTCAACTCTACTCATGGAAAACTTTTGATAGGCTCTTTACCATTTTATCTCATGAAGTCCCATAGTCCATATCTCGCATGATAAAACTCTGCCAATCTCTTCGCATATATATTACCTATCTTGGTTATCCATTGTATTATGAAGAATTACTAGACACTAGGGGCAGGTTATTGCACTCTTGTTTTCAAATAACTCTTGATCCATGTCTTTTATCTCACAACGTGACATCGACATCATGATCTAGGTATCATTTACCTCAAAGTCTCTCATTGAAAATTCCAAAAACATTCATAAAACATTCATCAGAAAATCCAAAAACATTTGCAAAATCTTGTATAGCCAAAAATTCAAAAACATTCAAAATCCTATACAGCTAAAATCCAAAAACATTCATAAAATCTCATCAAAAAATCCAAAAACATCAAAAAAACCTAAAAAGGTCGAACATCAAAAATACAAAAATAGTATCATGTCGAACTACGGGTCTCTGAGCTTGAACGTAGGCAAGGCCATCATTGATGTGCCCCAAAGACACCCTAGGTTAGTCCTTTAAGAGTCCATCATAATAAACTAGCAAACCGTTAACTGTTAATATCTCATTGTCAATAAGTTGAGTCAGTCAAATTACATGGTCTCTACGTGTATAACCTAGGAAAGGCTCATCTTTGATCATCCCCTGAGGCCCCTATGATAGTCTTTTAGGTTAGGTTCTTGGTCGAAACTCAAAAAATCCCAAAACATTCAGAAAACTCAAAAAATCCCTAAACATTCAAATATCAAAAAACATTAAAACATTCTAAAAACTCATAAAACAAAATAACATTGGAAAACCTTGGAAAACCCTAAATAGCCTCAAATAATCGAAAACCAAAACATTCATATAAACTTTCAAAAAGACCAAAAATAGCCTCAAAATAGTTTCAAAATATCAAAAACATTGAAATATTTCAAAAACCACCCATCCCATCTCGCTTTCACCCGCAATAAACCATCACACCATAATAAATTGATTGTCACATTCAACCTTTGGAAAAACAAATAGAGATAAAGTATTGCAAGTCATAAAGTGAAAAGCTAAGTGTCAAAATCTAAAGTCTAGATCATAGGTAAACGAGTCAGTGAAGTTTGTATCGACTTATCATAAACCTCATCCTAATCACAACATCTGATCAACATATCCTAGGATGAATCCTTCCTACAATGGGCATCAACATCAGAAATCACCTTAGCTAAGTTAAAATGGAAAGAGATATAGATAACACTGACTATTTATCTTTGATCTTTTCTTCTAATTTATCTTGATCACCCATTCTGAGGACCTCTCAATGATTTCTATCAAAATGATTTAGAGAGAAAGGAATGGGGCATCAATCATTATCTTTTGTTTATTGTGCATGTGGGTATTCTTGTAAAATAATCTTGGTGCATGCTTTCTTAGTTGTGTAGAGAGGTTATTCAAAGTAGATTGTTGACTATTGTGTATGCTTTGTTCCAAGATATTTTGAACTACTAAACTACATTCCAATGAGGTTTTCATACGTCAAGGTGTGAACAAGAACTATCCTATCTGTTTGTAGAGATAAAGTCCATCACACTAGATACAACATCCTGGTTATCAATACCTTGATGCATTGTGTCTATGTGTTATATCAAACAATAAGGAATGACAAAAAATCCCAATCCCAAGATATGAGAAAATCGTCATCATCATGCATCTCTCATCACCATCTCTAATAAATTCTCATTGGATCAAAGACTTGTTGGAATCAATCATCAAAATCAGTGGTCAGTCATCTTATTTATTCTATCTTCTCTCTGTGCTAACCTATTATCATGACAGTCAACAAAAACAATATCGTCAATGCATCCATCCTGCATCCACAAATCATTAGCATGCATACACATCGCATATCATAAGCATACACCGCATCCATATCATGAATATCTACATTATCCATACATACATTTATATGCATTATCATCTCATCATTGGCATAAAAAGGTACAAAAAAAGAAATGCATTCATCTCATTTGCATAAGCATAAGCATATCATATCACCCATCCCATAAAATATCATAAAAAGATATTGAAAAGGAATAAACATTGCATCCATCCCATATCATTGCATCATAAGATCATCATCACATAATGCATAGACATGAATAAAAAGAAATACCTCCATCACATTGCATCCATACATAATCATAAGCCATAAACATGTCACATCACATCATATCAAAATGCATCCATATATTCATAAGCATGAAATAAAGAGAACACAACACATCATGAATCTGTATCATCTCGTATATATATATATATATATGACTATCATAATACAATATTTGAGTCAATTTCTATATATCAATCAAAGGTACAATATCCACAAGGCTATCAAAAAGGATCCCATGAATGTATATAAGTATAAAGAATTAGGAAATAATAAAAAAAGTGTCTATACAAGCAAGCTAGCCCTAATGGCTACTAGACTCCCCGACCTGTCTATCTAATAGTTGATCGTCAACTCGAGGATGTGCTCCACTCCTCTGTGAAAATTTTGGTTGCCTCATCACCTGTAGGACATCCTGATGATAATGCATAGGATAATAAGCAGCCTCGGTCATGACCTCTTTGTATAATCGAGCAGAAACCATTCATCCCTAGAATGCAATTGTCATAGCCTCTAACTACTAGTGCTGCTTGACCTCCTATTCCAACTGCATATCTAAGGCTTGTCTTAGTTGATGCTCCTAATCCCTCTTCACCATGAATTCCTGAACTTTCTATTGAGCCTAGTCTCACTCAACTGTAACCACCTACAACTGTTGTATCTGAACATCATGGGGATCTAGCCCCGGCGGTGGTGGTTGTATGAGTTACTACTGCACTAGCTATTGTTGTATGGGTGGTTGTTGATCTAATGGTGGTGTACCTAGGACCTGTCCATCATGATGTTGGATATCCTAGCCATCCTATCCTTTGCCCCAACCATCTGGCCCTCTGCCCTACCCATCCTTTGGTTGGCCTCGACCTCTACCTACCCCCTCCCTCTCGACCTCTCTTGTGGAGGTATACTTGATGGATCTATTCGTCTAGGAGGCGGTACGAACCATGCAATATATGCAAGCATAGTTTGTACATATGTCCATCCTTGATCATAGTCCCATGGCCTCACAACCAACTATTTGAAGCCCTCAACAATCTCATGAGTTGGGATTGTGTGTCCCCATGTAGTCTCTTGGGATGATCTGGAAAAAATGGTTGTATAAGCATCGTCGGGCATGTCCTTCCTCTCACCAAACTGTCTGGAAACCCTATTGGGCAGGTACCTCTCAATCATCACATGTGTGCTCTCGACCCTACATATACCAAGTTTGTCGAGCAAAGAATAGTTGTTGTACATCATCATACCATGTTGGCATCTAGAGCCATGACTGCCATCTAAATACTGTCATCTCATCAATCACTCTTCACCAGTACAGGATACCAAGCTGCTTGGTGTGCTGAAGAGTGATGGTGCCTCTATACCTCTAGAATATCAGATCATCTGGCTCCACATCTACCATGTGGACAATCGGTCAGAGCACAACAATGTGCTCCCATGCCCATACGTGAAGAAGAGTGACTCTTGTACCAATAGCTCTACCATTGCAATACACGAATTCATTCATATCATGGTAAAGGGAGGCCAACATTACTGGCCCCCATGCATATTGAGTCCTCTGAAAGAGCATCCTGTGCCAAGCCATCCCCCATCCTAGACTGAACCCCCTGCTCTGTCGATCTGGGGAAACCAAACCTAAAATCATTGCCGCAATGATCAATCTAAAGGTTGACACCCAACCTCTATACATCTCAAGGTCAATCTAGGAGTTGACCAGGACAATGGACTCCTGATCAAGAACCTCATGACAAGCATCATAGCTAGCATCAGCGTCATAGATAATGCACTCACCATGTATTGATAATCACAAAATATGTCATACATCCTCCAATGTCATTGTCGCCTCGCCAGTAGGTAGGTGGAATGACAAGGTCTCGCTCTGCCATCGCTCACATAGTGTTTTCATCATTGCCAAATGGGTCTACATGATGAGCATGTAGGCAATGTACCACAAGTCGATCTCTCCCAGGTGCTCTTGTCGAAGCTCAGACAAATCATCAAGTTTAGATAGCACAATTGACTGGTGCTTGTGGGACATCAAAGGTTGGATAACCTCCTGCACCCATGAAGCACACAATGTCAAAATTCAAAAAAATTGACTAAGTTTGGAATTTTTATCCCCCAAAATGGAAAAAGCATCGCTATTTATGAAAGTGTCGCTATAGCTCAAATTCCAAATGGCAACACTATGTGCATTCAAATTGAAAATCATGACTAGCATCACTCTTTGAAATTTGCAAACCCTAATTCTAAATTCCAAATTGGGCGGATGTATCGATGTTTACACCCACGCCGCGATTTGCAATCTGGAAACCCTTATTCCAAATCACAAAATGTGTCACTTAGCATAGTAGCGCTGCTAAAATTCAAAATAGCGTCACTGATTCTAAAAATAGCATCGCTATATAGCAACACCACCTAAACTCAAAATTAAAATTGCAATAAATGCACTCAAAAGTCAAAATGTAAGTCAAGTTTCGAATTGCATACCGATGGTCCTATGCCTACAGGCCTCTGGTACTCTCGAACTCGGTCAGAAATGTGTTCTAGGAGCACTCGTTGCACCATTTTGTCAGGAGGTCAGAGCTCAAAATACAAGAATTCTCTAAGGTTTGAATGCACAAATGAATTGAAAGTGATGCTTCCTCACATATTTAAGCTTAAAAATTAGGGTTTTTTGCCCTAATTTCAGCCAAAAGCTAGGGTTTTTCACCAATTTCACCAATCTTTCCAAATGGGAGCTTATTTTGCATCATTTTTTGCGTTTTTGGCATTTTTTTGCATCCCAAAGCCTTTCCAGACCCCCTTTAGGCAACATTTTTCCTTTGTTGAGAAATCAACCAAAAATTCAAAATTTATGCTCAAATTTCTCGAGGGGGTAGGGAACGAGCTTGTTCCTTTCGCTAGGGCAACAGTGAGGCATCCAAAAAAAAATTTAAAAATTACTTTTTGATTTAAGCAGTAGTTTTTAATCTAAGGAGTTTCAGTCTTTAAACCAAAGTAGTAGGTACCTCGCTTCAAAGAGGGGAAAAATGTAGACACTTAAAATTGTCCTGATTGGGAAAGGATCGCCATTCCACATCAATGTGACACCACTCCCCGAATAGTATAAGTTTCAATGGATTAGAATAAGTGTTTTGAAAGCTTTCGTAGTTTAATATGTGAAGTTTTAATGGATTCTTAGTCTAGTTTTCATTGATTGATCTTATTGGAATGATTTTTAGTGGCACAATTACACTTTGAATCCTCATGGATCAAGTGTAGTCATCCCATAATAATTCGTTGATGACACAAGGTATGATGAAGGAATCTTCCTTGGATATTCTACTAAAAGCAAAGACTACCGGTGCTACAACAAAATACTAAGAAATATTTTTGAGAGTATAAGTGTCAAGGTTGATGAAGGTTTTTAGAACTCAGTGGTGATATATTCGAATATAAATCAGATGAACCTATTTGCAGAGAAAAAGAAAAATCTAAGGAAAAGGAAGTACAAATTGAAGAGAAAGAAGCTCCTAGAAAAGACCCCTAGAACCCCTAAGTATATGCAGAGGAATCATGATGAATAAAAAATCATTAGAGAGAAAAGAAAAGGTGTGTTAACAAGAAGGAAAGTTATTGAAGAAGAGGTAAATCTATGTTTACTTTATGAAGTTGAACCCAAAATAGTGATTGAGCCATGCAAAGATGAACATTAGATAAAGGCTATGGAAGAAGAAGTACTACAAATTGAAAATAATCAAACTTGTGAACTTGTCCATAGACCTGCAAAAAAAAATATAATTAGAACAAAATGGGTGTTCAAAAATAAACTGAATGAGAATGGAGTTGTAAGAAACAAGGCAAGACTTGTGTGTAAGGGCTACTCACAAGTTGAGGGAATAGATTTTGAGGAGACATTTGCTCTGGTGGCAAGAATGGAAGCTATGCAAGATGTTTTTTGCTTTTGCAGCACATAAGGACTTTAAATTTTATCAAATGGATGTGAAGTTTTCTTTCTTGAATGGAGAATTGGAAGAAGTATACATGGAACAACTGTAAGGATTTAAGTTATCAGACAAATCGGATATGGTCTGCAAATTGAAGAAGGCATTATATGGATTGAAGCAAGCTGCAAGGTTGGATAAGTATTTGATACAACAAGGATTCAATAAAGGTACCACATATAGTATTATTTACTTTAAAGTTGAAAAAGATCAAATCTTGATTGTGGTTGTGTATGTTGACATAATTTTTGGAGGTAATGAAGCTATGTGCAAAAAGTTTGCAGAGAGAGTTTGAGATGTCTTTGTTTGGGGAGATGAATTTCTTTCTTGGGCTACAAATCAATCAAACAAATAAAGGAATTTTCATTTCACAATCAAAGTATGTCAAGGAGATGTTGAAGAAGTTTGGAATGGAAGACTCTAAACTGGTATGTATTTCTATGGTTACTAGTTGCAAACTGAACAAGAATGATGAATCTCCTAAGGCTGATTGGAGCAAGTACAGATCAATGATTGGTGGACTACTATATATAACTGCTACTAGACCGGATATCATGCATGTAATTTATCTTGTGGCTAGATTTCAAGAAGACCCTAGAGAATCACATGTTGCAACAGTAAAGAGGATATTCAAATACTTAAAGGGAAATCTGGATCATGGCTTATGGTATCTAAAGGATGCTAATTTCATTTTGAGTGCTTACACAAAAGAAAATTGGGTTGGTTGTGTTGATGATAGGAAAAGTATAAGTGGTGGTGCATTCTTTCTTGGATGTAGATTGGTATCATGGCTAATAAAGAAACAAGATTCACTATATTTATCTACTGTAGAGGTTGAGTACATTGCAGCAGCATCTTGCTACACATAGGTGTTATGGATGAGGAAAACATTAAAGGATATCAGAGTGGTGTATGATGAACCAATTTCTATCTTCTGTGACAATACAAGTGCAATTAATATTTCAAAGAACTTGGTAATGCATTCAAAGACAAAATATATTTCAATTAGATACCACTTTCTGAGAGAGAAGGTTGTGGAGAATGAAGTAAAGCTTGAATATGTGCCTACAAAGGATCAGATTGTTGATATATTCACTAAGGCTCTTCCTAAGGATATTTTTGAGTATCTCTAGGAGAAGTTGGGGGTCTTTTCCCTCCTTCTTTGAACTAGAATCATAAGGAGATGCATCAATATAGTGGATTTCATGATCCATCCTTTTGTCCAAACTAATGTTGGTGGCTACCTCTAAGGGGGAGTAGGTAGTGACATTGTTGGTTGTTGCAGTCAAAAGAGTGTGTGTTGTCATTGTGCAGTGGTTGCTAATTTGGTGTAGTTTGGTGTGTTCTCCTAAGGGGGAGTATATGGAGAAGTTAAGGAAAGATATTGCAAAGCAGTAGTAAGCAGGTTGATTGATGTCAAATATTTTGTCCCTTTGCCATTGATGTCAAAGGGGGGGTGAAATTCATGTAAAAAAGAACAAGTTATCAAGGAGAGAGAAACATGTGAAAAAGAGAAGCTACAAAGGGGGAGAGAGTCATGTAAAAAAGATAAGGAAGAGAATCATGAGCTAGTTGGGTGAGGAGGAAAATTAATGTGAAGAGTTGTAGTATGTTGGTATCCACAGTTGTTGTGTCTTTGATGGTTTTTCACATCATGTGTTGCCATTAATGACAAAGGGGGAGATTGTTGCAAGTATGAGAAGTTGGTGTTTTCATTGATGTCAACAAGCCTATGTTGTCATTAGTGTCAACTGTATGAGATGGAAGGAAACTACTGTCGAGGGAGATTGTTGAGAATGAGAAGTTTGTGTTGTCTACACTTTGATTAGTTGTATTATGTTGTCATTAGTAAAGCTACTAGTGTCAACCTCTAGTGTTGTTATGATAAGTTGGTTGAGTTTCTACATTGTAGATGTTTCGGTAGTGTTGAGGAAGTATTGAAGATGATGAGGATGTGTCTCTAGTGCTTGGTTTCCAAGTTCTTTTGAGAAATTTTGATAAAAGAGGAAATAGTGTGTTGCAATGGTGTTTTGTGTTGCAGGGATGTGTTCTAGTTTTTCTCTGCATTTCTTCTAGGTTGAAGATATGCTTATGCATTTTAGATATGTTTGTGAGAGATGTTTAGAGGTGTTATATCTAGGATTTGGGGTGTTGGATCATTTTACAGAAAAAGTTGTGTTCACTAGTATGTGAATTGTGTATTGCAGAGGTGTATGGGAGAGATGTTTTTGCTTTGTATTTCTTTGCAGTTATGTTTCAGGTCTTGTGGATCTAAAGGAGTGTTGATAGTGTTGGTATCTTTCTTTAGTTGAGGTGGTTTGGTGTTTGGTGCTTTGGAAGTCAGTTTCTTGAGTTACAGTGGATGGGAGAGTTGTATGAATGTATTGGATGTGTACACTCTTCAAGTGAAAGTTGTTGCAAAGGAGTTTGATGGATTTTAAGGTGTTTGTAGAATATTCCAGATTGTGCTCAGGTCAAATTTATTTTCCACGAGTTGTTGTTGGAACAAAGGAAGCATGCACTTACAAGTTTAATGGTGTTTACGTGGGTAACAATTGACCTTGGTGTTTACACTACTTGTGAAGGTTCTTCATTGGTTGTGGAAGCATGGTGTGGTGTGTAAGGATGGATTTAGGTCTTAGCTAAGGAGTTTTGTGGTCCACCTCCATTCCTTTCCACCGCGGGAATATTTTGGTGTCGACCTAATTTGAATTTGCACATTTGAGGTGCATAGCCAACCTTGGAGAAAGCTTTCAAGGTTGAAGATGGTATAAATAAGAGTTGAGTTGTTTATGGATTGTGTGATAGAAGAGATAGACAAATATGATGTGAATTGTAGAGTTATAGAGTACGAAATTGAGAAGTGTAGTGTGAGCTTTCATGTGTTAGATTACTGGATGCAATGAGAAAAAGGTGTCTACAATTCTTTAATCAGGCTGTGAAGGTGTTGGTGACATTGTGGTGGATCCTTTGTTGCATTGAGATGATTTTCTCTGTGTAAAATTTCTTCTCTATCTTCTTTTCTATTCTAGCAGCAAGCCTTTCTTTTTCTGGGCAGTGTAGCCTCCGATAGTGAGCCTTTGTAATTGGTATTGATATCTTATATTGTGAGCTAATCCTCACTGTGGTTTTTCCCATATTGGGTTTTTCCATGTAAATTTGGTGGTGTCTTCTTGTGTATGGTGTTGTGTTTTAGTTTCTATTTTTTTCTTTTCATGCTAACTCATCATAACAGATTAAGGGTTTATTGAATGGATGTGGATCTAAATGTTAATGAGGGTTTTGAAACTTTAAGGTACAACTAATTCACCCCTCCCCTCTCAATTATCTTATACATTCAACAGACCATGTTTTAAACTATCTTTTTCCTCTTCATTTTTTTAGAAAGGATACCCTATGATTATGATATTATTTAGGAGGTTGATTATTTGGAGTACTTTTAATCTTCATATGAGGATGATGAGGTTTCTTCAGATGCTCCTTCTTCTCCTTTAGAGATAGTTGTTGTACCTTCATCTTTAGTGATTCCTTACAGTAGAGTCATTGATTGAGGCTCCCACCATTCATGTTCGACAAGACCATTCATTTTATGTTGGTGATTCATTGAGAACTTCCAGTGATTCATTCCAACAAGTATCTCATTGTCTTCTTGATTGGGATTCTTATTTATCAAACATTGTATCTTTATTTTTGAAGTCTCACATTTAAGATATTGAGGATACATTTGATGGGTTATCTCTCCTCTTTGATGGCAGTCATTGCATAAGTATTTTTAAACCATCTTTGTCTTTGGATATTGTTCAACATCAGTTTCTGCATAGTCCTAGTTTGTCACCTTCTTCATGATTTGGCATGTACCTGATTTGAATGTGGCATCTTCATCTTCAGTGGACAAGGAGACACATGAATAGATTTTAGAGACATCATCATACATCTTTATGCTTCTTCCTTTCAATTCCTAGATCTGGAATTGGAAGTATTCCTACATTTGCACTTGGTTTTGTTTCTTTTGAAAGGGAGACAAGTTGTTTTTCGACATTAGATCATGTTTTGTCTTCAAGCACTTACCATTTTTGTAGGATTATTATACATTATGGGAGGGCTGCATAGTCTCTCTATTTACCTCTTATGGGGGGTCATTGATTATATATTCATGATGGATTTTGTTCTTGGGGGGTATCATTGATTCCTTTGTTCATCATCCTTGTTTATATATTTTCTCTCTTTTGGAGAGGGGTTTTTTCCCGTGGTTTTTCTCCTTATCTTTGCTTGTGAGAGATTGCATTTGTACATGGGTACCTAACATGGCCTTGTAGTCAAGACACATATTTGCATCATTTGCATAATGATTTATTCTCCCTAAGTTGCACTTAAGGGGGGGTGTTGGTGTAAATAGGTAATTCTCCTAACTAGTTATTAGTGGGGTCCTATTTACATGTTAAGTCCACTTAGGTCCTAGGCATATTTATAGAAGATTTAAGTTGTTTAGATAAGATTTTATTTTTATTTTTTATTTAATACTAATGTTCTAGGTTATTTAATAATGACTCATGTCATTTAACAATGACACAAGTCATTTAATGTTTTGAATTTGGTACTTCATCACACCTTGTCTATATAAGCAAGACTATTGTACACTTTTATAATAATACCTCATCGTCATATTTGATAGATGTTAATATCAAGCAAGCTCATTTCTTCCATACTCTCTTGTGGAAGGTTTTCATTATTTTTGCAGGTGGTCTTGGGTATAGAGCTAATCTTCAGCTCCTACACTTTTAACACTATTTTTTATCTTTGTATCATACAAAAGACTAATAAAAATTGGTATGATAACTTATGAAAAAATCGTTAATATTACAACAACAAAAAATGTGAGTGAACAAATAAATAAAGGTAATGCAACTGAATAATGATGAGTATAGTTGATGAAATTAGTTGTAGATTATAACTTTTGTATAGTCAATACTAATGTAGGAGCATATACCATATATAGAAATGTAAATAGTTAAAATTATAAACATTTAAGGTGAAAAAAATGACTATTTCCAACTTTAGATTTTGTAGTATTTTAAATATTGGTAAGTCTACTTTTTTCATGTGGATTTGCTTTTTATTGACTATTTTTTGTTGCCATGGATTGAGTAGTGTTTTTTAAATTTTGATAGGTTGATTTTTTTATTTTGTGTACTTCATTTCATTGATTAAACATTTTATTTACTTGTTTTTATTAAGAATTTGTATTGGTTACCTTTGAATTTATGGTAAGTCTTGCATTTTTCCTATTCGTGTAGGTACAATGGTGGGTGAGAGTTCAAACAAATTACATAAATGAACTAGTTGGGAGCAAATTGAATTTACAAGTTGGAAGAGATTGTTGACATTTAAATAATTGATATTAATACTTAAAATTTTGTATTGATACATTCTATATGCCTTTACCTTTTATTTGCGTCATAGGATACTTAGATTTGACAAGTGCTCCCATTGTTGTACATTGTTGATTGTATTAGAAAAAAGAATAATGGTAAACTTGTTTAAATTGAAATGTTTATATATGTCATAGGATAATTAAATTTGGCAAGTGTTCTAAAATGTTGACTGTAATTGAAAACGAATATTGGTTAGCATGTACAAGTTGACATATTTGGCAAGTACAAACTAAATCATAAATCGTAATACTTTTTATTTGTATTTGTACATATTGGATATAATATTTATGTATTTTATTTTTAAATGTGATATGCAACATGTACAGTTTTCTCCACACTCTTAAAAAATTATGGAAGAAACTTTATTTTAAAATTGATACACATATGATAGATAGTTATATTATATTAATTAGAGAAAAATATATTATATAACATTTGATAATATATGTATATATATGATTTTTTTACTTGAGGGTTACAAGTTCTAAAGTGTACAACAACCGACCCCGCATGTCATATATTTGGTAATATTCTGATTAATATGTGAAATGAATATTAACATGATATATAGTATTAATTTATTCTAATACTAATATGTATAACCACAACTACTATACCAACAATTGGAGCCTGCCTAACTACTAGCACATCTCTCCTATAAGCGATGTATGAGAATATATGAAGGGAGACATAACAACATTCACTACCACACAATACTAACATTTTGCATGAAATTGTGTTTGGTTCAAATGCTTTTTTTAAAAGAGAAAAAAAGGTGCATCCATATTTTATGGCTACTCATTGGGGTAGATCCCACTTGAAAGGGAAACAAAGAAAATAAATTCTTTAATATTTTTTTATGTTTTAAATTAGAGGAGAAGAGGTGGTCTCTTAGAATAAGAGAATAATGTTAGAAAATTTTAATTGTTTTTGGCAATTAGTGTTATTTATCTTTGTTTTGATTTATAGTATATTGATTAAGGGTTGGTGTCATGAATCAATTTGTTTATTCACTTTACTAATTTTGTGTCATTAGGATGTCATTAAGGTTATAGAAGTTTAATTGATTTTCTTAGTTGGTGTTATTTATCTTTGTTTTGATTTATATTATATTGTTTAAGGGTTGGTGTGACAAATAAAAAAAAATTATGCAATTTACTAATTTTGTGTCATTAGGATGTGATTATATGTGGTTTTATCCCTTCTAGTGCAATATAATTTGTAGGGTTATGGTACTAGTATTTTTTGGCTCTAATAGTGTCTCATATGGTTGTGGGTTTGTCCTCTACAACTTTACAACTTGTCTTTGACTTGTTATATTTGAGAAATGGTGATATTGTAAGCACCTTTAGGGGCTTGTTTTGAGGCAATTAAATAGCATAATTTTTTTTATATTGATCAAACCCCACATAAAACTTGAAAGATTTTGACTATGGACCTTTGAGAAATGTGTAGTGTTTGATGTGGGTGTGTGGGGATACAACTATAGATTTGTAATAGTGGCTTCTTTTGTCACATGTGTTGTACATATTGTTGTTTTTTTTATTAATATTTTGGGGGTCTATTATTGGGTTCTAGCCTTTAATGCATATAAGAAATATAAACTACAAAGTGACAACAAGCCTATTTTAACTACCCATGCAAGATTGTAATAGACTAAAGACAAAGCATAGCAAAAACACTACATAGACTAGCCACACTAACCATAGGTATAAACAACAAACCTTGCATCAACAACCCCACAAAGTGCAACAAAAGAAAACAACAAACCAACTCCCACACCAAAAGATACCAATACCAATAATAAACAACTTGACCAATATCTAGGTCATCAACCTACACCACCACATCACTACAATATATGACACCCTAACAAGCAACACGTGAGCCCTTGAGGGCCAACCTCTATCTATCATAAGCTCTATTGGGAATGTCATTATCATGTGAAACACCATCAAAATCAAGCTTTCTCCCTCTCACCAGGGCTTTCTATTTTTCTTGTCTTCTAATTTTCTTAACAACTATTAACTTGATGCATATTATTACTTGTGTGTATTTCTATTCATTTTGTCTATAAAATAATCTTTATTAAACAATTTTGTTTAGACAATAATTACAGCAGTTACTAAACATAACGGAGGAGCACTTCTCATCTCTCCACCTCCACAACACTTCTAGAAAATGGTTACTATCACTCTTGTTTGAACTCATTGAAAGTAGTTGTGTGTGCCCTCTAACATTGAACAACATTTTTTCCAAACATTCAACAATAAACACGTGAAGAGGTATTCACTCATAATCCACCAATCTCTGTGTATTGCCATTTTTTCTTTCTTTACTCAGCCGGTCGGCCCACTACTCCATTGCTTTCATCTCACGGCATAATAATAATAACATGTTTGAGTGTCTTGAAAGTAAATTATGGAGTACATAATAAACAATCTAGTCAAGAAGGAAGACTTCCATTAATCTTACTGTCCCACCAGAAGCAAATTCAATGAAGAAATACCAATTTTCCCGCTTATACCGCAGCTGTGCAATCACATTTGTCAAACAACATCGATTTATGGGACAGAGAACTATGTAAGTGGATAGATAATGATGATATGGGCCATCCTGTCAAGACATGAATGATTGAACTTAGGAGATTCCTGTTTGAATGCTTTATCCTTTCTAAATGTATTATTATCCAGGAATATGCCTATGCTTAGGCTGTACACAAGCACAGTAATACAATCCACTACATCCTCATCTGCCTGTATGGTTTGGACATATCTGTCATTTAAATAGATTTAAACTAAAAGTTTTTAATTAAGTTGTTGGAAGCACAGAAATTAGTTAATTAAATTTATTTAGAGATTGAATGTGGTTCAATCATGTTTCATAAATGATATAATCAAAAGCATATTATTATCTTCATCAGTTAATTTACAATTCTTATTAATTTAGTTTTTGTTTTTTAATTAAGGATAAAGAAGATAGGGTTTTTGAAAATTCCCAAATCTAGTTTACAAAACTAGAAAGAATCAACAAGGAGCATATAACACGGAACAAGCCTGAAATATAACATGAAACAAGTAGCACAAGGTCTGCAGCATTACAACAAACTGTTAGCATCCTAAATAGAGGGCTTGAGCACAACAAAGGCATACAACCACTTCTAAGAAGGAACAAGAAACAGCCCAAGAAACTAAGATTCAAGGTGACTGGAAGTCGAAATGTTCTAAAGACATCTGAAATTTCCCTTTGAAACCATCCAAACAGACATTTAGGTTGTCCATTAGGACATCCATCTTTTGGGATCAAACCAAACTCTAGAGGAACCTTAGTGTGATAAAATACTTCACATCCATCCTCGATGTCCCATTCTCCCTTTGAAACCATCCAATGAGATATTGAGACTTACTTGTTTCTTATTAGGACACCCATATTTCAGGATCAATTCAACCTCAGAGGAACTTTAGTATGACAAAACAGTTCACATCTATTCTCGATGTCTCATTCTCCCTTTGAAACCATCAAAAGAGACATTTAGACTGCTTTATTTCCTATCAAGACATCCATCTTTCACAATCGACCCAACTTCAAGAGGAACCTTAATGTGATAAATGAAACCATCCATTGAGGCTTACTTATTTCTTATTAGGACACCCATCTTTCAAGATCAATCCAACCTCAGCGGAATTTTAGTATGACAAAATAGTTCACATCTATCCTCGATGTCGCATTCTCCCCTTGAAACCATCGAAAGAGACATTTAGATTGCTTTATTTCTTATCAAGACATCCATCTTTCACAATCGACCCAACTTCAAGAGGAACCTTAATGTAATAAAAAGATTTACATCCATCCTCGATATCCCATTCTCCCTTATAAGAAAACGGCCACCGAACAAGGGTTGGAGCAAACAAGTGGTCCAGGTGGCTCTATCTGAAGCCCTTTTTAAAATCTTCATCCCCACAATTTATATACAGTGTATAAGGTGACGTGACAACATATGAACCTTGGTAAATGAAAAATACAAAAACAAAATACAAAAGAAATACTATTTTCGCCAGACAAAAATACTTTCACTGTTGCATGACTTTCCAACTAGGAAAACCAAAGGATTTTTGTGCGCCCCACTTCTTCATTGCACTGTCATTTCCACTTGGTTTAGAGACATGAATATATGTTAAAGATATGAAGAGGCATGAAAAAGAAAAGATTCCCACGTCCAAAACTTGATTACCTCAACTTAGTTGGTGTAATCTTTTTTAATTTGCAAAAACTTTTTGACTTCCACAGAGGAAAATGCTCTGCTGGATTGACAGCACCATACAAAGATGATGTTTTTTTGGTTTCTCAGTTAGTTAGGAATGGAAGAGAGAAGATTTTAAAGAAGCCTGTTAAAATGGGATTTGTTTAGATTTTGAACCGAATAAACAAGCAAAGTCATAGACAACAATCAACTACTATATTGAATTGTTTTTTGTTCTGAAAAAAAAAACTAAGAAATGAATCGGTGCTGATCACATAACATCATCTAGTTAGGGCCCAATTCAAATTGATGTTTTGTGCCTCCAAAAGGCACAATTCACGGGCTGGTTGGTAGGATACTTTTAAAAAGAATAATACAACATTAAGAATATAAAATGCAAACATGGTCCCCAAATAACAAATCTGAAATAGTTGGAACTTGGTATAGTCATACATGGTACCTGGTTCATAGACATTGTACTAGTTTTGGATTTAGTAGCATGTATGTGAACATTCCTTTTTGGTTGTTGGCTTTACATGTGTAAAGTTTAGAATTTCAAGTGAATTGGAGGCAATTTTCAGGAAATATGATGAAAGATGTTAAAGAAATTGGAAATGGGTCACACTACATGATGTTATCATTTCATTTATTTTGGGCTACTCTGTTTGTCCTGTTTAGTCATGTGATTTGGTCGTTTCTTCCTCGAAATGACGGCAGGTATTCTATTCTTCTAAAAAGCAGAAGAGGTAACAACAAAGAATGCATCCTTCTTTCTAAATCACTACAGAATATGTCTCCCAACTGTTGCCCAATCAGAGTTGATATAAGCAAAAAAATGTAGTAACAAAAAAATAGAGGAATTTTGGATTGTCATGAGAAGAAGCAATTGATCAGTAGAGGTCATGGGCAACACAGCTGCTAAGGCACTTGCCAATTGTGTTTCTTGTGGCACTAAGGAGGTTCGAATATTGATGCTTGGATTAGATGGAGCAGGTGCATTATGTTTTGAGTTTTTGATATTTTTGGTGTAGATTATGTTCTGAAAAAACATGAAATATATTGAAATATTGATTGAAAAATAGATAGAGGTGATCTGAAATGTTGATATAAAAATATAGACAGTTGATTTCAGAAACAATCTCTTGAATAATATATGAACTGTGAAAAGCTCATGTCAATGAGATATTTTGGGTGTAGATTATCTGAAGAAATGAAATATATTGAAATATTAATTGAGAAATAGATAGAGGTGATCTGAAACGTTGATATGAAAACATATACAATTGATTTCAGAAACAATCTCTATATAAAGTATGAAAAGCTCATGTCAACTAGAATTTAACAATCAGTGTATTGTTTATTACTTAAAGACATTCTAAGTCAAAAATATAAATAACCTAACTAATAAGCCATGGATCTGTTTTTTTTATCAGGTAAAACAACCATTTTATACAAGTTGAAGCTGGGAGAGTATGTGAGAACAGTACCCACAATAGGCTTTAATATAGAGACTGTGACATTCAAAAACTTGAGCTTCACAGTATGGGATGTGGGTGGCCAAGACAAGATTAGGCATCTGTGGAAGCAGTACATGGTCAATGCTCAGGTAAAAATATAACCACTCCACCATAATAGATTTTTCTGCTGGACTTAATAGATAAAGTACTATTTGTCATTTTTAGGACTGGATGGGAGTGTGAAATTGTTAGGACATTTATTATTTTTAAATCATGAAATGTAAAATTATTATTGACTGTTTTGAGATCTACTCACGATCTACATTTAATTCAGATTTATTGAATAATTATTTCATCAAAGCATTGGATTTGTGTTTTTTTGATCATGGGTGTAAATTGTTTTTATGCAAAAACAGGGGCTTATATTTGTGATAGATAGTTGTGACAAAGAGCGGCTGAAGAAGGCAAAGCAGGAATTGGACAGTTTGATCAATGATCCAGAATTGAGCAATGTGAAGCTTTTGGTTATGGCCAACAAACATGATCTTCCAACGGCGATGAACTCTGTTGATATGACTGAAAGGCTTGGTCTTGGAAACCTCAGTGCTACCAGAAAATGGCATGTCCAGAGTTGCAGTGGAAAAACCGGGGAAGGCCTTCATGATGCTCTCGATTGGCTTGCCTCTGCAATCAAGTAATTATTCGGTACTTAATTGCAATGTTTCTGCATCATCTTAAAGGACTAATCCTTGGGCTTTTCTATTATTTGTACAGAGAGCCCAACATCTTGCAGAGAGTGGGAAGCTTCAGAATGCCTCGATCGCTCTCCTATTCATCCAGGAGATCACCAGCAGGTACTTCTTGCCCTTGTAAGATCAAAGTTATCACTTAAACATCAAATGATTCATCACTCAAACAGTCATTAAGTTGTCAAATCTAAAAATAGCCCATTTACACTTCCCTAATCACCTAGAGATCATAATGGGCTCGATCCTGTTTCGAATAACCCAATAGATGTTTCTCAGGTATTGGCTATGGTATTAAGGGTTTTAAATCACGCAAACCAGAGAAAAAAACTGCTGAAACAAAGTTTAGATTAAAACATGTACAGATACAGACAAATTTAAAGTATGTTTTTCCATGTAAGCGATATTTCTTCCAATCTTTAGAGCTTTAATGGGGAACATAATCAAACACCAAGCTTAGAAGTTTAGAATTAGATACCCTACCAAAAGGAAAAGTTTCGAAGCACAGATATTGTACCCCGTAAAAGTTTTATTTGGGCCTACACAAGCAAAGCTATAAAAGCGTGAAAGGTATGTCAAAATCTTGTACAGGCGCATGTCTGGTCGTCTATGTACTCGAATTTGAGGTTTTGAGGATTTTTTTTAGTTTAAAGGGTATCAAAGAACTTCTGGACGGAATGATGTACAGGACGAAATGGTGTACATTCGCTCCAAACCTTCTAGAAGCTTTTTAATAAATCTATAAATTATGGTATTAATATTAGATTTCAAGTCCATAATTTTGAAGTCAAATTTATTGGTCCATTTTTCATGAATAGTAGTTCTAATTAAACCATCTTTTATGATGAATGGTCTACTTAATATTCATCGGTGCATGGGCAATCTGCTAAGGAGGACTCATTTACTCGTATGTGTCAGGTAGTTCTGAAAAGTTGATCTTAAAGAGTTCCCCCCTCAGATGAAGATGGGGGAAGGTTCTGTCAATGATTGCATGCCTCCTCTTCCCTAAAAAGTTAGTTTTGGGGAGAAGGATCCTTGTTTTGAGATAAAATAAAGTTCATTGGAACAATTTTTTAAACCACCATGATTTCAGTGGGCTGGTAGGTCTATTAGTCTTGTTGTTTCTTTGGGTTTCTCTTGTTTTCTGTCATTAGTTGTTGTCAGTTGTGCTTCATGATCCATTTTTTTATTGTACAAGGGTCGGGACCCTTTCAAAACCCTGCTTACCTAATAAAAAACACTCATTGGTGCATCATTCATGAGAATGAATGATCCACTTACCACTATGACTCAAGCATACTTAATCAAAGTTTCCCCCAAGGTCAAGTCTAGTTACCTTGCTACCTAATTTGCAATACCTTCACCAAGTGTTGTGTCTTATGAACCATTCATAATAGAACTCTTTTAGCTGGTCAATTGATAAGCAAGGAGGTATTTTCCTTAATGTGTCAAGTTATGATATCAATATCAAGATTCTACTACATAGTTTTTTTAGTAAAACTCTTTGACCCATATTTCATGAGTTGCATTGTCTAATTATTTGAATCTTTTAATAGATCATTTTCTAAATATTGAGGTTTAACAATTCTAGACAATCAATTTAAGTTAGATTTTTATTTCATATTGAATACAATATTAATGTTTACCATTTATTTGCAGATGATGCACATGTTTCTTGCTGGACAAGGCGAAGAAAAAGCTTATCTTTGAGCAAAAAGATCAAAAGACTTAAATAATTTATCTTGTATTTGTATATCATTTGTTAAATTAGTGAATTATTCTTTTATCTTGCAAATCAAGTTTTAAATTTGGTTTTTATATGATTAAATAATAATAAATTTATTCTTTTCCTTTATAAAGATGATAAATATTTATATAACAATTAATATAATATGTATTTTTAATATATTTTGTTATTATCATAATCATTGATAAGTATAAACGAGTTTTATAAAAGATGGTTTTAAAATAAATAAAGGTATTATTTTCTAAAATAATATGTTTGCAATGGAATTTAAGATATTTAATAAAATATTTAATATAGATTTTTTTTTAACTTAATTTAAAGTAGCTTTTAAGATGTAAAATAGTTGCACAAAAGCTTATTTACTTGATTAGAAAATGTTTCATAATATTTTAATTTAACTTTATTTAATATTGAAGAATAATAGATAGTGGTGATAAGTTTTAACATCTTTAGAATGAGTAGGTTAATAGAATCTATCAAAATATGTGGATTTAGCTTTGTTGTTCAATTTATTGTAAAATTTTAATCAAATTTTATTTCTTTTATCCTTATAAAATAATGTAAGTAAGAAATAAACAATCTTAAATATATCAATGAAATAATAAATAATAACAAAGTTGAAAAAGATAACAATTAACATTCTAAAGTAATCTAAAAAGGAAGTAAAAATTAAATATATTAATGAAACAATTTTTATAATAATAAATTTGAAGGAGAAATAGCAATTAACATTCCTTAGATCAAAATTGATTTCTAATACTTAAAAAAGTTGTGTTGAATTTTTTAGAGATGGTTATTTGGTTTTAAATAAATCTCTAAAATTGGCTTACTTTTCTTGGTTTACTTGGATTCCATGTACCTAATTAGTGATAATTGTTGTAATACAATATATAGATATAATTAGTCAGAATACAATAATGTTGAATCCCAAGTACAATTTCACTAGAGACCATACTAGAAAACATCGTCCACACAATATTCTAAACCATATAAGAAACAAACATAAATGTAGAAGTGATTGAATACATCATGTCCTTCTCTAAAGATTCCTAATACAAGTCCACTAGATACTAATCATTGCATATGCTACACTCACACTTGAAATGCCACAATACAACACTTTGAAATGTTACACTTAAATTGGTGTTAAACTTGAAGAGAGTTTAGAAACTAATAGATATAATTTCCACCTTATCTTGAAATCTAAAGATAGATTTAAGTTATTATCCTAGTGTTTGAAACTTTTGAAGATATGTTTGGGATCTCACCTTGAAAAAGGAGGTGTCATAACATCTCAATTTTTTAACCAACTCAAGTCTTATATGAACCAAAATTCATGTGTTTAATCTTACGAGAAATTCATAGAGACTCAATAAGAGACTCCAAAGGAGACTCAATATCCTCACAAAGGAGATTTCCAAAAATTGTAGGTAAAGCTCTATTTTAGCTAAGGAATTCTCTTGGTGAAAAGATAGTTTGGTTTGATAAGTTTGTTTGCAACAAGGTAGCGATATGATGGGTTTGAGAAGAAATTTCCCAGTATAGTTGAATTGAAAGGTATGGTATAGTATTAGAGTATTTCCCTCAAGTTGAAAATGGGAGAACTAGCTATGCAAATGTTTATCAATGCTTAATAATTCTCTAATTAAGTTCATTCAACAATTTTAATTTATTTGTGTGGTTGAGTGCATATTTGCTAAAATTGTTTAGTTTACACAAAATGTTGATTGATTAATAGTTTGAAACAACCCTCTTCATTTGTATAATGATTTGTTGAGAAGTGTGAGAATGAGATCATGAAAGGGTCCTTATTAACCCTTCTATAAACAAGTCAACAATTCAGAGGAATTGTTGTTTAAAATTTGATATTTTTGTCTTTATTTGGATTTGCTACGAGATATCAAGTTTGTAATGATATTGTGATCCTCTATTTTTTTTAGCAATTTATTGCTTGATGCATATTGATTGATTGCATTGAAATAACACCAACAAAAATAAACATATTTAATAATCTAACAACCTTACTAACACAAATTATAATAGAACTATTATTATTAGAACTTATTCAAGTGGTTATTTATGAATGAGGGTTCTCTTTTCCTTATCTTTCAAACTAATAATGACATAGAATGAGAGGTTATTGTCCTGAGATTTGCGTTAGCTTCTTCTCTAGGAAGGCACCTTATGGTTAAGGGTGATTCCCTTATTGTGACTAATGGTTTTCATAAAGATCTAATTCAAGATAGAAGAATAAGTGGCTTTTGGATGGAGCTATGGAGCTAAAGAAGCTAAAGAAGTCATTTGATTCAATAGTGTTCTCACACTACCATTGAGAAGCAAATATGGTGATAGATTTTCGGGATAATATTGAGGGTTTTTTAGATCCTTTATCAACCCTTTTTAGTAGTTATAGTGCATCATGGATAGGATAGGATTGGATAAATTATTATCCTTAGACCTCCTTAATTTTTATTGATTTTTCCCTTGGGATTTATGGTAGCTCCTATTAATGTGACTAAAATTGGTAATTATCTCACTTGTGTGAGAGTATTTGATTGGGCACATAGCGGTAGTTTGATATGTGTATAGAGGATACAATATTTGCATTCATGTGCCTCATAAAATTCATTAGATATTCCTCATATATATATATATATATATATATATGAATTCTTCACCTATTAATGTAATAGTTGTTGGTTGTTTCTTTGTTGTTATTTGAATTTCTATCCAAATTTTTGCTTAGTGGTAGGTGGACCATGGGCTAAAACATCAACTAAAAATGGTTCCTTTTTGTAAGGGTATTTCTTTTTAGATGGCCAAAATATGTGGCTCTAAAAAAACCTCATGAACCATTTTTAAGGGTCAAGTTTCTAATAAACGAATTAATACATTTTTTTATACATTAATTATACAACTTTAGATTTTTGAAATCAGTGTTGGGTGTAGCTTGTGTTGGTGGGGAAGGCCCGCCTTACTTTAAGTCATCCATTCATGAATAGTTTGTTCAAAATTTCATGATGGTTATTCTAGTGGTTGACCACATGGTTTGGCTTCTCTATAAGTGTTCATTTTCTTGTTCAATGATATGGATTTTTTTTGTGGAAGTGCCTTGTATTGGGATTCCACTATTTGATGGGTTGAATTCTCTATCCTCATTGAAGGATCTTAATCTTGAGAGAAAATAAATTTGAATAATTTATAGAGACTTCAAATTGATCAAATACTTCTATCAATACTTGGGGGTGAGTAATAGAAAACCTTATGGTCACCCACAATCAAGGGTACCTTGAGGTTGTGAGAATTTTTAGTATGTTGTCTCTGGATTCAAGTTGTTTGGTATGAGAAAATAAAAAGGAGTTCAAATTCCCTAGTCTTGTTTCTTCTTGTTCCAATTTGTCTTTTGGTGGTTGATTAGTTGGCAAGGGTTCAATTGTAATGGAGTAACTAGCTAGCTAAGGTGTTAGTCCTTCAATTGGGATGGATGTATGTGATGTTGATTTCTTTGGAATTTTATATAGTTGAATCTAGGTCTACTCTTGATTTTTGGGTAATGATGATTGTCTTCAATTCTATCTATTATGGTAATTTAGTTTGTTACTATTGATTAGTGTTATACTATATTTATTTTTTGTGAAAGGGACCCCTATAAATCCCCCATTATTTAATAAAAATATAATGATAAATAAAATTAATCTATTATAAGATATATAAAACTAACTACTAATCCAATTAAAACACGAATAAATCCTAACCTTAGTTGTATGCTTCAAGTTAAAATAAATTTGAAATGAATTGTCACCAACAAAATTCTAATTAAGTTGAATGATATGTTGTCATTAAAACTCGTCTTCAAAAAGTTGTCAAACTCTATGTTTTGCAATGTGTGAACTACCAAATTTGACATGTAGGTTGTGATAATACTTATTTGAAGGTGTTATGCTAGAATTGGAAATGTATAGGATGGCTAAATCATGGATGAAAGAGATTTGCATAAACTTGATTGTAAATTAAACTAGAACAATCTGATGTAAATATTCCATAAGGATATCTAATAGTTGACATGAATTAAATAATGGAAATAGAAGAGATCAATAAAATAAGGTTGCAAGGAAATTATAGATGATTGAGCTAGATTCTTGTTGTCACCTGAAATTGTACCCTTTGTTGAAACAAGTTCAATATTTTAGTGATAGAATGGGAATGATTTCAAGGTGTGGGAATTTTTAGATGAGATCAAACCTTTGGATAAGGTGGTATCCTTTCTAATCCTAAGTGCATGTGTTGATCCAATCCAACACATATTAAACCTACAAACTAATCCTATTCTATTGACTTTTCAAGGAAAAGGGGAAGAAGAAACTGTAGGAAATGAAAGGATGGTGATGTACCAATCTACTTAGGATGAGTTTCCTCCTTTCCCATAATAACA
The DNA here is from genome assembly GCA_007258455.2 of Sequoia sempervirens. Lineage (NCBI taxonomy): Eukaryota > Viridiplantae > Streptophyta > Pinopsida > Cupressales > Cupressaceae > Sequoia > Sequoia sempervirens. The sequence goes on along the minus strand of VDFB02271358.1, from coordinate 348,165,164 downwards.
CAAAAAACCAACAAAACCATTTAAAATCACACAGGTCTCCATTTAGTAACTTGTACGAATATATATGGAGGTAAAAATTTTGAAAAATACCAGGAAGGATGAAATCCACAACTAATTTATGTAAATCAAATATACACAACATACAAATTCAAGAAGGCACTAAAATAATTCAAAAGTGAAGGCAAAGAGAAATTACACATTGTATTATAACTGAGAAGAGGTGCAAACAAAGTGATTTTATTGATTCAAAGACATTGATCAGGTTTATAGTAGCAAAGTTATAGAGGCTGCAAGTATATGGTAGAGAAATTGAAAGAACTAATCTTTAAAACAACAATGAATATGTATATATCATTTTGTTGGTCACCTAGAAGAGAAAACATCTAGACTAGTGCAAAGGACCTAGAGATTAATGATCTTCTACCATTGTAGGCGGTGACCATGTCTTCTTATCAGAGCTTTATCATTTTTAACCCTAAACCCTAAAAATTCCATGAAATGTGTGCCTACATTCACAAGGATCATGGGAGACCATACCCTTCCAAACAATATCAACTATGGCATTTAAATCCATAAAAAAAAGGAGGGGCATGTTGGTGGGAAAATGATGTTGGTAGGTGGTGAGTAAATGCATTCAATTCCATCATGGAGCTCAAAACACTTCGAAAATGCCCCTTGGAATAGTAAACAAGAATTAACTTCTTATTACAAGAATTTATTCTCGTGTTTTTACCATGGAATTAAAAAATGCAAACCATTACAAAGACAAGCATAGCAATTATAGTATTAGACCATCGCTTACCCATTAGACCATCAGACTTGGGGGAGAAGCATGAAAACCTCTAACTTTTTGACATACACCTTTACCAATCATGCCTTGTCAAACCATCGACCCTTCAGACTTCCACTAACTAGAATACCTATCAAAATTAAGAGGTGGGCACATCCACCTCCGATTTTTTATCAAAGCAATAATTCATTGGGCATCGAACTATCAAGCATTCATTAAACTTCCTACCATGGGATGAGGGGAAATATATTTGAAATGCGCTAAGGGAAATGTTGGGGAATCAAACCTTCAGGGGAAACATGCCCAAAGTGGCAAGTCCAAAGGGGGTGGATGGATGCATGAAGAGTTTTGATAGTTTGAAAGACAAGGAACAACTTTCAGGGAATCAAGGAGTCGGGGAGATAGATACCAAGGGATTGATGGGTGAGGAAGTCCAAAATTCCAGTAGATATAAAGGACTTAGAATTTTTAAAAGACTATTGAGCTTTCAGGATCAGGAGAGCTAAGGAATGGTATGAAGGTAAGGGAAACCTCGACAATCTAAAAGGATGACAAATTAAACACTGAGGCAACTTTAGATTTTGGACTTTGGGGATCGAGGTGTCAAATGAAGGGGGTGAGTGGAAAATAAACCCCATAAATTTGAAAAGTTGATAGAACAACACTTATTCTAGAATACACTTCAAACCTTTGGGGTCAAGAATGCTTCAAGGATGCATGAGTATAAGGGAATCTTGATATCATGAAGGATCGACAAAATTGATGCTTAGGCCAATTTCACAAGGTTCTAAACTTTTTGGATCGAAAGAGATAAGAAAGGAATGCAAGGACGGATAACTCCTAAAACTCTAAAAATCCAAGAAAAAAATACAACCAAATTTTGAAAGGATTAAAGCAGGGAGTCAAGATCAGCAAGGAAGGTGTTTAGGTATGAACAAACCCAAAACTTTGATAACTCAAAACAATCAACACGTAGCCAAATTTTGATTTTTCAACATAAAATGGGGAATTAATGCAACAACCAAAGACACCATTCTAAGCATGCCTAGCCCATTTAATATCTCTCAAATTGATTATAATTGATGGGCAATGAAGGGGGACATGAAATGCCAAAATTTTGGAAACCTCTTGGGGGTGTTTTCCTACTAAACAATAAGACCCAACAACCTTATCCATTGGGCATGGAGTCACAAGGGCCTAAAAAAATGCACAACTGATCTCACAACAAACTAAAAAATTCCTATGAACACAATAAAATAGAAATGACAATGTGTTGATTGCACTTGGAGGAAAAGACAAAATAAACCTAAACTAAACAATAGGAAAATCACTCAAACAATTCCATTGAATGGTTTGTCAAAATAAATTCCTTTTCTAATCAGCTTGGGATGTTTCTCATGCTTATGAATATCCAACAAGTAACAAAGGAGGGTTAGGTGTTTAATCATATGTTGAAGTACATCTCTAAAGATGAAAATCAACCCACTTACCTACTTAAGTTAATTGTAAATACAACTATCTTGAAATTTGAATAGGTAAGATGACTTTGTTCCTCTTTGTGTTCAACCTCATGCTTAGGATTAAGCACAATATGTGGTTTCATGTTGATCTCCAATTGGGATAGATGCCCAATATATAGGACATCCTTGTGAAAGGGTGATGTTCAAATAACGTGTGTTAATTTCATGTTTATGCTTTTTTCTTTACCATATTGCTAGCCAAAATGGTTTGATTCTTGTAGCCCATCTAAAAACATGGATACTTTTCCCTCATGCTCATGTTGTTCATGATTTTTTATTTAGGAGACATTGGCTTGATACCAAAACTTTAGAAAAATTCTTCTAGGTCATCTCAAAAAGAATCTTCATCAAGCTCCCATTTACCTTTATGCATGATAGGGCTCATCTTAACTTCAAGAAAACTTTCTTGAAGGTTTGAAAAAAAATCAAGCTCTTCCCCTTGGAGCATAGGTTATTTTTCAACATCTTGTTCAACTTGATGAGAAACCTCATGCATGTACCATTATTTTCATCCTCCAAAATAATAGTTTCCTTATGCTCCTACCAAAACACCTAATCAATAGTTTCTTCCTTAAGTTGGAATTGAGTTTTAAATATCGTCCTTTTTTCTTCTTCATCCTCATACTTGTCTTCCTATAATAACAACTCATTGATTCTTTTAATATCTTCTTGCTACTTCAAATCATCTACTAATGCAGGTTTTGGTATGTTCTCTTCATCTTTGTCAACAAAGTGAGGAAGTTGATCAAACAAGAGCACTAACTCCTTTTCATCATGACCTATTAGCTTACTGTCTTGTTGTTCCAATTGATTGTGTTCACCTTCTTCTTACAATAGGTCTAACTTGAAAATGGTTGGTCGCTCTTCTTTTGTTTCCAACACCTCTCTCTCCCGCTCATTAAAATTGTCATCTCGCCAAACAATGGGTCCACCTTTGAAGAGTGCAATGGAGCTAGGAAATTAAAATTGGTTTGGTAGGGAAACTTGAGGGGTTTGATGAGTTTCTTGAGGAATAATTGGATTTTGAGAGGGATACTCTTGTGGGATAGCAGATTAAGTTTGCAAGAGTATAAGCCCCTGCAAGGGATGAGGACCTCTAAAAATTAAAATTTTGAAACAAGGGATGGGAGAGTTTGATTGAATTTATTGCCTTATTTGGTCTTCCTTGGCTACATTCTTCCTATAAATACATTCCTCCTCATACAGTCTTTTTTTCTCCATCTCCTAGTGGTGAAGATAAGCTCAATATGTAAGTTCCTCTTGATGTAAGCTATACTCTTTCTCTTTTTTAATATCATTTAACTATTCTTGAAAATCTAACAACACATATTTCAAGATACGAATTCCCAATGTTTCCATTATTTTGTGGATGACTAGAAGGATGAACATGAATATTGGGAACAAGATAAGCTTCTTGATGTTGATTATAAGCATGGGTATTCTATCAAGAAGGATGAGCAAGGGTGGGAGGGAGGTAAGCACTAGAAAAATATTGATAACTTGTTGTAGCAGTGTTATTTGGGATGAAACTAAGAGTATTCTTAGTTTGGTATGTCCGATAAGGAGGAAAAACAACATCTTCACAAAATAGAGGGGAAAAGACATATTTTACATGATATTGGCATAACAAAGCTTTCAAGGAAGCCAAAAATATATTCAGGAGATTTTAAAACAAGAGCAATCAGATCTACTCCCTAAGAACTAAGTACATACTACCAAAATCACTGGGTGATTAAAAGCTTTTACAAGAAGGAAAATATTAAAAAAATTCACCTAAATCCTTATCCTTGATAGTATTTAAGTGCTTGGACTACTTAAACCAATGGATTTGATAAGGAGACACTTGAAACTATAGAGTCACCAAGTCAATGACCATAATGCATGGAGGGCATCACCAAATATCCTCAACAGAATGATGTGAATATTATTAAAATTGTCCCAAAGGAGTGCCATAAATTGTAAACCCTTAACAAAGACAACCAGAGTAATTAGAGTATCAGACCATTGCTTACCCGTTAGACCATAAGACATAGGGGAGAAGCATGAAAACCTCTAATGTTCTGACATATACCTTTATCACTCTTACCTTGTCATACCATCAGGCCATTAGACTTCCACTGCATAGCATACTTATCAAACTTAGGATTTGGGCCATCTACCTCCAATATCCCATCAAAGGATTGATCCATCAGACATTAGGTCATTGAGCCTTCACTGAACTCCTACCATGGGATGAGGGGAAATAGATTTGGAATAGACTAAGGTAAATATCAGGGAATTGAACCTTTAGGAGAAGCATGATCGAAGTGAAAATTTTGATGAGGGTGGATCGATGCATGGAGAATTTTAATAGACCAAAATAAAATAGACAAATTTTGAGTAATCAAGAAGTTGAGGAGTCAGGTACCAAGGGATTGATGGATGAGGAAGTCTTAAAGTCTAGAAAATACAAAGGACTTAGGCTTTTTAGAAGACTATTAGGCTTCAAGGATCATGAAAGATAATGAATGGTACAAAGGAAAGGGAAACCTTGATATTCCAAAAGGTCGATCTAAATTCAATACTTAGGCAACCTTAGATTTTGGACTTTGGGGATCGAGGTGTCAAATGGAGGGGACAAGTGGAAAGTAAACCCTAACAATCTAAAAAGATGATAGGACAACATTTAGTCTAGAATACACTTTTTTAACTTTAGGGATCAAGGATACTTCAACGAGGCATGAGTGTAAGGGAAACTTTGACAAGTTGAAGGATCAACAAACTTGATAGTTAGGCCAATTTCACAAGGCTTTGAACTTCAAGGATAAAGAGCAATAGGAAAGGCATGCAAGGATGGATAACTCCTAAAATGTTGAAACTCTAACAAAATAACACTTATCCAATTTTTGAAAGGATTAGGGTGGGGATTTGAGATTGGCAAGGAAGGTGTGCATGTATGAACAAACCTGAAACTCTGATACCTCAAAAAACTCAACCAAAATTTGATTTTTCAGCTTGGGTATTTGACTAAAGCATGCAATGAGGGATTAATGCAACAACCAGAGGCACCATTCTAAGCATGAATAGCCCATTTAACATCTCTCAAATTGGTTATAATCAATGGGAAATGAAGGGGGACATGAAATGTTAACAATTCCTATAGGGGATAATAGTAAAATGAATTGTATAGAGAATTATACTGGAAAATCCTCCAAGGATCCTCTAACACAAGTAAAAGTAGGATTATCTAATGTTGGGGTTGAAAGGAAAGTTAGAGGACATGTGAGGGAGGCTAAAGGTCACCTAAAATAAAATTTAACATTACCTCAGCTCTTCAATTTCTAATTTTTTAAACTCATGTAAAATTGTTTATTTTTGTAGTATCAATTTTGTGCACTACAATTTTAAACTTTTCCATCAATTAAAAAAATAAAATCAAGGAAAGAACATGTAGCATGGTGGTTGAGAATATAGGGTTTTTATGTTATGATGAAGGTAATCTATTAACTAATTAGACATAGATCACATGATTAAGAAGGTACCATAATTTTTTAATGGTGTATGAAATGATTTGAATGGTAGTATTTTCATATAATTGATCATCTAACATAACTTGAATATGAATGAAGAAATAAGAAAGAATAATATGGTAAGTTTAATGCAAGTCCAACTATAAAGGAAATTGTTAATAAATGTAAGACTCTCTACTTTGTTGGTCATGAAATTATCGTCATCCTCTTGACATGGACCATAATATTGTTGGGAATACAATAAAAATGGGAAAGAGTGAGGTTACATAGATATTATGTATTAAATATAAAATAATTTCTAATTCTCCAAATTACAATGTAGGCTTATGAAGGTAAAGCACAAGATATTAAATTATAGTGTAAAGCTTCAATCCATAAAAAAAAATGAATTCCTAGTATAATAGATATTGTAAAAGCATCATACAGAGAAACACAACCATGATATAATGATGTTGATTCCTTCTAAAATAATCATTAGATGATTTTAATCATTATTTACATATAACATAGTATCCACTATTCAAAATAATCCAATTATAAGGAGAAACAATGCCAAGCGCACTCTAGAGAAGTTGTTAGATGTATTTATATTTAGAATTTGTACCATTTGTCAAAATGGAGTTGATGTGGAGGATGGTCTCAATAAAAGAAAAGGGTCTTTGAAACCACATGATCTTATTTATCCATCTAATTATTAACACTTCTCTTCAAAGTTGCTAGAGGTACTAATTTTTAAAGAGTACCATTGGATATTAGAGCCACATAAACTCAAAGAGAGTCTCGTTTCTTTAAGAAATTTATAATAATTCTCAAAAGAAGAAGAATTCCTTAGAATCATTGGCCAAATGAAAAAAAAAATCAATATGGTAAAATATTGCAAAATATAGGAATTTCCAATACATGATAGTTTCTTCTTTTTGCACCATTAGTTCATCAACATTAGTCAACATCAATAGAAGGGTTTGGTTGCTCTTCAAAATTTTATGAAAAATAAAGGGGATGAGACATCATAGTTGACATGTGGTATTTTCTTGCAAGACTTCAATTTTTTCATATAGTTGACATAGTTGACATGATTAAAAGTTTCAATTCTAGGCCTCTTACCAATTTTATAAATAACCTTCAATATTATTCCTAACCTATTTCTTCTTCTAGATTTTCTATATATTGCTCAATAATTGATGCATATCCTCTTTCATTATTATCTTCATCACTCTTGTCATTAATTCAGGGTTTAGACCTCTTTTTATATCATCTTCTATAGCATACAATTAGACTTTCATCACCCTCATAATTTCAAATATTTCCTCCATTCTATAGCAATGTTAACAACACTTGAAATCTTCAGGATGACATCTCTCTCTAAGATCTAGTGTGAACAACCTCAAGTCAATAATCAATCTACAATCACTCTTTGCAATTGGCTCTCAATTGTCAAGATTCTTGTAGGTTGCCTCAATTTTGTAATCTATTCTCAAGCAAAAAATTTAGGATGACAACTTGCTTTCTTTCTCTCAGGATTATAAACTTATTCTTTAATAACACTTGATGCAATCATGGACAAAGGATCTAATTACATATTATCCAACCATTCAATTAAATAAAATTTAACTCACAATTAGATAGCCTAAAATTTAATGACATGATTTTTATTGACTCATAGTCAAGAAAAAAAATATGATATGTTGCAATGGGCTTCCAACATGCTAGGCCTCAATTGTTTGATTATAAACATGTAATTATAAAATTTGAATGATATTACAATACAACTCTAACTGTGCTCCCTCTATTGTCTTCATATTTATTTTTCTTGCACATTGCTACCAAATGATTGTGAACATTGTTTATATATCAACCTCAAGCCTTATTGTGAATGAGCTCAGTTAGCTGCAAGTTGGCACAAATCATGATGTCTCGGTGAAGTGTGTAGTTAGCCAAAATTATAGATAGAAGCTCCCATATTAAATGTGGTGATATAAAATTTGATGTGGGGAATATCAAAAGAACTCCTAGATCTAATGTATCATGTGATGGGTTCCTTTACTGCCACAAACTCCAAAAAGCTTCTGAAATTTATAAATAGTATAAGTGAGTCTTAGTTGTTGAGCTCAGTAAGGGTTAGAAACCAAATTTCATCTTTTAGTGATGACAAGAATATTTTTAAAAGAATATAATGTTGAAGGATCATGGTAGAACATATATTTCAAATTGCAAGGTGAGATATGGAATTGTGATCAAATGTGGTAGGATTTACAATGATTGAATGATTACTATAAACATATAAACAAACAAACAAAGTGAAAGAAAAATATTTTTGGTTTCAATACTTCTCTTACACCCTAGGGTTCTCCTACATCAATTTCTTGTTAAATTTTAGAATTAAAGTTATATTGAAATCTATTATGCATAATTTTTTTTTAAATGTATTTAATTATAAAATTTTAGGGTTAAAGTCAATCCATAATAATTGGAATGGATTTTTTGGATCTAGAAATGTTGTGATTTTAAGTTCAAAAAATGCAAGTGACCTTTTTTGTTCAATAATTGTCACTGTGTATCATATATTTGAAAGCAACTATTGTAAATGTACTTAGTTAACTTATAGAACATGTTATTTTTAAAATTAAAAAATGGCCCACTATATAATCTCAATCTAATAAATTTTAAATTTAAGTGCCTAGAGTCTCATTACTAGGGAGGTAACATTATAATTTATGTTTTTTTAAGTATTTTTTATCTAGATAATTTTGTATGAAAGATAGAAAGTAATATTATCTTAGTTTTTCTTGTCACAGTTTATTGAACAATGGTTGGATCTAACTCTTCATCTAGTCATTGGATGTCTTGGTTTAGATTTGACGGTGCAAAATTATGTTGGATTAATTATGTAGGTGTGGGTCTAAATTTTTAAATCTCTCGACCCCCCTTGCCAAATGTTACAAGACAACAAAAATGAAATTTATTTTAAATTACACTTTAAGATGATGTATCTAAGGATAAGATGTAACTCATTTGAATTATCTATAATAGAGATAATCTAGCACATAATGAAATCATCTTCATTTATCCATGGTAAGCTTCATTTTGATCATGTTGTCCCTATGACTAGTGATAATGGTGTGCACCACAAGGTGTTACCTTTGTGTACTTTTCCTCCACATGCTTTGGTTCATGATAATGATACACCTTGTGTGAAAAATATGGACTATGATGTGTTCATCTTTATTGGTCCTTTGTAATGTTTTTGATAATATAAGCAGGGAAGGGCCCTAATCCTGTGGAACAATAGCAGATAAAAAAAAGATACCAAGGTGGGAAATAGCACCACCAACCAAACCAAAAAACAACACGATAATGGCTCGCAGGCCCAAATTTAAAACCATCACTATAGTCCAACCCATGATTATCAAAAACAAAAAGTTACTACCAGCAAAATTTAAGCTATGAAGATCATCGATTAAGTCCATAGTATACCAGGTGGCATTCCACCAGATCTTAAAGATAAAACACGAACAGTCCTTTGTAATGTTAGTTTCATGAATACTTATGATATTAATTTACTTAGTTATACATTATATGATTATAAATGCATCATGATCCTAGGACATTAGTTTTTCATGTAGATATTGTTGATGCTCCATTATTTATTTGTTTATTACATGACTATATTATTATTCATGATTATTTTCATGGTGCTATTGATTCATCCTTACATGTTAGTATTTCTTTCTAATTATGAGTATTTAGATGTTATTTTACCAAATTGCGAGTTTAGACTTTATTTGAGAGGTAGATCATTACAATGGTTTGATTCATCTTGTTTATTTCATTGTTCATTTATAATTTTAACACATGCTTTTATTGTTCATTTTTCTTATATTTGTGTGCTTGAGGATAATTTAGATAAATAGCCTTCTCTTGTCTTATCTTTAGATGCTTGTCCATTTTCTTCCCCCACTCTCCATATGGCTCATGTATCTTCTTGTCTTACTTTGTACACCAAGCCATCTCCTTTTAAGGATATACCTAAAATTTAATGCCAAAACTACTTCAACAAGCTATCATATAGTTGGACATACATATTAGAGGATGGTTAGAGGTTGGAATGTCCCATGTCATTAGCCAATGTTATTTCCTAATTTATTTAGAGCATGGAGCTTAGATTAATGGATTTCCCTAGTGAAAACCTCACTTATGGATTGGTCTTGTTGACTAAAATAAATGATTTAACTCTTGGATGATAAATGAAAAAGAAAAATAGGCTGACATGTTTTAATGAACATTTAGCTTAATTGAGTTATGAAGTGTGGGAATTATAATTATGAATGTGTAAGATGAATGCTAGAGTAATATTGGTATGAATTCTAGAGAACAAGTGCAAGCTAAATACATACTTCATCTTAGAGTCAAGATTCTTCTTGAAAATACCAATGTTTATATGATGGATGTGGTAACTCTATTAACTAGTTTATGATGAATTTTTGAGAACTTGTGATTGTTTCTTAAAAGAATAACAACTTGACTTAGGACATAAACAAGGTATTATTATCATTAGTTGCTTAAATAAAGACAAGATGTACCTAATGAATGCTTGTAATCATGATAAATATTCATACAAAATTCCTATATAGGTGCTTTAAATATTATATTAAGAACTTGTAAGTGAAAGATGATTAGACAACACAAATGAATTGAGAAGATTAAATAAGATGGAATTAGAATGATATGGGTTTTGAAGTACATGAACTTGATTGACAAATCTAACAATGAGTTTTATGCATGTTTAGGTGCTTCTTGTGAGTATAAAATGAAATTGGTCTAGGGTTAAATAAGTTGGATTGACATTTAACCAAGGATTAAATCCTTCTAATTATATTGAACCACTGATTTTTGGCTCTCCATCTAGTAGAGTGGATTTAGCCAACTCTAGGAATCCAAATATTAAAGTCTATATTATAAGGAAGGATTATCAATATCAATAAATTACCTCATAATTGATTTTAAATAATTTTGCATAGCATAACCAATTCAAAGTATTGGATATTTCTTCAATTTCTTAATGGATAAATTTTCCCCAAGGTTACACTAAGCAAGAGGAATTTAGACTTATCAATCATAGGTCAGTGGAGCTTTCATCATTTGTGATTGAAGTTAAATATTCCTAGTAGCTTTTGTGACATGTTTGAATGTCCCAAACTTAGTCTCACTATCCCAAAGTTTCTTATATAAATGTAAAATCTAGGAGGTGTAGGCATCAAGGATTTGGCATGATGTTTTATGATCCAATGGATCTATATCTATCGTATATAAGATTGGAGCCTTTATTCTTAGCTAGGTTGATTAACTTGGCTAGTTAACCCAAGATCAAACCAAGTGTTCATTCTCTAAGAAGTTACTTAGAGTTTAAAGCTCATTCAAACCATTGTCATCCCTAGTGGTGAGTTAAAATATGTGAATCTAAAAATATTTAAAACAAGTTTATAGTGGTTGGGGTCAAAATTTATTTTTGAGTCCTCCCCCCCTTTTATTTTTCCTTAAATGATCCAAAGAAAAATGGACCCAAAACCAAATTAGAATTGTTTAATGGATATAGCTACATGTTAAATACAAAGTGGAAAACCATGAAAGTGGGAACTAATTTTTTATCCCAAAATGTTCCCTTCAAAGTGCATGTGATTGTGCCACATGGAATGCAAAAAAAAAAGGATTGAGAAACATTCCTCAAGTAGAGTAGCACATTCTTTTTTCTCATAGAGTTGTTTTGTTAGAACCTAAAGTTAGTGAGTATTTGACAAGTGTCAAAATTTTACAAGGTTTTGTTGGAGTCTTTAAGCACAACTAAAAAATGACGAGTCTTGCTAGGTGTAATACATCATTAGCCAAAATTGAACCTTGTTGTTGGATTTACTTAAGCTCTCCCTTTGAGCCCCAAAAATTTGTAGTGGTGAATGATAAAATATTTTCCCTTTGAGCCTAGGAAGGTTGTTTGAACTTGAGATTTCTAGGAATTATACTTTATTTGGCTTTAAAGTCCAAAACTTGTAGCCATTAATTAAGTGGAGTGGTCTTGGATTTGACAAGTGAGTAGCTAGGAGTGTTGGAGCACATAGTGGCACCCACTTGTTATCTATGAGAGGATCATTTTAGAGTGCAAAATATTACACCACATACTTGACTACCTAGCCATGTATCCGCTTCAAAGAAATCTATTTTACAAATTCTCATGTTTCTTACCTAGAGCCAAAATCATAAGTAAGCCTAATTTAAGAGGGTCTTTGTATCTAAAATCCCGTTGCACCACTTTTTCCCTATGTTTTATTGCTATGAGATAAAAATGGATTTGAAAGGTTTATTAAAATTTGTTAAGACCCATTTTGTAAATAGCCATAATTATTCTCATTGATCTTGGTATAAATAATGGTCTAATCTTTGAGGAGTGATTGTGCAAAATTCTACAACATAGCTTAGAGGGTACCATGAGATCTATCTAAATGTGTGTAGATTCATTCTTGTGTAGCCAAGTGACAAGTCAAGAGAGGTCAATTAGATGATGAACTCACACTAAGCTAAAGGTTTGACATCTTAGTGGTAGAGTTGAAGCTATAATAAACTAGAGTTGATAGGATTTTTGCATATGGAAGTTAGGTCACATGAAAGTTTTCATTAGAGATTTCCAAATCCAAAACATGTTTGAAAGCATATTCAAATTTGGTTAATAATCCCTTTCAAATCTAGATGCAAGTACCTAATACCCTAGTCATTTCCTAGGTAAATTGTGTACAAGTTCCTTCATTTGAGGGAATGGGTTATTGTTGTTATAAATTTGAAATAGATTGAATAACCCAAGGACCTTTTTAAGAGAAAGTCAAAGTTACATAAACTGGGAAAAACATAAGAATGAAAACCAAGAGTCCCAGAGATTATGCAATGTCGATGTGACAAAATTGCATTAAGAGCTTCCAAGCTAAAAAAATATAATGCAAAGATATGCAAATACAAGCTAAGTAGTGAGTTTATATAGGACTAAGGAGAGGGTGGAGGTGGAAAATCCAACCAATAGGAATCAACCATTAAAAAGTGGAAAGTGTTCCACCCTTTAAGGAAGGGGACACCACATCACTCATCTCTTAGTTATTAAATGATAAACTCACTTTACTATCATAAGCAAGCTTAATAAAAGTGTAGGAAAAACCTAGGACTAAAGGAAAATAAATTAACTCACTACAAAAATAAAAACCTACACCATCACCCTCCCTTAAGCACAACTTTGGAGGGTGCAAAAGATGATGGGTCTCAAAAATAAGGCCATGTTAGGTACCCATGTACATATCAAATTACCCCCGAAGAAGAATCCCCCCCACAATTAGAGAGAGAACACCCCATAGAATAGAGAGAAGAAGAGGACTAAGTATCCCCCCAAAGAGATCCAATGGTAGATGCTTGAAACTAGATGGAGAAGATAGTCCACAATCGTTGATAACATTCCTCCCCTTAGGAAGAAATAAAACCAATGGTGTATGCAAGCAATCTCCCTAGTCCTCAAAGGAATATGTAGGAAGAAAGTGCATGATGTATGAAGTCTTTGAATTCAACTCAAGTTTCCTTGTTGATGATGAAGGCAATCACAATCAAATTAGGGGCTCTACGCCACACTATTGACTATGACAATTTAGAATCTCCTAGAGACTGATGTAGAGCATAATCCAAAGACAATGATGGTTTGGCAATAGTTGTACAATGACTATCATCAAAGAGGAGAGATAACCCCTCAGATGTGTCCTCCAAATTTGAAATGTGAGACTCCACAAACAATTCTGAAATACCTGTCAAGAAATCATCCCACAAAGTTGAATCAAGAAGACAATGATGCCTACTGTAAGAAGTCATTGAAAGCTTTTGAAGAAGCAACACTGAAGTCTAAAGTAGCAACAGATGCAAGGAAAAAAGAGTGATCCTCAAAGAGAAGAAGCATGTCCTCAATAGTTTCATCTAGATCCAAAATGAGGGACTCCACAAATAAAAAAGAGGTGTATGGTAGAAATTGGTCCCAATGGATTGAATTCAGAAGACATAATTGATCCTGTTGCAATGAATCATTAAAGGCTCTTGAAGAAGCATCTTTGGAATCCGAAGCTGCAACAGGTGATGTTGATGTGATCTCAACATGAGGATGAGAAGCAAGAGAAGTGTACGTGTCATCTAAATGTTCAAACATGGATAATATTTAAGCAACTCTAAAGTAGCATCATCAAAGGGTATATTATCTACACCATCAAGTGCAATGAGACAATCTCTACCAGGATCATCTAGGAATGGAGAAACATGAGGGTCTCCAAACATCTCCCAAACCTTGGTCCAAAGTGTGTGGGGACATTCAATGTCCATTATAGCCCACATAGTGTTATTATCAACATGAGAACCAATGAATCCTAATACATGATCAAATCTATTACCCCATATTGATTTCTTTCTAGGTGTATCTGGTTTAGGCATGAGCCCATAAAGGTAAGGCAAAAAATTTAGCCATCTGACATGGATTAGAATGCCTTTTTTCTAAGACTCATAATTATCCTTAAATCTAAAATTATTGCAAAAGGATGATAAAAAAACCCATGATACAATCCTCAAATGATTACAAAAGATATCAAAGAGAACACCAATGCACTCCCACCCTTTTCACTAGTATCAAAAATCATCCCCCAAAATATTATAAGGTTGGCACTTTATAATTCAATGTGTTTACAAAGCCTTTTCCAAGGTACAATGCTCAATAGACTCAAAATAGCCAAAATTATAAATTTTGATACAAAATAAACCTAAGACAAAATTTGGAAAAAATAGCCTTATAGTTGTGTATTTCTCTTCACCGCCTTTCCAATGCCTATTTCTTTATGAAAATTAGAGCACTGAGGTGAAAGTTATGGCATGTTGAAAAACAATGCAACAACAACTTCAACCTACAATATTTGGTAGAAAATGGCACAATTTCTTTTTAATACCTTGATGGATGGAAAGTTCTCGTCTCTGAATTTTCAACGCTATCTCATTTGTCAAAAATGGACATTGTGGTGAAAAGCTATGGTTTTTTTTTTAAAATGGTTGAATTTAGCCTATAGTGAGGACCCCCTAGCAAAATTAAAATTTTCCAAAAATCAAATTCATCTAAAATTAGACAAATTTTATATGAGAATAGGAGTTTTTGGGGCTTTTGAGCATAATGGCAAGGTCCATTTGGGGTGGAAATGCTCTAATAAAAAGTTGTTCAGTAGATCTAAGCTTCAAACCCCCCGTTTGCAACTTTGTCAAACGATCTCCAATTTGGATGAAATGAAAGCCAATTTTGACTTTCTCAAGCCTTATGGATGTGTTGGAATAGTAAAAAATGTTGTCAATATAACCATAAATGCTACAATCACTTAAATCTTATAAAATATATATGCAATATGAAGAGGTTATTAGATCTTTGAAAACCCTTTTCCGATTCTCTAGATCATTCAAAACACAAGAGAAGAGCATACAAAAATTTACAAGAGCTTTACAAGAAAACTCAATCTCTCAATAAAATATCTATGAACTTAGATTTCTCAAAACAAAAGCTCAAATACCATGTTAGAAATTTGAAATAAATTGAATAACCCAAAGAATTTTTTAAGAGAAAAACAAAGTTATATAAATTGGAAAAACATAAGAATGCAAACCAGGACTCCGTGAGATTATGCAATGTCGATGTGACAAAATTGCATTAAGAGCTTCCAAGCTGAAAAAATACAATGCAAAGATATGCAAATACAAGCTAGGTAG
This sequence comes from Sequoia sempervirens, assembly GCA_007258455.2. NCBI lineage: Eukaryota > Viridiplantae > Streptophyta > Pinopsida > Cupressales > Cupressaceae > Sequoia > Sequoia sempervirens. Next base: position 348,149,544 of record VDFB02271358.1, on the reverse strand, counting down.
AGAGTTTATATAGAACTAAGGAAAGGATGGAGGTGGCAAATCCAACCAATAGAAATCAACCACAAAAAATGGATATGGACAACCAAAAGTGGAAAGTGTTCCACCCTTTAAGGAAGTGAACACCACATCACTTATCACCTAGATATTAAATAATAAACTCACTTTATTATCCTAAACTAGAATAAACTAGAATTGATAAGATTTTTGCATATGGAAGTTAGGTCACACCAAAGTTTGCATTAGAGAGTTCCACAGCCAAAACATGTTCGAAAGCATATTCAAATTTGGTTAATGATCCCTTTCAAATCTAGATGCAAGTACCTGATACCCTAGTCATTTCCTAGGCAAATTATGTACAAGTTCCTTGGTTCGAGGGAATGGGTTATTGTGTCGCATGTTATCTAGAATGACTCAAGATTGAGATGAGTGTAAACATAGGATTGACGCACATAATAAATGATGTTATCTAAATTTGATATAAATATAAAACAAGTTTAGGAATGAAATCACACTTATATCCTCTTTCATGCTCAAAGTTTAGAATATTTATTCTTTATTGCTCTAAAAGTAGTTTGGAACTAAGATTTCATTAAACTAGATTAATAGTATTTCAAAATATAGATTAAGGCAAGTGTAATCTACAACCCAAAGCTAAGGTTTATCTTCCTAAAGATTATCATGATAAAATTTACCCAAATTAACTTTTAAGTATGGAAACACTTAAGTCTAAGTTTTAAGTGAAATTCTAGACTTCAAGGAATGTGAAGAAAGAAAAAATAAATTTGGGGTAATCCCTATTGTCAAAGTGCAAAATGAAAGGGAAACGTGCAAGGCATGCAATAGTACAGTTCTAAATTGATGGGACCGTAGGCTAACTACAGTTATCAAGTTTAGCCTTAGAAGTGTGTAGAGTATACGATCGAGCAGTTAGGGTTTTCGCCCAGGGCATCGCTTCCCAGGTTTATAAGTTTTGGATGTTCGGGATATTTTGGCAGGTAAGCTTTGAAGTTTCTAAAACGCCTTCCCCTTTTTAATTTTTTCATTTGGAATATTTAGGGTTTTGGAAGCATGGGCTAGGGCTGTTGAAACTATCATTATCATTGTCTGTCTCTGATGATGATAAGTCTGCAATTAGTTATAGGTTTCTTATGTTTAGGGTTTCGGAAGCATTGGTTATGGCTGTAAACCATCTTTTATTCATTCCTCTCATATTTAGGGTTCTTACTTTTCTTGTCACCAGCAGAAGTGTCTATAGTAGACGATCGAGCAGTTAGGATTTCAGTCTAGGGCAATGCTGCCCAGGGTTTATAAGTTTTGGATGCAGGAGAAGTTTCGGCAGGTAAATCTTAACGTATCCGCAACGCAATATGTCTTTTATGTGGACAGTTGTTGCTGAAGCGGACATCACAAAAATGTCTTTGAGTGGAAGGGAAGCGAGATCTGTATATGCAAAATCAGAATCTTCTTCCATTTTCGTTCCCTCAAATGTATGTTGATGATGTATGTATGTATTATATAATGGCTCCCGTATACGCACTAGCATACATATATCAATACATTTGGCTTCTTTTTCAATCTACATTTCACAGTTATATTACATTACATCATTATCCAAGAAGAGTAGGAAAGGAAAATGGATCATTGGAACTATACCAGGTCTGCTCAACAAGCATCGCAACAGGTTTTTTTTGTGTCTGTGTATCTGCGTTTTTGCAAATTAGGGATTTAAAAGGGTTTATTCTCATAAAAAAAAAGTAAAGCCGCTCACCGGGTATTTATTAATTTGAGAAGCAGTCGACATGTCTTTGATACGGGGGATGCCACAGGAAACAAATAGGCGGTGATGGTAAATTTGAGACGGTATACTTTTAAAATCATAAGATTTTCAGTAATTTTTTTAGATTTGATTGTAGAATTTGTAACATTAATGTTTTTTTTTCATGCTTTAGTTTGATAATCTTTTTGTATTTGACTGTGGAGAATTTTTGAACAGAACATTCTTCATAATTCATATAACCATTCACTTTTTATGGAGAGTATGGTCTGAAATCTTGATTTTAAACTATTTTATTTTGAAGATGGATTATGGAATATGATCTGAAATATTGATGTTAAAAATTCTAGATTATCAAACTGATCTATATTTTTTTATTTTGCGATTTCTATTTCAAGATTTTTTTAAAGATTTTTGTTTTATTACGTTTTGTGGATGTGTTGTGTTATTTCTTGTAATGCATTTCATAGCGAGGTGCTGCAGATTTGTATTGGATTGTCATTTTTGGTGGAAAGGCGCATTTATTTTTTAGTGAAACGGCTCTGTTGTTTCTTGTTAACATCTGCATTTCTGTTTCAAGTGTAAAAAGTTTGCAAGCTTGCTGTTTTACAGGGGAGGGATGATTCAACCATTTGCTTTAGAGTTTTAATTTGCCTTTAATGTGATATTTGGTGACTAATTAGCCATTCATACGTCTGTTTGACAGTGTATGTTTGGTCAGTCAGATCACCTAAATCAAATGTGGGCATCTCTGCACTGTGGAAACCATATCTTTGTTTTCGTGGAGATGGATTTGTGCCCTACATGCATGCATCCCATGGTAAACATTTTTACTATGGGTGCTGTAAAATACTTTTCTTAGTTTTAGTTGTAATTATAAGGGATTTGTTTTATTATTTTTTTCAATTTTGGGTTTCTAACTTCGAGCCTCTAAAAGTTCCCATATGGAGGATTTCAACTAATGAAGTCATTAATGTTTCATGCATTGACACAACATTTCTTAGTAATGATTTAGATTGTTGGATTAAATTCTCAATTTTTTTTGATGCATCAACATTCCGTAATGTGATTTTTAATTATGTTTAGTGGTTAAAGTCATTCATGCCCTAAACATATATAAATCCACAATATGTTTATTTAATTTTAAAAATTGTTCTTATCATGTTTTAGATTATATTTAGAAGAAAAGAGATGTTTATTTACAATCAATCAACTATTGTACAATTAATCTCATTATGGTATTACTCTTATTTGTATAAGAATTTATCTTCACTCAGCCAACCATTATGTTAGTACGAAAGCTTTTACCAATGTAGTCATTCATGTCAGCATGATTTACATTATATGTTGGAACTATTGAAATTGAAAGGTATGGAAATAGTTTAAAGGCAAGCAATATCAGAATGGCCGCCACTTTCATTGTAGCATCACCTCATGGCAATAAGGGTCATGATATATATAAGATATAATATTTTTAAAATTAAAAAATATCTAATATGTGATCTCATTAACTATGTAGGTCACCCTCCTAGTAGATGTTAAGAGTCAAGTAAAATGTAGTTTGGTGAAAAGATTCAATTAAACCTAAATAATAACATTTTAGGTCTAGATTAAGCTTAGTGTAATTTGTGATCTTGAAGTAAGGTTTGTCTTTCCCAAGGGTCACCATGCTAAAGTGTACTTAGCTTAAATAAAATTAAAATAGAGTTTATAAGCATATTAGCCTAGGTTAGAAGTTAGGTTTCAAGGGAATTTGAATTTAAAAATAAAGTAAAATTGGTGTAATCTTATAGGTAAAGTGTAAAGTGAAAGGGAGAGATGGAAGGCATTTGATTATTAATGAGTATACATTTATGAGTTTAGTGACAAAAGTGTGAGTAGCTGGAATTTCCATCTAGGGTGTTGTGTAGGATTTACAAGTTTTGGATGTTGGGGAAGTTTTGGTAGATAACCCTTGACATTTCCTTAATGTTTAGACCTCATTTTTTCCCCATCTCCAATATATAAGGTTTTTGAAGCATTGTCTATGGTTGTAGAAACTATCATTCGTTGTCTTTGTTGATGTTGTCTACAATTGTTTTTAGGGGTCCACTTATATATAGGGTTCTTATATTTCTTGTCACCATAGAAGTGTCCAAAGTAGACAATTGAGCCATTAGGGTTCTAGTCTAGGGCACCATTATCTAGGGCTTATAAGTTTTGGATGTTGGGGAAGTTTTGGTAGGTATGTCTTTATGTTTCCATAACTCAACCTCAAATTTTTTCTCCCAATATATATTGTTTTTGTTTTGGAAGTAGTGACTATGCTTGTAGAAACAATCATTTATTGTCTTTGTTGATAGTAAGTTTGTAATTATATTTTTAATAATTTTGTTGCTAGCCCTCTCTTATTCTTAGGGAACAAATTACAAACTTTTGTTTATTCCCATGATTGTATGAATGCCCTTGATCCTTACGAAGAAGAGAGATTCAATTTACTAAAACATAGAAGAGCATTAAGGGTCCTATATTTATGGTTCTTATATTCTTGTTAAACTACATTTATCTATTTTGGCATTTTATAGGAGGTGTGTTGCAACCATTTGCTTTATAGACATACCTAATTTGCCTTTGGATTTTCTCTCTTTACGCCGAAGGTGTCCCCACATTGAGATTTTGCAACCCATTTTCATGCCGAACGATGGAGATTGCAGGATAGACGATGGACTACCATGGAACGCATCACAGCGGTTCATTGTCAAATGGTGCAGATTAGCGGTTTGGGGATGCACTATGAATCTCAATCGTTCATCATTTTTCTCCATTTTCTCGGCCATTTTTGCCCCTTTTTGTTGCTTTCCCTATTGCTATTGCTTTCCGCTCCTCCAAACTCTTACCAGCCACTTCTCCAATTTGGCGAGCTGCAGCTGGAGATGACATGTCTTTTCGAATGAAAGAATGAGAGGGAGCATTTACTTAATTGCATATTCTCCTCTGTCTCGGCATCGTTGACAGATAGACGCCATTTCTGCAGAACCTTGAGGTAAGTCACTTGCCGTGGTTTCATTTAGAGGTTTTGGATATGTTTATGCACTTTGAAAACCCTAGGTTTACATGGTTTTCTAAATACTTTCTTTTAAATTTGCAAACCCTAGATTCATATAGTGTTTGAAGTTGTGTAGAAATGGCAAAAGCTGCAAATGGGGGCTCACAACCCTCAAAATCTTTTGGCACTGGCTACGAAATAAGCGTATAAAGCTTCATAAAAGATTGCAAATTTTGTACGGCCACTAGAAAGAGCATAAGCAGAGCTTCAGGGGCGCCTGCTAGGCGATAACAGTTTCTGCCCCTTTGTCGTCTGAAGATTTGCGTTATTTGTGTCACATCTTGGCTGGGGTCATTGGTACACCCTCAAAGACTTGGAGATTGCAACAAATTGTTTTCAAGACGAGAATGTTATTGGGGAAGGAGGTTCTGGCATTGTCCATAGAGGCACATTGCCAAACGAAAATATTATAGCTGTGAAAAACCTCCTAAATAACAAGTGAGTAATGGCGAGTTTGAAGAACACACCATAATGGGTTTGAATGCTAGATGTTAATATTTGTTCTGAAATGGAATGCTATTGTCTTTCTTTTGACAGGGGTCAAGCTGAAAAGGAGTTTAGAGTGGAAGTTGAAGCAATTGGACGGGTGTATCTCCCCCATATTTTGACTACTCGTGCAAAATTGTATCAGAGTATAGTGGTTTTATTCTATGTATAATGGTTTGCAAGCGTTTCAGAGGCGTTGAGTTCAATTTTTGTTTTGAATGAAAGAAAAGTGTTTGCACTGATGAAACTTGCGGCCTATGCAATAAGTTCAGGCATGTTTACCTCTTAGTGTTTCTATGGGTTAAAGATCCTATCCATATTCTGCCCTTTTACTTTTGTCACTGATGACCGTTTTCCTGGTTGACTGCACAACTAGAACCTAGAATCATCAGATTATCATCACCGTCACTGTATTGGTAGCTCTAGACTTATCACTTGTAATTTTAAGACTGAGTAGCCCAAATTACACAATGATCAACCTAAATTCGTCTCCACAACGCCAACAAATATCAATACGAACCCTATCCCTAACTTCTCTACCTAGAACACCGAGAAAGTAGCTGCATGAGCTACCTTTTGGGTTTTAAATTGAACAGGAGAAGACTCCCTACTCGACCAACCCAACACCCAGAAAGTAGATGTTTGAGCTACTTTTAGGTTTTGAGTTTTTAGGGAAGGACTCTCCTCTCGATCAATCCAACATAAGAGGATTCCTTGCTCGGGAAATCCAATTGGAGAGCGCTCCCTAAATCTACCAGCTCAAAGAAAGAGGACTACCTTGCTCAATCAACATTAATGGGGGAAAACTCCCAACTCAATCAATCCCCTGATGTGGGGAGGGGAGGGGCGGGGAGACGAGCGGGAATAAGGGGTAAGGATCAAGGAGCAGGAAGAGAGACTCGGATCTATCAAGTAGGGCATTTATGCTCTTGACCACTAGTTACTTGCCAATGCAAACGACCAATTTGATGCTTGGAGTGGTTTCCAATCCCTACAGAATAATGCGGTTGGTTAGTGACTAGACTATCCACGCCAACCTAATAGTGTGGATGAAGGGAAAATCCATGCCAATTCTACGAAAGAGGAGTGCTCAGAGGAGATGAAGGGCTTGACCATTGCAACTTTGACATAAATCAATTTAAGTTAAATATAATGCAGCTTTAATGCTCATTTGGCAGTTCTTTTTTTCTATTGAATCCCAGTTGGCAGTATGCAAGATGGAGAAATCCAAGGAGGAGGATATACCATGGAAGATATCTTTAATGCTTATGCTTATCCTTGGATCCGTTCCAAACCTCAATTCCTGTTCTTAAACGATTAGTGCAAACTTCCTCTTCTCTCATGCAGCAGAAGTTTTTGCAAAGATTCATGTTTTGAAGGGTTTACTGTCTTTCTAGATATATTTTTTGTAAATGAAAACCTATGGAAATAAACTCAAAGATTTTAGTTGTAAGATGGTCAGCAGGGCATCCCTTCCGCATCATTATCACAAAGGTGTTTTCCACTCTGAAGTTTCATACTTGGAAGATAAAGAATACACTGTACCATTTACCTAAGAATGACAAACTTCAGCTTTGCATGATATTCACAAGATGGGAATGCTTTCAAATTTGAATTTTTTTAACAAATTTGAAAGGAGGATCAAAATTCAATTATATCAAGGCATGCCACACTTCAAATTTGCATTATATTCATGAGATAGGGAATGCTTTCAAATTACAAAGATTTTTTAATTTATTTTTAAAATAATAATTCAAACATCTGCAATCCATGCTTTTTGATTTTTCTGTAGCTCTTTATAGATGAAGTGGATTGGCAACATGTTGAGTATAGTTGAATAACCTCATTTTTTTGTTTTTCAGGATGGCAATATTGCTATGTTAGTTGGTACTGTAACTGATGATAAGAGACTTTATGAGCTACCAGCATTGAAGGTTGTAGCTCTTCGATTCACAGAAACAGCTAGGGCTAGAATTTTGAAGGCAGGAGGGGAATGCTTGACCTTTGATCAACTTGCTTTGCTTGCACCACTGGGACAGAACACGGTACTATAATAGAGCATAACTGTGTCACTGCATTTTGTTTAATGAATATGGATTGGTTGTTTAGGATTGTATTATCAATCTGATCATTGTCTATAATAAAATTGTTATTTGTTTAGTAATGATTATTGAACTTTTATCTTCATTTTCTTTAAAGATCACTTTGCCAAATAATGGTGGAGTTTCATTCCTTGCTTTGTGCTTAAAACAATGTTTAATGTTTGTCAGGTCCTTTTGTGTGGACCTAAGAGTCACCGTGAGGCTGTTACGCATTTTGCAGACATAGGTTTACTACGTATGTGGTAATTGTAAGCGGTAATGCTATATGGTTGTTTGCAGGACTTCAAAGGCTCATTTTAATTCGTGAGAAACAATTTTGTTGACTTTTTAATGCTTCTTTACTTTCTGTTAAATATTGAATTCTTGTAACCTTTGGCACAGTTTTGCCAAATTTATATTGTAGTCACTTCAATGTTCATCCCCATGGTATCCTGATAATTATGTTTTTTGAATGGCTTTTTAAAATGTGGTTCCTTCTAGCTTCAAGGTTTTTTTCTTAGTGGTGCCTATAGAAATTATTTATTCTGGCCCCTGGGTCCCCTGGGACCGTTTGTAAGTTAACAAATGCAATTTTGACATGGTTTAAGGTTCTTTTTGCAATGTTAGATTCTGTTGCATCTCAAATTTAAGCATTAAACTGCAGTATTGTTGTTAAGCTTACATTTACTTTCCAAATATTTTATGTCTACAGTTCTAACAGATACAAAAATGACTGATATGATAAGCATTTGTTTGGTTAGTAGAAGGATTTCTTAATGTCTTGATAAATAAATGAATTTGAAGGTGATTCAAAGAAAGAGCACAGATTTGGGATCATAGGGGTTGGTGTTGCTGAAACTTACAATGGCATCCAACAACCTTCAACACCCCATCACACAGAAGCTGCATTGGTTGAAGCTCAAGTAAGGAACAAGAAGCATGCCAACACTCAATGTTCTGTATTTTTTTAACAATCTTTTCTGATGGCATTAAGGAAATTCATTTAAAGTGTGGGCCAGACACAGTCCTAATTATGCCAATAGGCGTTCCCTGTAGAGCAAAGTGAGCTCCCATATGTTATCAGGGTGTGATCAATAATCACTGTCCTCTAGGTATAGGATGGCCATTGAATCCATCTTGATTGTTCATGTCAAAGCCAAGAAAAGTGTTATACAAATATCCAAATCATTTGAGATTTTTGCTTATGACCTTTGATGTAGGAGCAGGAGGAGATTGGCAAAGCAAGAATTGGATAGATTGGTGAGTGAATAGATCTTAGCCAAATATCCCTTGGCAATGTAGATCGTCATTGTATGCATTGTCCTGTAGAGACCATGTATTGTAGCTTGCACATTTTCACTTGATCATAAATGCCTCATTGGAATGTTTGTGTGATGATGAAGAAGGCTGCTATGAAATGAAAGAATGTCATCAACATAATACATGTGAAAGAAGAGATCTTGATTTCTGGGTGCTCTGTTAGAAGGGCTTTGAAATGTTCAGGGCAATCAAAAGACAAAGTTCCCATTGATAGAAATTGCCCCTGTAAAGCTTAGAAGGGCATTGGAATGCCCAGGGCAATCAGAGGACAGAGTTCCTGTTGATATACTTTGTCCCTGTAAAGCTTATCGTTTGGAGATCACTGCTATTTAGATTTTTCAGTGTCATCCTACGGTGGTCCAGCTTGTGTTGTTTGTGTTTACCTGTTTTGGTTGCATTTGGTTGTTGCCGGGCAGATGAATTGTGGAAAGGAAGTGGGATTTCTTATGTATCCATGCATTTTAGTAACATATTGTGATTTGATTGCACTATGATAAATTTTGTGTTTGGATTATGCAAGACTTCAAGTAATAATAAGTCAAACACAAAAGGGAGCCCAACTAGTGCTACCTTATGTAAAATCTAGAACAGATGCCTCTGCAGCCGCTTATGTTCAATGCTTCATTCCCCTTACTATGTTGCTCTTGTTGCTACCTCTGATACATATTGCCTACACTCTAGGAATTAAAGTGCTAGGATTTTTTTTGTGATTCATATATAAATTGAAACTTACGTTGCCATCCATTATGTCAGTGCTCGTTCACAATTTTTGGCCTTACTCACTCTCCATTATTGTTCGTTTGCTCACACTCTTCCTATTAGTGATGTAATTATTATTTAAAGCTTCTATTATTCTCTTTTTGTGGTTATCAAGTTTTTGATAAAATTTGGAGTCTTAATATTGTTTTGTTACTGTTGAGATTTGCAAATTTGACTTGGAGTCTTTTTACATTGTGCTTGAACAGTTTTGGAGACCACAATAGCTTAAATTGTATGCTATTTCTGGTGTGCTTATGCTCAGTTTAACTGAATTGATTAGCCAGAAATTCAATTGTTTCTATTTTATTTTGGATCTTTCAAAGTATCTCACTGTAATTCTCAAGCGTTTGAATAAATGTTGATATCAGGTAAAAGGTATTATTTTTCAATGTAATTGGGCATCCCGATCTTTGAGTTTTGCAGCTGCAATTTTTCCCTGTTGTTTAATATATGAGCCTATTTTGGGTGGATCTGTTGTAATCTCATTTTGTTTCGATGGTTTTTAAGTCTCAGGGTATTGTTGGGTTCAGTATTTTCTAATTTTTTTTGCAATTGTTTGGCTAGAAATGCAATTATTGTGTTAAGCCTCAATAATTCTTTTTATGCAACTAATATAATTATTAAAATATTAAAACAAAATGGGCCTAAGTTTTTATTCTTCGTCAATATTTTGGTTCTTGTGAACTATAGAAGATTGATTGGTCGCTGTTGAGCTTTGCAATTAAAACTGCCCTGCATGAGATCTTAGCACTATTCAGGGGCAGACTAACTATTCATCCTTAAATGAAGGAATACATGCATAAAATATGCAAGTTAATATTTTTTTGATGATTAGTTCCCATAATATCTATGTTGTTTGACCTGCCTATTGTAATGTAAGTGTAAATTCTTAAAACTATAATTATATAAGTACTACAGAAACAAAACATGGACATAGGAATCAATTAGAGAGAATTAAAACATGCTAGTATTACGTGAAATAGATTACGAGAGAAGAGCCCTTTCTTACTTTCATCTTGGGAGTTTCTATAAGAAGACCCGAGTGTATTCAACAACTTAATTGTTTTGTATTTGTCAAGCCTATTTCGATTGCAGTTAATAGAGGTTTCAGATCTAGATTATTAATTGATTGCTATCACTATATCCAAGTGATTTTGACTTTTGATTGCAATGAGTAAGTTTTGATTACAATATGAGATAGGATGATCTAGATTTTGTTTTTGCCAGCATAGGAACCCAAGGGGAAACCAACTAATTGAACGTCCAAGTGATTCATTGGTAACATTCTAATTTTTATTAAGCAAAAATCATGTTGTTTAGGATTGATGACACTGATAACTAGAAAGAGGATATTATTGAGGGTGTTTTAAGTCTCATAATATCATATAAGAATGAGTCTAAAATGTTCTTGTTCAAATTGAAGTTTAGTCTTTAGATACAAGGCTTAGGAAAATGGTAGCCACTCAACATCTTTTCGAGGTTGTTGAAGTCTTGAACAATAGTTCAAATGCGAGTGTGATGACCCTACTTCTTGGTGGATTCACAATCAATGCTAGATCTAATGTGATTGTAATGTTGGGACTCCATGAGTTTTCCTTAGTGCTATCCTTGTCTCGTTGTGTGATTGTTGATCGTGCTAGGAATGTGAATGTATGTCTTCTTGGTCAATTGTTGGAGGGGGGTGACATGCAAGCATTCTAAGATGCTTTGGTTGTCTCTAAAACGATGTATGATGAATACGATTGGTTTTACTTATAGTTTAAAGAGCTATTCTACAATCAATTATGTGGAGAGAGTGGTTCAACTAAGATATTGCATGCACTTGCACATCACTTGATTGATATGTAATATCAATTAGTTTTTTTGACCAAACTTGTGATCCTATAAAGATAGCATAGTAAAAATGGTCATGGATATTGTCTTAACTCATAATGAAAGGCCTCTAAATAGAACTAACTCTACATCTTTGACTCCAAATGGATATGTAAGTTATGTTAGAAATATGAAATAGATTGATAACCCAATGAACTTTATATAAAATATTCAAAGTTACAAAAATTGAAAAAACATAAACAATGTAAACCAACAATTTCGAGAGATATACAATGTTAGGACGACATAATTGCATTAAGAGCTTTTAAGAAATAAGCTAGCTAGTGAGTTTATATAGAATTAAGGAGCGGATTGAGGTGGCAAATCAACTAATAGGAATTGGCCACCAATAACTAGCATTATTAAATTAAATGTTAAAAAGTAAATACTCCATCCAATAAGGGTGGAGACAACTCATCACCTTATCTCTTTTATTAAATAATAAAATGTTGGAGGAAGAAGATGCCAACCTAGAACAAGATCAAACCAACTTTTCCTAGGCAAAGTTTACCATTTGTGAAATATAGCTTTCTTGTCCACAAGCTTTGCCTTTTTCATTGTCCTTTTGAATTTTTCCAGGTATTTGTTTTTTACTTTACAAATGAACATTTGTAGATTTCAATTGCTTTTCAGCGTTTTGTTTCCATGTAAGTTTACCATTTGTTAAATATAGCTTGCTTCGCTATGATCTATAAATGTTCACTTTGAACAAATCTTTGATGGCTTATCTTTCACAGGGACCGATAAAGTTTACACCATTCATGGCACATGAGCTTCTATTATCCAAAGTTTCAGTTGGAAACAAGAAATTTTTGTACAAAAATACTATCAACTCTAGGAATATAGGTGAAATCCATTACAAATAAGATCCATTTCTACAAGGTAACCAATTACTGGGGTTGCCAATACCAATTTGTACAATAATTTGCTATGTTTTGTTATTTCCAAAAAAAAAATTCAAAATTACAACTTTCTCCATTTCCTTTTATATACAAATTTTATGCATTCAATTTATAGTTATATCTTTTACAATTCTCACTACTATACCACATTTATCAGTCTTCTACCTTCATATACCTACTCAATTTTATTTATGTGAGCATAATGAGGAGTTGAATTTTTAGAGCTTGCTTTGAACAAATGTACAACTTAGATATTATTTATCAGATCTTTTTGTATATAAGCTGTTTATATTTGTTGTTAAACTACTTTTGCATCAACTATGTGGAATGGCATCCTAATTGGGGGTTGTTTTTGAAAGTGACGTGGGCTTTGATTCCATTAATCCTGACTTCCAGAAGCACAGAAGAACTATTTCAACTTGCCTTGCTTCAGCGTGTTTGATTTCTTTTGGAGACATGGTTGAGGTCTCACATTTGTGGCCTTATGGGGTGGGCCTCTAAATGGATAACAAAAATGTTGGTTAATGTCAAGTGTTGAAGTCATCCAAAAAATTCTTATGTCTATCTATTTTCTAGACAGGTAGGCCATATGATATACTAGAGCTGTTAATTAGTACCCCCTAGCTCACTTCGTGACATAGGAGGAAATAATTGGACAACAAATATATTAGATGAAGAGTTTGAGCTTATGAAAAAACCATGTTTAATTTTTGTCAATGTTTTAGCTATGGTTCTTAATGTGAAGGACAGTTAATGTTAAAAACTATAATTAAGTTTTCGGGGTTATAAAATGAATCAAGCAAATGCTTATTAATTATGTTCAATTTTAGTGGAGTTTCAGTTATTGATTTTGATGTCGATGGATTATGAATATTTCAGTCATGTTAAAATTTGTAATGAGTTTGTGATGGAATGCTTTTTAATGTGGTACAATTTCAAAAAAAAAAATGCATGTTTATTTGTTTTCTAGAAAGTTAGGTCACAAGATATGTTAAGGTGTCATTTGTTAATCCCTAGCTCATTTCGTAATGTAGAGGGAAGTAATTGGATAAATATGTGTTAGATGAACAGTTTATGAGAAAAATGTGTATTGGTTTCTATCAATGTTTTAACTATCATTCTCAATATCAGACTATAAACATTACAACCATGTTAGAAACTATAAATTGTGTTTGTAAAGTACAATTTTTTTAAAAAATCTGTGTATTTATCTATTCTTTATAAGCCTAGGTCACATGAAATATTACAGTTGACATTTACTAACCCCTAGCTCATCTTTTGATGTAGAGGAAAATATTTGGATGACATATACCTGAAATAAAGAGCTTTTGAAAAAAAGTGTGTTTAGATTTTATGAATCTTTCATTTGTAATTCTCAATACCAATAGATTATGAACATTACAATCATATTAAAATCATGATTAATTTATGGAGATATCACATTTATAAAGATTTGGACAAAAGACAAGAAGACCAAATAGTAAAGTTACATATTGATAACCTAAAGTTGTTATCAGATATAGCTAATAATCATAGATATTTATAGCCTTTTTGATTGAGTACTCCACATTTCTCTTTTTAGAGTTGTTTTAATATTGGAGTAACTTTGAAATAAGGATAGTTGTGATATTCTTAAATTTTTGATAGATTTAATCCAAGAGATAGAAGTGATGTTCAACTAGCTCTCTCTACATCACTAATATCTATTGTGTCAATTTCCAAAGGTTAAAGCCCATGTCATTTTTATAGGGATTTGTGTACATGATTGTCTCTTGTAAAAGGGGGAACAAGGACAAAGTTTGGATTAACATTGTCCAATGGCACATTGCCACATACCAAATTTTTGCTTTTATAGTTTCGTCATTATACTATCTAGAAAACTAAATGAAATAAAGTAAAATTTTGGAAAAATTCCAATTCAACAACACTTTCCTTCATCATATTATCCATAATGTAATGGCTAAGCCAAGGTTACCAATAAAACATGAACAAATCTTGTGGAAAATTATTAGTAAACATTCAACTAATTGACATACACAAATTATTCCTACTTTCTAGACATATTGCACTACCATTCTCATTTCTATGGGGTATATGTCTTACTCGTTTATAATATTGTGGTGTTATACCATTTGGGTTAGAAATTTCATCTTTATTCAATATTCCTTAGATGAATAATTAATGATAATACATACAGAGATCAAAGATTACAAGATCTTGAAACGTACAATGAGTGTTGTGTTCATGCCCCAGATAATTTGAGCATGTATCAAACATGATTGAATGAGATGTAAAAGGCACTATCCCACACAATTTTAAAATTGGTGATTTGGTCCTCTAAGGAAATCATACAAATTCATTTGCAAAAGAATAATTTATGTGAGATGAATTCAAATCCAATTAGTTAGTACTATTCATTATATCTTCTAAGTATAACACATGTTCTTTTTGGGTTGACCACTATTGATGGCAAACCTTTGTGTGACCATATTAATATCATGAATATATGTCATTTCTATTCATGGCATGCTTACTATAGTATTTCCACCATTGGGGCCATCTTATGAACTTTATCCATTTATTCTCACATTCTTACATGTTTACACTCACATGATCCTTTCATTATTTTGTAATATCTCATTGTACTTAACACACTTATAATTTACACATGTCAAAATGATATATTTTGAAGTGAATTTACTGAGGGCTTATTCCATATGGTATTCATAATTATCATTATTATTTTATCTTAGATTATTTAGTGATGAGAATCCTTTTCCATTATGATTACAAGATCTATAGAATTTTAGATGTAAATAATAAAAAGAAAAATAAGCCATGTTTTGATCATGCTAAAATTTTGTAGTGCCTATGCTTCTTACGCTAAGTTAAAATCTTAAGGGAGGAATAAATTAATCACTTGCATTCTAGCCAAGATCTGACAACACAAAGAATGAGGACAATATTGAGCTAATGAAAATCAAATTGGTTCTCTACAAACCATTTCGTAACATTGCAATTGACTTTGGTTCGTCCACAACTCTATGTGAAGATTAATCTATGTGAAGCTTGTCTAATGTCATGTAATGCATAACCATAACTTCATTTTTCACTTTCAATGACCAAATAACAACAAAATAGTGTGAGTTGGAACATTAAATTTCCTTTAGATTGGTAGGCTTGCAACAACTGTAAGGAGATCGTTTCGGTTCATCTTATTTCACAAATATTCACCAAAAATTACTTTAGTAACTTATTTCATTTTATTTTGTATTGTTACAGATCACCTTAAGGACACCATTGTTTTCGAAATAGTTTTGCAGTCTCCAAATCTCAAGGTAACTATTGAGAGAATATGGGATAAGATAGTTCGTGGTCACATATCTGATTTTCAAATTGTTGAAGATGCTCATATGCAGTTCCAACAAAGGATTATCCAAATGAAATCTCGGACAACTTTGGTTGTATTGGATGATGTCTGGAGAAAGCATCACCTTGAAAAACTATTGTTTAAAGTAAAAGGATACAAGACTGTGATCACAACTAGAGATAGCCTTGTCAAAGCTAATTGCCAATATGACTTGCAATTATTAAGAGAAGCAGATGCATTGTCCCTTTTCTTCTTTTGGGCATTTGGACAAAATTTCTTTCCCATATCAACAAGCACGCAACACACGAGAAATTTAAATTTTGTATTGTGTATAATTGAGGATTACACTATATAGATGTTATGGTCACAGAGATGCTGACCAACTGCTAATAATTGGAGATTACCACTTGCTTTTAAGGTGATTGGAAGCTCTCTACATGATAAGCCTCATGCAGTGTGAAGGGATGTGAGAAACATGCTTTCTCAAGCAGTAGCAATATCAGATTATCACAAAGATGGGCTTCTTATTTGTCTAAAGACAAGTATAGACATTTTGGAAAAAGATGTCCTAGAATGCTTTTTAGATTTGGGGATATTTCCAAAGGAATATATTGGACTTGTGGGTTTATGTTCATTAGTCAAAATCTATTGAGCCTTGTGAACTCATTCCTTGCTTCCTTGCTTATGGTTCATTCCTATTAAGTGTTTGGATTTTAGTTGGATGCAAATCAAGGCCTCTCGTGCAACACATATATTCAACAAACACGGTTGAATCATGTGTTTTGAATAAATTACAACATATTATTAAGTTGCTTCTTGGTTGTCTATTTTAAAAAGCATTTTTGCCACTTGAATTCTATTTTCAATTAATGTTTCTTTATTAGGGGGGTTTAAGTTTTACTTGGTGTACTCAACTCACAATACTTCAACTTCTTAAGGAATTAAGTAAAAATATATATATCTACTTTACGGCTCTAAATTTTTTTTTCTATTTATTAATAAACAAATTTAACAAAAAGTTCACTATATTGTCTTCGACGTACCCATTGCACCCCAAGGTGCAATTGCTAGTTTTAATAATTTTGTTGCTAGCCATCTCTTCTCATTCTTAGGAAACAAATTACAAACTTGGGTTTATTCCCATGATTGTATGAATGCCCTTGATCCTTACGAAGAAGAGAGATTCAATTCACTAAAACATAGAAGAGCATTAAGGGTCCTATATTTGTGGTTCTTATATTCTTGTTATACTACATTTATCTATTTTGGCATTTTATAGGAGGTGTGTTGCAACCATTTGCTTTATAAACATACCTAATTTGCCTTTGGATTTTCATGTGTTTGTTAATAATTTAATGTGACTTTTGTTTTAATTTTATATGGTGTCTAATTAGTCATTCAAACATGTTTGGTGGTGTATGGTTGGCCAATTAGATAATTGAAATCCTAGGCATCTTTGCACATTGGAAGCTAGATTTTTGTTTTCATGGAGATTAATATGTTTCATACATGCATCCCACAATTATGGCTGCTATGAAATGTTGATTTGGCTCATCTTAATTTTTGTTGGGTTCCATGATGTTCATAAAGCTTTGAATATTTGACTATTAATAAGGAATTAGTTTTTTTTTTTGGTTTTTTTCAATTTTGGAATTTGATTATAAATTTTGAGAGAAAAAAAAAGTTGTATAGCTCTCTTAACATATTAACAATAGGAAAAATTTAAGCTTGTGAATTTTCATTTCACATCTCTATATATCTATGTTACACATGTGTGTACACTGATATAGCATCTTATAGGTGTGATTTTTCCATTGTTTTTAGGGGCTCTAACAAGCCACTCCTATTATTTTTAAGGTTCTACTTGTGAACACTCCAAATTTACCCATTTTCTTGCGTCACCTTGATCATGGATTAGTTCTTGCTTGCTAGTAGTTAAATAAATACAAATTTATTTAATTAACTTTCTCTTCCCTTTCTCGTGATTAATTAATTAAATGAGCTATGTCTTAAGTAATTAAGTTAATCTATTCCTCTAGGGTCAACGTCTTGAGTAATTAAGCTAATCTATTCCTCTAGGGTTGACCCTGTAGTGCAACGGTTAAGTTGCAAGGGCAACAGTTGGGCTGCCTAAGGTTTGAATCCCACGGTGGAGAGTGGGAATGTCGTAGGGAGAAAGCGGCAGCAAGGTCAACAAAGGAAGTAGCGGTGGTGGATATGGTGGCGATGGGTAGTGGATATGGTGGCAGGTGATAGTGGATATGGGGGTGGTGGCAATGGTGGTGGTTCGAAATGGTGGGAATGAGGTCCCTCATATGTGGCCTCACTGGCTCATAGCTCCAATCAAAAGCATAGGGTGTTTCCCCTTAGCAGTGATTTACCAAACAAACAAAAAAAAGTTAATCTATTCCTCTAATCTCCTCCAAATTAAAAATAATTAAATCATGTTGAATCTCCAAGCTCCATACATTTTAAGGTAATCTCAACCCTCGGTTGCTTCTACTTCATCATTTCCTTTCACTTCACTTAGAGAGCAATCATCACCATTGATTTCCCAAACAAATTCTAACCCTCCATCCCCAAAAGGAACACATCCTAATGTTTCAAGTACATATTGCCCAATTTAGCAATTTCAAGCAAAGAGCAACCTTCATCATTTCATATCTATGCAACTACATATAATGGAGCAATCCCAAGAATCGTGAAATTTTAGCTTGTGTTTTATCATTCACACATGTAATGCTTTCATTTTTTTCTCATAATTGAGGTGTGTTCAATTTGGATTAAGTATGTCTTTATTGCATTAACCCACCTTGTTATCCAAATTTAGCATCCACACTAATGCTTATTATTGTTCCCTTTCACTTTTTGTTATCAAGGTTTAAATACTCATAAACACTTCTAGCATCGCTCTATCTTTTTTCAAGTTACTTAGTTGGAAAGGTGTTGTACTTAGAGATTTAAGATTGCCTTCAATCTTTCATGCATTCAAAATCTCCCTACTATTTGTTTAATTATTGAATGTGACTTTTTTTTATGATGGTTTTACACAAATCTAGATTTTTTGTTTTGTAGTGTATTGGTATTAGGAGTAAGAGTATAAGTTGATATCTCATTGGCTAAGATGTTATGATTGAAAACTATATGGGACACAATTCTAGCCTTATCCTTTATGGAGTTGAGGGGAATTTGCACTCAACAAAAGTTAATCCCTAGTAGGCTCAATGACAACCATTCAACTTTACCAACTAGTGAAGGAACATTTAATGGGTTTAACAATAGAAGTGTTTAGAGTAGATAGTTAAATAGTTAGGGCTTTAGTCTAGGGCACCATTGCTTAGGGTTTATAAGTTTTGGATGCTAGGGAACTTTTGGCAAATTAGTCTTAAGGTTTTCACAATGTCTTTTAAAAAAAATCATCCACAATATTTAGAGTTTTGGCAGCATTGAATATGGTTATAGAAAGTGTCATTCATTGTCTTTGTTGATTATAAGTCTATAATTGTTTTTAGCGGATCTCCAATATTTAGGGTTCTTATATTTCTTGACACGGACAAAAGTTCCTAGATTAGATAGATGAGCAGTTAGGGTTTCAGTCTAGGGCACTATTGCATAAGGTTTATAGGTTTTGGATGTTAGGGAAGTCTTGGTAGGTAAGTCTTAACATTTTTGTAATGCCTTACTTGTATGGTTTTGGAAATAGTTGTTGTGGTTATAGAAACTACCATTCCTTGTCTTTGTTGATAAGTTTGCAACTGTTTTTTAGGGATCTGACATTTAGGGTTCTTAGATTTCTTGTCAACAACTACGTTTATCTATTTAATTGTAGAAATCTTACAACTTTGTTGTTTTACTATAGGAGGGGTGTTGCAACCATTTTCTTCAAAGGTTTAATTTGCCTTCGGGTTTTTATGTATTTATTAACAATTTATTGCGACTTTTGGTTTAATACTATTTGATGACTAATTAGCCATTCATATGCCAATTGGTAGTGTATGGTTGGTCAATTAAATCATCTAAATCAAAAAGTGGGTATCTAAGCACATTGTAGATGTTGCATGTTGAGAAGATTGGTTGTCATTGATGTCAAATGTGTATTGAAGTTCATATATGCTCCGGAGATAGTCAATATGGAGAGATATTAGTTGGTACAAGTCTACCTTGCACTATATGGAAGAGTGGTGATCAGCTTGATGTCTAAGTGTGATGTGGAGGTGGGTACACATGTTTTAACATGTTTCTAGTATGTCTACATTGATATCTTTCCAGTTTGGTGTACCACACTTTGTGAAAGGTAGTAGAATATGTGTAATACTTTCACAGTACATTCCCTAAGGCAGTGACACAATGTTTTGGTTTGCATCCTTCTACAGAGCAAGATTTAGTCTTGCAAATATGAAATAAGTTGACAGAGATGTGAAGGTGTTATATCCAATATTTCAATTCATTACACCTTCTATAGTGAAAGAAGTAACAAAGTTCTGGCCTGTGCTCTAGCAGTGTAAAGTAATGATGAAGGCCTGTCGGAATGCTCTGCATTCCATCAGATGTGAAGATTTGGCCATGCGGTTCTAAGAACATATTCAGTGATGTCTACAGAGTGTTGCATTGATGTTTCAAGTGGTTTGGTGGTTTGCAAGTTTAGATTTCAAGTGACAATGTGTTGTTGATTTCAAATGCCTATTCTTCATCAAAACATAAGTTTTGGTATTTGCACTAGCAGAAGATTGTACAGTTCAATTTTATGAGTTTGTGTGGACATTCTACATGTCTCAATGTATCTAAAGTTTCAAACACATGTAGATCTTTCTTGTTTCTAGTACCACACAATTATTCCATGTCAACTTGTGGTGTTATGATGTTTCTAAGGCCGACCAACGTATATTATTGATGTGCGCCACTAATTCAAGTATGAGCGGAGTTCAAGGAGTGTTTGTAGATGTTGTATGATTCATTCCAACTCATTTGGAAGAAATGTAAATAATTTTATATCATTTTTGTATACTGTCAATAAAGATGTAGGCCGACATGTTACAAGTTCCATTATTTCTTGTCGTGGCCAATTAAATTTGTAATTACAAAGCATGCAAATGATATATATTAAAAAATCAAAGTTGTGGAGATGATGATGGATGTGTGCAAAGATGTATGAGTACATGAGCAAAGCATGACAAGGTCTGTTACAAACCTAATGTGCAGAATTGTTGACTATCAATGGTTGAAGCCATAAACTAGTCATATTTCAGTTGTTCTTTCAATCAATAAGTAGTAGCTTCCTTGGGTTGTAGCCCCTAAATCAAATTCAGGGAGTAGTTTCTTTCTTGGGTTGTAGCCCAAAATCAAATTGTTAACTTTTTTTCCTTGCAATGTTGGATTAGGACAGTAGCTCCTAGCAGCATTTCTCACTATGGTTTTTGCCCTGTGGGGTTTTCCACGTAAATCTGGTGTTATCTATGTTCTTGTGTAGATGTTTATCTTCTTTCATGTTTTGATTAAGTAGGTGAATGCTAAATTAATCTAACTCAGCATCAACAGTAGCTAATTGGGATTGATTTTTAAATCATACTGATTCACCCCCTCTCAGTATTCTGGTGTGTTCAACAATTGGTATCAGAGCAAGGTTCCTTGATATTTTCTTAGCAACAGAGGTAGAGCTTGTCCTTGAGCACATGGAGAATAAAGCAATATCAAAGAAGTCCTCTCGAAAAAAAGAGGTCATACTCTAGAAGGAGGATGATGAATGTGTTGAATGAACAAGACAACTAAGAGGGGGGAATTAGTCGTATCTTATCAAAACATCAAAACCTTCATTAACATTCAGATCCACAAGCATTCATTAAACCCTTAATCTGTTATGATGAATTACCATGAAAAGTAAATAATAGAAACTTAAACAATTCAACACCAAACACAGAAGAACACCAGATTTATGTGGAAAACCCAAGGAGGGAAAAACCATGATGAGGATTAGCTCACCATATAAGTAATTACAAAACCAGTTACAAGGGCTCACTGCCAAAATAGGACACACTGTCCAAAAAGGCTCATTGCCGAAATGAAAAAGAAGATAGAGAAGAAATGTTAGACAGAGAACATGATCTCAATGTAAAGAGAATCCAACACAATAGCTCCAACAATTTTGCAGTCTATTTGAATGATTGCGAACACCTTCTGTTCACTGCATCCGGTAATCCAACACTTGAAAGTTCGCATTACTCTACTCAATTTTGCATCATTCGCACTACACACCTCACACTTTCATCTATCTTAACCTCCTTCAACAATTCAACTCATGCTAATACAGTCCTCAACCTTGAAACCCTTTCCAAGGTTGGCTATGCATCTCAAAAGTGAAAATTCAAATTAGGTCGGTGCAAAAACACTTCCATGGTGGATAGAAGTGAATGCGGACCACATCAAAACTTAATTGGGACCCAAATCAACAACACCACTTAACCATATGCTACCACAAACAATATTTATCCTTCACATGTAGTGTAAACACTAGGTCGGCCATTACCCGTGCAAACACCATTAAACATTTAAGCACACGCTTCTTCAAACCCAAGGACAACTTGCAAACCACACACCACGCTTGAATACGATCTAGAATATTCCTCAAACACCCTAAAATCCAAAAAACTCCTTTGCAACAACTTCCACCTGAAGAATATACAAACCTAGTACACTCAGACAGCTTTGCCATAGATTGTTACTTGAAAACTTATCTTTTGAAGCACCAAACCTCAAATCCTCTTGACCATGGTAAACTACCAACACAATAAACACACCTTCAGAATCGCAAGACCTGAAGTATAACTACGAAGAAATGCGGAGCAAAAAAATTTCTCCCAGACACCTCTACAATGCACAATCACACACTATTGAACACAACTTCTATTGTATGATGATCAAGAAAACCTGTAGAGGGGTACCGGCTGCTCTAAGACCCCAAGTCATGGGAGGGTCCTAAGCAAAAGGCTATCCTAATCTACCTCAAGCTTGCTAAATGATTTGGAAAGGTTAAAATGCTAAGGTAAAAAAGGAAGAGCAATATGGTTGCTATTGTCCTTTTGCTAACCCTAATGTTTCAGGGAATCAAATGAGTTGATTCCCAATGTTCAATCTATGACCCAGATAGCTCACTGCTTGAGGATGGTAGTGCATGACATAGACTCCAACGTGGCATGTGGCGTCTTAGTGGGGCATTGGTGTTCGTACAAACATAGGACTTCTAAGATAGATAAAAGCACAAGAAATTAAACTAATAGCTTGACTGATAAAGTTTTATGCTACAACAAAATGTAGAGAAAATATGGAGACGAAGTTTAACAAGAAGAATACTCTAACTAAATATACTCGAATTGACAAAGAAAGTGAGAAAATAGTACCAAACTCCTTGCAACGTGATTCTTCGAACAACTCCAACCGAAAAGCACCTACACACACAAGACCAAGTAAAAATGTTGGTGTTGTTTTTAAAGGACTGCGTCAGTCAATCCCCCGCTTTAGTGTTTCCACCTCCACAGAAAGCTAGATAGCAACGATGTAGAAAATGATAAAGAAAGTGTATGGAAATGGAAGATGCCAAGCAATAACACAAAACACAATATGCAACTACATAAATGTGATGATGCAAAAACAAGTGACAATAGAGGATATCACCCTCACAACTACGTGCTCTCAAGGCAAGTAGAGGAAGGAGCGAGCTTGCAAGTTCTCCAACAACAACATTGTGGCAACAAACAGAGTGGAGGAGCCAAGAGACCATCAACTTGCAACTACAATGGAGGTGGTGGTGAAGCTTGAAAGTGTGTAAGTTGATTAGCAATGCATGAAGAATTTAGTCAAGTGTGTAAGAATGGTGAAGAAGTCCCAAGAAGGTGGATAGAATGAAGGATTAAGCAATTTGAATGGAGGAAGGAAGGCAAGAGAGTCATTTTGCATCGTTCAAGGTAGCAAGAGGAGTTACAGTTCACGTCCAATGGAAAAACGTAACACCTCTACAGATTCCAAAGGAAAGAATCTTTTCAGGATGTCCACGTGGTGTGCAGACGTCCCTGAAAAATTTCCTCCATCAACATGAAAACAGGTTGTCGGGTGGACAAGGAAAGGTGGCGGATGTTGGGATTGCATCATCAAAATTACATTTTATAAGGTGAAGGGCATAAAAATGGGGAATTTTCAAGGGATGCAAATTCACACCATTACATTTTTCCCCCACTTTAGTAAGCATATGTGTCAATGAATGCGAGGTAAAGTAGAGAGAAAGCTGAAGAGTATATACTTGAACCATCGAGGAAGCAAACCACAATATGACATGCTCAAATGTGTAGGAGAGAGAAATGGATCCACAGGTACTCGGTCTTGTGGAAGGTGAACAAAAGCTCTGCAGGTGCTCGATCCTATAGAATTGGCTCCATGGGTGCTTGGTCTCACAAAAGGTGAACAAAGGTTCTACACGTGCTCACTCTTGCAGAATGAAAGTGCTTTATAGGTGCTCAATCCTACAAAGGAGGTGCCACAGGTGCTCGGTCTTGGGGAGCCAAAAATGAAAGGCTCCAGAATCTAATTGGTCCTTACAGGTGCTCGGTCCTATAAGGAAAGTTTGACGAGGTGCTCGGTCCTCCAAGCTTGATTGTAAAAGTGACTTCATAGGTGCTTGGTCTTGAAAAACATGTTAATCCACATAAAAAACATGTTAGGCAAGCAAAATTCACATAGAAAGACAATTATATCTCAGAACAAGCAATTGAAGGAGAAGCTTTCAAAGGGGTCCCTCGAGAACCCTTCAAGATTGTAAGGGGCCCATGTAAAGGGACACTCCATTTGAAAAGCAATGACATATTCTCAAATGATCCTATCATCAAGGAATCCTTTTGAAAGATCTCTTTCGTCAAGGAATCCGATAAAAGAATGGCCGTCTCGAAGGCAAGCTTTGTGATTCTCTTTTCTACAAATTTATTTTTGAAAGAAACTTATGCTAAGGGGATCCTTGTTGAAGGATGTGATTTTTGAAGTGTAAAAATTTTCAGCAAGGGATTCGTTGGCCACTGAATGCACCTTATTGAAAATTAGAGTAGGAGCCCCCCCTTAGGATGGTGTGTGTGAACTAAAGGAACACGTGACATCCTAAGGAGAGAGAGGATATGCAAAGATGTCGTGTCTCATGATACATGACAAGATATAGATGTGGAAATGTTTTCGTGCATGTGAGGGACAACACAGGCACCACAACTTCAAGAAGCAGCCTCCTGGATAGGAGTAGGAGAAGGAAGCACAGGAGCGAAAATGACGGTAGGCGGAGAAGCAGACACAAGCACCTTAGTAGCGGACCTCTTCCCATTCATTTCTTGAGGGACAGGAGCGGTAGGAGGCCACAGAGGCCGAGACGCAAGGGAAGCTCCATGAGGGTCGTTCCTCTTATCACAGACAATGGACCTCAAAACCATGGGTAAGATAGGAAGTTCAAACACTTGACGCTTGGCCTTCCGCCAAGAGGGAACCATCAGACTCCCCATGTGAGGCATGGGAGTAGAGACCGGAGGCACCACAGTAGGGTGAGAGGCAGAAGCGGATGGAGAAAACAACAAAAAAGGAAGGCTCCTGGGCGCAAGAAAGCTTCCCCTTCCCCTTTTGTTGAGAGGAGGAGGCAGCCTCCTACTGCATAATCATAGAGCTTTTAACTAAAATGGTGTAAGGGGAGACAGGATAGTTCACCTTCGATGCTAGGCTCTTGTTTTTATATTTCACATAGGTGTGATACAACAAGTTTGTCCTTGGAGGAAGCAGATCGACCAGTGCAGGCCAAAGTGATCTAACGAGTAGCCTCCACGCGACACCAGAGGTTTATACCTGGTGTTGTGCACAACGTGCACAAAGCCCTCATGAGAAAACTTTAAACACTTGTGAATTACCGAAGAGACTGCATTCATGGAAACTAGCCATGGGATGCTTAGTTTCACTCTGAACAAATACAACTCTAGGATGATATCAAAATGATCATTTATAGTCCTAGGTCCTACCAAGATTGAGAGAGTAATGGAACCAATTGGAGGGACCGAGAGTCCTTTGTGTGTAGGTATTGTGCTCTTTGATTCATCATACCCATCCTTATATAAGAAATTTATCAATAGAGTCTCCTTTGTTATAACATTCACATGACACGTGGGATCATCCAAAACACCAATCACGATGTTCCCATTGATTCAAGCAAGAATGTACAAAGGATAAGGCTCTTTGTTCATAGGCAGGTCTTGCAATGTGAAAGTTATAGTGGGTGATCTATTCGTGGTTGAGCAGGAGGAATAGGGAGATGCATAAAGAGGCCATGTTTACGTACTTTGAGAGGACTTCCTCAAGATACCCCACAAGCTCAAGAATCAAATGGTGACCTATCTATATTTTGCTTCCCAATGCCTAGGGATCCTTCTAACTACACTACTAGGGGTTGTAGGTTGGGTTGCAAGGCTACATGCCCTACAACACGCTTAGAATACAAGAGAAGGTTCCTTCGACACTACAAAATGAAACCAAACTAGTTCACGTCGGGTTCACCAAAATTTAGAGGGGGACCAGCTGCTCCGAGACCCCAGGTCACGGGAGGGTCCTAAGCAATAGGTCATCCTAATCTACCTCAAGCTTGCTAAATGATTTGGAAACGTTAAGATGCTAACACTGAAAAGGAAGGGCAATCTAGTTGCTATTTTCCTTCTGCTAACCTGAATGTTTCACGGAGTCAAACGAGCCAATTCCTAGAGTTCAATCTACAACCCAAAAAACTCATTGCTTGAGGACGCCAACGTAGGACACGGACTCCAACGCATTGCACTAGCATCACAGTGGAGCGTTGGTGTTCATACAAACAGAGGACTTTTGAGACAGATAAAAGCACAAGAAACCAAACTAATAGGTTGATTGATAATTTTTTATTCTACAATAGAATGTAGAGAAAGTACGAAGATGAAGTACAACAAGAAGAATACTTTAACTAACTATACTCAAATTGACAAAGAAAGTGAGAAAATAGTATTGAACTCCTTCCAACGTGATTCTTCAAACAACTCCAACCGAAAAGCACCTACACACATAAGACCAAGGAAAAATTTTGGGGCTATTTTTAGAGGACTACCTCATTTAGTCCCCTACTTTGGTGTTTCTAGCTCTATAGACAACCAGATAGCAATGATGTAGAAAATGATAAAGAAAGTGTATGGAAATGGGAGATGCCAAGCAATAACACAAAACACAATATGCTACTACATAAATGTGATGATACAAAAACAAGTGACAATGGAGGATATCACCTTCACAACTACGTGCTCTCAAGGTAAGTAGAGGAAGGAGCGAGCTTGCAAGTTCTCCAACAACAACGTTGTCGCAGTGAACGAAGTGGAGGATCCAAGAGACCAACATCTTGCAGCTACAATGGAGGTGGTGGTGAAGCTTGAAAGTGTGTAAGTTGATCAGCAAAGCATGAAGAATTTGTTCAAGTGTGCAAGAATGGTGAAGAATTCCCAAGAAGGTGGATAGAATGAAGGATTAAGCGATTTAAATGGAGAAAGGGAGGAAAGAGAGTTGTTTTGCATCGGTCAAGGGAGCAGGAGGTGTTATAGTTCATGTCGAATGGAGAAATATAATGCCTCTACAGATTTCGGAGGCATGAATCTTGTTAGGATGGCAGTACGGCGTGCAGACATTTGCACGACACATGCGCATCCTTGACAAAATTCCTCCACCGACATGAAAATAGGCTACCAGGTGGATAGGGAAAGGTGGTGGATGTCGGGATTGCATCATCAAAATTACATTTCCTAAGGTGAAAGGCATGACAATGGAGAATTTTCAAGGGGTACAAATTCACGCCATTACAAGACCATCTATTAATACAACATATTTGAACACCTCTCACCAACATATCTGAATCGCATAGGTAGTGCAGAAAGTTTGAAGCTATAGACTTTTTCCACAGTGAAAGACATGGCAGAGAAAATTGGGACTCATACAACTCAAGTACACGAGCCTAATAAAGGAAAAAGCATTGACATAGAAGTCGTGATTCCCCCTACTACCAGCTTACCTATTTTTAAAGATGTAAAGGATCATTTGAACAAGGATGATGATATACATGCTTCTCCAGAGATATCTTCTCCTTCAGAAGCAACACAAAATACAACTAGGGAGGATACTAAAAATAAGTATAATAATGATACCGATGACAATCCACAAGAACATGAGAATACTGGAAACAATGGTGAAGAAGATAAAAATGATGGAGAAGAAAGCAAAGATGAAAAGAGTGATGATAGAAAGGATGATGAGGACAAAAAGGAGAAAGAAAATAAAGAAAAACCATCAGAAAATCCCTCTGAAGAGGAAGAAGAGGAAAAGAAAGAAGAAAATAAGGAAGAAATAGAGGCTGGAAGAAATGAAGAAGAATCTTCAAAGACCATTGAGCCATCAAAGCCATCTAGAGAATCATCCATAAATAATCTTAAGGGTTTTTTTTCAAGACAAACCAGGATTCATCCTATGCATCCACCACATTTAATTCAGCTCCCATTGCATCCAGGCTATGTGGATCTAAATAAGATTTCACCAATTGAAAGGATAGAGCTTAGTAGTACCTTTCTTGACTCCGATAACAAGGAAATTGTTGAAACTTATCAAAAAGGGACTGGACTAATAAATGATGCCATCAAAGCTTTGTAGGATACAACTCTCAGTGCCATAATTGATGACTCCTTAGCTCCTATTGAGAACTTAAAGCTCTTGGTTGATTCACTCAAAGAATATACCTCTAGTTTAAAAGAGAAAATTGAAAAAGAGGTTGAGACAAGGTTATTGGAGAAAAGGTTACTGGTATTGCAGGATAAATGTACAACCACACAAAGCATGGTGCTACAATGTTTAAAAGAGGTACAGGAATGTGAAGAGGAAGCCCAAATATTATTTGTGTATTGCATGTGGTGGTCAGATGCCACTCGAGGTATTGAAGACTTAATGGACTCAATAGAGTCACAACTTGTCAATGCCTCCGGAGCCTACAAAATTGTAGATGACAGAGATTATGCTTCCTGGACTTCCATTGCAGACTTGCTGAACAAATTTTTCACACTTCAAAGGAAAAAAGAGGATGCAATGAGGTAGTTTGGACAACTTGGAGATCTGGTGAAGTCCAAACATATTCCAGTTTCAAGTGCCTTAGTGGATGTAGAGAAACTTGACAAGATAAATCTTAAACCATCCACTTTGGAAGAAGGTGAAGAAATCTTAGTAGAGCTGGAATCATTGCTCAAAGCACTTGTCAAAGCGAAGGGGATATAGGATGAAGGAAAACCTGCTTGGGAAGCTATTCTCAAGGAATTAGAAGGTGCCCCCAGTTCTGATTAAAATTTTTCTTTGTTATTTCAGTTTACTTTGTAATTTATCTTTGGCGCACCCTTTGTCCTTGATTTCAAAGGGGAGAAGTTTTGGTGTGGAGAAATTTTGAGAAGTTTTGGAACCCCAAGGGGGAGAAGTTTTAAAGTTTCTAAATATTTTGGCGTACACTTGAAAGGGGGAGTTTGTACAGTTTGTGTTCATAGTTTCAGAGATTCATTTTTTGGCACATGCTTCCATCAATGAAAAAAGAGGAGATTGTTGGAAGAATGAAGAAGAAGCCCTCTGATGTGTTGTCATTGATGCCAACATTGTTTGGTGACATTTTTGTCGAATCTGATAAACAATGTTTGTGTTACTATGACCTAGTAATTTGGTCTGGAACTGCTCATATTGAAAGTTCAACCTATGTAGTTTTAATATGTTATGCAAGACTATTAAATGCATCTATGACAAGTTTTCAACGATTTTGGTTGAATAGGTTGAAAGATATGAATAACAAAAGATCAACATACAGTTTTCTGCTCAAAGTTGTGCAAAGTTGTATGAGCCTTCCTCTCATCGACATGGATAAGTGGTATGAAGATTAAGTGGATATTAAAGAGATCCTTTTTAGGTCTATGCCGACCTAATTTGTGTCTTGCACGTTTTGGTTTGAGTGTGAAAGAAGTTTTGTTGAGCTAACAAGCTATTTTTGAATTAAGTATGTATACATCTAATTAGGCCAACCTAATTGATGTGTAAGGATGCAATATCATATATATATATATAAGAAACATTTTTATACTGAAGGGATGAGATATATGTGTGATATGCGACAAGTGATGCGAGATAGTGTGTGAACTTATATGTATGAATTTTGTATCAAGGAAGAATTGCAATATATGTTATGAACCTGCAAACCAATGTAGGATTTTGTATTCCAAAGCTCAATTGGAACTAAACTACGCACATGAAAGGTGCACTCCATCGGTTCATTTTTTGACAGTGAACCACACTCCATTTTGTAATCATTCCAGGCTATGAGCCTTTCAAGGATAGTGTGTCCTGGTAGTGTGCCCTTGTAATATCTTATGACCAGTTATAATATATTGTGAGCTAATCCTCATCGTGGTTTTTCCCATTTCATATTTTCCACGTAAAAATCATGGTGTTTGTGTTATGTGGTGTTATGATCTCTTTCATATCTTTTACTTACAATTGCAATCAGATGTGCTTTAATATTTGAATGGTTTATAGCTAAATTTTTTAGTGGAATACTGATTCACCCCCCTCTCAGTATTCTGAGTGTTCAACATGGATTACATTGCCACCTAAAAGTAGAAGCAACAATCCTGAGAACATGAATTATTGTGCATATCATAGAACTCTCGGGCATCTCACTGATGAGTGTCATGCTTTAAAGAAGATTCTTGATGAATATGGACTCATAAAAATAATCCCTTAATGCATACATTTTGCTCCTTTTCATGTAATAGTTGTAGGATCATAGCATCCTCACTATTACATGTTTTACTAAATTCATTGCAAATCATTTTAGGTAAGTGACCTAGGACCATTCGCCATAGGGTGAACGGGGGCGAACGGGTCCTCACTTAGACCTAGGACCCTAATTTAAAATATGTTTTTGGTAGTTTTTCAGTAATTTCAAATGTATATTCAGATGTCAGCTTGTGATATTTGAATTTTGGGAATTAATGTTAAGATATGTATAAATAAGAGGTCATTTCACTATGTTTCACCTAGAGTTTTCAAGCACCATAAGAATTTTTATATGACTTCATGAGATCAAGCTAGGGAAATTCAAGAGCATTTTCAAGGCATTCAAGGGCAGATTCATTGAAGATTATTGCAGCAACCAAGATTTCATTATTATGTCAGTCATATTGCATCATGCATGTTGTTTGAGCTAATATGGTGATGTAGAGTTCAAGATCTATTCAAATATTCAAAGGAATTGTTTCAATTCAAGTTTCATGATCAAGATTCACATCCATTAAGGCTACTTCATGCTAGTTGCAGATTTACAATCCAAGGTTCAAACAAAGGTTTGGTGAGTTGTGACATTGCTTGTTCATTCATCATTTCCTTCATGCAATTTGATTTCATTACAAAGTTTAAATACTCAAAAGGGGTTTGACCAAGGCAAAACCCCCATCACCAAAAACAACATTTTTCTCTCTTTGATGTGCAGTTGTAGGTTTTTAGGTGAAAGATCCTTTGAAGAGCAAAATTGAAAAAAGTTGCAAATTGTCAAAGTTGCAAGAAAAGTTGTCATTTCGCGGAAACTCTTCTACAAGATTTATTTATGGCTATCCGATAGTGAAAATTGAGAATTTGGGAGTGCAAACATAGCAGAAGAGAACCCAGAAAGCATTTTTGTAGAGCCCTAGCCAGGACCCATTCACCATAGGGTGAATGAGTCCTTAGTGAGCTTCAAAAAGGCACTTTAGGTGACTAGTACACATCATTCTCCCCTTTCTAGATCTACCTTTTAATTGTTGGTTTTGTTAGTTTTGAGTGCAGTCTTTCATTTGCATTTTGGAGTTTGTTTGATGGTTTTAATCTTTCTCCCCAAACTGCTATTTGACTCATACCCCCGTCCTTGCATAGAGAGGAAATTTGTTGATTCATACCTTGATTTGACTCACCTTTTGGTTGTTAGTCATCTCATTTCCTTGAATGAATTTAGAGAAATATGTCCTTTGTGGTGAACCCCCTTTAATAAAATTTTACCCCCTTAACCTATTTTTCAATGTTTTAGTTTGTGATGTTATGAAAACCTTGATTGATAAACTTTGCTTGATTAATTACTTATTTCTCCTAGAAAGTAGGAAGAGAATCTTATCCCTAGGGTTAGGGTATAAACTTGGTGGTTATATCATTATTTAACAATAGGGTTGATAAAATGTATTTTATGATTATATTATTTTCTTCGTGGAATCCTAAAGGACTCACATATCAGTAACCCAAAACCATATTGTGAAGAGGACTATGGGTGCAGAAGTACGAACCCCTCGCAAGTTGATAATATCCTTTGGATAATATACAAATATAAAAAACATTGTAAACATTTGAATATTTGAGTCTTGTTGAATGTAGAAGTTTTATGATTTGTTTGTGGTCACTTGATCAATACATTACTTTTGATGGAAACCCTAGGTTAAAAATAACCTATTTGGTAGGGTTGTTATTTGATTACTGATTGAAGAAAATAGGTTGAGAATAATCTATATGATCTAATTGATCATTTTATTGTTGATTATAATTTCAAATACAGTCGACTTATTAATGAGTTTACTTTTGGATGGAGTCCTTTATTGATAGGAATATTCTTTGTGATTAAGGCCATTTATTATTGAAATCATGTCTTTGAGCTGACGTCATTTATTGATGAGATTATACTTTTGATGAGAATCATTTATTGTAGAGATATACTCTAGAATGGAGTCATTTATTGTTAAAGTTGTTTGTGAAGTTTGGAATATGAAGTTGTTTGTGTAGTTTAAATCATGAAATGACCATAGGTTATTCCTAGGGTTAGGATAATCCAGTGAAGGGGATCACCTATGTGTATGAATTACTTTAGTTGAAATGTCTTAGTAAACTTGAAAAGAATATAGGTTATTCCTAGGGTTAGGATAATCCAATAAAGGGATTAGCCTATGCATCTAGAATATTTGTGGTCATAACTAATCGAGCTAGGAAGGTGTGTGAATAGGATGACTCTCACTTGAAGTAACTGAGTGTTGAATTATTTGGCCAAAGTAGTGTAAGTTGCCATCGTTTGCACTGTCAATTCACTATGATCTAGTTATGCATGCTAGTTCGGGATTGTCATACATGTAGGTTGTACCACTGTATGGGAAAGTTCTAGTTTTAAGGACACAACACCAAGCTTAGGAAAGGCTAGTATTATGGGGTTACCAAACTAATCTCTTCGTCGAAGGGTAGGGCCATCTTACCTATTAGGTAGATGTGCAGGGGAACGCAGTAAGTCTGTGGTTGGTAGAAAAACACTTGAGTGATGTTTCTCCTCATCAATTGGCGGCCAAGATTTGAACAGGGATTACCTAGACCATATGTATTTCTACTACTTGAAGCTCAGAGGAGCTATGTATGAATTCTTGTATCCATTTATATGGAAGATTGTAAACATGAAAATTTAACTTGTGATTATTTATGAAATCAATTATTTGGAAAGATTGTGATATTATATTGTTATGCAATGGAAGTTTAGAATAGTGTATATTTCAAATGTACGTGTTATCTTTGTTTTTGAAAGAAATTTTTTATTTCTATGTGATGGCATTGTGATTTATTCACTTGTGGTTAAAAACTTAGAAAAACTTTTGAGTAAAACAATGGGCATGTTACACTGGCCAGAAAGGATATCTTACAAACACATCAAAAGAGCGCAGATTTGATAAACGAGGCAATGAAGGTGTTGCAAGAGAGTTTTCCTAGTGCTAGTATTGATAATTCTTTATCTAGTGTGCAGAATCTAAAACTATTGCTAGATTCTTTCAAAGAGTATTACAGTGGCTTTGAGGAGAAACTGGAGAAGGAAGTGAGCAAGAAAGTGAATGAGAAAAGGTTGGAAGATATCTTAGATAAATGTGCCACTACATACAAAAAAATGCAAAGAAACCTTAAGGATGTACAAAATTGTGTTGAAGAGGCCAAGGATCTATTTCAGTTTTGCTTGAAGTGGCCTAGTTCCACTAAACACATAAAGGTTGAGATAGATTCCATTGAGGCATATATTGACAAGGCATCTGGTGCCTATGATCCGGAAAATGATGCAGATGGATCCACAAGATTAGCAATTGAAAATCTACATAAACATTTCTTCCAGCCAGAGGAACAAAAAGAAAAGATTATAGTGCAGTTTGAATAGCTCAAAGACTTGGTGAATGCAAAATTCACACCCATATTTGGTGCTCTAAATAATGTGGAGAAAGAAATAAAGTTGAATTTGGTACCTAATACTCTGGATGAAGGAGAAGAACTCCTTATGGAGTTTGAGGCTCAAAACCGCATGCTTGAGCTGGCCAAGAAAGATTGGGAGGATGATAAAAAGGATTGGAAAGCACACCTTGCCAGATTGCAGGTGTCAAACACAAGTAATTTTCCCTCTTCTAATTGATTGTGAATGTTTCTTTTCTATTTATACAAATTTCAAATTTCATTATATACAGAAGTTAGTAGTATACCAATGCAAATTTTGATCAGTTTTGATGGATAACACTGTTAGGGGGAGTATGTGGGTAGTCAAGTAAAATAGTGTATATATGAAAGGGGGAGAAGGAAAAAGAATAGCAAGTATATGTAAATAATGTCAAAGGGGGAGCGTAGAACAAAAAATATGTGTTCACCCTTTGCCCTTGATGTCAAATAGGGAGAAGACATAGAGAAGAGTTTATGCATGTTGTCATCAATGACAAAGGGGGAGATTGTTGGAAGTTTGAGGATATTTTCATTGGTATGGTTGTTGGCAACATGAGCATGAGGTTATACAATGTTGTCATTGATGTCAACATTGTGGTTTGAATGGAAGTCTACATTGAGGTACAATTGGGTTGTGAAGCATGAGTGAGCATGGAGATGGTAATCCAACATAGAGATGCAAAGGTTTCGCTTTGATGCAAAATAGATATGTTGAATATTTGACTAAGTCCATAATACATTTTTCAATGTATAGAGCATCAATTTTTTGGTCCACATTGGTTTGCCTTGAGGTATTTTTTTTCTGTAGTCCTAAGGAAATTTTGGTACATTTTTTAGGACCTTAAATGCAAAGATTCATGTCTTTATATCCTCTAGTGCAAAATCTATGGTTGACAAAATATCGGGTGTGCCAATAATAGTATAATCAGAACAAAGTACTTGTTTTGATTGGTTCACATTCCACCACAGAAACATATTTGGTTATACAGATTTATGGGAGTGTTTATAGGTGTCAAAAGGGTGTGTAGTCCAAGTGGCATGTGTTTTGGAGGTCTATGTGTTAGTTTGTGGATAATCAGTTGGTGTATTTTGGTGTTGTCTTACCAGCGATGCCAACCTAATAAGTTTGGAGTTATGCGGAGTTAAAGGAAGTGTTGATCAGTCTTATGGAGTTATGATGGGTCCCCTCTAACCTATTTGGATGCATTACAAGTTTTGAATTAAGGCACAAAGTGTGTTTGATTGAATCTGGAGCCGACAAGTTATGTTATACACGGTACATCTAATTAGGCTGACCTAATTTATGTTGCAAGTGTTTTTGGATGTAATGTGTATAAATATAAGTTTATTTTGATGTTTTAGAGATGTGATGTGTACTGTAGAAAATGTATGATGTGAAGTATGCGAGTATAGTGTGAATGTGATGTGAATGTTGTTGCACAAGTGACTGTCATTGCACCAAAAGATTGACTTGTTAATGCTCGATACAATCATGAGATTTATACAAGATCCAAGATCCACAGGAGGTGGTTAAGCCATGTCGAGAACCCAAGCATCGTGTCGCACAACACAAGGAGACCAAGGGTGAAATTCTTGCAACAATCCCCCCAGTGCAAGCAAGGGGTTCGAACCCGTGACCTCAACTTTGATACCAATTGTTGCATAGGTGGTTTCCATTGCACCAAAAGATCAACCTATTTCCCGATACAACCGCCAGATTTATACAAGATTCAAGATCCACGGGAGGCCGTTAAGCCATGTCACGAACCCAAGCATTGTGTTGCACAACACAAGGAGACCAAGGGCGAACCTCTTGCAACAAATGTAAAGAAGAGCAGAATGTGGATGTGGTGTAGTATGAAGTGTGTTGATTTAGTATTTTGAGCTCCAATGGAACTATATCTCCTATATATTTTAGATGCATTATTAGCAGTTCAAATCTTGGCAATGAGCCACCCCTATTCTCTATCTCTCTTATTCTCTAAAAAATGAGCCCAAAAGGCAGTGAGTCATTCTATAATATGTTATGATTGGTTATAATATATTGTGAGCTAATCCTCACCATGGTTTTTCCCTTTCTGGGTTTTCCATGTAAAAAATCGGGTGTTCATGTGTTATGTGCTTTGGTGATTGCTTTCATGATTTCTTTCCTTACTACAATTTGAATATGATGTGTGGAGTGAATGTTTAAATGCTTAAGTGGTTTCAAAGAATACTGATTCACCCCCACTCCCCTCTCAGTGTTTCGTGTGTTCAACAAAACACACCCATACTCTACTCAAATATATGTTTCACTAATAACTTAATTTAGAAACATCGCACGCCACAT
Source organism: Sequoia sempervirens (assembly GCA_007258455.2). Lineage (NCBI taxonomy): Eukaryota > Viridiplantae > Streptophyta > Pinopsida > Cupressales > Cupressaceae > Sequoia > Sequoia sempervirens. The sequence continues at coordinate 348,113,236 of VDFB02271358.1, read as the reverse complement.
TCTTTAATAAATACCAAAAATTCACAATATTTCATGAGGAATTCATAGAGAATCTCCTTCATGCAAATATTACTAGTACAAGTATGAATAGTAGCATTGAGATTTTTCTAGTCAAAAAATGTCTCAAAAATGACAATACTCGATTAGCATAATAATGTGTCAAAGTGGAGAGAGAAAAAAATGATTTGATATATGTTACTACTTGGAATCATAATACCTCCTCTAAAACAAAAAAAAACTCATGTACACCTAGATTCCTCTAGTTAGAAAATGCACCAAAAATGGACACACTCAATTGGAATAACAATGTGAAAGTGGAGAAAGAAAATAAATTAGTTGACAAATATATTACTTTGTGGAATCTTGATACTTCATTGGAAATAAATAACACAACATATCAATCTTCTCTTGATGATTCATTTTTGTTAAACACTTCAAAGATATTTTATACCAACCTTATGATAGATTATTAGTTAATCAATCATGTACAAATACACATGAAAGTAATGGGGGAACATCTTTATGCAAGAAGGTGCTAAAAATTTAGTGTCATCATAAAGCCCTATGGAGAGAATGCTTCAACTCTAATATGTGAAGATGTTTGGAACAAATTTTACAAACCAACAGGAATGATTATAGGTGAAACATCCACATCCTTAAGATTCTTGTGATATGGAGAGACAATATAGATTGTCAATCCATTCTTTCATGAAAGCTTGTTCTCAAATTATTGCAAAGTATGCTTCAAAATCAAGGAGGAAGCTAGAATGTTGTGTTGAAATGTTATTAAGAATATCTAATACATAAATAGTTGAAGATAGAGCTTTAGCTGCATATTGGAAATTCATGAAAAATATTGTTGTAGACCATAATATAAGAGCATAGGAAACATTCCATATGCTACAAAAATTACCTCATCATCTACATTTAAAGCATTATCACTTAATGATGATGAAAAGTATTCCAACATCTAACAATAACTATAAATTATTCCAAAACAAAATCTAACTACATATATCCTTGTATGCATCACCCTCCTCACTTAGAATCTCCAATTGAAACAACACAAATGTTCTTATATGTTTCTCATCACAAAGGATGTGAAATGGCGAGAAAGGAAAGAAAAAGCAATTGTAATTGCATTCCCTTGCTTCTATACTCTTCCAAAGTAAGAGTAAACATTTTAAAACTTTCTATCAAAGCAAACTTCTTCTAGACATATTTTTGGCATATAGTTTCAACTATACGCCTTACAAAACAAGAAATAATCAAAAATTGAATACATGTGAACACAAATATATACCATTCCTAACACATCTACCACATAATCTAGATAGAGATTGGCAATGAAGGAAATGAAGATGTCATCAACAATGCACACACACTAGATGCAACGAATATGAATGAATGGGAGTTACTATCTCAATTGGGCCTTACTAATGTAGTGAACTTAAATTACCTTGAAATGATCAATAGAATTAATTGGCATCAATAATAAATAGGATGAGAATAACCTATGCCCACATTTACATAAATTACTCTTCAATTTATAAATATAAAAATATGTCTCAACATGATGCTCATTCTTCCTTAAAGTCTAATAAACCAAGCTACACATTGGCACTAATACAACAATTTGCACTTAACACCATTGTAAAACACTCTAGAGACCACTCATTTAAACAATCTCTTTATATGATCATTGAAGGAACTACATGCAATAGAAAAATCTTTTTTTGATTTATTGCATCAAGAATGCACTTACCAATCCAATATCAAACATGCGAAGTCTAGTGCTCACACTTGCACCTATAAGAATTTCAACATACATGCCTCAATAATACATGGAGGTCTTAGAATTCCAATTAAAGAGATACAATTTTTATAGGGACAATCTCTTACACTCTTTCAAGAAGAGATAGAAACATGTAATTCATCTCCATTGATGAGATGAGCTTCTTTTGCCCAAAGTTGCTACCAAAAATTAATAGTTGATTAAATGAGGCATTCACAACTAACATCACTTAAGCTTTGTCATTGTATCCATAATTCTTATTGGTAATTTTTTCCAACTACCATCCATTATAGACAACTTATAAACGCACATATCACACTCAACTACAAGGATTCTATGGAAAACATTTACCACAATTGTCACATTATAACTAGTTTTCTAACAACAAGGTGATACACAAACTCAATTTTGTTAAATATTACAAAACATACACAAATCAAAACCAAAGCAACATGTGATCATTTTTTTAGCTGGGGGGATCAATATCAGATGATGATCAAACCCTGGCATTCAAATTTTAATCCAGCATCTGAAACCTTTAGCAAAATCCCAATCTGGGTTCGCTTGCCTAATCTTCCCCTCCACCTCTGGAATGATTCTCTTCTCGAGTCGGTTGGGGAAGCTCTTGGGGGTTTTTTGTATGTTGACAATGCATCTTCTGATATCTTTCATTCCACCTTTGCCCGAATACTTGTGGAAATTGATGTGTCAAATGGATTGCCTGCTGAGGTTTTGTTAGAATCTTCCAAGGGGAATTGGGTTCAATCTCTGGACTATGAGGGATTACCTTTCCGTTGTAGAAGATGCTTTAAGACTGGACATGTTGCTGCTCATTGTGGTTTTGAGAAAAAAATAAAAAAGGCAAACTAGTGGATTGGAGCTGCTCAACATCATTATACTGTTGAGAAGAAATCTGAAGAAAAAAAGAGTTTCTCAGAGGCGGTTGCTTTTGAATCACAGAAATTAGGAGCCGCTCCTTCGGCTTGTCCTTCGGGAGGGGTTGATTCTTCCTCTCACGTTGAACCTCGGTCTAAGTCTCTGTCTACCTTTTCTGGTGGAGGGGCTTCGATTTCTCTTTCGGCCTGCTCTTCGGATAAGAACCAGTCTGCACGCCTGGTCAAGGATGTTTCGCCCAGGGTTGCAAATGATCAAACCCAGGATTGTGATGTGTTGGCTTGGCAGGAAAAGGCAGCACAAGTGGAAGAAGGTTGGATTACAGTCACGAGTAAAAAATTAAAAGCATCTGGGACTTCTCTAGAAATGACGCTTCATTCCCACAAGATTAACTCTAAATGTAAAACATGATGTTCTTGGCTTGGGAGCCAGTTTTTTGATGGTTGCAGGCTATCCTTTTTTGCAGTCTAGCTTTTCTGGTTGTAAAGGGTTGCAGATCCCTTCAAAATCTGTTTTTCCCCTAATATCAAAAACATGATCATAAACTACCAATGAACCACAAACAAATCACTAACTATTGTAAAGTGAGAAGTTTTGACCCCTCCATGCACTTATTTTCCACAAATAATCTACTATCGTTACATTAAAAAAATGTTAAAAGTAACTGAATCTTCTAGTATCACACACTATTGCAGCAAACACAATGAAAAGCAAGGATGGCAATGATCAACTTTAACAAGAGGTTCTTCCATGCATAGGCCAACTAGTAATGATAACAACAAACATATGGATTAAAGTTTTCCTTATCAATGGATCTCTCAAAGAAGTCATAGATATTATCTACACACTCATCTCCAAACCCATTTTTGCCTTTGTATGTGCTAGTATGATTTGATAACTTGAGTGGCTTAGCATGGGGTAAGAAAAAACCAAAAAATATATTTTTAGTGTCAAAAAATGTATCCCTTTTTCCACACTTAATTTGGGAATAAATAATATTAAAATGAGCCTAATTATGCCTTAATTTAGTGTTGTAATGTGTTTTACACATTCACATTAAGTTTAGGACCCTTTTAAACTAAATGGACTTAATTGTGACTTGTTTTTGGTGTTGTAAGATGTACCTTTACACTTTCACACTAGTCTAGGGCTTTATTAATTAATTGAGGTTAATTTGTCTTAATTGGCCCTTTTAATTCAAATCCAAGCCTAATTAAATACAAATTTTGACAGATAAAACCCAACATTCATAAATGCCATTACATAAGACTTAACTTTGGAAGATGTGTGTCCTAGGTAGGTGACCTAGGACCCATTCGCCACATGGCGAATGGGTCCTCACTTAGTCCTATGACCCTAATTTTACATAACATTGCATCTTGTCCGATGTGTGTCCTAGGTAAGTGGCCTAGGACCCATTCGCCATGACAAATGGATCCTCACTTAGACCTAGGACCCCTCTTTTGGATATGATTTTGGCGGTATTTTAATGATTTGAAATCCATAAGTCAATGTCAGCTTGTGATATTTGAATTTCAAGGATTAATGTTAAGATATGTATAAATACAAGGCTATTTCATTATGTTTCACCTAGAAAGTTTTCATAAGCACCTAGAGCATTCAAGTGAGCATTATAGGAGCATTCAAGAGCAATTTCTAAGGCATTCAAGGGCAGATTTATTGAAGATTATTGCAACAATCAAGATCCATTTCATCATGTCAAAGATTTAGTGCATCATGCATGTTGTTGGAGCTAATGTGTTGATGTAGTGTTCAAGATCATTCAAGTATTCAAGGACATTATCTCTAATCAAGTTTCATGATCAAGATCTACATTCATTTAGGCCACTTCAAACTAGTTTGTAGATTTATCCAAGGTTCAAATAGGGATTAGTGAGTTGCAACATTGCATTTGTTCATTCATCATTCCTTCCTTTTATGCTTTTATTCATTTCAAGGTTTAATTACCAAAATAGGGTTTGACCAAGGCAAACCCCCATTCCCTAACAAACAACATTTTTCTCTCTTTGATGTGTGATTGCAGGTCTTAGGTTGAAGATCATTTGGAGAGTGAAATTGAAGAAAGTTGCAAAGTTGTCAAAGATGAAAGAAAAGTTGTCATATCACAGAAATTGAATTATAGGTTTTATTTACGGCTTTCCGACAATGTCCAACTAGAATCTAGGAGTGCAGACATAGAAGAATAGAACCCATAAACTGATTTTCCATAGCCCTAGCCAAGACCCATTCGCCATAGGGCGAATGAGTCCTCAGTGAGGTTTGAAAGAGCAACTTTGGTGACAAGGACACAACATTTGACCCTTTCCAGATTTTCCTTTTGACTGGTAGTTGGGTTAGATTTAATTTATGTTCCTCATTTGCATGATATAGCACACATTTGAATGAAATTAGGAAGAGTAGGTGCATCATTAGTTTTCATTTTGGTGAACCCATTTTTCTATGTTTCAATATCTTTAATACCTCTAACATGTGATAGTCATAAACAACTTCCCCCTACCCATGGCTTGGGAAATCACTATCAATAAATCGCCAAGGCCTCAGATTAGTAAGGCTAAAATAGCATTGATGAGACTGAAGACAACTATTAACATTTATGAAGTTATATCTCGAGTCAAATCCATAGAAAATGTTCATATAGAATCTAGATTCTCTTTCAACCACTCCTCAAGAATGAAAAAAATAAAATTTACATCATGAAGAAGACAAATCACTTACAAATGCTCTAATAACACTTGCAAGTGCACAAATTGCCTTCCACCTCTTCTCCACTTCAATTTAACATATAATAATGTTTGTAACATTCTTATTAATCAATGTACAAGTGGATGTAAAACATATTAATGACACCATTACCATAGGACTCTCCATTTGTCATAGTTTGACAAAGCATTAACAGGAAATGGGAAATAAAATCTATTAAAAAACAAAAAAATCCAAAAAAATAACATTAAAAAATAAGAAACTGCTCTAGTAATTCATTTTTCAATTATATTAATCATTTCTTATGAAACTAGTAAGTCAAGGTCCAATATGAAAAATATTTTTGTAGAGTTGCAATTTCTAATGTTACAAACTATATTTCAACTAAAAGCAAACTTCAAATGCATCACTACGCATTAAAACTCCCATCTTGCTTAAGTGATATATTATCATTCAAACAATCAAATTTACATCTTTCCATTTGGCCCACTAGTTGTCAAGGTTGTCCATTATCGAATAAGAAGACTTCTATGCCTCTTTTTTTATTAAAAAAATTAATTAAAAGAGAAAAAGAAAATTAAATTAAAAATATAATACTTAATTTATATAAAAGTCAAGCCAATATGACTCAAGTCTCTCTAATGGGACTACAAATGCTTGATTGGCAATAAAAGAAGACTTATCTTGGAGCCAAAGTTATCTCCATTGAAGTTAATAACATTTGACTTGTGGTAAAACAATGCCAAACTTCGGACCATATATCTACCGAATTCCCCAGATAGATATATAGGGCTCCAAGTCTTTGTTTTAAATCTTTTGTATACAACTATTTGATTTTAGAGGCAAACCATTTCAATTTCTAATAACTCACTTTTGTTGATACTTCCACTATGCTAATGACTTGATTTGTTAACATTCAAATAACTAGTCGTAAAACTTGATTGTACCAAGCTTAAATAACATTTCACAAGCAATTGAACTAATATATTTACCCCTTGTTTTAACCAAGTATTACATGTCACATGATCCACCCAATGTCATATTTTATATTTATGTTATTATAAAAATATTATGTATGTAGTTTAACCTTTGTATATATAATAATTTTGTAATTAGACATAGGAAGAAAACATTAATTACAAACAAGGACTTCCAACATTCCAACTAGGGCTCAACTAGATGAGTCCAACTTAACTAACATAATGAATAATTTGAGGTACTTTTGCATTTGAGCATCAAGAAGATGTACAACAATTGTCATATGAAGAACATGAATGAGGGATACAATCTCACAACAAAGCACCCCTTATAAATTGGGATAATGAGGAATTGTGAATAAATTGCAATTGTAAAATGTGTATTAATGTATCATTGTACAATATTAACTTTGTAAGCATAGCTAGAGAGAAACATGTGGAGAGGAAACAAGACTTTCAAACAAGGACCTCAAAACATTCCAATTAGGGTTCAATTGGACGAGTCCAACCCAACTATATAATGAATAATTTGTATCAATTTACAATACTAATGCATAATAGCAACTTTATTAAATGAAGAATATAAACGAAAGCTTGTAACAAAGTGCACCCCTACAATCATGAATGATGGTTGTTTTCAAAAAATAAAATAAAAATTTATATATAAAAGCAAAATAACTCCTCAAATAAAAATGAAGTAAACAATATAATAAAATAAAATAATTCTTAGATTAACTAAAATAACTCTTTAAATGAATAAATTAGTTCCATTATAGAATAATAAAATTTACGTTTAAAAATTAAAAAACTCTTCAAATAATTCTTAGATTAACTAAAATAACTCTTTAAATGGATAAATTAATTCCATTATAAAATAATAAAATTTACATTTAAAAATTAAAAAACTCTTCAAATAATTCTTAGATTAACTAAAATAATATAATAAAATAAAATAATTCTTAGATTAATTAAAATAACTCTTTAAATGAATAAATTAGTTCCATTATAAAATAATAAAATTTACATTTAAAAATAAAAAACTCTTCAAATAAAAATGAAAAAAATAATATAATAAAATAAAATAATTCTTTTAGAAAAGAAAAATAACCTTTTACCTAAATAAATTAGCTCCACTATATCTCTATTCATTTTTGAAATAACGGTATTTACGCCTAAAGTTTTTTTTTTAAATATTATTTAAAAAGAGCAAGAATTAAAAGTCGTGGGACAACTGTTTCCTAAACTATATCTACTAAACACTTGCGGAGTTTTTCATTAAAGCAATTTTTTTTTAAAGAGTTCGACGATGCTACCGTATTTGATAGGTTAAAGGAGTTAAAAACAAAACAGCTAGACAGCTGCACGTCACCTACTGTTACAGAAGTTCCAACTCTGTCATACAAGGCACCATACTTAGGAAGCTAAACTCTATCATAACTCTCTTTAACATAAATACTTTGTTAAAGTCGTATATTGTTTTGATATGCGATTGTCCGTGCTTTGGCCGTGTACGTACTTGTTCTCTAAATGTTCTCTAAATGAATTGCATTTTGTGGAGTCCCTAGACCGTGTAGTCTGGTGCCTAGACTAAAATCACACCACTACATTAACGAAAAGTAATCATACCGTGGAAGAGTTCGTTTCTCTTCGAGGATTAAAAAGTTGGCGACAACACATAAGACAATCGGCATCTCCTCCGCGGATTATACGTGAAATAAAAGGACAAAAGAAAAAAGTGAGATTTTGTATCAAGGCTTTAAGACGGGGAAAAAAAATAATAAAATAATATTAAATTTCGTCAAGCTAAACTTCTCTAGCCCGGGGATCACTTGCATTCCAATATATAAATTGTTTCAGATTTCCTATATTTTCATGGGACATTAAACATTGTCAGCAGCTGACAAATGGTGCAGTCATAATCCGGCGTTGATAACAAGGAAATGAAGGGCTTTCCTATCAGCTAAAATAGTGAAAGCAACTGAATTGATAGATTGGATACACTCAACAAACGGAAGAAATCTATGCTGCGGAGGTTAGTTTCTGCATGCCCAGATTAAGCATTCAGCATGGCTGTTTATGAAGGTTACTTATGGTCTAATATTTTATAACAATCCTTGTAATTCTTTTTTGCAGCTAAGGTGGCTGGAATCAAGCAATTTAAGAGCGGATGGTGGAAGCACAATCCACACTACACGAAAAATAGAGCCTGTAACGGCCATAGCTCAGTGGTAAGAGTACCACAATATAATTCCCAAGGTTGTGTTTTAGCTGGTCCATGCTTTTCAACATTATTCTCTACATGCAAGATGAATTACATATAATGCTTATATTTTTTCCTTCACGCATTCTTCAGTAAAAAATCATCCCCCACGAGAATTGGAATCACGCCCCCTCCAGGCATGTATAAGCAAATGGCTTGCATGCGTCAAATGAACCATACAAATTGATAAGCATTCGTATTATCTGTCTTACCATACATTTAGTCTATTAATTTGAATGTCAAAGACCGTTCTACTAACTGACAACATACAGTGCTTTGATCAGGATAATACAAAATCTTTTTTACCTGGCAAAAAATCAAAAAGAATCATATTTTCATTGACAATCACTCCGCTATCGCTATTTACTTGGAACTGTTAAGGATGATTATATTTAGAGAAAATGACAACTATGGTACCTATTTTAACATCAATTTTGTTTTCTATCTAATAGAACCAGGAGAGATCCAACAGTTTTTAACTCGTTACTGATTTGACTCACTGACATCAACCTGCAACAGTTCTAACCACAGAACTAAAAATTGTTGTAAACTGAAGATAACTGAAAACATTGTTTTGCTTACAACAAAGAATACTCTGGCATATTAATCAATGGCACCGCGAGACTTTTGCACCTGACCTTTGTTTCTTCTTTAACTGTCTCAATTTCAAAAGTAAGCATGCATGTACATAATATCTAGCATTGATGTGCTGATTTGAAATCCCACTAAAGAAACAGCTTTTGAGAGTGGACAAAAGTCAATATTACACCTGAATAGGATCTTGTATCATCTGACAACTTAAAGCGCTTATGAGGTCTGGCCTTTCTCTCTCTGCTAATTTGCTCCTTAAACTAAGAGACCATGCTTGGGTTCCCAGAATGCAGTTAGTGCTGTGTGATTTTGTTGTACTGGGAACGAGTTAGGCGAGGCGATGACCTTGTTACAACATCTCTAGATGTATGTTCTTTCATTTCAGGGCCAACAGGCAGCTGTGCTTTCAGGTTCTTATCAGCACTGGCTCTGCCTTTTTTTGAGTGTTCACCTGCAAAATGAGCACAGTTAATTTTACTAGTAAAAATGCGACTTCAAAAAGATGATGCCAATTAAGAGCAGTGGTATATGTAGTGTTCTTTATTTACCTTCCTTGGCAGAAGACATTTTCCTACTTGGAGACTTTTGTCTCATTTTATCTCCTCCATCAGAATTTTCCAGGTCGGTAGGACTTATGTTGGTCTTCGAGCTTTTAACACTTGATGTGGGTGGTTTAGAAGCCCTGTTGCTGTGAAATCTTTCTTCAACAGTTCCTAGGGAATTCTCGGCTGTACCATTTGCCACTGATGGTTGTTTGGCATGGTTAGAAGTTGTGACCTTTGTCCTTTTTATCTTCTTGGCCTCCAATGATGCTTTATCTGATGTGTACGTGTCATAACCACTATCCTTTGAGCCTTCTGTAGTTGCTCCATTCATATCATCTGTGCAATCATCAATTAGTAAAGGCTTAGCCTTTGTTCTTTCAACTGATGCTGCCTTGTATTTTCGTTTGCTATGACTATAGCTATTTTCTTGTGGGTCTTCATTCACTTTCTGATAATGTTCAGTGCCATTGTTACTTAACACACTTCTGCCTTGGAAAGGATTTATAGACACAATAGTATTTTCAGGGTCTTGTTCAATGAGGTCGGATGGTTTTTTTCCCTGTCACAGCATAGACGAGTAAATGCAATTAGCCATCTAAATAACTGCAGAGGTGGTCAAAAATTCTGACTAAGTAGAATATTGCATACTCTCATATTTGCATTTTTGCATGAATAGAACAATTGGCATGTCATAACTCGACATGAAAATCTATACCTCACAAAGATTGAAACAAAAACATATTAAGAATTTCTCATCGTATGCATAACTTCTGTATTGCAGTCCACTTTTAATAGCCATCAACAACTACAAATGTCCCATTACATTTATTATAAACAGGACTTTCTAAGAAATTTGGTGACCAAGTAATACATTGCAAAGTACTGCTACTATTAACCAAAGCCAAATGATCAACATGATACTTAATATAGACCTTCATTATATGTTGTAAGCTGCATAGACAGGCTCAAGCTAATTTTCATGTCCATTTTTGCCAAGACCTTCAAATGGCCCTTCAGGGAACTAGAGACCTTTGTTCAGTCCATTGGACTGCCCATCAGACATTTTTTTAGAATTGATATAGCTTGGTGACTGTGTTGCATAAGTATGCAGATAGCAACAAGTCATTAGTAAATGCATGGAGTTACAAATATATTATTTCATTTTAAGTGAACATAAATCATGGTCTTAGTTTTCAATGATCAGCAAAAATTGTTGGAGGACAGGATGAATAGCTAAAGAAATGGTTTGTGAGAGGCACAGGCATGACATGGCCATTCCAAAACCATGAGGGGTAAAATTAGTATTACCATTTTTGGCTTTCTGACATTGGATCTAGTTGCAGCAGAAGACCCATTAATCTCTCTTTGACCATCCTCAGTTACTGTTGGTTCATTCTTTTCAGTCTCTCTATTTTGCAAACTTCTAAATGATTCCTCTTTATCTGACACAGGAGCAACATGGAACCTTGGAGAGGAGCGAGTTGGGGCAACACCTAAATGTTTGTCTCTTGTTCTTGTAGAATTTACTTCCTTGCTAGCCTCTCTCTTCCTCTTTCGTATGCTTTGTTCAGTTGATGGGACATTTACATCTGTCATTGCAGAGGACTCCTTTGCAGTAGATGCAATGTCCGATGAAGCTTCTTGCTTTGCTGTTACAGAAGCTGAATATGTTCTTTTCAACCTAGAATGACCCGAGGAAACAACCTGTGAATTTTTTGTGTTTGTGCGACCATCGTGATCTTTATTTGCATACAACTTGTTGCTGCTAGACTGTTTTGAGGACTTCCCTCGAGCAATAGATGTAGCAATCTTGGGAACTCTCTTGCCTTTGTTGTGATGCCTTATGTCAAAATAGGTATCAGAAAGATTCAGAGAAACCTTATCAAATTGGTCTATGAACTGATTCTGTGACCGTGGACCAATAGAATCTTGATCTTGTCCCTCTGGAACATTATCCGCCATCTCTTTATCAAGAGGCAAATCCCAAACTGCTGCAGCCAAGGCTGCACGTGCCGCAAGTGGGCTTAATCGAGGCCTCTTTTCCAAGTCTATTAAGGCAGCAACATTTACAGAGATGGGCTCTCGTGCAACTCTTTCTGAGCTTACAACTTTTCCCTTCCTCGAAGATTTGCGGACAGGCACACTTCCATTGCCATCTTTACTGTACCGAGTGCGTTCAACCAAAGAATTGACATTCTCACGACTCTGTTTGCTATTAACTGTATCAAGAAGAAACAGCAACAAAAACTTAGTAACCAAATTAATAGCATTCTGTTTTACCACTTTTGGGCAATGCATACTACACAACCTTCCAGTAGTTCAACTTCATATGCAATGTAAAATGACCATCAGTGAAGAATGCATTGTTTCCTTGACTTAAATTACTCTAGGATTGGGAAAAACATTTGGTTTGGCTACACAAAAATGAACTATATGTAAGGTCCGGATAGTAAAAGCATTTCCCAATCAATCAATTTCCTTATTCTTACCAATATCACAATTTTGGTTGATGCTTTTTGGTTATTTAATTAAAATGATTATGTAGGCACAAAGTTTTAAGTTTTTATTGCACTTATGTTTGGCAAATCATAAGTCAAGTTTGCGACATGTATTACCCCTTTTATTTTTGCTTGATCTCTCCTCAGTGGTAGCATTTTCACTTGTATCTGCCAACTTTGTAATTTCTTCAATTTGTTGCTCAAGCAAAGCATGGATATCACTCTCAACAACACTGTCATCACGAAAACCTCCAGGCAGCTCTGGTGACAAAGAAGACTGCTTTGCAGATTCCACTGCTTCAAAAAAAGCTGCAACAATGGGATGGTCCTCAATGCTTTCTTGAACCAATCGTTTAATTGAGCTAGCTGGAACCGTAACTATTTCTCCTTCCAATTCACTTTCAAGCCATCTGATCTCAAAAGTGCACCTGCAGAACACTTTATTTGAATGCTTACACCTCTTTACCTGCCCAAAATCAAAATTATAGTGCATTTTAACTTATGTCTGTTAATAATGAACATTAATGACAAAATAGGCTATGTGCAATTATGTATATGAATTGTCATAACCACAACCATTGATTTTAATCTTTCCAAAAACATTTGACAGTATACAGTTTAAACAAGTTTTATAGTCGTTAGTTCCTAAAAATACTAGAGTTAGAAGATAAAAATGTCCTAATATTGTCCTCTAACCCATCAATACTAGAAGGTTGCTTTCTTAAAACAGAAGCACACCTTTTCCACCTCTGCATCAAAGAAGTAGTGCCTGCCTGCACGAGTCTTTTGTAGAGCAATAACCGCTTCTCCCTCTTTCACCTGTAGGCATTCACCATTTGATAAATTTGTGGAGCGCACACGGAGGCAGGCAAGGGCTTCCTCTTTCCGCAGTATAACATTGTTCTCATCATTCTTTAAGTTCATAAAATGCACATTGAGAGATGCGGAAGATGGATCTGCAGAACTACAAAAATCAAACAATACTTCAACTCAGAGATTCATTTGATGCCAAATAGCATGCCAAAATAAGCTGCAAATAACCCAACTTAATAGATAAAGTTTGTTTAATTAATGTCATTCTGGAAGGCATCCTCTTGTACAATATAATTTTGAAAAATGGTTGGCATAAGCTAAAATATATTAGACGAAAGTTTGTCTAGTGTGGCTAAGAAAGTTGGTCCACAGTTCGAGTATACAGCTCTGTGCTATCATGCATAGTAGAGCTTCAGTAAGATGGGTCCCCCCATGTAATGGACAGCTCAAGTTAAATCTAGATGGTGCCTCTAGGGGCAACCCAGTTTGGTTGGGACTAGATGTGTTCTATGAGATGAACTTGGTACATACTCAATTGAGCCTTTTCCATACACATTTCTAGTGGGACCAATAATGTGACAACAGTTAGGGAGATGGTCAAAGTTTATAAAATGGTCATTACCTATGGATCAAAGCATCTCTTGGTTGAAGATGTGATGCTTATCGTGAGTATGAAGGATGTAATCCCAAACTGGAAGCTGAAAAACATCCTTGCTGAAGATAATGACCTCTCAACAGGCTTTGAATAAACCTCAAACAGAGATTATTTTAGAGAGACCAATAAAAGTGTATATCTTCCAGGCAATAAAGGCTTTGAACAAGCTCCTCAAGAACAACATCCTTGCTGAGGCTAATAACCTATCAGCAAGCTTCGAAGAAACCTCATACATAGATTATTTTAGGGAGACTAATAAAATTGTAGATCTTCTGCCCAATAAAAGCATGGATCAAGATCCACAGATTATTATCATAGATACTAAGATAACACATTTTATTGGACAAGCTTAAAAGCACCAATTGGGCTTCATCTGCCATGATATCACATAACTTCAGTCTACATTTCCAACCTTTATCAACCCTTCTTCCATATTCTTCTCATTTTTTTTCCATGATTGTCAACTCTACATTGTGGGGAGCTGCTGTATCTTGTATTCATCTCAGTCATGAAAAGAGGTGTAGCTGTATCTTTGTCTTCATCTCAGTCATGAAGCAGCCCTATGACACATGGAGCTGAAGCAGCTAATCGAACAACATTACGTAGAATTCTATGAAAATAAGTTGACTGTGATTGTTGAAGACAAGGTAGGGTGCCACTTCCTGAGTTAGTATGTGGTCAGAGACAGCAGCCCATCCAAGATAAGGCCCACGCCCAAACAAGTTGCAAGGATGGAAGACAAAGCCTCCAAACAAGAACCCAGAACACAAAGGCAACTATCATATCAAGCACCACCATAGAATGAAGCCAAAAATATTTGAGGATGTTGTATTAGAGCTTACCAAATGATGCCATATCAGACAACAACAAAAATCAAATGGGCAGAAGGGAGAGGAGTAAAGTTTTGCGTAAAATTATCAACAATAATACAATTCTGATGTGACCTGAGACACATAAATAGCCAAGAGAAATCATTTAAAACAAACACTCTCCATGGGTATCTCACATTCGGAGGCTTCCCTCCACCTACTGCCCAATCGAACTTCTCCTCACCTACCAGATTTTCTTAATAAAGGAAAAAACCTAGTAACCAACAAGTTCTCCTAAAACGAACGCTCTCTGTGGGTATCTCACATACGGAGGCTGCCCTTGTAATGTCCCTAATAGGAATTATGCTAATTTTAACCTAAATTACCAATTTCCCAAGCAATCAAAGGATTTGGAGACTACCTTGGCTTGATTTAATCCCTGCAAACAAGTTAGAGATCAATTATAATAACTTAATAAGGTGAGTATTATGATCAAACATTAGTAGATCCATAGTAAATTTGTTAATCCAGCTATTACTTTTCCTAGGGATACTCAACCATGGGCGATCATGGGAGTGACTGACTTGATGGGGTGTCTTAGCCTCCATAGGCCCAAAGGCAGTACCCTTCTACTAAAAGGCAGTACCTCTCTAGCCTCATGTGGCCCATGCCATTCATATGAGGTGGCCTGCCTAGTGAGGATTCTAATTTATCCATTATCCCCTCATCTTGCCATCTTTCCTCATTTCCTCATGATTGGTCTCCTTATATTGCTTATACCATGATAGGGGAGTGAGGTTTCAAAGGGTGCCCTTGGTAGTCCAACTCTTCTAGGCCCAAAGGCAGTTCCCTTCTATTAAAAGGTCGTACCCCTCTGGCCTCATGTGGCCCATGCCATTCATATGAGGTGGGAGGTGGCCTTTTAGGGTCTCTTAGTTAGGAGTTGCTGGCTGCTCCTTATTATTGTATTCTCTTTTAATTATTTTATGTATTTTCTATTTTAATATTATATGTAAATTGGATTTATTGTGAATATATATATATTTATTTTTATATTTGTTTTATATATATTTTGATATTTATATATTATAATGATTATAATTATAATATTTAAATTGTTAATATTTATATTTGTAATATTTATATTTTGATAATTATAATTAATTATCATATATTTATTTTTATATTTGTTTTATATATATTTTGATATTTATATATTATAATGATTATAATTATAATATTTAAATTGTTAATATTTATATTTTGATAATTATAATTATAATGTTATCTTATGATAATTATAATTATAATAATATTAAATTGCTAATATTTCTTTTTATATTTTTAATATGTATTTTGTTATTTATTTTATTTATTTCAATACTTTACATCTTAGTGTTACAATTTCAGGGACATGACAGCCCTCCACCTACCACCCTATTGAACTTGTCCTCACCTACCAGGTTTTCTTACTAAAGGAAAAAACCTAGTAACCAACAAGTTCTCCATTTCTTGATATAAAATAAGATAGAAAGCATGAAAGGAGACTAGGAATCCACAGGGCCAGAAAAAAATCATTGTAGATGGGAGATGGGATTTAAACAAAAAGAGTGCAGAATTTGCACTCTGTTAGCTGGTCAGGACATAAGTGTAGCAAACTGTTTCTCAGAATTACTTATGGAAGTGGAAAACCCATCAAAATTACTGTGTGGTAGGCCTACTAAGCTGTTCTAAAACTGAAGTCATGAGCACGAGAAGCATATGTGAATTAACACCTGAAGGAGGTACATTATTTAAATTCTTCACATTTGTATTCATGCTCATTTTCAATTATCCATTGCACAGAGGCATGCAGAAAAAGAAAATAGTCATCATTGGCGAAATCCCTTAAAAATAATATGTTAATTCTATAATTACAAACTATGCTTTTGGTTAGAATTAGTAGATGACGTATTGTTTCTGTATGTTGAGTTCCATTCCAGCCTTGAGATGGGTGTTAAAAGACACCTTTTGGCAGTGACTTACAAGTTATAAATAGGCAACTGATATATAACTATTTTTTATTATAATATAGGCAGAAACTTGGCTGTGCAGTGTTCCTATCATCTAAATGCATTCAAATCGTAAGGCCCTAAAACATGTACCTGTTTTCCATCCAGCAGTCCTAGTGTTTGCTGAAAAACAACTCTGAATTTAATATTTAGATTACATAGTGTCCCCAGTTGTTTCCCTAGAGTGAGTGTTTCCAAGATGTAGCCTGGCATTTTTTAAATATGATTTAAACATGATAAACATTAGCATTCAATACATTACGAGAATTTCCATAAGCATGTATATTTAGTCTAAATCTAAAATATAAAGGACTTGAGTCAATGCTGGAAGCCTTAAAAGGCTTCTGAAATTGAGTGTGCAAGAGGAGATAGCTTCTCGGTTCTCATTTCTACTTCTAAAGTCTACGAACCTCTATCCATCAAATGCTCCTCTCCAGCAACAAAACAAGGAGTACCATTTTACCTTGGTAATCAAAATAAAAAATAATCTTCCACCTATGGATATCTGTTGATCCTTCTACCACTTTTGGGCCAGATCTCTAGGCATTTGGATATCAGTATGGGTTTGGAAATTAAAATCAACAGAAATCAACATTTAATTGAGAAATATTCATTTCTGCAGTCCTCAAAGAAACAATTTTAAGCCAACCTATCTTTGACATTCATTGCACAATAACTAAAAGATAGTAAAGAAAACAAAATTATACTCACAGAAGCAGTCATTCTCCCTCGCTATTATCTAGCTAAATGATGGGAACTTTGTGTTAACACTAATTAGTAATTTCTTGTAGATACAAATACTGCTTTCTAAGACATCTTTAATCCATATCTGTATATACCATACCCAGCTATTGCTTCATTAACATTTCCTTAATTTTACCTTGTTTAACTAAAAAATGTATAGAAGACAAGCTGTAACTCAAAATCAATTTATTTTATCTTTGTTGTAATAAATGTGGTGTAGAGGAGACATTTATTTTCATAAGCCAATACAAAATTATTATTTTTGTATCAAGTCAGATTTGATATCATGACTGTCAATGCAATTAACACTTTTTGTCTTTTTGCAAATGTGTGAAGCTAAACCAAAGCGACAAATCTTCATCTTTTTAGCTTGAATGGATTGTATATATTTCTATTTGTAGATAAAATTCAGTCCTTGCATGTGATTTTATCAGGGTTCAATGTGAAACTTATGTACTTGGTTTTAAGCAAATCCAGAATCCCTTAAAATCTTCTTTCTGTATGAACCTTCCTAACAAAATGGACAGATTATATATATTTTTCATGTTTGTTTTTTAATATTAGAGTTTGTCATAAATGATGCTAGGAACAGCACACAGCATAGGATGACAGGTTATGGTATCACATGCATATATATAACTGTACTTGCTACACAGTCATATATCAGATGTGATGCATTGATAATTGACACAGTGACAACCTTTAGTGCCTAAGGGAACCCTGAGTTGGTTGTAGTTCGTTCATTATTTGATGTTGTAGATAAATCAACTATAATTGAAAAATTAACTACGCTTGTGTGGTAGTTGATATGTAATGCAATTACATTTGATCACTTTTTAAATAAAAATGTCAAAATTCAATAATGTGACTTTAACCTATATTTTCATCATTTTTTAAACCATTTGTTTGAAAGGAAGATTTTAAATTAGACACTTTAATTGTATTTCCTTTCTCTGTACTCCAACTTTGTTGGAGTACAAATTTTTCCTTCATACATTTTATTATACCATCAAAAACAAATTTTCTACCTTGTTAACTAGGAAGTTGTTAGATCAATTGTAAGATTCCACATAATTTTCAAATATGGATCTGTGCTCAGGGCACTATTAGTTCCAAGGGCCAAAGGACACACATAAGAGCTTTCAATAGTCGTGCAGGACATTATGAAGTAGTGTTTCATGCCCTTCTGGATTGGAAAACACCCTACTCATCTTCAACAAGCCTTTTTATAGGATATTTATTTCCCATTTTGAAAGAATTATGTTTATGTTCACAAAATGCTTGTATAGAAATGTGACCGGTAAGAGCACAGAAGGCATCTTGAATTGCCCCTGGAGATTTTTAGCTGTGATCAGAATCATTGCACTAAGAAAACATTACAGTAATATCTAATTATAATAATACCTGCATGAAAGCCATGCAGCAATAATACTAACACCTAGTGGGTCTAGGACAGATCCATCATCAAACCATGTTTGAAGACATTTGCCCCTTGACATTTATCACTGAGAAGGGATCATTGAACAAACAAGGATAGAATATACAAAATCTATTCTATAATGTTCTCAAATATGCAAAAATATAATCCCCCAATCGATCAACCCATGAATAGAACTAATACCAATTGGCACTTCACAAAGTGTTGAACATGGACAGGCCTTCACATAGTATGAGATAAATGAATCTGCAAATAATTCCAATTAGGTCACCTGGCATTATCTATACTGGCATGTTTGAAGGATTGGAACAAAAGAAACTTCTTCTCTTTTGGTTTTTCAGCACTCATCCTAAGAAAATATCAATATATATACAAAGAATTCATAAATAGTAATACAATAAAACTAAATAAACTCAATTAGAAAAATGAGAGGGAAACGGCTCTCTAGTAGGCTTAGATAAAAAATGGAATTTAGATGTCGCAGTGGAAGGCAAGTGTATGCCAGGCCACTGGCTTATCAATGGCAGACAAAAGTATCTTCTGTGGGGAAATCTTGGCTGGTCCCTGTGGATTCAAACTGCAATGGGATTGTGACCTTTGAAAAAAGAGAGTCCTTGACCAAAGACAAAGAAAGGGCCAACGAGCAGGCTATTGAAGATCCTATTCGTTTGTAATTAGAGGGTTTTGCAATCAAAGGAGGCTAGGTCCAATCTGAATATGGTCAGATCAAAGAGTAGATTGCCCAAAGTGATATTAAACTCCCATGAAGTGAACAAAAATGAATAAGTTTTCCTTTTGAGGTTGGTGAATGGAGTTTGTAAAGACAAATGGCTTACAAAACAAGAGGTTTTGGAGTGGGTGCAGATGGAATGGCAGGTAGAGGCTCAATAATTTGATTTACCAATAGGCGACTTTACAATTCTTCTTCCTTTGAATGAGCATCAAAATTTGATCTTGGCAAAGTATGTGTGGTCATACCAGAACTAGGATATCATGGTTAGTCCGTGGTAGGTTTGTTTCTCAAGTACTCCAGTTCAAACTTCATTTGAAAATATTTGGGTTCATTTTTACAAGCTCCCACTAGAGTACTGGAGTGATACAAGTTAAGGGACATAACTGGGGAGCTGTAGGAAGTTATGAAAATAGATCAAGTAACCACAAATAAATCCCAGACTGTGTTTGCTCATGTTTTGATCAAAAGAAACATGGATCTCCCATTGCCCAAGAGCATATGCATAAAAGCAGCAGGAAGATCATTCATGCAAGATTTAGACTCTGAAAGGATACCATTCGGATGCTACAAATGTCATAAGTATGTCATACTGCCAAACTTCAAAATGCGAGTAGATGCAATAATTCAATAATCCCATCTCATGGTCAATGGAAAATCAAATCTACCTCAGAGGTTAGAAAAGAGTTTATGAAGGCTTGCAACCATGGGTGGTTTTACTCTGAGGATCCATCCCCTCCTACACTGCATTCCTTCAAGCAGAACTATTTCATGAAATCTTCAAGTCTTAGCAAGTCTACACCTAGACTTTTTTCAATGGAAAAAGATGGAAGGCTACAATTAATGCAGCCAAGGTTTCTGGGTAGTGTGAATGAAGGTGAGGTTTTAGGAGAGGAAAAGGGGGAATCCTTTGCAACTTGATGGTGGTGAAGCGACCTCCTTTTTGGATGACACGGGGTAAAATAGAAGAGCAGATTGAAAAGGCCTTATTGGCCCATTCTGCAAAATGGAAAAAAGATGAGAAATCAGAAGCGAAAATTCTTAAGATGCTCTAGAAGATATAAGGGTGGAGTCAAAAGGCACAATAGATGAGATTAGGATGCAAGCAGTGAATTTTTTCTCTAACCTTCTGTCAGAAGAGGGGGAGGCTCTAGATTCTTCTTCTTTCATATTGAACTGCACTCCAAATCTCATTAAGGAGTCTGATAATGAAGCACTAATGCCTCCGTTCTCAAGGATGGAGGTACAAAACATTGTTCTGGCTATAAAAAAGGATAGAGTGCCTTGTCCAAATAGATTCCTAGTAGGGTTCTTTCATGTTTTCTGGATATAATGGGTAAGGAGATTATTGATGCTTTGAATAAATCCATTAGAAAAGGATGGAGGTACAAAACATTGTTCTGGCTATAAAAAAGGATAGAGTGCCTTGTCCAAATAGATTCCCAGTAGGATTCTTTCATATCTTTTGGATATAATGGGTAAGGAGATTATTGATGCTTTGAATAAATCCATTAGAAAAGGTTGGGATATTAAAGGATTTCAAAGGCTAATTCTGAAGACCTCAAACATGAAAGAATATTGGATATAATGGGTAAGGAGATTATTGATGCTTTGAATAAATCCATTAGAAAAGGTTGAATATTTGGGGCTAATTCTGAAGACCTCAAACATGTCTTTTTCTGAAAACTTGCCTATAGCTCTCTACAATACAATAAAGAAGATGTTCTCCAAAGCTATAGCCTCAAGTATAAAGCACCTTATGCAGAGCTAAATATATCAAGATCAAGCTGGTTATGTGTAAGGACAACAAATACTGGACTACATTATTCTATACCATGAAATTTTGCACTTGATGAAAAAGGCTGATGACCCTAGAATGGCAATTCAGTTGGGCATTGCTAAAGCCTATGATAGAGTTACATGGGAATTCTTATGAAAATACTTGAGGCTTTTGAGTTCAGCTGTAGATGGATAAACTCAGTGATGAACTGTGTAACAAAGGTTTGGTTCTCTGTCCTCTATCCCCTTACCACTTTATCCTGATGGCTGAGGCCCTTGGCAGGAATCTGAAGTCAGCTTGTGGTTCACGACAAATCAAGTCATTCTCTTCTTTGCCACTGGCAAAGCCTATTTGTCATATTCAATTTGTGGATGATACATCCCTTATCACATTTCCTCAATGAGAGAAGCAGAGTCTTTTTAGGAGATATTGTTAGAATATGCTAAGGCTCCATAACACTTTATTAATACATCCAAATCCAAAATTTTCTTCTTCAATACCAGTCTTAAGGCACATAAAAAAGTGTGAGATATTGGGTATTTATGTGGATTCCCTCCCAAGTAAATACTTAGGAATCTCTTTGTTTATGAGCGGGATTTGCAGCACACTTTGGTCTGAAATTAATGAAAAAATCCAAGCTAAATTATCATCCGAGAGTCATAGATGGATAAGCTTAGCTGGCTGGCTGCAAAAAATCAAAGTGATTATTCAAGCAATTCCCATTTATCTTCTATCTGAATTTGTTATCCCAAAAACTGTGAACCATTCCATTATTGCTATCTGTCATAAATTTTTATGGCAAGGCTTGGGAAAGGATCATAACTCATAAGTTCCCATTAATCAATTAGGAAATGATTGTAAATTCCTGTTAATCAATTGGGAACGGATTGTAAATTCCCATTAATCAAATGGGAGAGCATACACTATCTTAAACAAGGAGGAGAGGGCCTGAAGGATCTCTTCTTGCAGAATATGGCATTGGGTACAAAATTAAACTGGAAACTTTTAATGGAGCCTAACTTGTTCTGGAGTAATATTCTCACATTAAAATATATGGGAGATGTCTCTCCAATTTCTTTTTTCATAGAAGATGAGATCTTGCAAGGATATTATGTTAAGAATTTCATGGTGGCATCCAGGACCATGATTGCAGCCAGATTATCCTGTAACATTGGGAATGGCAAAAAAGCTGAATTCTAGTTGGAATCTTGGCCAGGTAATGACTTGCTAGCTACTTTACAGGATTTAGAGTCACAAAGAAAACTATCTCAGGAATGGGGCACTAAAGTGAAGGATTATCGGGACGAATGTCTAGATCAAGGCATTTGGAAGTGAAAATGGCAAAACTTTGATTTCTGACATATTCTAGACAATCAAAAAACCTTTTTAAAAGATCATTTTGCATCATTCATTCTCCAGTGCTGTTTAGGGTGGGCACCCTTTGCTGGACAAGGAATAAAGAGGTCAATTATAAATTCAAATTGGATTATCATTTTATCAAACACAATCAGGTTCCCTAGTTGTTGGACTAGTCTACAGATCTCATATGGCATGCCTCTGCACCAACACCCTATGTCACAAAGTTCGAATTCGAATTCGTGTTTGGCAACAACAAAATTCGGATGAAATTCGACAAAGAAAAAATTTGGAAAAAAATTTGGGATTATATTCACCTAATATAAATTTGATTTTTAAAAAAATATATAAATAATAAATTCATTAAATTGTCAAAATAGTTTAAGATTGCTAAATACATTAAAATAAAATTATAATATATATTATAAAATAAATAGGTTTGAAATAAAATGATCAAATTTATTATTTATTAAAATTAAATAATATTATATTAAATTTAAATTTAAATATTAATATTTTACATTTATTAAATTAAGATTATTAAAAGTAAAACAATATTATACTAAATTTTAAATACATTATAATAAATTTAAAAAGCATTATAATATAAATGTGTTCAAAATTGTAATTTTAAATTTGTTAATTACGCCGAGAGGCATATTACAATGGCATCCAAAAATCTTTGTAAGGAAA